>OW121752.1:35102045-36302045 GCA_933228765.1 Miltochrista miniata
ACGGGATAAACTGCAACAGGTGTATCTAGCCCTGTGTCAGTCAGTGATACAATACTGCATACCGGTGTGGGGTGGTGCAGCAAAAACGTTGGTAATAAAACTAGAGAGGGCACAGAGAGCGGTACTGAAAACAATGTTAAAAAAGCCCTTCAAATATTCAACAGTTCAACTGTATGCAAGTAGTGAATTCCTTACAGTGCGTCAGCTATTCGTTCTCAATTGCGTCATTAATAAACATAAAAACATACCTCCTGCTAACCCTAAAAGACGATCGAATGTTTCTGTATATCCTACCATTTCATGTAGAACTGCATTTGCGAAAACGCAGCAACGCCGATTAAGCGGAAAGTTGTATAATGCAGTAAATAAAAAAGTCAAAATAATAGGTCTCAATAAACGCGAGATGAAAAAGACAGTTAGTACTTGGCTTAATAAACTGGACTATTGTGAAACTGAAGAACTGCTTACGTATGTTACATAATTTTTTCACTATAAATATTGATTTATTACACCAAACACGCTCACGCACACAACCACACGCGCGCACACACACACACACACACACACACACACACACACACACACACACACACACAAACACACACACACACACACACACACACACACACACACACACACACACAAATATAATTTCTAATAATTTAATGTTTGAATTTTTGTAATTTATAATTATTGATATGCAGCACCTTGCCGTTAATAAGCACCACTGAATCGCTGTTATCTAAAACACAGGCATCAGCCTAGTTTAGAGAGCAGAACCAACATAAGTGTGATACATTAAGACTGCAAGTACCTCGACTTTCAATTTTGATTTAAGGCTCTAATGTAATAAGTTTTTGGATAAAAATAAAGATTATTATTATTATTAAAGAACAAAGAGGGACTATTCTTCATTTAGGATCGGGGTTCCTGAATCATTTTATGATAAAGTTAATAATGGGGATAGTTGGCCAGTGAATGCCCAGTTCAGCGAATGGATCTGGTTTCGCAACTCATCAAGAAATACCGGTAACCAATAGAAAGTATTTAAGGGTATATTATCAGAATGTGCGTGGACTTCGTACGAAGACAAAGTCAATTTATGCTAGCTTTTTAGCCTCAAAGAACGACTTATTCGCATTAACGAAAACTGGCCTGAATAATTCAATACACGATGGAGAACTAATACCACCTAGTTATAAAGTACTGAGGTGTGATAGAATGGACGGACGCAAACAGGGAGGAGCGTTGTTAGCTTCATCACCTCGATACAATCTCACGCGTGTACCCGCTGGCGGCCATGACTTGGACACCGCCGCGTTCGAGTTAGTTGGTGCAACTGGCGAACTAAATAGTCATATTTTATTTTTTTGTTGCGTAGTGTATATTCCTCCTTCAACTAATTCTAACGAATATATGCATTTATTTCACATTTTAGAGGATGTTTGTGTTAAATATGATAAAGTGTTAGTGTTGGGTGACTTCAATTTACCCTCAGCAACTGTAGAAACACGAAGTTATATGGAATATGTGATTGCTTACTGCGGATTTCGGCAGGTAAACAACATTTTGAATAGTAACAATAGACTTTTAGATTTAGTTTTGACAACTTTTACGACGAGTGACCTTGAGGTTGAACTAGGGGATGCTCCACTGGTTGCTATTGACGAGCAGCACCCTCCACTGGAATGTAGTATAACCTTGGTCGGGTCGAAGGGGGTAGTGGGTACAACACATCTCCGAAAATTTGAAGATAAACCTGATTATCCGAAATGGAATTTTTTAAAACGGATTTTTTTAATTTATATAACATACTAGCTGACCCGCGCAACTTCGTTTGCGTGATAAATGAAGAACCGCTCGACCGATTTTGTGCAAACTTCACATAAACCATCTACTTAATAGTCCGAACAAAGTCTAAACATTTGGTTTGGATAGGTGAGCCCGTTCTTGAGTTATAAAATTACAACGAAAAGTGGCATTGATTTTTATATATATAGATTTCAAAATTTAGACTGGGAATTATTATACACTTGTAAAAATTTAGATGAGGCCATGGCATGTTTTTATAATTTAATTTATGAGGCTTTTGCCGAATGTGTGCCAATAAAAATACAAAAGGGAGATAAGTCTAGGTATAAATATCCCGAGTGGTACACTGCGGACCTAATAAAAGATATCAAATCCAAGGCGAAATGTCATAAGCAGAATAAATCAACCGGATTAAAAAGTGATTACGAAGTGTTCTCTCACTACCGTTCGGTAGTGAAGGCTAAGATTGCATTCTATTATGAAGAGTATCAAAGTAGGTTACAGTATAATTTTAAAAAAGAGCCAAAATCATTCTGGGATTTTGTAAGGTGTAGACAAGCTAAAAGAAATAAACCTCAGTTAACTAAAAACGGAGTGGCTATTAGTGAGGAAGATAGTGCGGAATATTTTGCTTCATATTTTCAGTCTGTTTATAGTGCGGAGCGGCCAGCGCTCGACCCGTTAGCCGCTGAGCGAGCGGCGGGAGGCGCTTCGTGCCCGGCGCGCGTGCATGTAGGCGAGCTGAGGCCGCGCGACGTGCGCGAAGCGCTTCGCCGCCTCAAGCCTAAGCGATCGGTGGGACCGGATGGACTACCACCGTTTGTGGTCAAAGATTGTGGAATGGTTCTTGAGGGACCGTTATTATATATTTTTAATTTATGCCTAGCCAAAGGTCAGTACCCTACTGAGTGGAAAATCACACGAGTGATTCCGGTGCCGAAGGGAACCGGCTCCGACGTAAGCGACTTTCGGCCGGTGGCGGTGCTGTCGGCGTTCGCTAAGGTATTTGAGTCCATTTTGCATAAGTACATTTACGCACAAGTTAAGCTGCAACTTAGTGACGCTCAGCATGGATTCCGCGAGGGACGGAGTACAGCCAGTAACCTGTTGTCGTTTGTGACGTACTCAGCAGCGAGCATGGATGCTGGCAAACAGGTGGACGTGGCGTACTTCGACTTCCGGAGGGCTTTTGATGTGGTCAATAATGACATTTTGTTAGAAAAATTTTCGAAAATGGGGTTTACGCCACAATTATTAAAATTCTTTTCGAATTATCTTGGCGAGCGCCGGCAGTACGTGGAATACGCGGGACGTGAATCGAAACCCTATTTTACGTTTTCTGGTGTGAGTCAGGGAAGTAACCTCAGCGCGTTGGAGTTTATTCTGATGATTAATGACCTTCCGGGGGTAGTGACTAGTTCAAGGTGTCTCCTGTTTGCGGATGATTTAAAGCTATTCTTGTCGATTGGTGACGGCTCGGATTGTAGGCGACTGCAAGAGGATATTGGTAGGGTGGTCGAGTGGAGTAACAAGAATAAGCTTTGGTTTAACACTGGCAAGTGTTGTGTGGTGAGTGGTGACGTACAGCCGCGCCCGCTCGCCGCACATGCACCCGTACGAGGTGGGCGACAAAACGCTGGAGCGCCGCGAGAGTGTGCGGGACCTTGGTCTTGAGATGCAAGCAGATCTAACTTTTCATAGACATATTGTTAGCATGTGTACCAGAGCGTTTAAAAACTTAGGTTGTGTTATATGAGAATGTAAGGATTTCCATAACACAGATGTGATAAGAGTTCTATACAATGCATTAGTCAGGAGCCACCTCGAATATAATTCCATTATATGGAGTCCATATGAGGCAAAATATTCCGAAATGATAGAACGCATTCAAAAAAAATTTACAAGATTCTTATACTTGAAGGAGTTTGGTGTCTATCCGTTCTATCCCTTGATGTACCCGAGCTTGTTCGTTATCGGCATGGTCGGGTACAGCAGGCTGGCGGTGCGGAGGGATGTCGCTCTCCTCAAGTATATGCATAGGGTAGTAAGGGGTGAACTGGAGCACCCGGAGGTGCTTGAGGCTATCGCGCTGTGGGCGCCGCCGGGGCGAGCTACTGCGCGCCGACAATTGCAACTACTTAGAAAGCCTACAGCGAGAACAAACCTGTTAGAACATTCTCCTATGTCACGTGCCATTAAACTGACTAATTTATTGCCTACCAATATTGATATATTTAGTCAAAGTCTGCCGAGGTTCGCAGTGAGCATTGAGCACTTTATTGAGACCCTCGAATATAATTAATTATGTAATGTATTATAATGTAATGTAATGTGATATAATGTAATGTGATATAATGTAATGTGATATAATGTAATGTATTGTAATGTAATGTTATGCAATGTAATGTAATGTCATGAAATGGAATGTAATTTCTTAATATTAGTAAGAAAATAGGCTAGAAATTATTGTGTAATATTAATTTATATTATGTTCCTGCACTATCGTATTAGGCCTTGCCTGTAAAGATAGGGTGTATGGTTTTATAAATAAATAAATAAATAAATAAACATTATAAAGAGGATGGATTTGATTGTTTGTTTGCATCGAAGAAGCTCCGAAACTACTAGACCGATTTACATTCTATTCATGGTGAACATAGGCTATATTTTATTCCCGTATTCCCTCGGAAACGGGAACTACGCGGGGGTCCGCGTGACGTCCTCTAGTGTTACATATTTTAAGATAGTGCTCAGTCAGATCGTAGTAAAATAAAGGTTCTTCATAACTATTAGAACACTAGCGGACGTCACGCGGCACCCATGTAGTTCCCATTCCTGTGGGAATACGGTATTAAAATATAGCCTTTGTCACCCAGGGATAGTATAGCCTACCAACAGAGAAGGAATTTTTCAAATCGGTTCAGTACTTTCGGAGCCTATTCAATCAATGTAAAACAAGCGATCAAATCTTTCCTTTTAATTATATTAGTATAGACAGACTACAAAGAGTTCCTGGGGGGAATTCCCGGCCATGAGGATTTCTGCCCGATCCTACATCACACGGGAACAAATTCCGGGGATGAAAAGTATAGTATGAATTCCAGGCTATTCCTGTATTTCGATACAGGAATAGCCTGGAATTCATACTATCTTCTTCATCCAGATCCGTACTGCCGTAGAGCGTGAAAGACTAACAAACAACTAGACTTTGACACACACACACACACACACACACATATATATTCGTATCGTAAGGATTTGGTCAATGAATACAAGTAATTATGTAAATCTTTGTTTATATCCCCTGGCAGAATGCATAAATATACTTAATAGGTCAGAAACCTTACACCCCATTTGCAACCCCACTTTTTTATCACAAAATAAGCAAAACAATATTTTTGTAAGACACTAACGTATTTAGAGCTCGATTTCACAGACAATTTCCGCCGCCATAACACAACTTTGTTTTCTCAAACACCCTTAACTTACTCGACGTCGTTGTCAAAACTATTATGAACTTTATCTCGAAGAATTAAGGGTTAAAATGACTTGTAAAGTTAAAAGATGTATTGGTTGGGTCACGAGGCGGGGTGATAAAGCAAAATGTCGACATTTGCACTGCATCGCGGTGAATATCCGGGTGTTGACTGACACGATCGTTCTATAGTCTATGGACAAAGATCTTAGTGACATTTAATCACAGAGGGACGCAAGTAAGATATTAACACAACACCGTTCTTCTAAAGAATGATTGACTGCCAAAAGGGATATTTTTAAATGCACATCTAATAATTTTTCTGCACACTAGGTAACTCCACTAATTAACTGAATGCATACCTACCAGAAATTTGAATGCTGTGCAAAAAACCAATTGATTAATTAAACATGTACTACCTTAAAAACTAAAATTTTACACAAAACGAAATGACCTTTTTTATCGATTTTAAGCCAAAAATTTGGTTCGTACACCGGATATAAGATTTGCTAAACAAAAATACGAATTGCTTACATTACTACATTTTACAATCATAAAACGGAGTAGGTTAGGTTCGGTTAGTTTTTTATTATTTGATTAATAAAATTTAATTTTGTAAAGATGACTGGTTAAATTGGGTTTTTAATTTGAATAAAAGATGTTCATAAAAGTAAATTTAGGCGATGGTTTTCTTAAAAAAAGTTTTAATAAGTTTGTTGAGCTAAGGAATTTTTAGATAAACTATTTTGATAAGGCATGTATTTAAATCGATATCTGTTTATTCCCTTTTTCCGAACAAAATATTTCAAAGTTAAACCAAAAATACTGACTTGCACACTAATTATGCACACTAATTAAACCAAATTCATTATACTGTTTATTGGTATTTGCAGAACTGTTTTACTGAACGAATAACTATTATTAGAATAGTATATCTAAAAATTCCATTGTTCAACAAAAATATTAAATCTTTTTTAAGGAAATCTATCGCCTAATTTACTTTTAGGAACATCGTTTATTCTAAGTAAAACCTTAATTTATTCAGTCACCTCTACAAAATTAAATTTTATTGATAAAAAAAATTAAAGTTTAACCTAACCTAACCTATTCCGTTATAAGAGAGTACTATTTAGAGTGCAAGTTAGAATTTTTGATATGCAATTCGTATTTCTGTTTCACAAATCATATAAGTATTCGATGTACAAACCACATTTTTGGTGTGAATTCGATTAAAAAGGTCATCTCATTCTGAGTAATATTTAAGTTTTTTAAGTAGGACATGTTTAGTTAATCAATTATTCAGTAAATTAGTGGAGTTACCTAGTGTGCAGAAAAATTAAACTGAGGTGCATTTAAAAATATCCCTTTTGATAATAGTTATCTGTTCAGTAAAATAGTTCTGCAAACACCTTTAAACAGTATATTGAATTTGACTTATTTAGTGTGCAAGTCAGTATTTTTGGTTTAACTTTGTAATATTTTGTTTGAAAAAAGGGAATAAACAGATATTGATTTAAATACATGCCATATAAAAATAACATACCTACATTACGCCTATGTAACCAAGGGGGTGCAAGGTAGAGGTGATACACACCTACACTTTACTAGTAGTGATGATGGCTTAATTGGCTAATCCATTGCCGTCAAAGGGTCAAAATTACTTGAGAAAATCTAAGAGGATAACCATTCTGTAAAAGTCTGTTAAGTCTAACAATACGGACATTACGGACGAAGTGTTACATTAATTTGATATAATTACAAAGGTACCTTCGTCAGTTTAAAAGAATTATTTTAATCTGAGGTACCTACCTAGTGAAGCGCTCGTGGCCCCGCGGACTCAGTGTTCTGTAAACGATCACTGCAGTAAGCAACTTTCACTATGGCCGGTCCATGGATGGGTGACCATCCATGTGATCACTTTGTGACATTTATTTGAGCGTTTCCGTGCTTCGGAAGGCACGTTAAGCCGTTGGTCCCGGTTGCCAGTAAAATGGCAGTCGTTAAGCTAAGTTAAAGGCTTTATTTCAACAGCAGGCAGTCACAACCTGCACCTGTCCATTTAAACACGGCAATACGGCTCACCACCTATTACGTGGGACAAATTATACAAAGGTGAAATGTGGGCTTATAATATGCCTCTGCCTACCCCTTCGGGGATAAAGGCGTGACCATATGTATGTATGTATGTACCTAACCTACCTAGTAAGTTAGTGGCACTTACTAAACCCGGTGTTGTGACTTTTTTTTTTTTTTTTTAATAAATATTCACGAACATCTCACACAACGCTATCTGATCCCAAAGTAAGCTAGGAATAACCTGCTTGTGTTAAGGGTATCAGACCACGGATATTAATACTTATATACTTTTAAATACATACATATTATAAATACATAAAAACACCCAGACTCTTGAGACAAACATTTATGGGTCACACAAATATTTGTCTCCGGTGGGAATCGAACCCATGACCTCCAGCGCCGCAGGCGGTATCACTACCGACTGCGCCACAGAGGCAGTTTATGCTTGTTTAAGGAGGGGAGAAACGAATCGATGGTAACTCGATTAGGGGAATGGACACTTTTTTTTTCGACCCGTACCTAAGTATTCCTGGAATGGGGGAATCCTGCATTTAATTCTTTTGAGACAGGGGAATATTAAGTGAACTAGCTGAATCCTGCTGTGCTTTATTACCGCCAAGATTATAGCTCTACATTGGCTGGCAGATTCACGAGGTAAGCAAAGCCTGCGAGAAAATTTCTAGCAATGATTGAAGTAAAACTTTTTTGCTATTGACGGTATCAAATGTTATATTAATATCATTCCTTCGAATTTTGAATAGCGGAAACTACGTTTCCGCTATTCAAAATTCAAATAGTAAGCGTTACTTCCGTCAGAATAAAAAATCTGAGTTACTCCCTAGTTGCGCCTAAAGAAGTTTTACTTCGAAACTCACGGCCACTCCTTTCTAATTACTAACATTACTTGTTTTAAAAAAACTAAGTAGTGAGTTGACTAACATACATAAATACATACATACAGGCACGCCTTTTTCCCCGAAGGGGTAGGCAGAGGCATTGTACCTATACGCCCACATTTCACCTTATACTTTTAAGTCCCACGTAATAGGTGGTGAGCCTATGCCGTGTTGAAATGGACGGGCTCAGGTCACCGTGACCTACAGTTTAAATTTTTCAAGCCCTCCTTATGGTATTCAACTTTAATTCGAGTTTTCCTTCTCTACGAAATGGATCGTATGTCTGTCACCCCATAAACCCTCCTTAGGCTAAACCGATGGTAGACGCTTACAGAGGAGCAGGGGTTATTGGTCACGTCATAGAAATTCATAATAATAACCTAACCTCCGGTGTTGCAAGCGTTTATAGGCTGCGGTGACCACCAGTACATCTGGTGGGTCGTATGCTTGTCTGCCACCTTAGTGGTATAATAAAAACCAGTAAAGCGAACCTCGGGCTTCACGACTGTTGAATTGAAAGCAACCAATTGAAGGTTAAAATGTAACTTTCAAGATTTTTTAACATCTCCGATTGCAGATGAAAAAGTTTTAACTAGATAAGAATCCCAAACGAGGCTCGCTTTCCCTTAATTTAAAAAAAGAAATGAAGTTTCTAAATTTTTTTTAAAACTGAGACATTTTGTTAATAATTTGTCAAATTGATTGCTCGAAGACGGCTGAACCGATATGAATAATTTCATTTAGATAGTAGTTCATAGTTGATTTCATGAAATTTTAAAGTCCTATTTATTGGATGGAGCTATGGCGCTAAATTTGTAGCTACTCAACCGTCGCGGAAACCTATTAGAATGGGTCGTTTAGATGATAGGGGAAAAAAATAATTCCTTTAGCTAGAGTCACCTCTTTTAGCGGTGAGGGAAAGCAAAAAAAAAAGAAATTGTAAAAAAAAAGCTTATGCTAGTTTGGGCACATCAGAAATTGATAGATATTATCCTCCTACATATTTATGATACGAAATAAATATTTATAAATAGACGATTTGCCTTCAGTGGACGATTTTAGGTGACGATGTAGGAGGGGTTAAAAACCATGCAAAAGTTTACTCGATCGCGTCAGAGGTTTCATAGGGGGTATTCAATGCACACCAATAATAAACAGGTCCAAGACGACAGCGTGGCCTGATAGAAGACACGCCCCTAAAATTGGTATAACCCCCCCCCCCCCCAAAGACGAGGGATAGCAGGCCACGGTGGTAGCCAAGGACTGTTGGGAATCAAGACATTAGGTAGGGAAAGGGTTGGTTTTTAGTCGGTAAAAGCATCCATGATGGTAAAAAACCCACCAATATTAAGGTATCTTAATCTGACACGCTTGAGTAACTACGAAATTCTTTCAAGGGTTCCCCTACCATTAGTTTCATGTAAGTTTTTTTTGTGATAAAACATGATTTTTACCATCTAATGTGTAACCAAACTTAGGGAGAAATATAAGCGTAGGTATATTTATGAAGCCTCTGCCGCTCTGCGTGCCTATCTATTTAGAGAAAAAGGAGTGAATACGATTTTATACTGTTTATGAAATTTGTGATCAGGTCAGGAAAACTTTGAACGTGTGTAAATATTCCACCATGAACAAAAAAAGCTATGTAAGTACCTAGTTTACCTATACATAATGTGATCTAGGCCTGTTGTAATTATTCAAGTTAGTGCAAGGGTTGCCATAATATCGTCTCGGTTTTGGTCACCTGTTTACTATATTAGTGGGCTCAATTTTATCGCTACTGATAATGATAAGGCAGACACGTATGCCATTATCAAATAAATCAATCAAACTATCCTATCTCAGACCATTTCCGGACAATATCCTTTACCAATTTTGTTGCTGTGGGGAGTTATTTTACGCTTACCATGGTAATTAATTATACATACATACATTACCGTGCGCTCGCTGGTGTCACGGGGTACAAGGTTTTGTTTTCGGTTTTTATTCTTTTCGCCATGACTGTGTCCGTTAGTCAACAAGTTCACCAGTTGGAGTTGTTTAGAGATCCTGAAAACGTTGTTAGGATTTCTTAACACCTTCGTTTCTGCCTATCTGCTTTTGACATAGGGATATTTACAATAAATTATGATTTCTAAAATTAACAGTAAAATTTATGAAGAAAAAATGGTGTGAATTTTGTTATCTGGCTCGATCCTCACAGCTTTACGGCTACTTTTTTTAGGAAGGTAGTTGATAACACGTGTTAGGAGTTAAGGCGGGAACGAGAATGTGATTGAAAGACACTCTTGTGTTATTTTATACAAAAAATGTGTCAATCGAAAGTTATGTGTTAAAATTATGGATTATCAAACATTCAAGCATGCATAAAATGCATGCTTGAATGTTTCCTATATTATAGGAAAGTGATAGAGGACGTAGCTAGGTAAATGGTCTAAGTAGGTATATAGGTACTGGACCTGGATAAGAATGAATAAATATCTTACAAATGAAGAAGATGAATAGATTATGGAATTATTATAATCCACGCGCAACTTGTCAAATCCGGGACCTTGTCAACGAAAATGGAAAATAACAGATTACAAGAATAGCGTTAGCAAAAAGGTTCGAAAATCTGTCATTTTCATTTTTCTATGACAAGTTTCCGAATTCTACTCAATGCGCGCGAATTACGCTGCAAACGAGGGCGAGCTGCGGACGCTATCTAGTAAAGAATAAAAAGTTAAAATATCTATAATCTATGTCAAATTCTATAGATGAATAAGAACTTCAGTTATGATCTAGGTTGTGAACGGCTGCAACAATCGCGTAGATGCAGCGTGGCGGAACTCAGCCGGGTCCAGCCAACGAAACAAGAGTCGCCGACCTTACTTGCAGTCTTACTAGAACGTACTTAGTCCGCGATACCACAGAGGTCGAACCGAATAGCGCGAGGTACATTGCTGGTTATGTTCTAGAATGGGGATTTTGAATGAGTAAAGAGTTTTAAATCAGTTAACGAGTTTCTTGGTAAAGTATAACTTTGTTTTTTACAATTTTAGGGAAGGAGTTTAAGAAATAGAATAGATGAAAGTTTTACGTGGTCGCAGTTTATTTTGACCAATAAACGCGCTCTGGTTAAGTAACGGATTCGAATGCATATTTTTTTAAAGTGAATGTTTGACTCGGTTGCCTGTAAGATATTGCTTTTTAGCGAGAAGGTCGCCCTCTATAAATTTATAAAATTGTAACATCTTTCTCTTCCGTATGTTTTATAACGGTGTCCAAAACAAAATATATAGTTCATTCAATTCTATTATTTTTTACTACTTTGGATATTAGCCTGCATTTCATGTGTTTTTAATTTATTAAAGATTTGTAAGAACAAGTTATTTCAGAAATGACGTTGATGTAAAAAGTAAGTGAAATCACTTACTTTTTACATCAACATCATTTCCAAAATAACTTAGGTATGCAATGCACTCAAGATATACTTTTCTTATCTTATCTATTGAGTTTTCAAATTAAAAACATCGAAAGTACACAAGTGTACTAAGCGCTGTGATCTCTAAATTCTAATTTTGGACAACTGGTTAAGTGATGTGGCTACATTGGGAGACAGCGATGAGTCACTGCATTCCTGCGACCTATAGTCTAGTAAAGGGGTTAGCACGGTGGTACCTAGTACGAGATTACCGTCTAGGTACTCTCAGTGATAAAGTAGGTACTCGATACGTCAATATTTTTTTACAAACGTACATTAAATACAGGAAGCACATTCATTGATTAAACCCTATATGCAAAGTTCCTACTAATATCACAACCTCAAAAAAAAACATGAATGTAAGTTCTGGGACTTAACACAAACTTGATGTTACTTATGTTTTTACAAAATAAAGATACTTTTCAAATTCGAGAATAAGTTGTGGGTTCATTTATGGAGGCGCTTTTAACGCTCTGAGTGTTTATCCAGAATTTTTATTTTTTATCACACAGTGAACAAAATGTTAAGTAAGTACAAACATGTAACCACCATGTTTTATCAATTTCAATATTTTTGTACTCTTAAGATTAATTCAGAATCTAACTATGTAGGCTATATGCTGTTTTTATATAGGTATCGAAATTTCTTATTCGTGTAACCATTCTAAATCCATGCTATATACCATTTATAATGTCAGCAACCGAACCAGCAATGTATGTCGAAAATAAGTAACAATCGCAAGAGGACCGACCGAAGTACAAAGGCGCTCTGCCCCACTTCCCTCACTGAGAGGACTTCACTCAGTCCTCTCTCAAACCACGTTCGGAGTGCACGCCTCTTTCGTCGCAATTCAGTGTCGAATAAACAGTTGCATTTTTTTTATTAAGTAAAAAACCGTGCTGTGTTTTACATTTTTCTAAGAGAACTTTGGATTTTCATTCCAGTAAGTATTATTGTGAATAATTTGTGTATGTTTAGTGAAAGCTTTTAGCTTTGAAGGTTCGAATAAGCATTGGAAAGGTGAATGAAACAAGGAGAGCGGTATACTGTTGTTATCTATTACAATATTGACCATAGACAAAAAAAAATTTAAATTATCTTTTTTACATCAGCTGTTCTGGTTGGCGCTCTTTTCAAACAGCGAAAGCAGAACGTAGATGATAAATATAATTATGGTAATTATTGTATACAATTATGCAGTTTTTATTACACGACGAATATAAATCGCCTTATTAATTACATAAAGTTATGTGTGTCGTATAATTGTAAGATCTGTATGTTTTTAATGATTTGAAGTTGACGGATTCCAAGATTTGGTTAAATAATGTACTTGTCTTGGCTGATATCTATTATATAAAAATAAGTCGGGTTTTCCTTCCTGACGCTATAACTCCAGAACGCACGAACCGATTTCCACGGTCTTGCATTCGTTGGAAAGGTCTCGGGCTCCGTGAGGTTTATAGCAAAGAAAATTCAGGAAAAATTTCAACAGAAAAGCGGGAATATCATTTTTCACATACAGCGCCATCGCGGACGGAGCTGCGGGCATCAGCTAGTAATATTTAAAAAACTATGTACTTATTTGACTTATGTAGAGATTATACAGGTAGTTATCACGTGAAATAAAATAATGAAATGAAATAAAATAAATTCCCTATTAAATTTAAAAGTAAAAATTAAGTAGGTTTGTCAAAATTTTGTGACTCTACCGAGGGTTCGAAAATGCTACAGACTGAGAAGAACACCTCAAGAAACTCAGTCATTCATCTTAGAATCTAATACTGTATTTTTTATGTAGAAAGGAGCAATTCGTGTCACTGTCAGGCGGCCTTGTCTTCTAGAAAGGGTTTCAGCAGTTAATTCTTTACTAGCTGTTCCCGCGTATAATTCGTTATCGCGTAAAATCATAACCCTCCTTTTGCGCAGTCGGTTAAAAAGTCTAGGGCCTATGTCCTTCACAGGGCCTCGAACTATCCCTATACCAAATTTCATTTCAATCGCTTCACCCCTTTAGGCGTGAAAGCGCAACAGACAGAGAGACAGACAGAGTTACTTTAGGCATTAGGGATTCGTGGAATAAGCAGTGATTTGAACTATAACTTAGTACCTATCTCTGGTATTAAACGATTCTTCACCACAGTAAGTTTGGTAAAAAAGTTATTAAGTAACAGCTGCGATATGCTATGTAAAAAGGTGTGTATCTACTTTGTATTAAAAGCCCTCTAAATTGGCAAATCAGAAGAGAAGGTATTTCGAGTTCTGTATACAAATTTTACCTATAAACATCTTCTTTATGAAACCTATTTGCACTTTATATTACTTAGGTACCCGTTGCCTATGATTTTAATAAGGACTAGCTATGATTACCGGCTTCACTCGTATCATGCTTTGAACGCCACAAGTTGCATTCCACACCTCTCGAACTGTTTAACTTTAGTTTTGGTAACATGTAAGTATGATTACTGCTCCGCTCCCTCAGATAGTGGCGTGGTGATATATAGTTCAAGTAACTCCATAATAAATCAGCTATCTGCCAGTGATAGTCAAGTTTACAGCGACCCAGTCGTCTCAGAGATTTCATAGAACAAGCGGATGGAAAGGCAGCGAACTTTAAAAAAAAATGTAAGTAGGTATGTACCATAAATAGGTATGTACTTACTTTCATAATAAGTATTTAGACAAAAGCAATGATGTATAAAACTATAGATACGTTACCAACACTGAAAAATGGCAACAAAAAAGTCAGACAATTGCCTTACTTTTCATACATGCTACCACAGATAATTTCATAGAAATTCTTTTTTTAAATGTTTATAAGATCTGCTGTTTTTGAAAGCCGTGATGTTCGTGCATGACGTGTCTAATATTAAAACGTCGTTGGTCAAAAGCTGTTAATTTGGAATTGACTAATTATTATTCTCTTGACAATATTATTTAGGTACTTGATTGTTTTGGATATACAGTTAATTAGAGAATTAGACTTCAGGTAGAGTCGTATAGGGACAGGAGTGTCTATCTTATAGTATCAAATAGGTATACATACTTATAACGATTTCATAATATCTCTACCAGCTCTGAAATAACTTTTTCATTTACTGTCAGTTAGCTATCAAAGGGTTATCTTTTCTTATCTTTACCTAACCCTTCATTTCTTATCTGTTCCTGTCAAATATTTATGACAGCTTGATTTTTTTTTCTTAAAAGAGTATTATCTAAGGAGGTCTCTAATCTGATAAAATGAAATAGAATAAGAACCGTAGAATCAGTCCGTTATTTTTTAAATTATGAGTGAAGAATATGCGTCAAAACGCTTTAGGATTTTGAATTACTTAAAGAATAATAAATAAATAAATATTTGTGGACATTCTCTCATCTACCCCAAATTAAGCTAACATAAGCTTGTGCTATGGCATCTAGACGACTGATACACATATGTACTTACTTAAATATTTCTAAATATGTATTTAGAAATATTTTTACACACATTCTTTAAATGGTGTAATACATTACACATATAAAGAATGTTCCTACTCTATATTTTTGGGTTTCCCTACCTGTCCGTCTGTCACGAGTTTGTATCTCAGGAACCGTGATAGTTAGAGATCTGAAATTTACACAGATGATGTATTTCTGTTGCCGCTATAACAACAAAAAATAAGTGGTCTCAGATACCAACAATCCTCATATTTTGGCGTTTTTTGGTACGGAATCTAACTAACTCGCACCCTGCTCGGATTTTTTAGATAGCCAAACGCAAAAAAGTATTCAAATTTAATTAAGTAATTATTCTAACGAAGTAAGTACATAATAAACAACATTTTCGAAAACATTTTTTAATTTATAAATTTTATGATTAGATAAGTACTTACTTAACGACTTATTTTCAAAAAAAATAATTTTATCACTTCCAAGAATGATACCCAGTGAAAATTGCCTACCAAAAGGACCAATTATAAAATCAAGGTGATAAAAACTATTTTCAAGTTGATGACTTGCAAAGTCATATACCTAACTAAAACAGAAAACTGGTTATTATTTTGAACGGGCTGTAAAAAGGAGAAGCTTCGCAAAGATCGCAGTCATAATTCAATTCGACCAAATTTGGTAACGTATGAATAATAAGTAGGTACTGAATTAAGCAATGCTGAAGGTGAAAGCTGTCACATTGCAAGGAGTAAGTGCTTACCCCCTAAACCTAGTTGTGGATAGTGTTCGGCAAGTATTAGTAGACAGAGACTTAAAGGAGAGGAGGGCCCAATCATTGCCCACATTAACTCCTTTATAGTAGGGGAGCCCTAGAAGGGATTTCGGGATTTACTAAAGCGCGACAGATTAATATACACGGGGATACCTTGTACCCGGTTAAGTACCTCCACAAAACATGAGGCCCATATATAAGGCCGCCCGTGAAGGATACAGGATCAGATTAGTAAAAAAAAATTGACCATCAGAAATTCTCGAGCGCGTCAGATTAAGGTAGGGTGAGTTAATTACATCCTAAAAAGTGTATATTCCACTAATCTGACAATTTGAGAGTGACGTAAAAAAAGGGGAGGGCAACAAAGTTGTAAAAAAAAACGTCATCTCGACATTCTCGAGCGTAGCTAAATTTTTTTTTATTTTGAAGGAAATAATTCAAGAATAATGAAAAATATATAATCTGACGATTTCCGCAAGCCGAAATAACAAAAATTCGTCGATAAAGTTACACTATGCGCCAAATATCTTTGCGTCTACGAACTTCGTTCGTACTACTACTACTACTTACTTTTAATAATAGTATAGAATTAATATTTACCTATTCACATCTATGTCCTGGAAATTACGCAACAGCATCGATAAAATGAATTTTTAGGCTTAGTACTTTGGTTTGCGATTGTACCTGCGTCGATCGCCACCAAGCTGGTCAAAAGCGGTTGATTCGTTCGAGAGATATCGTGAACGAAAGAAACCCGAAAAAGTGTTTTTTCGGGATTACTCCGAAATTTGTGGTTCGATCAATTAAAATTGCAAAATTGCAAAATGAGGATGATAAAACTGCGTCGAATGCCGCCAACCGCGTGAAAATCGGTTATCCATTCAAAAGTTATTGCGGTTTGAAAATTCCAAAAATAGTGTTCTATGAAACTTCTATCAGACTTTCGAGCTGAGAGAGCTCAAATGCATAGAAATATTATTTCTTTGAACTCAGCCAGCTCAAAATATCACATAAATTCTATTTTGAGCTCAAAAATGTCATAAGTACAATTTTAAGAGCCCAGGAATGGAATTAGCGGGAAGTTGCAGGGATGGCCTTTAAGGTGCACCGTTTTTTTAATTTTTTTTTGTCAGATCAGGTCAATCCCTCTAGATAATCGTCAGATTATGAGACAGTACGTTTAGAACATAAAGATGAACCATATATATCTTAATCTGACGCGCTTGAGTATTTCAAAATGGCGAATTTTTTTTGCACATTATGAAAATGGCCGCGAGTTTGCGTCCCATCGAAATCGTCAGATTAGTGAATGAGAGCTTTTGTTTGGTGCACTTAACACTCCCTTAGAAAATCTGACGCGCTCGAATATTTTTATTTTTTTTTTCATTTTCAACCCTTAAATACAACCACCCGCATCATGCTAACGATCAGATTAACATACGTACATTATTAAAAATACGTAGGGAATTGATGCTATCAATATCTGATACGCTCGAGGATGTCCATGCAACAGTTTTTTTACATATTTAAAAATCTATAGCCGCTTCCCCCACCGATGTAAAGGTATATATATCATATAACATTTTTTTCTTCATATCATCTAAGCTTTGCATCCCAATAGGTCTCTACGACGCTCGAGTAAATCCCCATTTAGCATCGTGGGCTCCCCTACTATTAAGTCTCTGTCTACTAATAAATAAATAAAAAACCGGCCAATGCGAGTCGGACGCTTGTTGTATGGGATCCCTCCTTAATCCCCCTTTTTTTCTGATTTTAGTATTTGTTGCCATAGCGGCAACAGATATACCTACATCATCTGTGAAAATTTCAGAAATCTATCTATCACGGTTACTGACATACAGCCTCATGACGGACAGACAGACAGTCAGTCAGACAGACAGACAGACAGACAGACGGACAACGAAGTAAGAAAAGAAAGAAGAAAGAAAAGAAAATGTGTTTATTAGCGATCATAACGTACATAAAACAGTTTCAAACTGATCAACAAAATTATCAAATATCCATAAAAAAATACCTACATAAACCTACCCAATAAAAAAAAAAGTGCACAACCACAATTTTGCCTTTGCCTATCCATAGATGGATAAGAAAAAAAAACTACTACTACTACACATGGCCGCCGCCACATATTGTTGACATGTCAACCTACTAAATTGTCAACGTGTCATCTTCCTGACGTGGCAAATGCACGTGATTAAAAAATAGTTAAAGTACATAGGTAGGTACTCTCTTAGAAGTCGCTAATATAGTTTATTTGCATTACCTTTCAATATGTACGCTGTATTCACAATAAGGGATGGACACTCAGCAAACACTGAGTTGGCTATCAACCACCTCAGAACTGATTTCACAGTCAGAAGTCACATGAATAGGGTCCTGCTTTTACCCTTTGGGTACGGAACCCTAATAAATGAATGACCCAGTTAATCCTTGAGATGTGACGAGTCCATAGCGTCTAGTACTTTGATTGCAATTATCAGTCAATGGCAGTCATGTTTGCCTTGATATAGGTACCACACTATGGACCCAATCACTCCGACAAATCCTCATGGTAGACATGCCGGATTTCTACCGACTAAAACCGCATGGTGCCTTGCCGTCTATCTAAGGTCAATATTTATGCGATAGACCTGACACGTCGCAAGCATAACTCTCTGCTTACATGTTATCCTAGGATCCCTTTAAGAACGACCTCCACCGAGCTGGTTATTGGATGAAAAGTGTTTTATATTAAACTAAATATGTCACTAATTAATTTGCAATAGGGTTGCCTAAAAATTTTCAGTCCAGAATATGATAAATTAAGAATTAAAAAAAAAAATACTGTTTACTGGTTTGCTTTATAGATACATTTCATACCAATTGGAAGTTTAACGTCCATAGAATATGCAAATGTTAGGTTGTCGATTTTTTTCTCGTCAGAACTTTTGTTACGCAGGTATTAACAGGTACTAGTAATTGCTAAAATAATCTTTTATTTTATTTTATATTTTAATTAACTTAAATTCATTAACCAGGCCGCTGTAAGTTACTAGTATCGATTTACCTGTTTATGCCTGCGTACCCAAGAGTTGTGACTTTGTGACGAGAAAAAAATCGACAACCTAACATTTGCATATTCTATGGACGTTAAACTTCCAATTGGTATGAAATGTATCTATTATGCAAACCAGTAAATAGTAATTTTTTTTTGGAACGAAGTTCCTTATCGCGCGTTGTGAAAGGGGGCTAGACGGAAAAAATTCTTACGAAAAATGGTCACGACACTTTTTTAACCGACTTCAAAAAAGGAGGTTACTCAATTCGGCCGTTTATATGTTTATGGAGGGTAGAGGTACCTCTACCCTCCTTTAATATGGGGGTAATATGGGTGGGGGGGATTTAATATGGGGGGAGGGAGGGAGAGGGGGGGGGGGAAGGGGGTGGAAAGGGGTTGGGGGTTTGTTTTTGTTTTTGTTTTTGTTTTTGTTTTTGTTTTTGTTTTTGTTTTTGTTTTTGTTTTTGTTTTTGTTTTTGTTTTTGTTTTTGTTTTTGTTTTTGTTTTTGTTTTTGTTTTTGTTTTTGTTTTTGTTTTTGTTTTTGTTTTTGTTTTTGTTTTTGTTTTTGTTTTTGTTTTTGTTTTTGTTTTTGTTTTTGTTTTTGTTTTTGTTTTTGTTTTTGTTTTTGTTTTTGTTTTTGTTTTTGTTTTTGTTTTTGTTTTTGTTTTTGTTTTTGTTTTTGTTTTTGTTTTTGTTTTTGTTTTTGTTTTTGTTTTTGTTTTTGTTTTTGTTTTTGTTTTTGTTTTTGTTTTTGTTTTTGTTTTTGTTTTTGTTTTTGTTTTTGTTTTTGTTTTTGTTTTTGTTTTTGTTTTTGTTTTTGTTTTTGTTTTTGTTTTTGTTTTTGTTTTTGTTTTTGTTTTTGTTTTTGTTTTTGTTTTTGTTTTTGTTTTTGTTTTTGTTTTTGTTTTTGTTTTTGTTTTTGTTTTTGTTTTTGTTTTTGTTTTTGTTTTTGTTTTTGTTTTTGTTTTTGTTTTTGTTTTTGTTTTTGTTTTTGTTTTTGTTTTTGTTTTTGTTTTTGTTTTTGTTTTTGTTTTTGTTTTTGTTTTTGTTTTTGTTTTTGTTTTTGTTTTTGTTTTTGTTTTTGTTTTTGTTTTTGTTTTTGTTTTTGTTTTTGTTTTTGTTTTTTGTTTTTGTACAATAAAATTTTAAAATTACAATAAATTTAAAATTTTATTACAATTCCTGCACTAATTCATTGAAAGGAACTTCGTTCCATTCGGGTGTCCC
The DNA here is from genome assembly GCA_933228765.1 of Miltochrista miniata. Classification (NCBI taxonomy): domain Eukaryota; kingdom Metazoa; phylum Arthropoda; class Insecta; order Lepidoptera; family Erebidae; genus Miltochrista; species Miltochrista miniata. The sequence continues at coordinate 35,122,255 of OW121752.1, forward strand.
TTGACACCTCTCAAGTTTTTTTTATATTTATCATATTCTAGACTGAAATTTTTTAGGCAACCCTATTGCATTTTAATTTTTGACATATTTAGTTGAATATAAAACACTTTTCATCCAATAACCAGCTCGGTGAAGATCGTTCTTATAGGGATCTTAGACCATGTGTTTCAATTCTGTAATTGGCAGTCGCTGCGTTCCCTCTATCTAGCTAGACCCAGTACGGCCCACGAAGTATCCATCGCCGTAGACAAAGAAGGTCCTCCTATTTTATCTCAGATTAATTGCATCCAATCTCTGTTGAAAAAAACGGTTATCGACACGTTCATAGTTTTATGCACGTAAACACGTTGATATCTGCATCTTTTGATTGAGGTTAAGTTAGTTCTGTATTAGTCGTTGGACCACTAATTATAAATACAATTACCTAGTCTTCCACTTCAATACCGTCTTTTGAACTGTGTGAGTAGCCGTCTACCAATATTCGTCACAGCTATAGATCACTGAGCAAAGTTAGTAGGAAACTTCGTCGTATTTCCGCTGACTCAGGAGTCAAGCTAAAGTCCAAATCGGGAGCTTGAAAAATTTCAACAGTTGATCATCATAACCTACGCTTGGGGCGGCAGCAACCTGGGCGTGTAGCGCCTGTTGCGAGCGTCCATAGGCGACGGCGACTATTTTCTATTAGTTGTGCCGTAAACTTTTTTGCCTGCTGGCAAAAAGAGACACTGGCCGTGGTTAGCACAAGACTAAACGTTTGTGGAGTTCTTCAAGGAGGGCCAATAAACCTGTAGGTATATTGTCCTGTCATTGTGTTTGCTGGCCTTGTGCTTCTTTCTTTATCGTTATTTATGATGGTTTATCAGTAGGCTACTCTTTATTGTAGGTACCATCATACCGGGTAATTTTGCGCACGCTCATACGCTTATGCTTCAGTTTCTTGCTAAGAATGGCTATAGTATCGCTAACCTAAAGTATACTCTATTAGAAGTAAAAATTATGTAAATTTACTTTTCAATAATGTATCATCCTATAGATATAACAGAACTAATGAATAGATTGACGTATTAATATACAAACAAAGAATATAACAACCAAATAAATATAAAAAAAGATAAACGTAGCTAAGATATCGTTCTAAATGTGGAAATCGTTTTGGGAAGCAAATTTATCATTTAATCATACAAATTAAGAGTCAGGGCAAACACCAAAATCAGTTCTAAAGGTTAATGATGTTAGAACAATGAATATTAAAATCCAAGCTCTTCAACCGACGGATTATCAAACAGAAACTATTGGTCCTATTCTACTGAAAATAAAAACTGAAGAGTTTGTTTGTCTGAAGGCTAAGATCTCAGGAACTTCAAGTTGGCTTTTTGAAATTCTTTTAGGTACAGTTCGATTGTCTATTTAACTCTATTTATTGAGAAAGGTTATTTATGATTGAAAAATGTTTCAAAAACGAGGAAATTTGTTCCTTTTGAGAATCATACACGCGAAGGGAAACATGCTGACGTCACGAAGTTGTACAGGTCAGTTTGTGTTTTATTTATGACTAGCTATGTCCCTAGCCTTTGTCCGTGATATGCTCAGAACCCGAACTCACCCCACACACTTAACCCGCGCCCCTTAATTAGTTTTTAAATAATGTATGGAAGGCACTGTATGATGGTTACATACTTATACGGGAGACCCCTAATTTCCTTTTCCGTTTTTAGTTTTTTTTTATAGCGTCACCAGTAATACATCATCTGTAAAAATTTCAGCTAGACAGCTGTCACGGTTCTTGAAATACAGCCTGGAGACAGACAGACAGACGAAAATACGGATAGAGAAGCATCTTAGTCTCCTTAATAGGGGGTCATGTTTGAATCCTAAAAAAGACAAAAGATGATGAAGCGAACTAAAATACTGGGAAAAGCTAACTTAATAAACGAATTACTTTTACCATCAAACATTGATGTAATTGACATAAGATTGTCATTACCGAACAGTCCTTTGTTTGCCAATTAGTTCATTGACACAGACAGACAGACAACGACACTGCTCAAAGGTAATCGAGGGGACGCTCGGAATACCAAGTAGTCGGAAATGATGGTATTGTACGACGTTGGTATATACTTCGACTTTTGCCATTTGTTTCACCATGCTTTTATGTAAGAAAGAAAAGAATATCGGAGCTTATTGAGGTTTTGCCCATATCTTTGAAGACTAAGCTAGCCTAAGTGATGTTTCTGATTATAAATAAACCCCGTTTTTAACCCCCGACGGAAACCCGGACGGGGTTTTATAAGTTTGACGTGTCTGTGGGTGTGTGTGTGTAAGTCTGTCTGTGGCATCGTAGCTCCCAAATGGATGAACCGATTTTGATTCTGTTTCTTTTGTTTGAAAGATGGGTTAGGGGAGAGTGTTCTTAGCTATGTTTTATAAAAATCGGTTAAGCCATTTCAAAGATATGAGGGGTGAAAGTGGGGATGAAAAATTAAATTTGTTCAAATATACCCGTGTTGGGTATCAAATGAAAGGTCGTTTAATCATAACCTAATCGTGCGTCTGTCTCTATTTAGGTATAGAGCGGTCCCCCCGACGAGACCAAGTGTTAGTTAAAAATATGAATACGTAAATAATATAGCTACCTATAATAATAATAAAAGTTCAATACTTAGGGTAGATAGGTCATAATATAATAGTTATTTTTTTACTTTTTACAGGTTTTTTTATTGTTCTTTTTTGTGAGTCGGGGGTTTTTTAAATTTTTAATTTAATTTTTTATTTCATGCTTTTTTACTTACTGGTCTGGCCAACGTGGTCTAACTTCCAGCATGGGGCTGGAAGTTAGACGTTGGTAAAATATATTACTTACATATATGAAATAAAAATTGATAGATTGAGGTAATTATATTTATTGTTATTTTTGTTATTAACAAACCAGACTGCGTAAAATGATATTATTACAAAAAGCAACAACAACAATTAGCTTTGTGCAAATAATTTCCAAAGCGGGACCTACTAAAGAATTTAGCACCCGCTCCAATTTTCATTATTTTGAAGATTTGAGATGACTTGCACACATAAGACATTGGAAATTACAACTCCTTCGCATTGCGCAGTCGTTTTAAACATCAAACAGCAGTTAATTTTTTTTAGTTGTTCACACTGTAGGATTTCAATTCAATTATCGTGTTGTGATGAATACACTAGGTATTGAAACGTGAAAAAAAAACTATTTATTTTTTAATTAGTTGTCGAGTCACAACTTACAACTTTTTGCTCTACGGTTGAGGTAATTTACGGTGTCTGTGGCTGTATCTGTGTGTAATTAATGTTACCTAATTGGTGGGTGGAAGTTTTTGTGCTGCATCGACGTTTAATACCTACTTATTTAATTTAGCTATCTCTTGGCATACGTGAAGCAATTGAAATTAAAATTTTATACCTCAGCGACACAGAGCATCGCGCGCCTTTAAGAAGGGAGAGGCCAAAGCTGGCAAACCCCCTCTGGCAATAATTTGACATTTTGACGACTAAAAGTGCCCAGTTACATAAAAACTGTTTTTTGAAGTTACTTTCACTAGACTAAGTCTAGTTGACAGCGTGAGCGGTTGAATTGTCATTTTATAAAAATGATGAAATAATTAGATATTAATACAAAAAGAAATGTGATTAAAGAAATCTGGCGAAAAATGGCATTATCTTGTGTAAGTAATTTTATAACAAGTTATTATCATTTACACCTATTTAAACGTATAGATAATATTCAGATTTGTTTAGCAACTTTACCGGACGTCACATCAATACATGGATCGGTTGAGCGACTTGGGGTGATATGACACAAAATGTATCATGTCTGTGTAAAATTTATGAGTGTATTTTTTGAAGTGTGTATATATGGGCTTCGTATTGACAGTCGATTGCTATTGTATTGCGAGTCTAAGAAAGTGTGGGTGAGGAAGATTTCCCCCCGCCCCCCGCAAAATATGACAGACAAATTTGTACTGAGCAATCGTTCTATGTCGTCTCCCCTTAGACAGTTCGCGTTGCTCTATGCTCAGCGAGAACATGCGCGATCCATAGAGCAACACGAACACGATCTATGACTTTTAAGGTCGCGTAGCTCTATGCCTCTATGACGAGAACCATAGATTTAGAATTACGAGAACTGAGGAACACATAGAGCAACACGATCTATGTAAGGGCGAGGCCGCACTTGCGGTTATCGCGGCGGTTTCTAACCTCAAAATGTCAAAACATTGACTTGATTTCATTGATTTTGACAGTTTGATGACATTTTGAGGTTAGAAACCGCCGCGGAAAAACGCAAATGCGGCCTCGCACTACTGATCGCGTTGCTCTGTGGAGGAACATGATTAATTTCATCAGTTCTCGTCAGTTTTATTTTGCGATGTTGTTTTTTTTTTTCATGAATATTTAGCCTTACATCTTCAAAAATTATAACAAAACGTTTTGAACAACACATATTTCAATAAACCAATGCGCATTTATTGTAAGCAATAGAAAAACATGTCTACCGAAGTACTTACCGTACAAGGTTGTTGGAGGGTCCACGAAGGTGCATCGTCGTCGTGTTTTAGTATTAAAATATTCTTGTAGTCATCCCGGAAGTGACTTCATACCTGTCGAGTGCTGATGCAGTCAAATGTGATATTATTGCGTTTTTTATCATGTTAGTGAATGCTCAGTTTGACAAACGCATGAATATTATTTTATTTGCTAGTCATGTGACTCTACCAGGGGCTGCCAACCGTAGGCTGTTAGGAGTCCGGCATAGCGTCCCTGTATAATTTTTCTCCAAAAAGGTCATGTGACTAGCGGACGTCACGAAGTTTTAGGTGTGTAGTTCCCGTTCCCGGAGAAATACGGGAATAAAATGTAGCTTATATCGACCGGGGATAACTTAGCTTCCCAACAGTGAAAGAATTTTACTAATCGGTTGAGTACTTTCGGAGCATAGTCAATGCAAATATTCAAATTTTTCTCTTTTTTCTTTATTAGTTTAGAAGTCTTTGAAAAATAGCTGCTGGAGTTTGTGGCGGTTATAGTATAGAAAAGATTGATGGTAGAAGATTGCTGTATAAAAATTATAAAATGACCAAGATAGAGAAAGGGATGCGTACTTTTATGGTAAAAATTGATGAAGCAGAGGAGAGTGTGAAAGAACAGGTCTACTTAGACATAAATGCTTTAACCAGATAGGTTCCCTATTACCAACCCAGCTGAAGAGCATCAGGTATATTATACCTACCCATAAATTCATAGAAATTTGTCAAAATATACATAATGAAACTAGAAGAAACGCGAGTTGTGTACAGCCAAGATAATAGAGTAAGTGGATTTTCTGTAAGGTTTCACAATTGTGAAAAAAAATATTAGATACCATCAAATAGTAGGTATACAGTTCTTGTACCCTTAAGGGGCGCGTCCGTAAAATGCACAAAAAGACATTTAGAATTTCGGAAATATTCAAGAACTCACTTCATTAAATGACACTAAAATGGAACCTTAAATTCTTAGCAGATGAGACTACATTAGCACCGCGTGATATTTAGAAAATAATTATTTACTTGCGAAAAAACCTCTGTAAATCATCGAAATTTACCTTTGTTAATTTGATTATTTCTGCTATTTCGATGATTTTTAACAATTTTGAGAGGACTTTTTTCTAATGTAGATAATTATTTTGTAAAAGTACACGGTGTTAATGTAGTGTTATCTATTAAGAATTTAAGGTTCCATTTTAATGAAGTGAGTTATTGAATATTTCCAAAATCCTAAGTGATTTTATTACGGACGCGCCCCTTAAAATATTTTTTAGATTGAAAAACGATATGGTTATGCTTTTACAACTGTATAAAATAACAATAGAATACAAATATAGCTACTTAAAGCCAATTCTGTGGTGGAGCGGAGGGCGAACAATAGGGTCTTAAGTAGTTAATCGTAGAAACTTGCCTAAGGGAGGGGAGATTCTTATTTATTATGTGACATTATAACTTGGGGAACTTGTAGAAAATATGAGCCAACGTGACATGGGTGACCAAAAAGATGAAATATTGTATGAAAGCTTGTCCAAATGTTACCGTTGACGGGGAGAAAAAATGGAGTGCGTAAGCTGTTTATTTGCCCTAGTCGTAAAAGTTGACAGTAACTTCTTGGAGTAGCGTCCCTTCTCTTCGGGGAAATAGTTGCAATTGAATGCACGTACGATGTACATAGGTACAATTTTTTAACACCAGCACAAACACAACACTAAAATATACGGCCTATCTGAATCACTCAGATAACCAGTCTAGAGTCCAGAAAATGCCAAAATAAAATCAAAAAAATATGTGCATTTTAAAAAAAGAACGACTACTTATACTTTTTTCAAAACTTAGACTGCGCTACGATATTTTGCAAGTGGTGTGGCATGTAAAAGCATCTAGATTTAAAAAACGAATGCCTCGATTTTTTTTAATCAGACTGCACAGCGGCGCAGCGTCTAGCTAGATTATACATTCCGCTTTGCATTATGGTATGTCAGGCAAGCTTTGTTTACGACTCCCCTTGTGTAGACAGACTGACATTGCCTAATGTACCCTCAGTGCTCAGTGCATAATTTATGCTTTGAATCCTATACAACGATCTACAGCTATTGTCCAGTCCTCTGTGTATGCAAGTAGTGGAAAATTGTGTAATCTGTGACGTAGTGTTAGCCCTTTTCTCTTTAGGGACTGATTTTATTTATGGCTGTTTAAACGAAGAGCCATTGTATCCATCCATTTTAAAAAGTAATATCTAACATGGCGGACCCTTCAACCCTTGTCACGAGCTGTCAACCGCTCTCAATTCTACCGAATTAGTGAATTTAAATTGATAAAAAATCTACTTTCAAGAATATCTTATTAGTTTTATGTCAACTAAAACTAAGTTTAGAAATACTGATGATTACTTATCAATCTCTCTTTGCCTCTGTGGCGCAGTCGGTAGTGATACCGCCTGCGGCGCTGGAGGTCGTGGGTTCGATTCCCACCGGAGACAAATATTTGTGTGACCCATAAATGTTTGTCTCAAAAGTCTGGGTGTTTCTATGTATAATATGTATGTATTTAAAAAAAAGTATTAATATCCGTGGTCTGATACCCATAACACAAGCAGGTTATTCCTAGCTTACTTTGGGATCAGATAGCGTTGTGTGAAATGTCTGTGAATATTTACTTAAAACTAGCTGATGCGCGCGCCCCGTGGGAACATTTTCCCGGGATAAAAAGTAGCCTATGTGTTATTCCGGACTATACTCTATCCCTGTACCAAATTTCAGCCAGATCCATTCAGCCGTTAGAGCGTGATTGAGTAACAAACATCCAAACATCTTCACAAACTTTCACATTTATAATATTAGTAGAATCACACATTAAGCATTTTAGCATCAAGTTCTTATGATAAGTTCAAGGATTTATTTTGGTAGCAAAAGTAACCCAACTGAGACCCAACAGAGAGCAGTTGACAGGTGGACAACAAACTGCTGTCTATCTGAGCCTACTTTGTTATTCAGAAGTTAGTAGGTGCATCACGGTCAGCCTCAACTTTTATCATTTGGCTTCGGTGCCGAAGATCTTTGTGTACCTATATTTGTTAGCAGAGTTGTATGCCTAAACGCACAGCATATTCTTTTCAGTAACATTAAAAATCAGACTTTATTCATAATAGAAAAGACAGTTTTTCTCTACAAACACTTGTCATAACAAAAATACGAATAACGGAGAGGGGTCGTTGAAACTTAATCACTCTTATCCTATCCAACTTATTGTCAATCCTTAAGAGAGGCCAAGAAAAGTCACGCTCATGGTAAATGTAGCTAAAGCTCTTTAATGGTTTTAGTATTCTCTTTTGAGCATTCTTTTTTTTTTAATTACTGAAAGCTTTTACCAAGGAGTCTCGGATTTGTAGTTGCGATTATGTACTCCATAAATTATAGAGCTTATTGAAGGTCAGTTCGTATTGGCGGGTAGGGTAGGGTATGTGTGTGTGTGTGTGCTTTCAGATTGCTTGATTTATTCTTTTGAAAGTACTTTAATATTTTTTTAATGCGCCCGTCCAATCCTTGTACCATACGACTTGCAAATTTTCTGCGAAAATGACTATGGTCTCATGCCGTTCTGTTTCTAAATAGGTAAGTATGAGCAAAGATAATATAATAGTATTACATACATATTATGAGACAAAATATATTTGACTAGTAATTTTCTGTTTACGCCTTCAAGATTCCCAGTTGCATTTAAAACACAACAGATCACTTAATAAAGCACGAATAACTTAGGTAGGTACTTTGCCGAAAAAAAAATTCCATATTGCTTTTTTAATTTGTGTAGAACTTAGAGTAGGTATATATTAGAAGGTAGGTACCTTCTATTATGTATACTCTAAGGTGTACAAGTTCTTACTGCCTAAAGAGTTACCTATCGTATGAAGAACACAGTGCCAGTAACCATTGCCAATGTACATCTACACTTCTACACTAATATTATAAAGAGGAAAATTTTGTATTTTTGTAAGTTGGTTATGAATAAACTCAAAAACTGCTGTGCCGATTTCAAAAATTCTTTCACTGTTGGAAAGCTACACTCTTTGCGGTGAACATAGGCTATATTTCATTCCCATATTCCCACGGAAACGGGAACTACGCGGGTAAAACCGCGTGACGTCCGCTAGTGAATGATACATCAACAAAGATGGATGTTGTTTTACTCACCTGAATTTACTTTTATACAAAACTAGCGGACGTCACGCGGTTTCACCCGCGTAGTTCCCGTTTCCGTGGGAATATGGGAATGAAATATAGCCTATGTTCACCGCAAAGAGTGTAGCTTTCCAACAGTGAAAGAATTTTTCAAATCGGACCAGTAGTTCCGGAGCCTATTCGTTACAAAAAAACAAACAAAAAAACAAAAAAGCAAATAAACAAATCTTTCCTCTTCATAATATTATTATTATTATTATATTATTATATACAATACTAGCGGACGTCACGTGGTTTCACCCGCGTAGTTCCCGTTCCCGTGGGTATACGGGAATAAAATATAGCCTATGTTCACCGCAAAGAGTGTAGCTTTCCAATAGTAAAAGAATTTTTCAAATCGGTCCAGTAGTTCCGGAGCCTATTCGTTACAAACAAACAAACAAAAAACAAACAAATCCTTCCTCTTTATAATTTTAGTATAGACTAGCTGAGCCCGCAACTTCGTTTACGTCAGATAAGGTGTATGAAAGGAAAGGTATTTCAGCAGCGTCTGAAACTGCCCTGTTTGCTTAATCATAAAAGAGCTTAATGATTAAGTCTATTTTAAAACAATTCAGACTGAATTGTTTAAAAATAGTCTTAATCATTAAGCTCTTTTATGATTAAGCCAACACGCCAGTTTAGGTTCACTCACATTCAAAGAAACACCTACAATTAAAATTTTCAAAATATCTGATTCTTAAAAGTGTTATAACTCTTTTATTTCTAAACCGATTTACATAAAACAAACGCTAAATGTTAACTGGAGCAAACCTCAACACAATAAAAAAAACCGCATTGCAATCGGTTGAGCGGTTACTGAGATTAGCGTGCACAACCGTACAGACAAACAGATATACAGACATACAGACATACAGACATACAGACAAACAGACAAAACTTCGAAAAATCATTGTTTTGGGTTCTATTGCGTTCATAAAGCTAAAAATAATAATATTTTTTCTTATTTATCTTCCATGTACAGACAGCGACCTGTTACGATTTTATTATATGTATTGATTGATATCGTATATTCTACTTTGCCAGCTTGTTTACACAAATGCCCACGGTACGGTAATCGTCATAATAAAAAACAAAAATATTTTTTGGTTTCTCAAAATGATAAGCTTCCCTCTGTCAATATCGAGACTGTTTTTTGTTATGATATTTATTTAGGAACGTGTGGGTCCTTAATTTGAAACGAGATTGAAAATAGGGGTGTTGTCACGGACACAACCAAACCATTTTTTTGGAACATAGATACTTACTTAATACTACCTATGCGTGTTTTATTAAACGAGATGCAAGTATCCAAATTGCGGTCTAAGTGTTTTTTAGTACTTGGTTATAGGTAGTTGGGTATTTAAATTGTGAGGCTGGAAATTTGACTTTTGTCGAATACGCTTGAAGTAACGGACAATTGACGAATAAAATGAATATGGAACTACCCTGAAAATAGTAGGAAAAGACCAATAAATTTCATTCATGTACATTCGATACCCGGTATCTACATAGGAAATTATTATGAGTAATTCAACCATAACCTCTGATGGAGAGGCCATCAGACCACACTGGAATCATAAACATGGACTTTATCAGACGTCACTCAACGTTTGAAGTTCATAATTGGATGCTATTTTAAAAGTAAAAGAAACAGGAACTCACTTAAATGGAGTTGAAAACTTCAAAAGAATCAACTTTGAAAGTACCCGGATATTAATACGGTTACAGTAATAATGCTCTTTCACAGAGCCCGGATATATTTTATCACTAGCTGTAGCCCGCGACTTCGTACGCTGCATTTTATGGGTGATTCTTTAGATTGACATATCTTTTTTGATTTATGAACCGATTGACATGAAACAAATACTAAATGTTAAATAAAGTAGTATTGTGGAACAGTACACGCGCTGTTTTCAATATGTGCAGCAAGTTCCACCAAGTGCCATCAATCAACAGTATAATAAATAATATTATGTTTATTTTTTAAAGGTTCGTCCACTATAACCTTTTTATTAGAAATAAAATTAGTTCAAACATAAATATTAGCGACGGAAAACATGTTCATTAATTCTATCTCTCGCTTATTACGCAAGCGAAGTTGCACTTATCAGCTAGTCTATAATAATATTTAGTATCTAAACTTAATATGCTGTCTTTTGAACTTTACAAAGCACCCACCCACACACCGCCCACGCAGACCGCAGGCGCAGTGCACTTTCCATGTGCGTTTTGCAAACCGTTCTACATTGTATTATCTGTGCTGTTTATACTGTCACGTTTTGAAATGATAGTTAAGCTAGATGATGCTGGGATTTTGTTCCCGTCGTTCTTACATTACTTGGGAACGTATTTTTGGTGGTAAAAAACATAATTATGTTATTCTAGACCAGGGCTTCCCAAACTTATTTGTAGTGCGACGCCCAGTAGCCAGTAGTAATACTTGCCGTATTGAAGCTTTATGATACAATCACAGGATAATGCTATTAGCTAGTTCTTCTAATTCTGTTAAAAGTTTCGATGCTATGGGCAACTGGAAAGGTTTGTGAATCACACATATTGCTTAGACTATCGGGAAAATATTGTAAATCGGCGCTCACCTGACTCGCTCCTATCAGCTCGCACACCTGACTCGCTCCTATCAGCTCGCACACCTGACTCGCTCCTATCAGCTCGCAACGCCCCTAAAGTCGAATTTTTAATTAGACGAAGTAAAGTGACAGCAACTAATGTCACTTCTTAATAGAAATTAAGCAACATTGTATGAAGAAGTGACAAAAATTCGACTATAGGACCAGGTCGCGACGCCCCAGGGTGTCGCGACGCACAGTTTGGGAAACCCTGTTCTAGACTATAACAAATATATCCCCGTACCTATCTACAATTTTAGCGAGATCCTGGATCCTACTTCCTATTAATATTATAAATGTGAAAGTTTGTGAAGATGTTTGGATGTTTAGTATTTGAATGTTTGTTACTAAATCACGCTCTAACGGCTCAACAGATTGGGCTGTTTGGTACAGAGATAGCTTATAGTCTGGACTGGAATAACACATAGGCTACTTTTCATCCCGAGAAAATGTTCCCACGGGAAGCGGGAACGGGTACCGAATTTCACTAGCATTATCTAGTTTACAATAATTTATGAGAATCTACCAGATATCTTGTCATTACATTATTAGGTACTGCTTCGCTCCCTTAGGTAGTCACATGATAATGAATTTTTGAAAGAACTTTTAAAATTGGTTCAGTAGTTTCAGCGTTTATCGGTTACAAACATATTAAATCGTTCCTCTTTATAGTATATTTTTATTGCATTGATTTCACATGTGTGTTGATTAAATAATAATTTCTTACATACCACAGTCATTTATGTAACTAAATACGTAATTATATTGATAACAAAATCTACACACGTGTCACTGAATTAGATAATATTTAATTTATATAAAATATATAACATTTTTAATTATTTTCAAATTACGATTATTACGTACTTTAAATTCCACTAATAGCATGATTATTAATTGGTACATTAAACTTTACAATTGTGTTATGTTAATATTTCATTAATATATTTAACAATGCATTGTACAGACCAGAACAGACTACTTATATGAAAGGAGAATAAATCCCCATAAAATAAATAACCTGCTTGAAGTAAAAACCATATTGTATTGAAAACGAAATTTCACGCGGCACTATTTTACTATGGGGCACAAGAAGGTACCGAAAACCTTTATATAATAGTAAAATAGTGCTGCGCGAAATCCCGTTTTCAATACAATATGAGTTCAACGCGTGGTAGTACCGATTAAAAAATGTAAAGAAACATTATTCTAACTACAGAACTTTAACACCGCCAATTGGTTGTGGAGGTCAGATGGCAGTCGTTCAACTGGGTTGGGAATAGACACGGTGAATGATGATGATGATATTAAATCTGCCAAGTAGCTCGGTTGCTTGAGAAAAATTAAAAGCAAGTAGAGACAAACTGTCTCTTTTTTTTTAACGTGATGATAACCCGTAAAGAATGTTATGCCAGACACTTACCGACTAAAAACCACATGTTCCCTACCTACTGCCTATGTGTGGGAAACCTCCAGGATTCCCAACAGACCTTGGTCAAAACTGAGGCCTCACCTAGAAACAAACTGTCTCTATCTACACTCGAGAGCAATGAATCCGGGTCACTTAAAGAATCCTAAAAATCTCGGAAACTAAAAATGCTAGGTTAATGCAATAAATTGTATTTAATAGACAATGTAATACTCCTTAAATGAAGGTATTAAAACTTCTTAGTTATTGTAAAGTTATATCATAAAAAAATCAAATTTGAAAAAGGGCCACTTTCGAAGATGGAACTACGAAATTACAGCATTTGGTGTTGCTTTTGTTTGTAATCTGTCATTTATGTGGGTACATAAACCATGTTGATAGTGCTCTATATTCATTAATCAAGCTGAAATTATGTCGCTTACGCCTGAAGAATGCACCAGAATACTTACAATGCTGGAAACCGGCCGGAGTCAGCGCGATACAGCCAGGACTGTCGGTGTGTCGCTGTCAACAGTACAAAGAGTTCTCCGACGTTACGAAGAAACTGGTTCTAACCTACGCAGACCAGGAACGGGCAGAACCAGGTGTACCACAGCACGAGAAGACCGATACTTGGTGAACACCATGCTTCGAAATCGCTTTCTCACAGGAACTGAACTCACCAATCAGTTTCGACGCCTCGGAGGAAGTAACCCAAGTGCATGGACAGTAAGACGTCGGCTTGCTGAATCTAACTTAAAACCCCTTAGACCTGCAAACGGCCCTAAACTGGAGCGTGGGCATCGTATTTCGAGACTAAGGTATGCCCAGAGCCACGTAAATTGGAGTATTGAAGATTGGTCAAAAGTTATGTTCTCCGACGAATCAAAATTTATGCTCTACAAGCACGATGGAAGACACAGAGTGTATCGAAGACCAGGGGAAAGATTCAAGCAAGCATGCATCGAAGAAAAAGTAGCCTACGGTGGTGGGTCTGTACTTGTGTGGGCCGGAATTTCTTCTGAAAGTCGCACAGAGCTGGTGATCATAGAAAACGGCTCTTTAACTAGCGTAAGATATGTGGAAGAAATCCTCAATGATCACGTTGGTCCATCTATGGTCAATTTAGGTGAGGATGCTATATTTATGCATGACAATGCCCGACCTCATACAGGTAGGATTGTGAATGACTACCTTCAAGAGATGAACATTACTCGTATGGAGTGGCCAGCGCGCAGCCCGGATATCAACCCGATCGAGCATGCTTGGGACGAGCTAGGCAGATGCGTAAAACAACGAAACCCTCCCCCAATCACGCTTCGTGAGCTCAAAATTGCTCTCACAGAGGAATGGGAGAATATTCCTCAAAATCGTATAAGGAACTTGGTGTACAGCATGCCAAACCGCGTAAACGCAGTAATGGAAGCACGAGGAGGCAATACGAAGTATTAAAATTCAAGAAAATCGTAATAAAGTTCAAAAATTTCATGTTTCCTATTTTTGTTTTAAGGAGAGATCAGCAGTTTTTTCTTTATGTAATTTTGTGTTAATAAAATGTATGGTGACTCATATTTTTTTTACTTTCATTTAAGGAGTATTACATTGTCTATTAAATACAATTTATTGCATTAACCTATCATTTTTAGTTTCCGAGATTTTTAACATTCTTTAAGTGACCCGGATTCATTGCTCTCGAGTGTATTTCGACTATTTTTGACACTGCACTAAACTCACCTTACCTCATCAACTTTACTGTAACGTGGCATCAAATGCAACTGGTGGAAAGTGGGCATATGAGCATATGTTATGCCTCTGCCAACCCCTTCAAGGAAAAGGAGCACAATTATACGATTGTACATTTTATTGCAAGTGTATTTCATGAAAATAAAAAGTAATAAATTACTTAATTACGATATTATCAAACAATTTCGTAACGAACACAACATTGAACTCAATGTAAAAAAGTAAAATAATAATATGTTTTAAAGCATATTATTATATTACACGGCAATGTTCATCACGTTAAGCATATAATTATTACGATACGGTTCTGAGAGGGGTTAACCGGGGGCCTGAGGACGTTCGGAAGCTGCTCTCCATCCTTACAGACGCAGGCCCTAGATAGACGTGTCGTGAGGGATTCACGCACGCCTCCTCAATAAGCGGGATAACACCCGAACAACCCCCCCAAAGACGAGGGATAGCACCCGAACCCCCCTAGGTGAGGCTGCAGTGGTAGCTGTAGGTCTGTTGGGAGTCCTGGGGTATACCTCCGAGGGCTTACCCGAGGCTCCCAACCGTAGGCTGTTAGGTAGGATACGAGTGGTTTTCAGTCGGTAGGAGTCTGGAATAAAATCCATGAAGGATTTTTCTCACGTAAAAAAATTGGGTTACTGTTTGTGATATAAGGCTGATGGATAAACCTGTAACATTGGAGTACAGTTTCGCGTCTGAACCAGTAAAGTGATTTTCATGAAATGTCATACGGAGATAGATTAGAGCTTGAAAAGATAGGCTACGTTTTATTCCTAGAATAAGTTAGTTCCTATGGAAAACTAGTTCGGGAAAATTCTAGATAGGTGAGTCACGGTGGTAGTCAAAAGCTTTCGGGAATCCACAAATCCTAGGACATACTTCTTCTTGGCCGTAGGCACTGCGTGGTTGATGTAGTCGATAAGAGTCCGGCATAACACCTTAATTCAATGATATAAATGCAAGACATTAAACTATTGATGTCAGATAAAGCCACGTCAATTTGGCGAGCTACATATAAGCCAGTAACGCAGTCACTTGAAGTCTTGAATCACGTTCATTTTGTAGTAGACTACTACTACTATCTTCACGCCAAATCCCTTGATCCCAATCAATTTTGTAGTAGACGGAGTCGGAAACTATATTAACCTAGAGTGTCGAAAGAGGTGAGGCGCCTCTGGAGGCTTTCTTCTGGAGACAGAGAGTCTGGATGCTATTAGAAGATTTCCAAATGTAAAAAAGAACTATCTAGTATCTTTACTTCATACTTATTTACCTTAGTAAAATAGCATGTTTAATAAGTTGAAACTAATAAAACATTATACAAAACCTGTTTAATACTTGTTTCATTTTGTTTTTTTTTAAGTTGCGGGGCTACAGTTCAATAACATTTTGTTTTAAACTTTTTTTACTTATGTGCTCTAGACCGTCTATTTGCTAATTTATTTATTTGTGATGTTGTAGGCATTAGTAAAATTTAATCAAACGCAAAAGAAGTAACTGTTAGTATCTTAAAACAGGATCCTATTTTTATCAAGCTCGACTTCAGGTATGTGATTTTTCTATAGATAAGTACTTACAGTGTGAATCTGTATGCGTTTATCACAATATTTACTACCCGTGTGCTCTAAGTTTGCTGCTCGCCTCCTCTACAACGCCTCTATACCTACACATGTCTCTTTTCGCCAGCGGCAAACTTAGAGCGAACGGGATATACAGATTGTCTCTCCCTTTTCTTATGCGTGTAGAAATCTTCGTGGATGCTACTTCTACCGACTAAAACCACACGATGTCTGAGAGTCGAGATGATCTGCATACGACCGTAATCCCTGGTACCCTCGGAAGCATAAACTTAGGGCTCCCGACACTATTATTTCTGCCTTGTTGAAGAAATACATACATTATTATTTTAATACGTCATTGCATATCACACCTATAACGGGATACGCATAGCCACATGGCACAGCCGTTATGCCGACAACTTTATGGCAGTTGTATTTGGTCGTGCTAATGTGGAAATGATTGCCACCTCGGCAAACCTTCACGTTACGAGTAGTGGCTTAGATTCTTCTTCCCTTCGGAAATGCTCGCGGAAAGTGAAAACGGGACCGGTGGTGCAGCCTAGACCGACATCTTAGAATGCAGTGCGTAGCGCGGCAGCTGACGATCCCGTTCATCACAACGTCTTCTACTTGACGTGACTCCTACCAATTAACTGACGGCTTGGAGCAACGACTTATCGTTCCTACCGAAACAATCAACCCCCAATGTGAAACGACAATTTAGAATTTTTCGCTACTCTCAAAAACTCCTTAGTTGGAACGGAGCGAAGAAGGTTGTGAATAGGAAACACTGACCCAAGTACGTACACTGTGCCCATTTATTATTTCTTAAATGGCTGTCGAATTGTTCAATAGCAATGAACAAGATTCCAGGCGGTATAAAAGAACAATTTTGGACATTTTCTGAGAATATAGAGACGCTTCGGTGCATCTTTATTTTGATTTATAGTTTTCAAATGCCAAAGGCCGAAATTATGCCGTCCTCCTAATGGAAAGTCATGGCAACATCTGGCGATTGGGGGCCACTGTCAGTCCATGTGAATATTGACAGTGGTCTTCAACTTGGCGGCCTTATGATGTGCCTCTTCATGTCCGCTTGAAGAAGCCGTGGTTGTAAGAGAAGGAAAACGTGCGTAGTACAAAAAGTTTCAACAAAATAAAAGGTTCATATTATTACCTTAACGCTTAACGAACCAAAACTCATGTAAAATAAAGCTCTTCTCGTTTCTGATTGTTTTGTTGATAATATTTATACAGTAAACTTGTATATCCGACGGACAAACCAGTTATCGAGTCACTAGAATTATAAAGAGTAACGCGGTGGTTTGCGTTCGGTTCACATTGCTTTCAACGAAGCCGTGTGACGAAAACGTGGTCGTATCATGATCTGAAACGGTCGTTTGATGGCGGGTGACTCATAGTTTAAGTCGTGTGAGTCAGCTGCATGCATTGACTTGAGGCTTTGATTGCACGCGAGTGTAAATAATCAAAGGCTTGAGGTAAATCTTCTTCGGTTTTTACTGTTACTGAATTATAATGAACTGCTTTGGAGGCAAGAGGAAATGTAAATTTGGAGGATAATCTATGCTCTATCTATACTAATATTATAAAGAGGTAAGATTTGATTGTTTGTTTGCAACGAATAGGCTCCGAAACTACTGGACCTCTACAGCTACACTGACCCCGTTGAACATGGCTATATTTTATTCCCGTATTCCCACGGGAACGAGAGTTACACGGATTAGATATTTTTGTTTTCTCTGTCAAATCATGGACACTTTTTTTTCTCTTATTCTTGGGCTTTCTCGGCTTGAAAGCATGCCAGAGTCAGGTTAATTTTAATTCTAATTCGAATTAAAGAATATTTTTCATGTTGAGATTCTTTCTTTTATTAGTGTACACATACTTAAGTATATACTTAAGTCCAACTTTGGACTAAGTGTTACTCCAGTTACTGCTACAATCCCACAAATACAAATTCTTTTATTTGCTATAAATAGGGAACAGAGGTGTTATAATATAAATTATTCCATGCCTATGTAGGTATCAAGATAGCATGCAAATTTCTTATGGAGTTATGGATATCATGGATAATTTCCCGGTTGTTTAAGCGCAGTCGCAGTCGCAGTGTGCAAGGGCATATTTATTTATTGGACCGTCAAATTAAGGACTACTGTTTTAGTCTTGTGTTGATAGTTGCCCCCAATGTCTTAACTCGCTTGATGTCTCAATGACTTTCCATCAGGCGAGTGGCATTATTTAAAATAAGAAAGTGAACAATTGTCTTCATTTTTATTGGAGCATAATACAACTTGGACCGATTTTTATTAGCCATGTTTTATTTTTGTGTTGTGTACTTAACTCTCGAACGAGTTCACGTAATATATCGAAGCTTCAATTATTTAAAGTGAAATATGAGTTGAAAAATATTGGATTTCTCTGATCTTATGAGGCCACTTTCACTAACTTTAAAGCACTGTCATCTTTACTAATATTATGAAGAGGAAAGATTTGATTGTTTGTTTGTATGCTTGTTTGTTTGTATGTTTGTTTGTTTGCATCAAATAGGCTCCGAAACTACTGGACCGATTTGAAAAATTCATTCACTGTTGGAAAGCTACACTCTTCCCGGTGAACATAGGCTATATTTTATTCCCGTATTCCTATGGGAAAAAGATGCTACGCGGGTCAAACCGTGTGACGTCCGCTAGTGATAAATAAACAGAGTTCTTACAACTATGACATATTTGACCAGACAGATAATATAGTTACCTACAATAAGAACAATAATATAGTATCTAGTATCTTCTATTTTTACATACATACATATAGTCACGCCTTTTTTCCCGAAGGGGTAGACAGAGTAAATTATATGACAGAACAGAAACAGTATGACACGTTCCCTACCGATCAAAATGATTGGTCATGTTGCTCTATGGTAGGCCTACATGAACCAGAAAGCAGTGCTATTAGTTTTTTTTTAATTTGCTGCTTACACTCACAACATGATGTGCCAAAACTAACAATTTTGCGTACAATGACCTACAATAAAACATTAATTTTACTCAGTATCATCAAAATAATTAAATTAATGAAAAAATATTTCATTAATTAACTTATCGGACCATCCATCAACCCATAAACAAATAAAACTCCCGCCCTTTTGTCTGACCATAGATTAAATAGACATATTATTTTTAATAGGGACGTACCAGGGGCCTGTCATGGCATATTGGTCACGAAACCCCACCCTACTCTACATTTGACCCATTTTCTCGTAAATTACCCACATTCTAAAATTGATTAGAACAATTTATAATGGGACGAACTTCACATTACTTAATTGTGAAGTTTTAATTTTAATTAGTTAATCTTTGAAACAATCTGTGATTAAAACAGAAATATATTTTATGATTATCAAAAGGTTGGGTAGGCAATGCTAAACAAAAGTAATTATGACATGTTTGGACATTTTCCCGTGCACGAATGACACATAAAAAACCACAGATAAGACTAGGAGTATGTAGTACTTAAAGATCGATGGAAGGAGACCATCTGGGTGCCGGAGTATTTTACAAAATAACTTTTTTTAAATATCTATTTACCAGAAGACCAGAAGTCTAGAATTTAGTAAAATGGACAATGCCTTATTACGTTACTTAGCTTCAAGCCGAAGTTCTAAGTAAATGGAATGAGACTTATTTATCATGTTTTTTTAAACTTGGTAACCGATAGTTTTACAAAACAGGATAGAAAAAAAAGATATCACTGTGCTATTAATTATTAACTCTTTAAAAAATGTCTTAGTTAGCATTTAAAAAAAATGCTTTTATAATGTCAATCTAGATAATGTCCTCTCATGTGCATCTTCTTCACAAACACAATCACATTACTGCGCGACGATCACTGCGCGCGCCGCCGTCCGGGGTGGCTGTGTATCGGTCGAGTGAAGCGTTGTGTGTGTTCTCGCTCGCGTCTCGTAATAATGTCTCAATTATTAAAATGTAATTTGTGTAATATCGTCATAGACGAGATGTTAGCTTATATACAAAATAAAATATCAGTGATTGATGAAGATACGCTGAAAAGGATCTGCCTATCCGCGTTTACAAGCAATGAAATCAGTAAATCCAAATCGTTGCTGGTGGAATCCCTGCCCACTGGTCAACGCAAAATTATAAGGAAGAGGAAAGGAAAGGAAGGGAGAGACTTGGATGATATTATCGGACTGTTTAAAAGCACAGATCCTGATGTAATACCAGTTTTCGTGGCGAGAGTGCTCGAAAAACTACCTCCAATATTGTTCGATCATCTCGATTGTACGAAATTACTCAAAGATATTACAAAATTAAACTCAGATATTGAACATATTAAAAATACCTATGCTACTCTGAAGCAGGTTGAGAACTTGCGGGCAGATATACACGACCTGAAATATTCATCATTACCTCCACCGCCACCTACACCAACTAATACGGCAGGTTATGTTACTATACGACGGGGGGCATGGAACCTCGACAGTGGCCCGGTGGGAATGACAGTGGGTAACAACTGTACCTTGGATGAACAAGACACACAGCAGCATTCACCAGTCAGCTCTGTTCAGCCAGCATTATTCAGTCAGCATACACCAATAAAGGTACAGGAACAACAAAACAGCCCTACATTAATCAAGGTTAGTGCTAAAAAATTTCAATCTGAGAGTGTGTCGGGTACATTGTTATCTCAAGTCACGCAAAAAGATGATTCACCGAGTAAACCGGTCCCCAACTTCCCCACTCCCACCCTAAAAAGTCGGCGGACTATACACGCAAAAAACAACATGACTGAGGCAAATTCTTCGAAAGGAACTACCCAGGAGCGCACCCGGACAGTGTCCGGGGAATCGCTTGGCATGATCCGTCATGTCGACCCCCGCCAGGGTTCATCCCAGGTGGTATATGGGAGGGGTCACCACAGTCCCACAGGCCCAAGGGTGTGCCTCAAAACCACCCACACTGACGCGGAGGTCGCGTCCACGCATGCTAGCTCGGAGATGGAGTCGGCTGTCGACGTAGTTTCAGAGACCGAGGATACGCCCAGTCTCCACGCCGAAGAAATCGGCAGAAAGAGACCCAGGTCCTGCGGACCAGGCAAAGGTCTGTTCCGTCGGCCCGGGTCTGCAACATCGAGCAGCGAGGAGGACCTTCTCAGGAAGGTAGTGGCCACCACCGCGGGTAGAGGTCGGAAAGCCGACCTCTACAGAGCGAGAGGGAGGGTGGCAGAGCCGCCGGCGATTGTGCCCCCGCAGCCAAGCGGAAGGATCACGGAGGTGCCGGCGGCGAAGGAGATTATGGCGGCTCTTGCCCGCATTTCTGGCGCCGTTAAAGGCGCCAAAAATGTAGCGGGCAAGAAAAAAGTAGTGACGGAAGCCGTCACGGGTGCCACTAAGGCGTTGGAGGAGCTCCTCGAGAGGAGCGTCTCCAACGAGGAGGGGAAGCTCCGGGCTCGGGTTGCGAGCCTGGAGAAGGAGCTTGCCGACTCCCGCAAGCAGCAAGAGCTGATGCGGGAGGGGATCGGCAAGCTAACGCAGCTGGTTCAGGGGGCCGGGGAGGCTCGGGGTGTGAAAACCCCCGCTCCCCGTGCACCTCCTAAGGCGACACCAACGATGGTCCAGCTGCTGGAGACCATCGAACGACGCCTCGGCGTCCTCGAGGACCAGGCATACCGCCCGCCGCTGGCACCGGCACCCGTCGTCACGTCGTACGCGGCGACGGCTGCACCCAGTGGGGCTCCTGGTCCCCGGCAGAAGGTCTCCGCCCCCTCCGCCCCCAAGAAGAAGACGTCACCTGGTGTAGGTGGCAACCTCGCCTCCACCAGCACAGCCAGTGCTCCCGTTGCACCCCTGACTCCCTCAAGAGAGGGGGTTTGGGAGGTGGCGGCAGCAAAGAAGAAGGCGGCTAAGGCCGCCAGAAAGGCGGCGAAGGCCGCTAAGGACACGGCAAAGGTCGCCGCAAAAGCGGCAAAGGCCGCCGCGGCGAAGGCGCCAAAGAGGCTCCGCGCTCCTCGCTCCACTGCCGTCGTCATCACGGTGACGGCAGAGGGCAAGGCGAAGGGCGTGGGGTACGCCGAGGTCCTGAGGCAGGCGAAAGCCTCAGTCGATCTCAAGGCCCTCGACATTGAGGGAGGTCTCCGGTGCAAGGTGACGCGCACCGGAGCACGCCTCCTCGAGGTCTCTGGCGCCACCAGCGGCCCCAAAGCTGATGCCCTAGCGGCAAAGCTGAGGGCGTCGCTGGACACGGGCGACGTCCGCGTCACCAGACCCAACAAATGCGCGAGTCTGCGCATTTCGGGTCTGGATGACGCGGCCACGACGGAGGAGATAATCTCCGCCGTCGTGGAGGCGAGCGGCTGCCCGCGCGATCAGGTGAGGTCAGGTGAAATTCGCTTTGGCCCCACCGGTCACGGTTCGGCAGTCGTGAGCTGCCCCGTCGCGGCGGCTCAAAAAGTCGCGGACGGACGGAGCCTTCTAATTGGGGGCTTCCTAAGGGCGCAGGTGCATCTCCTGCAGCCCCGCGAAGACAGGTGCTTTAGGTGCCTGGTCGTGGGGCATGTGGGGGTGCAGTGTACGGCGGAAGTCACCGTAGGAGATCGGTGCTTCCGCTGTAGTCAGCCCGGTCACAAGGCCCTTGCCTGTGACGCTCCGCCACGCTGTTATAAATGCGTGGCGGAGGGCAAGGAGGCCGACCACCGGGCGGGCAGCAAAGCCTGCGCTGCCTCAAGGCCGAAGCCCCGTCCGTCCGCACGGGGGGGTGAGGCTGTGGGTGCAAGTTCGCGGCAGGGTGCGGAAATGGACGTCCATTAATGGACACCCATATCCGCATCCTGCAGGTGAATCTGAACCACTGCACTGGTGCTCAGGACCTTCTGTACCAGAGCATCAGGCAGTGGTCCATTAACATTGTCGTCGTCGCCGAGCCGTACTGGGTTCACCCGGGAAGCCCGGTGGATCTGGACGGCGTGGCGACCATTTTTGGGGGGACCGGCGCGGACGACTCGCGCCTGGCGGTCATCGCTAGAGGCCCGGGTTGTGTCGCGGCGGAATACGAGGGTGTGGCTGTCGTGGCCGTTTACATCTCGCCGAGCCTCGACCAGCATCAGTTTGAGCTATGGCTCCCTGAGCTGGACGTCGTTCTCGCTGCATGCCGGCCTCGCCCTGTCCTGGTCTTGGGAGACTTCAATGCCTGGTCTCAGGCTTGGGGCTCCCGGGAAACCAGAGACAGGGGGAGGATACTGGAGGACTGGGTCACTACACGTGGCCTAGTCATCATGAACCGGGGGAATGTCGCAACCTGGACGCGGCGGGGGCTCAGCTCGGTCATAGACATTTCGTTTGCGACCCCTGAGATCGCCCGCCGTGTCCAGGGATGGCGCGTGGTGGAGGAGGAGGAGACGTCATCAGATCACCGATATATTCGGTTTGACGTCTCCCCTCCACCTAACCTGCCGCCAGCAATTGCGAATCCCCCGGAACCGCGTTGGGCACTCCATCGCTTTGATCGGGAGGCTCTCCTGGAGGCGGCCATCGTGCAGTCCTGGATTCCGACAGCGGACAGGCCTGCCGATGTTGATACCGAGGTGGAGTGGTTCGGGAGAGCCATGTCGCACATCTGCGATGTGGCGATGCCCAGGGCTAGGCCCAGACCGGCGAGGAAACAGGTGTACTGGTGGACGCCGGAAATCGCGCAGTTGCGCGCGGATTGCGTTACCGCGCGCCGCCGGTACACCAGGTTTCGCCGGAGGCGTCGCCGCCCAGACGATGCGGCAGCCCGAGAGACGGAGCTCTACGATGGGTACAAGGAGGCCAAGAGGGCCCTCCAGACCGCTATCAAGCGGTCCAAAAAATTGGGCCGCGAAGAGCTGATGGAGACTCTGGAGCGGAACTCGTGGGGGCGCCCGTACCTCTTGGTAAGAGGCAAATTACGCCCTAAGGCGCCCCCACTGATCCAGAGTCTCCAGCCGGAGCGGCTGGAGGGGGTCCTGGACTCCTTGTTCCCGTCGAGAGCGGAGGAACACGTTCCTCCGCGCATGGCTCCGTCTCCGCCCAACGCGGAAGGCAGCGAGAACGAAGTGCCCGTAGTCACCGAGGGTGAGTTAGGGGCGGCTGTCCTGCGGCTTAAATCCCGCAGAAACACCGCCCCTGGACCCGACGGCATTCCAGGCCGTGCATAGGTCCTGGCTCTCGAGGAGCTTGGGCCTCGACTTATGGGTCTTTATAGCGCATGCCTCGAAAAAGGCCAGTTTCCCAAGGTCTGGAAGACAGGGAAACTGGTCTTGATTCGAAAGGCGGGGCGGCCGGCAAATTCCCCATCAGGGTACCGGCCGATCGTGTTGCTCGACGAGGTGTGCAAGCTCTTTGAGCGCATTATTGCACAACGCCTCGTCGGGCACCTCACACGCGTGGGGCCTGATCTGGCGGATAGTCAGTTTGGCTTCCGTCAGGGACGCTCCACCGTGGACGCGATCATGCGCATTAGAGGCCTGACGGAGGAAGCAGTCTCACAGGGTGAGGTGGTGGAGGCGGTGTCCCTCGACATCGCCAACGCATTCAACACCTTGCCCTGGAGCTGCTCAGGGAGGCGCTTATCTATCATGGAGTGCCTCCCTACCTCTGTCGAATTGTCGGGGCTTATCTCTCCGAGAGAGCCATAACTTACCCGAGTTGGCTAGGGCCGGGTCGGCGAGATGTGTCGTGCGGTGTTCCACAGGGATCGGTGTTAGGACCGCTCCTGTGGAACATCGGTTACGACTGGGTGCTGCGTGATCCGTTGCTCAGAGGGGTCGGCGTAACGTGTTACGCCGACGACACCCTCGTTACGGCGCGGGGAGCAACGCACCGTGACGCAGCACTTAAGGCCACGGCAGGGGTTGCTCAGGTCGTAGGTCGGATTCGGCGGCTGGGTCTCGAGGTCGCCCTTCACAAATCCGAGGCTCTGTGCTTCCACGGACCTCGGATGGGGCCACCTGCGGGATCCAGCCTACAGGTAGGGGGCGTCAGCATCGGCATCGAGCCCTCGATGAAGTATCTGGGGCTCGTACTCGATGGCCGGTGGAACTTCGGACATCACTTCCGAAGTTTGGTCCCAAAACTGAGGGGAGCATCGGCCGCACTCGCGCGGCTGATGCCCAACATCAGGGGACCCAACGCTCCCTACAGGAGACTGTACCTGGGGATCGTGCGAAGCATGGCCCTATACGGGGCTCCCGTATGGGCGGAGACCCTGACGGCCATCAATGTGGCTAGACTGCTGAGCCCGCAGAGAGTGATGGCCGTCAGGGTGATAAGAGGATACCGCACGATCTCCGGTGAGGCGGCATGTCTCCTAGCCGGGACCCCTCCATGGGACCTGGAAGCGAGAGCCCTTGCGTCACTGTTCAGATGGCGCAAGGAGGCGCTGGAGCGGGGCCAAAGGCCCGCTTATCGAGAAATCGAGGCCCAGCGGTCCCTACTCCACCAGGAAACCGTGGAGGCATGGAAGGTGCGACTTGAGCAACCAAAGGGGGGATTCGCCACAATCGCGGCCGTCACACCGGTCATGGACGAGTGGCTGGAGAGGAGACACGGTGCTCTCTCCTACCGGTTGACACAGATGCTTGCCGGGCACGGTAGCTTCAGTAGGTATCTGTGGCGGAAACACCGGGAAACCACGGCCGAGTGTCAGCACTGCGAGGACCGCAGCGATGACACGGCGCTCCACACACTGGTGGAGTGCACGGCGTGGGCGCAACAGCGCCAGGTCCTCGTAGTGGGTCTGGACGTGGACACTCTCTCGCTCGAGACCATGGTGCGAGCCATGCTCTCCAGCGGGAGTAAGTGGGACTGCGCCGCCTCCTTCTGCGAGCAGGTCATGCTCGTGAAGGAGGCGGCGGGACGGGTACGGGAGAGAACTCTCCCACCCGAGTTCCGCAGTCGGCAGCCTGGGCGCCGCCGACGTGTCTTCGCCGAGGACTATCGGCCACCATGGCCGGGGGCCTGAGGACGGTGACAGGGCGGCTCACCGTCCTTACAGAAGCAGGCCCATGACGGCAGCGTGACGTGAGTGAGACAATTCACGCACGCCCCCCCTTAGAAGCGGGATCACACCCGAAACCCCCCAAAGACGCGGGATATCACCCGAACCACCCCCTGGGCGAGGCCGCAGTAGCGGCCGTGGGTCTGTTGGGAGTCCTGGGACATCCTTCCGAGGGTTTACCCGGGGCTCCCAACCATAGACTGTTGGGCGTGACGTGAGGTTTTTTTTAGTCGGTAGGAGTCCGGCATAACATCCATGAGGATTTTCCCTCACGTTAAACAAAAAAAAAAAAAAAAAAAGTCGCGCAAAGGCGCTACACTCGCGCTGCCGAGCCTGTAAATGCCTTCTGAATCCCTTTTGAAGAACCCCATACTGCAGGCGTTGGGATGAAATGTTTATCTATAAGTTATTATTGTGTAAAGTCTTAAAATGCTGCGTTCTTAAAGACCTCTTTCAACCTAATCAATTCTTTCATCTTCTAGAATCTAAGGGTTTTTGAATTTAATTTGCCGATGATAGTTTGGCGAAAAGATACCGATGCCGATGAAAGAGACCGAGATGGCGAAAACCGGAACTAACATTGATTTTCTAAATTGTCAAAATGTTGTCAAATCGTCACATTTGTCGACTGGTTTAAAAATGTCAGTTCTATCACGATAAAAGGCTGTAATGTTAGCAGATAGTAAAAATAACTATTTAGTATTGCTATGACAATATTATTAATCTGCAATCATAAATCTGTTTAATCAATGTTACCGTAAACAGTATTTTAGTGCCTAAAAACTGTAGCCCCTCTTCACCTTCTAACATAAACTACTATAGAACAATTTACAGAAAAAATATACTAACTACCTCTCTGGTTACTATAAGAACTGGTCACAATGGCTCCCCCATTATATTATTCCCATATTTATCAAACTGTGAAGCTGCATCACCAATCTGCACGCTTATACATGCACATGTAATTAGATTCATCGAAACATTCGAAACGTGATGCGATTGCTCGATTTCTGTAACACGCACTGGTCGCAAAGAATCGAGTTACACACGATGATATTCTTGTATTAATTTCTAATCACTTTTATTTGCACAGTCTGTGGTTTCCCCCACTTTCTACTGGTCTGTGTCGCACAGGGAGCGATCATTGAACAAAAATAGCAATATGTTATCTAAGCTAACAAGCACTTGCTTTGTCAGTGCGAATATGGCACCTCTTTGGTGAAGCAAACTTTCGATCATGCGTGGTGGGCCATGAACTTGTTTGTCACCATAGTGGTATGAAAACTAAACTTATATTCCGACTCATTCAAATATATGTGGGATCTTTTTAAACTTTGCAAAGTTAAGGCAAAAATAATAAATATCGATTTGAAACAGTCCCATTTTACGTTGTGGGTTACGCTGTGGGTCTGTGATATAACTTACTTTTAACTTAAAAGTAAGTAATAGCACAGATAATATAATATATTCTAGTAATAAAATCTAAGTACAAATAGAAACACCGTGATAGGCTCACCACCAATTACGCGGGACATTAAATTATAAGATGAAATGTGGGCATATATCTACTATGCCACTGCCTACGCCTTCAGGGACAAAGGCGTGACTATAATTATGTACGTATGCACAAAAAAAAATTGCGAATGGAATTGCAAGTATTCTAAGTTAGTACCTCCTTTGAATATCGTTGAACCGAAACGTCTGCATAATGCAACGGTCTGCCTGTCATTGCATTTTTGCCGTATGTTTTTATGCCTATGTATATTTTATTATAATTTAGAAATATTATATAAGAATTAGTAGCCATTTTGGTTGGTTCCATATTAGGATTTATGCAAGATTTCAAAGATTTCTGAAGAGCTGTTTAATTAAATCCCACCTCTCTCCTCTTTGACGCATACAGTGGAGAGAAATGTCGAACTATAAAAACTTGTAACACTCAGCCAGAGTATTATCCTCTTCTGACAATCCTGGGTTCTTCAAACGGAGCATTATGGCATCATCATTTTTAGTCTTTAAGATGACGGCCACAGTCAATGGTCTTATGGAGTTTGAGAGTGACCATCTCCTCAGGCAAGCTGCGACATTTTAGCAAGCAAAAATTTCCTTGTATATCAACTTTGTAATAAGATAAAAACTAAATACATACATTTAGTCGTTATACGCCCACATTTAACATTATAGTTTAATGTCCCACGTAATAGGTGGAGAGTTGGTGGGCCTATTGCTGTGTTGAAATCGATAGTGGATAGGCGCAGGCCTTTGACTTGGCTTAACGATTGTCATTTTACTGACAACCGGGTTTCATTTCAAGTTTTCCTTCTTTACGCAATGGATCGTTCTGCGAAAGTGTTCCCTTAGTCGACGACTCTTACGACTGTTATACAAAATTTCCAGTTTTTATTCTCAGTATAATGAATAATAGTTGCTACAAAGTGTTTAAGTAGATAGTTAGATATTACATTTACAATGATTTTGCGTCATTCGCTTGTAATAGAGAACCGGTTGCGGAAACAATAGACAGAAGTTGCAAGGTTGCAACTGTTTATTGCTGCATAGAAATATGGCCGACGTTGGCAACACGTTAAATATAAATTTGTTATTTATATTTAATTTCTATAATGTTGGATTTTTGTATTGTATGCTCTAAAGGTTGTGCAGCGGGCTATGGAAAGGGCTATGCTTGGGGTGTCTCTGAGCAGCAGCTCTGGGCAGTGGGCCGGCCATATCTGCAGAAGAACCGACGGCAGATGGAGCAAACGAGTTCTAGAGTGGAGACTGCGTCTCGGCAGGCGTGGGGTAGGACGGACGACGACCTGGTAAAGGTCGCAGGCTGGGACTGGATGCGTAAGGCGCAGGACCGTGGATTGTGGCGTAAATTAGGAGAGGCCTACGTCCAGCAGTGGACTGCGATGGGCTCTTTTGATTGATTGATTGATGCTTCAACTTGAAACGATACTGGGGGCTGAGATACTTACCAAAATCCGTTTTAGATTAGATAGGTACCTTCGGTCTGTTAATAAAACGATGGTTTTGTTCCAGAAGGTTGAAATTCACTTCCAATACTATTCTCCAATACTTCCATTTCTAAATACTATCCTAACAAATTAAAGTGTTAATTTTTGGAAAGTTTTTAGTTCTACTATATCCATTTTTTTTCGATGTCGAATAGGCTCCGTAACTACTGAACTGATTTGAAAGATTCTTTCAATTTTGGGAAGCTACACTCTTCCCGGTGAACTTAGGCTATATTTTATTCCCGTATTCCCACGGGAACGGGGGCTACGTTGGGTGAAACCGCGTGACGTCTTCTAGTTTTTTTTATAAAATCATGTACCTATGCCTAGAATGCATCATTCACCATTCTCATGCCACAATTTCTTTGATTTCGGCGCAATATGTTTTCTTCCTCCATTTCTCCCTATTACTTGTCGTCTCATCATACACTCCTTTCACGTTCATGTCATTCTTAACACACTCCATCCATCTTTTCTTTGGCCTTCCTCTGACTCTCTATCCCTCAACTTTTAAAATCATAGCTCTTTTCGTTACCTACATGATTCGGCTTTCATACCTAACAACATAATATACCTATCTTGCAAAGTTTAAGCTTTATTGGTTCAGCGGTTTGAGCTGTTTCTTAATAGATCAGTCAGTCACGATTAGAAACCTTAGCAGTATGACAACTCCTTTTAGTCTGAGTATGACAATATCAAAACAGTAGCAGGTTTTAAAACCTCTTTAGATCACTAATCTCAACCGGTTTTTCTTGACGAAATTTGCATTCGATTTAATACAGAACGCCTTCACAGAATAGGCTTATCTATACATTTATTTTATACTTTTTATGTTGTGTTGTGGCGTAAATTTGGAGAGGCCTACGTCAAACAGTGGACTTCCATAGATTGATTTGATTGATAAATCTATCTATTCAATTATTATTAAAGGGAAGTATTTGGTAGTTTTTATTGAATAGTTGCATAAGGGCCTGGTGGAGCATGGATCTCTGCGCCACATTCTCGAGGTTTCGATCAATAATGTCCCAGTGCGTCCTTACGTAGCGTCCCTTGCAGAGAGACCCGAGGGTTCTCGTCCTACCTCTAGGTTCCAGGTTCTATGGGTAAACATATTGCTCAAGATTTCGATTTTCTCATATCCGAAAATGGTTATGTTATGTTTAACCCTTTCAAGTAGATTCATGATAACTTAAAAATCATTAATCCGCAACGAACAAACTTTATTTGGTTGTTTTATATTTGGTTGGTGACTTTGGAGAGACTTGGGGGCTTTAAGAGGAGGGAGTAGAGTGCCCTCAAAGAAGAAGTGACAAAAGAAGTCCTGAGTATAAATATCCGTGGTCTGAAACCCTCATACAAGCAGGTTATTCCGAGCTTACTTTTGGATCAGATAGCGTTGTGTGCAAATGTCCAAATGTCCGTGAATCTGATTTCCAATAGTCAAACCAATTCGAGTTGGCGACTAAGTATAATTAAGCCATTCTGGTCATGGTAGAAAATTGCCGCCCAGGACTTACCCGATGCGCTCAGGATAGACTAGAGTAGGGGCGTATAGCTTTAGTCGAGTGTGAGTAGAGTCCGTTCTGGCATTCGGAGGAATTTCAAAAAGGCATAAGTAGTTGTCTTGTAGAACCTGGGGATATCCTTACGAGGGCTAACCCGGAGCTCCCAACCGTAGGCTTTAAGTAGGATACGTGTGGTTTTTAGTCGGTAAGAGTCCGGCATAGGATCCATGTAGGCTTTTCCTCACGTTAAAAAAGCCATTCTGGTCTAGGTAGAGAATTGCCGCCCGGCCGTATGATTTGAGTCGAATCCGTTCTGGCTTTCAGAAGAATATCAAAAAGGGCATTGTTAGTTATCTTGTAAAACTGATGATCGACTATTCTTGCTACATTCAAGGGCATTTCACTACGGAATCACACTTTAATATGTTTACTTATTTACATGAAAGCAAAGAATAATATAATAAAATAAATAAATAACCGGTTATTGCAATTTCCGTTACCGGATGTCCGAATTATTAGTGTTGAAAAATATTAATGTAAAACAATTTATATATGGTATATTTTGAAGTTCTATTACCTACTATTCTAGTAGATTCTGTAAGTATAACAGACAATATAAAAGTTAAGCAATATTCAAAAATGTAAAAACAATTCTTTAATTAAGTACACTATTTGCAATAAGTTTACATATTTATAAAAGTTACTACTTTAAAAAAATTGTGGACATTCTCACACAACATCATCTAGCCCAAATTAAGCTAATTTAAGCTTGTGCTATGGGATCTAGACGACTGATAAACAAACTTATATATTTCTAAATACATACATATATTACTATAGATAAATTACACCCAGTACTTTAATATTGAATGTAGTTACATAAAAAATTGGTTCATATAATGTAGGTACCCTGGGACCCTGGGATTCCCAGCCGTAGGCAGTTTCAGTACACCGTGTGGTTTTAGTTGGTAGGAGTCCGGCTTGTATCCATAAGGCTTTCCACACGTAAAACTAAAATAAAAGAGCACAGAGCCAGCGGGGCTACGAATCTTGTTCACTTTTTAACTTTGAGATACCTTTCAATGCTGGGCTAAACCTATGGACCCAGAAACATAAAATTAGTAGGGAAACCGTAATCTTAAACATTTTAAAGCTGTCTAAGCTAATAATGTAGACATCTCCATATTGGGAGACGGGAGTCCTGGGGTATCCTTCCGAGGGCTGACCCGGGGCTCCCAACCGTAGGCTGTTAGGTAGAGGTAGGATACATGTGGTTTTTAGTCGGTAGGAGTCCGGCATAGCATCCATGTATGATTTTCCACACGTTAAAAAAGGCATCTCCATAAAAAACACTTTTTCCATTTTTTTTGGAAAAAAGCGTTTATCCAATACTAGCGGCCCGCTCCGGCTTCGCACGGGTATCCAGTATTACTCCACTATTTAATGGATGTTATTATACATATAAACCTTCCTCTTGAATCACTCTATCTATTAAAAAAAACCGCATCAAAATCCGTTGCGTAGTTTTAAAGATTTAAGCATACAAAGGGACATAGGGACAGAAAAATCGACTTTGTTTTATACTATGTAATGATATGGCGCGATATGCAAGTGAGTGTTGGCACAGCTATAAAGGGTACATCTTATAATATATATAAAATTCTCGTGTCACAGTTTTCGTTTCCGTACTCCTCCGAAACGGCTTGACCGATTCTCATGAAATTTTGTGAGCATATTGAGTAGGTAGGTCTGAGAATCGGTCAACATCTATTTTTCATACCCCTAAGTGACCGGGAACCGGGAATAACATTCCACGCGGGCGGAGCCGCGGGCATCAGCTAGTCTAATATATAAAATTCTCGTGTCGCGGTGTTTGTAGTTAAACTCCTCCGTAACGGCTTGACCGATTCTCATGAAATTTTGTGTACATATTGGGTAGGTAGGTCTGAGAATCGAACAACATCTATTTTTCATCCCCCTAAATGAAAAACAAAAAAAAAACATGGCAATACAACGTTTGCCGGGTCAGCTAGTGATCAATATTAATTTAGGAATTCTGTCTGTAAGAATTTGAAACCAACTCTCTCAAATTTCTCGAGTCATACTTATAATGGATGCAATACCAACTTAGAAATTGCTCTTACTTTCATATTTTAATATTCGGCTTAATGCAATTGATAAAGGTTGTAATAGACTCACGAAATAATAATCTACCTACTTATTCCATTGATTACCATAATCTTACTTCAAATATTAAATATGGTCAAGTATGAATCGAGTCACGCGGAATGTTTTGGTTCCGTAGCTATTGACGTAGTTATGAAATTTTTGCTTGCGAATAAACTTTTTACTTTGAATAGTTGGTCGAGTACCTTTTTTTTCTTTATTTTAATTCGTGTTTCCTCATGGATGCTATGCCGACTGCTCTTAACGGCTTAAACCACTCGATGCCCTACCACTGTAAGCCCTCGGTAGGATGTCCCATTGTTATTTTTAAACTATCGCGGTTTCTAACACTATTGTTTTGTCGATCCTCGCCTAAGTCCAACCGCGACCACGGGCGCTGCAATGTGCTCGAAACGTCGGTGAATGTAAATAAATATTATTTCGCGTGAAGTCCCGAAGTCTATAAGTATGGATGTCCCATTGGTCAAATACCTAGCTTTTACTCAGCTTTATAATCTGCGATACGTTGTCGTTCTAATTTCATTATAATATGACTTTTACAGCGACTTTTTTCATGCACAGAAACTACCATTTAGCGGATATGGATTTTTTTACACCTTCTCGTAACTTATACCACCTAAATTTAATACTTTACTACGTATTAATATTATCATTATATTTATTAATATTTATTTTTATGTCAAATTAAAGTTTCTGATAATATAGATCTATGACCTACACACACTGAGAGCGACACCGTCTTTTCTACGGATCTCTAAAAAATAATCTAATAAATATCGATCGATATTACCACAGTATAAATAGGTTGTGATATTACTTTCCCGACCAGGCTTTAACTGAGTTACTGAAGTTAGGTAGATACCTACCGTAATGGAAAAATTGAGAGGAAAGGTACCTTTATTATAAAGAGTACCTACTATAGTTTATAGACATATTTCCTTTTAAACAAACCTGGTTTTGAAAACTCAACAAAAACAAATTTGGCAAATACAGTCAAATACGCGTAGCCGTTTATTTAACACAAAAACAACCGCACAGGTATGGATAACATTGCCAAGAAAAAAAAAAGTAAAACCACTAAAGTGTGATCGCAATTCCAAATTGCTAAGAGCACCTAACCGCGACATGTTATCCTCAATTTACCCCGACGATGATCCCAATGATAAAAATATTTTCTTGCGTTTCCCTGACGATATACATAATAACCATAGAGCGACACGACCAACGACTTTTATCGGGAGAGGATGCGCCATACTGAGATTTTCCCCTCTATCAAAGCGTACTCTGGAGTACGTAATCTGGAGATTGCACTTTGACTCACACATATAAATATGATAAATATTGTGTGTGTCTGAAATTATGAGTGTACTGTTTTATACTTGTACTTCTTTTCTTATATTAATGTCCATTCGTTTTCCAAGATTCCGCTAACAACCAGTAGAAAAATAGAAGCAAATAAAGTCAGTAAAAAAATGGCGATACGCTAGTCTCAAGTCTTAAATCGTACACTGTTTTAATTGATTTGTGTAAATTCCATAGTGACAGCCGATTGCTTTTGTATACGATCACCCCCACAAAATTATCACCGACCGATATTTAAAGAGCTAACATGATATCTCTACTCCCTTTGTACTAGTCATGTTGCTCTATGATATAAACAGGTGTGTAGCAAGGTGACACGAATATTCACTTGCCTTACACATTTGTATAAACGAAATAAGGTCAAATGTACATGATAATATTAACAAACGGTTTGCGAAACTGTTACACTTGGGTGGCACGCGTTATTCAATATTTCAGAAGAACTTAGAAACTGTGTTATTTTCGTCATAGACTTTTGGGATAGCTATTCATTATCAAACATAGGTGCATTATAGCCTCATTTTATTATTATTCTAAACAGATTTGATGAAATTTTGTACATAAATAGCTGACACCGTTGATTAACATAATATTATGAACTACTCTCTATATCTTGGTGAAGTTCCTGTGGGAAAGATCAAAGAAAATCTTCACCCCTTATAAAAACTATTCTTTACGTTCAAGTTTCAGAATAAATAGTATATCTTAGTATAGAACTAAAATATTTTGATTTAGGTTTTTGAATTGTGTTATGAGTAGTTACGGCTGTATTTTCTGACATTAATGTTTACTACGAGTATACAAGATGTGAATCGTACGTGATCCATGTTTCAAAGTGGAGTCTGAATTTATTCCGTTTCTTATCTGTCGGCCAAGTGATTTATAACGCAGCCTCTACGGAATTGGAGAATTTAACCTGAAACATTTTGTTGAATTAATAAAGATTGATGGACGAAACTTTTGAATATTAATAAGTTAGGTACGCTTTAAATCAAATCTGTAAGGAGTTAAAGTAGGCTCTTTCTTTTCTGATTTTCTTGATGTAAATATGAATATGAAATTTGAGTGAAAGTTAAAGCCATCTGTATGAAAACGAACCTACTCAAATTAGTTTCGAATTTCGATTACTTAGAGTGCTGTGAAGTGATGCGTAGATCTTTCTGGATGATTAACCTGTTGACAAAAATACTGTTATCGATGGAAATGACGAAATACTTACATCAAGGAATTTGAATTAACTTGACCGCTTGTATAGTACCTATAAGACGGTAAAATAAGGTACCTAAGCGTCCTTAATCTGGAGTGATCCAACCAGAACTGATGCTGAACTGTACTGCTCGAGAATAGGCTTAGGTCTCAGGGGCAGGGATGCTGTGTCAGCATCATTACCAACTGTTGAGGGATGTAACAGTACAAGACCATGGTGGAGGAGGAGATCTCAAAAGAAAACTCTGTCCAACCCGTCTTGTCAGAAAGGTGTAGTGAGTACTGATTTAATAGTTAGATTTCTAAATTTGTAAATAGAGAAATATTGTCCAGAACCTTAAGTGCTTAGATTATGTAAGTACCATTACATTGAAATCAGGTGCAAACAGCCTCCAGCACTTAAACACAAACTTACAAATGCTATTAGAAAACAATTTAAGTAGAGGACCTAATACACGCCTTGAGGTACTCCAATGTAAATCTGTTTTTGTAGTTCTAATCTATAGCTACTTAAAGTTCATTTAGGTTATGTTCTTTATTCTTAAGGTGATAAGGTTGAATTTCAACTAATTTTATTTATAGGGCTAGGTTGAAGCAATCGAAAAAGTAGATCGTCGTGGTCACGAGCCTTAGACAGAATGTTTTATTTTAAATCGTGACAGATAGTAGGGCTTAGATTTACTGTAATTTGTAAGTATTAGACAAAATTACTGTAATACGGGTTTATAGTAATCTTTAAAAAGTAGGAAAAGTAGGACGATCTTACAATTAATTGGGACGAATAAAAGAGGTTTATAGGACTGCTCAATGTGTCATTTATTAGATTAAACTTATAATTTATTGTAATTGTACAGTTCCAAAATAGGTGAGATTTACTTTGCCTTTAACAGAAGTAGGTTCTGTGGTGGTCTTTGTAATGTCCATGAGGCGAAAAATAGATCAGGATTTTATAGTGTTATGGAACAGTACAACTTGTTTTATCCAATATGTAAAGCAAGTTTTACCAAATGCTAATTTATTTTAGTTTACTAAGATACATTACATACAATTTTCCAGTGTAACTTTTGTACAAAATGCCTTAATTGCTCAACTCTTTTATGTCTTGCATGTTTTGTTTAAATAATTTGGCATTTTACACTCTTTCGATGTAACATTTGGGAAGTAGCCGTTAGTGCTGTACTCGTAGTGCAACAAAATAATTCAAAACTTACACTTAGGTAGGTACAATAAATGCCTACTTATGAAGTTACGTTGCAATGGACATAAGATTAAAGTGGGCTTAAGAATTTCGTAATTCCCGAAGTAAATCTTGCAAACACAGAATAGATAAGATAGGTAGGTACGCCTGAAAAATGCAATATTTCTTGTGTTATCTCCATGAAGTGTGATGCAATGACAAGTTTGGAGAGACTATCTTGGTATCTTGTCTTTGGGAATTAGATGTTTTATCTGTGGATATAAAAATACCGTGATTGACTGATTTTATCGACGCACAGCACAACTATTTAATCTCGAAGGTGTGTACTCAGATTCTCGAAAATTTCAACACTAGGCAAAGAGTTCCAAGTCTCAACGGTTCGACGGAGAAATTATCTTTTGAAACGCTCAGTTCTGGTGAATATTCTGTCCACTGTATGAGAGTGTCACATCTGCCCGGTTTTGTTCAAGATCGAAAGGAGAGAGTGGGATTAGGTAGAAAAGCTCTTCAGAACGCCTACAGTACGGGGTTCTTCAAAAGGGGTCTTAGAAGGTTTTTAAAGGATCGGTAGCACGACCGTAGCGCCTCCAGTGTTGCAAGCGTCTATAGGCTGCGGTGACTACCAATACATCTTGTGGAATCAAATAAAAAATAATACTCGCCGTGGTAGACGGTAAAATGTTGCCAAAGACGTTATTATTCTGCTACTTTATAAGATTAAATCAAGGTTTTCCTCTACAATTTGAGCCGTAGATTGTCGCGGAAATACAGTTAAACAATTCTTTTCTTCACAGTTTCATGCTCTGGTGGCACCTTTGACCTTTCTAACCAATAACCTAGGTATAACGGTGACTGAGCTTCGATTCTAGACCAGTGTAATTATTCAGTACTCATTTATAATTCAGGTGAAAGTACTAAAGGCTTCGTTGTCGTTCCGTGAAATTTGAACTTTCGACTGGCAATAGACTCAGTTAAGTTCGTATAATTTTTGAATTTCATTTAATTTGGGTTCATCATCATTTGCATAGATTTTCTTTTTGCGAAGCGCTCGTCGCCCCGCGGACTCAGTGTTCTGTAAACGATCACTGCAGTAAGCAACTTACACTATGGCCGGTCCATGGATGGGTGACCATCCATGTGATCACTTTGTGACATTTATTTGAGCGTTTCCGTGCTTCGGAAGGCACGTTAAGCTGTTGGTCCCGGTTGCCAGTAAAATGGCAGTCGTTAAGCTAAGTTGAAGGCTTTATTTCAACAGCAGGCAGTCACAACCTGCGCCTGTCCATTTAAACACGGCAATACGGCTCACCACCTATTACGTGGGGCAAATTATACAAAGGTGAAATGTGGGCATATATCATGCCTCTGCCTACCCCTTCGGGGATAAAGACGTGACCATATGTATGTATGTATGTTCGGTGTTCGGGTCTAAGATGGGTAATCGTTTCAGGCATTTACGAGCTTTTTCGTGCCTCGTGCAAACATTGTTAGATAAGATAAGATTTGTTCTCGGTTGCTAATAACATACATGGCAGTCGTTAAAATATTTGGTCCGACCCGGTTTTCGAACTCAAGACCTAAGCAACGGCAATCTCATTCACTAAATACAACAGCGCCGTCAAGGCAGAGCAGTTTTAGAGTCATAATTTATACCATTTTTTATACCACTAACGTGGCAGACACGCATACGGCCCACCAGTTGTACTGGTAGTCACCGTATCCTATGGACGTTTGTAACACCAAAGGCGCTACATCGCACTGACGACTCTTTAATAACCTTCTAAGGCCCCTTTTGAAGAACCCCATGCTGTGGGCGCTTGGGAAAATCGAGGCAGTACCTACTGGTTCTTTTGCATTAATTGGATCGTAGGCCTTTAATATCATTTCAAGGGAGTGTAGCAATAACATAACAAAATTGTCAACATATCAGACAGACTTCCACACACAGGTAGGTACTTAATTGTAAAACTAATAAACTATGGTCATATATAGGTCAAAGAGGGTGCAACTGACAGTCGAAGTGTGTCACGGGCAAGGATGTGGGACACTGTTAGTATTATTATGTAAGCCGTGGCAATTTTCCTGTTTCATGTTGTTTCGATGACAGTTTGGGCGGCAACTTGAAGAATGGTTGTCTCTTGTGGTCATATTATTTTCTACTAGCGGACATCACGCGGTTTCACCCACGGAGTTCCCGTTTCCGTGGGAATACGGGAATAAAATATAGTCAAAAGGCAAAGAGTGTAGCTTCCCAACAGTGAAATATTTTTTAAAATCGGTCCAGTAGTTCCGGAGCCTATTCGTTACAAACAAAAAAACAAAAAAAAACAAATCTTTCCTCTTTATAAAATTAGTATAGATGAAAATGATATACTCTTTGATATAAAAGTTGTCGACATCGTCATTAAGTTAAGTTAATTGATTTTAATGTGATGAAATGTGATTGATCTTGTTACTTTGTAAACTCTACAGAGGATTCAGTAGGTAACGTAATTATGGAAGTACCAGAATACACCTTAGACTTTACTTAACTAAAACTTTGAAAATAAGGTCTTACAAATGGAATAAATAGCTTAAGGTCGTAACAACAAACCCAATAATTTAAAAAGAAAATGTTTGGTTACCTATCATAATAACTAAAGTTGTTTCAACTATTTTCAAAACAACTACGGTCAAAATAACTACTGATTAAAACACCTAAAGATCGTTTCACCTATTTTTGTTATAACTACTGGTCGAAACAAATAATGGACGATTCACTTACGATTTATTCAACTACAATTAACTGTGCTAAGATTGATTGAACTATGTATGAAATACATAATAATCAATTCGCCTACGAGTTTATTGTACGATTACGAGTCTCAGTACTCAGGGGTACGTATCATAATGCATAAGTTTAAAATCTATAAAACAAAAAAAATAACCACGAAGGCTAAGGCGGGAGCGAAGCGGAGCGGAGCTCCCGCCTTAGCCTTCTTACCTAACCTATCCGAGTCGAGGTGTTAACCATTATAAGTGAATGGTTAACACCCTGACTCAGAGTACCCCGACTCGGATAGGTTAGGTTAGTGGTTATTTTTTTTGTTTTGTAGTTTGCCTTCCACTCACTTGGAAATAATATTTTCGGTAGTTAGACTTGATTATACTTTATTAAAAAAACCGGTGGAATCGGGAACATAAATAATCGTCTTTAGCATTAGGTATTTCAAACGTAGTCAACATGTCCAATATCTTAAATGAACATTATATTAATCGTCCATTAGTTCAAATAATTATAGTTTATTCGAAATTATGTGAATTAACGAGTAGTCGAGTCGACCAATATGCGAAATGAACATAGGCGAATCAACCGTAGTTGTTTTGAAAATAGTTGAAACAACTTTAGTTATTATGATAGGTAACCAAATGTTTTTACTGATATTATAAAAATTTGATTGTTAGTTTGTTTGCATCGAAAAGGCGGTTACCTATCATAATAACTAAAGTTGTTTCAACTATTTTCAAAACAACTACGGTTAAAATAACTACTGATTAAAACACCTAAAGATCGTTTCACCTATTTTTGTTATAACTACTTGTCGAAACAAATAATGGACGATTCACCTACGATTTATTCAACTACAATTAACTGTGCTAAGATTGATTGAACTATGTATGAAATACATAATAATCAATTCGCCTACGAGTTTATTGTACAATTACGAGTCTTAGTACTCAAGTGGTAGGCAGTCGAGGTGTTAACCATTATAAGTGAATGGTTAACACCCCGACTCAGAGTACCCCGACTCGGATAGGTTAGGTTAGAAGGCTAAGGCGGAAGCGAAGCGGAGCAGAGCTCCCGCCTCAGCCTTCGTGGTTATTTTTTTTGTTTTGTAGTTTGCCTTCCACTCACTTGGAAATAATATTTTCGGTAGTTAGACTTGACTATACTATATTTAAAAAAACGGGTGGAATCGGGAACATAAGTAATCGTCTTTAGCATTAGGTATTTCAAACGTAGTCAACATGTCCAATATCTTAAATGAACATTATATTAATCGTCCATTAGTTCAAATAATTATAGTTTATTCGAAATTATGTGAATTAACGAGTAGTCGAGCCGACCAATATGCGTAATGAACATAGGTGAATCAACTGTAGTTGTTTTGAAAATAGTTGAAACAACTTTAGTTATTATGATAGGCAACCGAAAAGGCTTTGACACTATTGAACCGATTTAAAAAATTCTTTCACTGTTGAAAAGATTCACTATTCCTGGTGAAAATAGGCTATATTTTATTCCCTCATTCCCAGGGGAACGGGAACTACGCGGAAGAAAACGCGTGACGTCCGCTAGTAATGAAATAAAGTTTTATAAACTAAACAGCTATTATAACGTCTTGGTCGTCATGTCAAAACTGTGCCTTTCTATGCAATTGCGCCATTATCCAAAGTTTTTAGCTATAGACTAAGCTTAGGCAATGGCATCAAAAGCTATTGACATTTCAATAAAGTCCATTTTAAGTAGTTGCTATATTTTATTATATTACTGACGCTTATAAATATTTATTATAGTTAGACCAATTTGCAAATAAATCACTCATTATATAAGGCTTTGTTCTGTGTTTTGAGATAAATTTAGAGGTAGTGAAGTCACGTTTCAAAAACATTCTGTGACTTTTTAAAGAAGTTACAAATGCGATTGAAACTGTGAGTTGTTCAACAATAAGTAGGTTATCTTGGAGTAGAATTTATTCGTTTTCTTATATAATGGTGATTTAGGGCACTCCTTTTAAGTAAAATTGCTAGTATTAGGAGGCCTCGTACTGCACATTAGGTACACATTATGTTTTTTTACTTTCCTCGTTAAATTGACGCTGTTCGCCTGATGGAAAACCATGGCGACTTCCAGCGATTGGGGGCCACCCTCACAGTTCATAAGACTTGGGATTAGGTTAAAGAGCTCTTCAGAGCAAGAACACTTTTGCTCTACCTACATTTAGTTTTAAAATGGATTCAGGAGTCAATTATCTCTTTTTGAATATTTTTTTTTAATTAAATATTCACGGACATCTCACACAACGCTATCTGATCCCAAAGTAAGCTAGGAATAACCTGCTTGTGTTATGGGTATCAGACCACGAATATTAATACTTATATACTTTTAAATACATACATATTATACAAAGAAACATTCAGACTCTTGGGACAAACATTAATGGGTCACACAAATATTTGTCTCCGGTGGGAATCGAACCCACGACCTCCAGCGCCGCAGGCGGCGGTATCACTACCGACTGCGCCATAGAGGCAGTCTAAGACTCAGGTGCCTCCTGACAGTAAATGATTGAGACTAGATTTAACTCAGAGCCTTTTTAGCCTGCCTGAGTCTTGCATAATTGAGTTAAGTCTACAGAGCTACGATGAGACTGTCTCAAACTAACCCTTTGTTACTTTTCGTAAGCGAAAGTTTGTCATAGAATCTGAATCGTAGATGTTATTGTTTTATATTTCTATCTAGCAATATACAAATGATATTATAAACCTGTTCCTTCATTGTGTTTGAGAGAGCAACCATTACAATTGCAACCACGCAACCGCAGCACGGCCCCAGGTCAAGGTACAAGACGGTGCAATCATTATCTATGGTTCAGTTACTATAAAAGTTATATTTTTAGGTTTTAGTTGGTTTGTAGTTGTTACATCTTTAGCTGATTGTTTATTTCTTCCTTCATTTAAGTATGAGTCGTTTATCATCGTCGCCCTAAGACGTGTCTTGATGGTCTAGTGGTTTAGGTATCTGAGATTTACACTTTTGCCACTTGTCTAAGGGGGCAGATACTTTTAAACAAGTGCAACAAGCGTCAATCGCAAACGAAAGGATATAATATAACGACCAATCACACCCAAGCTCGTGATTCCGCCGCGCCGCGCGCTTCGTACGTCGACCTATTCTTTTCCTTTCGTTTGCGATTTACGCTTGTCCCACTGGTCGCAAGAATACGCAGGTTCGAGTCCTGATCAAGACCGATAATTTTTTTTAGATAAAATTTGTTATTTAGTATGAAATCACAATCAATCTTTGAAGACAGTCATGAAGTCAGTGAAGTCACTCGAGCTTTGATTGGCTATTACCTTCGTAGCGAAGTGACTTCTATCAGAACTTTCAAATCTTGGGCGAAATGTATCAACTGGAGTACTTACCTACAAAAAATAAAGCCATAGCGATATCATTTATTATGTTTATGATTAGAAGTCACATTATGTTAATAAAAGAAATTCTGTCAGATTTATGATAACACAATCTATGGTTTGCACATATGAGATCTTTGATATAAATTATCTACTTACATTTTAGTAGAAACCTAATGCGGGAAGGTTTCACTATTTAACTCATTTCAAAAGATGAGGTTTATTTCAAGTAGGTTCCTACTATTTTGTGCTTCAAGTTAGTTACCTGTTTCTTTTTAACCGACTTCCAAAAAAGGAGGAGGTTCTCAATTCGTCTGTATTTTTTTAATCTATTTATTTTGAAAACGTTTATTTAATTCTTAATAATCACATTTTTACGTCCGATAACCATTGTACGATGAGTTATGCGTAGAAAAGAAATCAGCTCAACCTTTTAAAAGGGACGTCCAATTCTATTCGTTTTACTCAAATTCTCGAATAAGCATACGAGATCTAGATCGTAGGTCTTTTCTATATCAAGAGTTGAGAACAAAGCCCCCGTTTGTATGAATGGAGGCTCTTTCCGGCGTGCCTGTCTGTATTCTGTGTACACTGTACTTATTTGTATTGGCTATAATTCAGTCTATTGTGTGCGTGGCCTTGCAACGCCTTTCACTGCTCCGGTTGAGAAATTTCGTCTAAAATTTGAACAGATCGGTTGGTTGTTCAGAGGTGGGTAAAAATTGGTTTAGGTAATTAAAATAATGATAGAGGTATTTTTATTATACTCCTGAAACGTTACC
Source organism: Miltochrista miniata (assembly GCA_933228765.1). Classification (NCBI taxonomy): domain Eukaryota; kingdom Metazoa; phylum Arthropoda; class Insecta; order Lepidoptera; family Erebidae; genus Miltochrista; species Miltochrista miniata. Next base: position 35,165,863 of record OW121752.1, read on the forward strand.
TGTTGCGTTTTTTGTGCTTAAAAAGTCACACCAAAATGTCTGCGAGGTCTTCCAATTTGGCATCTATCGCAGAAATGATTTTTGTTTTCTGTACATCTATATAGAGACCAACATAAATTGACCAAGAGCCCAGACCCGACTGAACTGAGTTATTTTCTAAAAGTTGGGCAGATTTTAGCCCCTCTCTATAAAATAGATTGCAGAGGGGCTTATGGCGAGACTTGTGTTTGTAGTCTGTGACTCGGTTGCATTAAATTATGTCACTAGGTCACGTGGATCATCTGTTCAAAGTTTGAAATAAAACAAAAATGACAACATAAATCGGATTGAACCTTCACTTTCACAATAAACGTTAGAGGGGAAATCGGGTGAGACCGTCTCACGGTTTCTTGTTTATTACTAATCACTGCTTATCGCGTAAATTATTATTGAAAAAAAGAATGGAATACTCCAAGGTTCGAGCATAGAGCCTTAGCATTGCACAGCTGAACGTATAATATTGTGTCTGCACTAGGGGGTCTTTTTCATCTATAATTACTATTAAACTATTATCATAAAGAGGAAAGATTTGATTGTTTGTTTGCATCAATTAGGCTACGAAAATACTGAACCGATTTGAAAAATCCTTTCAATGTTGAAAAGCTACACTATCCGTGGGTAACATATGCTATATTTTATTCCCGAATTCCCACGGGAACAAGAGTTACGCGGCTCAAACCGCGTGACGTCTGCTAGTGCAGGTATAAAGATATTATAGCTTGTTTGATCGACTTTAGAGAGGTATTGTACTGCGTTCATCTCTAGAAGTTGAAGTTGTAACTACACTATATTTCTCACAGTATTATGCAAGTCACCTGCAAAGAAAGTAAAACATTCTTTTACTCGCCGTCTACGAAACGACTTTCAAACACTTCACAAATGTAAAACAATTATAATTCACTCTTATAATTTCCCATGAATTATGTAATGAATTAATTAAAGATAACGGAGAAGCTAATTACTTTAAAAAAAGAGATATCCACTGTTCAGATCGAAAAAGCAACTACTCAGCCTGCTTTATTGAATCTAGACTACGTATAAAATATATTTTACGACCCGGGATTCGAACAGGAATTATAGTAATCACATACTCCTACACCTGGCACATCACAGGGCCGCCAACTTGAGGACCACTGTCGAAAGTCTTAAGGACTGTGAGACTGGCCCCCAATTACTAGATGCTCCACGGCTTACTATCATGCTGGTGGCGACGTCAATTTGGCGAGCAAAATAAAAAAAAGAAATACGCGCCACACCGGGGCAATTATTCTAAAACTTTTCATAAATTATGAATTTATGATATGAGCAGATTTCAGCGCCCAGTTTTTAGGTGCTTATTTCCGTTATACATGACATAATATTAGAATGAATTCCTACACTGTTATTCGCATTATCAACTGCCAGGAGGTTACGGAAAGTCTGTAACCGTTGGCGCAACCAAGAACTATTGCATCTTTGGCGGCATTCTACCGTATCTATCATGGTTAGTGTTCTTAAGAACTCTTCAACCTAATCATGCCCTCTCCTTTGCGATCCCGAACAACGCGTGCTGGACAGAGGTGTCACTCTCACACAGTAGAGAGAATCTTCGCTAGAACTGAACGATTCAAAAGATCGTTTCTCTGTGGAACCATAAAAACCTGGAACGACCTGCCAGCGCACGTGTTTCCCTCCTCTTACAATCCTGGGTTCTTCAAGCGGTGCGTGAAGAGACACATCACAAGGTCGCCAACTTGACGACCGCTGTCAGAAGCGGCCCCCAATCGCTAGATGTGCCACGGCTTCCCATCAGGCTGGTGGCGACGTCAATTTGGCGAGCTAAATATAAAAAAAAGACACCTATATTATTTTTGTTGTTTTATAAATGTTGGTACTTTGTTGCAGTGTGTTTCATGGTAGTTTTGTTGTATTGTTTCAGGTCCATGGTGTTGCGCAAAACCCGCTGAGCATACAGCGTTATACACATTATTCTTCCTAGGTAAGTTTCCAGTCATTATACTTAAGTCTTGCTTATATCATTGGGACCGGTATCCATCAAAGAGAAAACGAGACGAAACGATGTAATTGTTTCAATTGTTTTGTGTAAATTCCATAGTGACAGCCGATTGCATTTCTAGTGGTATATTATGAATACAATTTCCAGCCGCAACAAATGACAGACATAATATGTATAGAGCAAACATGCTATGTCTACTCCTCTTGTGATTTGTTAATTTTTTTTTTAATGTGTGGGAATATTCATAACTATCCTACCGACTAAATAACCTCACGTTACGCCCAATAGCCTATGGTTGGAAGCCCCGGGTAAGCCCTCGAAAGGATGTCCCAGAACTCCCAACAGACCCACGGCCGCCACAGCGGCCTAGCCCAGGGGGTGGTTCGGGTGCTATCCCGCGTCTTTGGGGGGGTTTCGGGTGTGATCCCGCTTCTAAGGGGGGGCGTGCGTGAATCTCTCACGTCACGCTGCCGTCATGGGCCTGCTTCTGTAAGGACGGTGAGCAGCCCTTCCACCGTCCTTAGGCCCCAGGTACTCCTCTGGTGATAACAACACGCACTGGGTGGCAGATGTACAGTCAACTACAATGAAATGTACTAGTTTAATCTTACAAAATGATGTATCCCTGCGAGTGCCATGATGAACTAACCAAATATTGTGACAAACATGGAATCCACCAAACTTGGCAGTAACATCATTATTGGTAGCTATGCATGCTATTTATATTTTTATTTTAAAGTTGACTTTCTCATAATTATTGCTCTTTACACGCATAGGTACATGTTACTGTCAAGTTCGGTGGATACCTTGTTTGGTTAATTCATTATGGCACTCTCAGGGATACTTATATCATTTTGTAAGATTAAACTAGTACATTTCATTGTCGTTGACTGTACCTAAAGTCGAATTTTTGACTAAAGTCGGATTATTAATCTCAGTCAGTAAAATGACAAATGCAACTGTCACTGATACAAAAAAGGGTGACCCGCTACAATAGTGATGTTCGGCAATCAATAGACTTAGACATTTTAGACATTCTTTATTTTATTAGGTGTGAAAGTGTTTTTTTATTGAATTTTAAATTTTATATTGTAAATATAAAATTTACAACTATAATACGACTGCCTCTGTGGCGCAGTCGGTAGTGATACCGCCTGCGGCGCTGGAGGTCGTGGGTTCGATTCCCACCAGAGACAAACATTTGTGTGACCCATAAATATTTGTTTTAAGAATCTGGGTGTTTCTATGTAGAATATGATTTAAAAAGTAGATAATTATTAATATCAATACAGTACATAATAAATAAAAAATAAATAAATCATAATAATAAATAATATAAATACAGTAGATAATTATTCATATTAATCTTATTATTATTAATATCAGCCATACTCAATTTTGATGGCCGCCGCCGATTGGACTATAGGTACTCGCAGACATGTATGAAAAACACTACAAAATCCCGGAGGATGTATGTGGTTCGCCAACCAGATCCGACATATTCCTGTTTTCCAGGAAACACAGGCGTGCGGTGCTCGTGGAGCTGACGGTGCCGTGGGAGACCAACATACCGAAGGACCGCGCCATGAAGACAAATAAATACTTTGACTTGACTAATGAGTTAACCAAAAATGGCTATGTGGTTAAACTCTATACCGTAGAAGTAGGAGCAAGAGGAATTCCAGCTAATTCCCTGTATAATTTATTTAAAGACCTTAGATTGCCAAGAGCTTCAGTAAGCTCTTTACTAAAACGAATATCCAAAGCGGCATTGATAGGATCTTACCAAGTCTGGTTGGGTAGGGAAGGGAACATTGCTGACGGTGGAAGGTGATCGTTTATGCGCATAGTAAGGTGGCCACCTTAAACCTACTCAAATGGGTCGCAAGTCCCAGACGTCGTCGGGGTGTTCCCCCCTGTGCCACGCTATGGACCCGGCGCGGCGCGGCGCCTGCACAAAGAATCCATGGAATGCTAAGAATACGGTCTCTTTAATTACTGTTCGTTAGATATTGGATAAAAAAATATAATCTCGACTAACTTGTTGTTGACTTAATTGTAAAACTCGATTCAACCACATCACTATTTATTTGTGACAAAAAACCCGCAACACTGAAAATGTCAGTTTACTGACTCGAATTAAAAATCGTAGTATAGATGAAGTCAATTGACAGCAACTAATGGCACTTCGTCATTCGTCATAGAAAATAAATGCAACTACTGACCAAATCCACACTGAGTCTTTGGCGGAAACAGTATCGCCATAAGAAAAAAAAAACATTGTATGAAGAAGTGACATTAGCTGCTGTCAATTGACTTCGTCTAATTAAACAAGAAGCCGTGAGACAGTCTCACCCGACTGCCCCTCTAACGTTTATTGTGAAAGTGAAAGTTCAATCCGATTGACGTTGTCATTTTTGTTTAATTTCAAACTTTGAACAAATGATCCACGTGACCTAGTGACGTAATTTAACGCAACAGAGTCACAGACTACAGACACAGGTCTCGCCATAAGCCCCTATGCACTCTATTTTATAGAGAGGGGCTAAAATTCGACTTTATGATGATTTTAAAACTTCATAAGCGCGCATGTATTGTGTCAAAATTTATTTCTACGAGTACTAAAGTGAATAAATTATAAAATTTCTCATTATGTGTACGTTATTTTGCATTCATTGTAACGTGGTCGTTCCAGTTTTATAATTTCATCAAACAACACTTACACATATTACGTTAACTTGCATTTCTTACTATATTGTTGTTGTTTTATTAATGTTGTGTACAGAAAATTGCTTATATAATCTATTTACACATTATATTCACAAGCATTTAAGACTTATTATGATTTCCTGCCTAATTAGGAGTTCATTTGCTCATAAGTTAGTGTTAAAATTATTTCGAAAGAACTATTAACGATGTTTGTAAATAAGTGGGTAACTGAAAATGTTATCTTTTTTTGATATAAACTTTTAAACTTTTTCCAAGTAAGGTTTTAAATCATACTATTTACTAGGCAATAGAAAAAATGAATGCGTACAGTATGACTCTGTCAACCCCTCCGGGAAGTAGACGTGACTATGGTTATATATTTATGCATCTTTGAATCACTTTACATACACACGGTCAGCAAGGCTGATTTATAATTTGACCAGCTGACATTTTTCCTGGATAAAAAGCCTATGTGTTATTCCGGACTATAACCTACCCTGGTTCCAAATTTCAGCCCGATCCGTCCAGCCGTTAGAGCGTAATTGAGTAACAAACATCCAAACATCTTCACAAACTTTCACATTTATAATAGACTAGCTATTCCCCGCGGCTTCGACCGCGTAGAAGTCGATATTGCGTCAGAGTCGTTATATCGTAAAATCATAACCCTCCTTTTGCACAGTCGGTTAAAAAGTAGCCTATGTCCTTCCCAGGGCCTCGAACTATCTCTATACCAAATTTCATCTCAATCCCTCCAGCCGTTTAGGCGTGAAAGCGTAACAGACAGACAGACAGAGTTACTTTCGCATTTATAATATTAGTTGGGATTAGGATTAGGATTCTGGTTTGTTATTAGTACCGTACAGTTAAAAATACACCATGTGTGAAAATTTTAACAGCCTAGGCTAGGCTGTCACTGTTCATCACAAAAAGCCTGGTAACACAAAGACGGACAGCGGAGTCTCAGTTAGTACCACAGATATCCTGGGACATGCTTCCGAGGGCTTACCCGGGACTCCCAACCGTAGGATGTAGGCTGTTGGGCGTTACGTGAGGTTTTTTAGTCGGTAGGAGTCCGGCATAGCGTCTATTAGGATTTTCCCTCACGTAAACAAAAAATAAAAAAAAGTACCACAGATATCAGAAAAGAGTTTTCTGATTTCAGTGGTTAGTACTAAGACTCCGCTGTCCGTTTATCTGTCAGGAGTTCCATTTTTATTCGTTTGTTACGTACATACATACATACATACATATACTCACGCCTTTATCCCCGAAGGGGTAGGCAGAGGCCTATACCGGCCCACATTTCACCGTGTACAATTCGGTCCCACGTAACAGGTGGTGAGCCCATCGCCGTGTTGAAATGGACCGCCGACGTCAGAGCCTCGTCCGTTGTTTGTTACGGAACCCTAAAAATGCTCAAATTACATGTACAGTCAGCTGCAGAGAAAAGTAAACAGGGCGCCCTATAAGGATTGAATTTTCTCGAAAAATCTTAAACGTAACTTAGCAAGATTTTGTACAGTTGTAATAAATAGGTACATAAATTCATTGAAACTAAAAGCCACGTTGTTGCTCTGTAAAGAGAATATTTATTTTAATTAACGGTTTGCAACCGCAATTTACTTTTACACACTATTACTAATTACTAACCTGTAAAGAGAAACAACATTGAAAGCTATTGCTCCAATATTTCTTAATTTAATCAGTCAAAATATTAAATGATTTTTATTAACACGTGTAAAACCTCAGAAGAAAACACAGAGATATCATCACTCCTTCTTTATTTTTCACATAACAAATACAATTATTAAAACTTATACACCACGTGGCACAAGGAAGAACATTGCAACAGTGTCTGGGGCTTGCGACCCATACAGCAGGTTTAGGGTGGCCACCTTACTATGCATAAACGATCACCTTCCACCGTCAACAATGCTCCCCATTGCCCAATTACACTTTTACGTTTCTATCTAGCGACGTGTAGTTTACGACTGAGAGCCACAAAATGGCGTTGTTGCTTTTTATTGACAATCCCCACCAGTTGAATTCTCAAACTACCTTCATTGCCATATTGCAAAAATTCAGGCAAAAATCACGAAACCTTACACTCGACCATCCTGACGACGTGTATGTCCTCATACACGCATCTGGTGAAACCTTACACTCTGCCCGTCAAAATTATTGTTACAGAATACCCATTTAATGCAATGGCAAATCGATAAACAAATTTAACATTCAACTGAGCTGGTGATAACCTTCTAAATAAATTAGATCAATTTAACCAATCCAATGTAACTCAATACAATCTATCAATGACATATAAAAACATTTTTACCATGTTCTAGTTTTCCATGTGTCGTGTTTGACACAATTTTACATAATTTCAGAAACTTTCATTTATCTGATACTTTATAATATCTAATACATTTACAAATTAGAACATCAGTTAGTCTGTAGTGAAAGATAACCCATCACGATTTAAATATTTTCTCTTCAAGAATTTCTATGTTCAACTAACTTCATCAATAAAGAAATGAACTTTCTCCACTTTCAATCGTCAAAAGTCACCGCCATCAATCTCAACAATAGGAAGTCCTTTCAAGTTTCGCTTACTAGTAGTGGCTTATACCTGAACAAGTCTTTTAACTTTTACTTGAATAGTAACCAACGGTATACCTGAATAATGGAAAATCTTTTAACTTTCGCTTAAACAATAACAAACTATCTGAACACCGGAAAATCTTATAGCTTTAGTTGGTACAATAACACACTGTATTTGAAAAATCTTTTAACTTTCGCTTAAACAATAAACTATCTGTCTGAACAATGGAAAACCTTTTGACTTTCATCTAAACAGTAACAATCTATATGAACAGTGGAAAATTCTTTAACTTTCGCTTAAACAATAACAAACTATCTGAACACTGGAAAACCTTAAAGCTTTAGTTAATACAATAACAAACTGTATTTGAACAGTTGCAAAACTTTTAACCTTCGCTTAAACAATAAACTATCTATCTGAACAATGGAAAACCTTTTGACTTTTGTTTAAACAGTAACAAGCTATTAATTGAAATAATGGAAAACCATTTTGACATTAGCTTAAATAGTAACTAACTATGTATCTGAACAATGAATAATCTTTCAACTTATTCTTTTCATAGTAACCAGCAATCATTCTTAACAATGGAAAATCTTTCAACTTACTCTTTTCATAGTAACCAGCAATCATTCAACAATGGAAAATCTTTCAACTTCCTCTTTTATCGTAATCAGCAATCATTCTAAATAATGGGAAATCTTAATTTTTTTTTTTGCCCTTCAAAATAGTAACCAGTTAGAATCTTAACATTGGAAACTTGTGAATCTCGCATAAATAGTAACAAACTAGGTCTGCTCGTGTCTAAGCAATGGAAAATCTTTCAACTTTATTCAAATAGTACAGACATGTGATTGTTTTTCTTTTCCAGATGGCACATACTTTTTTTTAATAGGGTTTATAATATGATCATTATATATCTTGATAACTAACTGTACTGCTGAACCACTCAACATTATAACACATTAACACTATTACACATACTAAACATATAACTTTATAGTATCAATTTATAGGTTATCTCAGACGGAAGGTAACGCGGTAGACTTTTCAAACTTATTTATGGCTCAGCTCAGGTTACATATATATACATAGAACTCCTCAGGAACGACACGTATAGCTCAAAACTTATAGACGCCAACTTATAGGATTTCAAAACTTATAAATGCCAACTTATAGGCCTTCAAAACTCATAAACGCCAACTTATAGGCTTCCAAAACCTATAAACGCCAACTTATAGGCTTTCAAAACTTATAAACGCCAACGTATAGGCTTCAAAATTTATAATGGCCAACTTATAGGCTTTCAAAACTTAAAAACGCCAACTTAGAGGCTTTCAAAACTTATAGAAAATCAAAACTTATAAACGCCAACTTATAGGCTTTCAAAACTCATAAACGGTAACTTATATAGGCTTTCAAAACTTATAAACGCTAACTTATAGGCTTTCAAAACTTAGAAACGCCAACTTATAGGCTTCAAAATTTATAAACGCCAACTTATAGGCTTTCAAAACTTAGAAACGCCAACTTATAGGCTTTCAAAACTTATAGAAAATCAAAACTTATAAACGCCAACTTTTAGGCTTTCAAAACTCATAAACGGTAACTTATATAGGCTTTCAAAACTTATAGAAAATCAAAACTTATAAACGCCAACTTTTAGGCTTTCAAAACTCATAAACGGTAACTTATATAGGCTTTCAAAACTTATAAACGCCAACTTAAGGCTTTCAAAACTTAGAAACGCCAACTTATAGGCTTTCAAAACTTATAGAAAATCAAAACTTATAAACGCTAACTTATAGGCTTTCAAAACTAATAAACGGTAACTTATATAGGCTTTCAAAACTCATAAACGCCGACTTATGCACTTTGATCTTCATAACTACGCGCCTCTCGTAGTTCCGCTCGGTACAATGCGAGCCGATTGTGGTCACTGCTCGCGCGCATGCTGCTCATACGCACGCCGCTTGCATGCTCGCTGCTTGTACGCACGCTGGTACACACGCTGCTGGTGACCCCTGACTGCGGACTCTCCACTGCGCCGACAACTCCGGGTACCCAGAGCGCAACCGATAATCGTAAAGGTTCTCGAGGCTACGGCGCTCTCCGGTTCATTTGTTTTTTCAGAACTCGTCACATGAAAATTAACAAAATTTAGAGTTAAAGTACACCGGTAGCCAGTTACTGTACATGTCTTCCAAAAAACATTATGGGGAATGGCATGGCAGTGGCCACACCATTCCCTGAACAGATTAATCCCGTCCATGAAATAAGTGACGGTGGCTCATACCCACATTTCACATCTATACCCAACATTTTGTATCACTCCTGGTGAACAAAACCCCCCCCCTTGCGCAACCATTTAACCATCCTGTAGCCGCTAACGTCCAATGACGTTACAACTCGAATCACTACTTAGTCTGATATCTTCTAACCAAATGAATTACATTATAACTTTCTAAGGAAATACGATCAGATAACATCAGTCATTCCAGGATTGCATTCTGGAGTCCATCCCAATCACGTTCGGTCAATAAAAATGTAACCCACAAATCATAATTTTGGCTCTTTGCTTGAAAAATTAGAAAACTCTAGTTGACCTGGTCAACCTCGTCTACATTAATAAACAATCTAAATACAGACTGCAGCACCATCCGCCGGGCTGAGACTGATTCTAACCATCGAAGGCGCCACCCAACGTAAAGGTATCGACGAATATTCCGTCGGTAGTTAAATTAATAATTCACTTTTACTTCCAACTTAACTGAAATTCAACAGCTCTCACAAAATACGATCACACACACAAACACTCATCACAGCCGAGTTAAGTTATCGCATCGAATTACCTGCTGATCGTTTGAACCTGAAAACGTTTAAGCGGACACAACCAAAACCACTTTCACATCAGTGTACAAGGTAACTAACGGACCTTTTCATGTCCCCAACCTAAGATACGTAGATAGATATATATTTTCTTAACCAAAACCATTAACCGAACCATAGATCCAGACGTGCGGATCTCTAAACCTTTTACAAAACTACAAGTTTTATTAAAACACCGACTTGAATGCACCCGTTCGAGAACACTCTTGCAAGATCATTCTAATTCTAACTATTTTCGATTAAATACGATTATCAAACTTATAAACACTTAGTTCATGGTTAACATCTGTAACCGAGATATTGAAAAACTTCACTTACTTTTCCACAATATTCGTTAAACAACAAAAACAATTCAAAAAGAAATCAAGGGCCTAAATGGCTAGGTATAGTATCGAAACCACTAAAAAAAACCCTGTGGTAAGGTGATCTGCTTATCACATAGATATAAATAACCTCTAATAGAGCTTCCAATGTTTGTTGCACTTTCCCTTATAAGCATTCATACCAATTAGGAAACCTTATATATTGCAAATCTTTCCAAACCACCACTACCAACAGTATTCCAATAGGTGTGACAAAGTCATTATATTTAGTGCAACTAGAAAAATCTCATAAGGATATCTTATCATGTCATCTCAACTATTTATATTGTCATAGCCACATCTTGTCAACCATCCAAACTAACGGTCCAAAGAAACACCACAATGAAAACTATAAACACGTGGGTGCTCACCTTAACAGTCACACTAGAAACATTAGCTACAATAGAAGCCGAATATAACGAAGTAGTAAACCCTCGGCCGCCGTTGCCTTCCTCACTATACGACCATCCAATGACACGGCGCTAGCTAACCAGATTCACCGATGTACCCCGTACCGTACTGTACAAGAAAAGTCTCTCAATGTGGTCACATAACGAGGCTGGCTGCCTCCCTAGACCTTGGTACGACTTTTCACCTAGATAAGCAAAGCTGCACTTGGCCGCCTTAATAGGATGGATGCCTACTCTTATCAATCACAATATCATTAATAGACGTATTTGTTAGCCTCTCAAAGCAGTACCCAAGTTTTTTCACACTCATCCTCGACACTAGGCGCTTGATATTCGTAGACCTAATCTTAAACCGAGTACCTAGGTACTAACGCGACCAGCGCATTGCAATGAGATAATGTTAATTGCGAAATCCATTGTAGAACCTAACTTTTGCACGAAACACCAAACAAGTAGGTACACCTACACGAAACTCCATCCATGAACCAATTAACGATCTGAATATTCACAATAAAATGACTTGATAATGTATTCAACTTCAAATACCGAATCTACACAAACACAGTGTACCTAACCACTAAACTTGCAAGATTTCTTTTCTACCCACTTATTCCACTTTTCTTTTATTAACAGAATCGCAACACCTTTTTTTTTTTTAAACTACTAGCATAAAACAACAAGGTACAAAACGCAAACTCATGTATCTACCGTTTACTTCCTTTTTCAAACCTACCCTCGCCTACGCGCACTCGCGCACAAACCAGTATCGAAATAACTTTGAAAATCCTTTGATCTCATGTCCATGAAATCTGTGCTACCATGTAGGTAAAACCATTTTAACCTTTGGCCCATTTTACCATCACTTAGCAAAACTCAGATGAAAAGTACTAATTGAATTAACCAGCAATATCTATCGCCTTACTAAACCTTAACCAGCATTATCTATCCTTCATTATTAAATCTTAACCAGCAATATCCATCCTTCTTACCAAACCCATGTTATGGCAAGGCAGATACATAGTTTATCCTACTAACCAAAGTAACCATTTCATACAAAATGATGCGTGTACTTACATGGCGTGGATCACAGTGCCACTTCTGAGATGTAAAACCTCAGAAGAAAACACAGAGATATCATCACTCCTTCTTTATTTTTCACATAACAAATACAATTATTAAAACTTATACACCACGTGGCACAAGGAAGAACATTGCAACAGTGTCTGGGGCTTGCGACCCATACAGCAGGTTTAGGGTGGCCACCTTACTATGCATAAACGATCACCTTCCACCGTCAACAATGCTCCCCATTGCCCAATTACACTTTTACGTTTCTATCTAGCGACGTGTAGTTTACGACTGAGAGCCACAAAATGGCGTTGTTGCTTTTTATTGACAATCCCCACCAGTTGAATTCTCAAACTACCTTCATTGCCATATTGCAAAAATTCAGGCAAAAATCACGAAACCTTACACACGTTTCATCTATGCTACAGATCCAAAGACAAGTTTTATTGAACATAGTGTCAAGAGCTGCCACCATAGATAGGTAATACTATTGACCTAAACATTATGTGTGGGCAATTTAAATAAATAAATAATGAATGAAGATCTAACAAAGCTTCATTTACATAATTATAGAAATAGACAAATCTAATTACCATAGCAGGATTCATAAAAATATATGAAAGCGTTTTGAAAAATCTCAATTCTTACAGTGCGGCCCTGTATCTTTTTCTCTGCAGCTGACCGTACAGTCATGTAAGTATTCATTTAGCATCCGAAAAAACTTAAATCCTTTGAACTTCTAAAACTAATATTTTATGATCGATAATAATGTCTTCTTCAAATCAGATGGTGCATAGCGGAAATTGCAAACTGAATCGTGATTACAAAACACGTTTTTGCCTAATTATACCACGAATTATATATTATACACGTCTAATAACCTTTATTAGACAATATTAGCGACCTTATCGAACTTACCTTGCACTTTTGGACTTAGTTTCTGAACGTTATCAGTTTTAAACATAATTATGATATCCTTATTATTTCTTCAGTCCTTGGATGGGTGACCATCCATGTGATCACTTTGTAACATTTATTTGAGCGTTTCTGTGTTCCGGAAGGCACGTTTAGCCGTTGGTCCCGGTTGCCAGTAAAATGACAGTCGTTAAGCCAAGTTGAAGGCCTTTTTAGGCGACCTGAAAACTTTTAAAAGCGGGCAGTCACAACCTGCGCCTGTCCATCTCAACACGGCAATACCGCTCACTACCTTTTACGTGAGAAAAAACCTAAAAAAAAGGTGAAATTTAGGCACATAATATGCTTCTGCCTGCCCCTTCGGGGTTAAAGGCGTGACCACATATGACCTTATTATTTCTTGGGAGAGGAACAATGTTCAAAACAAAAATGATCATGATACGTAAACATTTTTTTAATTATTCACATCAGCAGCGGTAATCATACTGCCCACAAAATCAAAAGTGGTTACCGCAGCCCACCTATATTATGTTTGCAAAATCATAGAGGTGGTGATACTCGCTCTGTTGACCCTATGGGCTTATAATTTAACTATGGGCGGGACATCCTTCCGAGGGCTTCCCCGGGGCTCCCAACCACAGGCTGTTGGGCGTGACGTGAGGTTTTTTAGTCGGTAGGAGTCCGGCATAACATCCATGAGGATTTTCCCTCACGTTAAACAAAAAAATTGGGCTGACAGTAAGTTAGGGAATCTCTTGTTTTCAATACTATGGCAACGACAAAAGCCTGAAAGCGAAGTCCACGAAGAAAAATTGCGAGGAGGTTAGGTTAGGTTAGAGCTTACATTAAAGAAAGAAAGAAAATATGTTTACCTAGGACACGCACAAAGAATGACAAACAATGAAAAAATTAACATCTAATTTCTACTATTATAATATTGTAAAATTAAATTAGCTGTGACGGTACATTAAAGATAAATTTTAAAAAATAACTGTAATCGACTAATTTAGTGCTTCAGAGCCCAAATCTATAATCTTTAATCTTACCCACATGATACCCCAATTAATAAATAATTTGACTGGCATTTTAACTAAGAGAAATATTAAAAGTAAACTTGGAGAGCATTTTCTCAATCTTTTGTGATTGAGTAATATTGACCATGCTAATGTATCATTATATTTTGTGTTAAAGGTTTAGAATTTAGATAATTTATTCATTCTACCTTCCCTTGTAGGTATGCAACAATGTTGATGTTATAAACTTATACAATAACGTCAATAGCGTAAGTATTAAACCTAAGTGGTTTTGTTTGCAATTGTGTATTATAATGTAAATATTTCTTTTATGTGATAAATAAATAAAAAAAAAAATAAAAAAAATATAACTACACTGTGCGAACCCAAATAAGTTCGCCATCTCAACATAATAGTTTCAGATGGCACCACTATTGAAATACCTACCTATGTAAACTATCTTTACAAATTGGAGAACGGTGGATTAGCGGGGGAAATTTTGCACCATGTAATTAAAGGATTGGGGAATCTGACAGTAAGGTAACATTTTGTTCCAGTTCAGTTAAATTGTGTGTAGATTGTAATCTATCCTTATACCAAATTTCACTCAGATCCGTTCAGCTGTTAGAGCGTGAAAGAATATGAAACATCCACACTTACAAGCTTTCGCATTTATAATATTAGTAAAAAGTATGTTTAAGAATCCACCATAATTGCACAGAAATACTGGAAAATACACTCGTTTTGCATTTTTGAAAACTAATATATTGGAGTGTCGACCGGATGTCGTTAAATGCCGTCAAAAAGACAGCGAACTGATCATCAACAATCCCCAGGTAGGCAAGTTAATCACAATAAAATTAAATAGCTATTGTCTTTGAAAATGATTGTCGTAACTAATCGATAATTTAACCAATCACGGGAACACGGAAACTAATTAAGCATTTTCTATTGTATTTTTAAAACACATCATTTTGTTTAGGAGCTTTAAAAAGTTGCTAATTCTGATTGGCCATTAAAAAAAAGATATTAAAAAAAGAATGTCATACTGCATACAGTAATGTTTGTACTTACTATGTAAGATGATCGGTCATCTTTTTTAGTTGCAAATAAAATGTCTCGCTATGTGATTAATATACAAAAGAGGATAGGTACATTTTTCTTCTTATAATACTAGCTGTACCTCACTGCTTCACCTCAAAAATGCAACGAACCCTGTAGCATAGCTGAAGCACCCATTTAACTCATAAATATTCGTATTTACAATATTTTCGGCTAACGTGATTAATTAAGGCAAAATACTCCAAACAATGGCGGAGTGCTCAGCTTGGGGACTGCAGCGCCAAGACCTTGTGTCCTGGACGTGTGCATTTTGGGAAAATTGGGACGTTGCTGCGTCTTTCTGCGAGCTAGTTATGCTCAAGAAAAAGATTGCGGGAGCATTTTTTCATTTTTGTTCTGGGTCTTTTTCAAAAATTCTAAATCTATGGGATACCCTCCCGCCAGGGAGAGACTGACTTCGGAACGACGACCGTGTGTTATGATGAGAATGACGAAAGTTGGTAGAGGCCTGCGTTCGGCATGGACTGAATCTTAGGCATATCCAGTTTTATATAAATAATAATAATTTCGGTAACTTGCCAAACAACATCAAGGATTTATAAATGAGCAATTTATTCCAAAAAAATGGACGCTGATCCAATTTCGTAACTTGTTTTTGTGGTTTTGTCAACTTTGGTGATTAGAATATTTTATTGTACATATGGAGCAATAAAGTGAGTGACGTCATTGGGCAACTCTCCATCATTTGGACCTTTTTGCTACTGCACTGCCTCTGTGGCGCGGCGCCGGCGCGGCGTAGTGGTAGCGGATACGACTTCTGTTGTTTGCCTCGGGTTCAAATTCCGTCCGAGTCCGAACGTACCAATTTTTAATTTCAATTTCAATTTCAATTTATTTCATTTTGCTGAATATGGGTACAAAGGATGTTACAGTTAGTAGATGTTAAGTTTCGCCATACCAGGCTTTACAGCCATGCAAAGGATTATACAAAACAACAATTCTATGACTACACAATAATTCGACAGTTGGTACTAAAATTTGTGGATATTGCTACAATTCAAGGTCAAAATATTAAATTCAATGCTGACGGTGAACATACAAAATATTAAATTGAATCAACTAAGTGTGGATATTTTACATTTCAATGTCAAAATATTAAATAAAATGTCGAAGTGGATATTATTACAGTTCAATGTCAATACTAAATTCATGTCAACGGTTGATATTATTACATTACAATGTCAAAATATAAAATTCAATGTCAACGGTAGATATCAATACTTTTCAATGTTAAAATATTAAATTAAATGTCAACGGTAGATATTGACACTCTTCAATGTCAAAATATTAAATTTAATGTCAACTATAGATATTAATATATTTCAATGTCCAAATATTAAATTCAATGTCAACGGGAACAATTCATTTCAAATTACAAAACTTATAAATGGGATTATCATACCATTATAGCGTTCCAATCAGTTCAAATTATCTGATAAGTATTCGGCAACTGAGTAGTATGCTTTCACCATTAACAGCCGTTTCACATTTGTCTTAAAGTTATTATAATTAGATATGTGCAAAATTGATAAAGGGAGCTTGTTGTAAATCCGTGGCAACATACAGAATATACTTTTACCTAAAAAGGCAGTCTTATGTACCGGTAACCGTATCTTTCCTTTGTGTCTACTACTATTAAGTGTATCAAATATCTCAATATTTTTTCTGGCAAATAGCACAACTTCAAGCATGTAGATGCATGGAAGAGTGAGTAAATTAAACTAAACAAAATAGGGTCTACAGCTATCTGTCTGTTTTAACTTAAAGATTGCCCGCACGCATTTTTTTTGTGCTATTAATGCTACATTTACATTAGTTGAATTGCCCCAGAACATAATTCCGTATCTTAATAGGGAAGCGACTTGACCATGATACGCCGTTAATACGGTTGATGTGTTAGAGGTCTTAGACAACATATAGAGCGCGTACGAGAACTGATGAACCCTACCACACAACAATTCAATATGAGAAGACCAGTGTAAACCAGAGTCCAAAGTTATACCGAGAAATTTTGTAATGTCACTTTCCTCAATCTCATTGTCACAATATTTGATTTTCATGTCAGCTAATCTATTTATTCTATTTCTAAATGTCATAATTTTTGTTTTATTATAATTAATTGTCAATTTGTTAATAGTCAACCAATTCACAATGTCAGATAGAGTTTTATTTATGTCAAATTGCATTTGGAGACTGTTTTTGCCTGTAAATATGATAGTGCTGTCGTCAGCAAATAATATTGACTTATGATTTGTCACCTTTGGCAAGTCATTTACATAAATTATAAATAAAAGAGGACCTAACACGCTTCCTTGTGGAATACCCAGTTTAACAGCTTGATATTTAGAACAATAGTTGATTATTTTCTTTGACGATGGGCAGAGTCTAGTGATTTGTGTGGATTGCATTCTGTTACTTAAATATGATTTAATCAGTTCTAATACATTTCCACGCACCCCGTAGGCATACAGCTTATTTAAGAGAATTTCGTGGTCAACATTGTCGAATGCTCTAGTCAAATCCATAAAAAGCGCACATGATTGGATGTCTTTATCAATATTTGTCATAATAGTTTCAAGAAAACCATAAATAGCCGTGTTAATTGACTGATTTGTCCTAAACCCTACTTGTTCATTTGAAAATAGTCTATAGGTTTCAAAAAAATTATAAACATTCTGATGAATCACCTTCTCAAAATTTTTTGAGATTACAGGCACAAGTGCAATTGGACGGTAGCAGTTCATGTCCTGTTTGTCATTCTTTTTAAAAAGTGGTTTTATTATTGTATATTTCAATACATCTGGGAAAACTCCATGTAAAATGCATAGATTAATTATATTACTAAGGACATGTGATATTTTGGATGAAACATGTTTCAGAACTTTCACGGATATGTCATCATAACCTGTACTGTTGGTAGACTTCAAGTTCATGATAATTTTGTGGATATCTGTAGGAATCGTTGGTTGAATAAATACAGATTTAGAATGATTAGGAATAGTTATATTAGGATTGTATGTTCTAGTTAAAGCATTTGGTTTATTCATATAGAATTCATTAAATAGTTCAGCTATTCGCTTGGCGTCATATATTGTCTCCTTATTAATGCATATACATTTGATGTCATCTTTATATTTATTATTATTATTATTTATTATGTTCCATGTGGCTTTACCTTTGTTTACAGCAGTATTAATATAGTAGTCATTATGTGATTTTTGGGTTAATCTGATAATTTTATCTAGTCTGGATGATAATGCCTTGAACCGATTTTTGTTTTCAATGCTTGGTTTTTTCCTAAATTCCCACAAAAGTTTCCTTTTACGTTTAGAACAATGCCTAATTCCCTTAGTAATCCATTTTGGCCGCATTTTCGCATAAATCCGTATTCTTCGTTTAGGAAAACACAGATCATAACAATAACGAAACAAATTATAAAAGTTGTTAAATGCAGAATTAGGATCTTCGCTGTAGAGAGTTTCTGAAAAATCTATTGAGTTTATACACTCCTGAAATTTATTAATGTTTGCTTTGCTATAATTACGCTTGTCAATATACCAAAACTTTAAAGCACATGTCATTTTCACTGGGCAAGTCAATAATTGGGCTGTGTGGTCTGATAGCGCAAATTCTAAAACCTCAGCCACACAGTTCTTCATGTTAAATAGGAAATTATCAAGGCACCTGCCACTTGATAATCGTGTGGGTTCATGAATACCAATTTTAAGATTATGGTTTTGTAACATATACTGAAACTCCAACGATGTCCTACAGTTAACCAGAATATTGATGTTAAAAAATATTGATGTTAAAATTTATGATCAAGGATATACTTTGTAAGCCGTTCTGCATCCCTAAATAGAATATAGATAGTACCTAGTTAATAGTACTTACTGTTGATTATTTTGTGTTTCTGTTTAGTCTGTACCTTCTGTGAGAAGTGGACAGAGAAAGAGAGGTAGAAGAAGGGTAGAAAGATATAAAAAGTCAAAGAAAATAGTATTATAGTGGACCTCAAGTCCAGGAGTGAGGCTTTTCTTTGCGATCTAGTAAAGTTACCCATGTCCATCCATGGCCACTTAAATGACCATCGCAGCTCACCATAATAGGTACCCATACACCTGATCATCATACATAATGATATATAGATAACTCCATACCCATTTACGTTGAGTAATCTGCTGTCATCACGTTCCTAACCTATTTGGACTGATGATCTCAGAAGTCCATGATTAAGTACGTTTTGATATATTGCTTACATACTACGTACACCTATTCACGTTAGGTACAAAGATACATCACACGATCACATCAGTTTCCAGTGTTCTGTAAACGATCACTGTAGTAAGCAACATTTACTATGGCCGATTATGGATGGGTGACCATCACAAGTCCGTGCGTCCGTGCTTCGAAAGTCATGTTAAGCCGTTGGTCCCGGTTGCCAGTAAAATGGTATTCGTTAAGCCTTGTTGAAGACCTATATGGGCGACTTGAAAATTTCAACAGCGGGCAGTCATAACCTGCACCTGTCCATATCAACACGGCTATATGGCTATTATTACGTGGGACAATTTCTGAATAGGCGAAATGTGGGCATATAATATGCCTCTGTCAAACCCTTCGGGGATGAAAGGCGTGATCCTAAGAAACTAAGATACAGTCAGCTAGGTAGTAAGTACCGGTTGTATTAGACTTTGCTCAATACGCTGTTTGCCTCTCTGAAAATACATAAAGTGTTTATTCTGGGCGGACAGTGTTCCAAATAAGTACGACACGATTATAACTCTTCTTAAATTATAGTCGGTTGCTTTTTTTTTAACGTGAGGGAAAATCGTCATGGATGCCATGCCGGACTCCTACCGACTAAAAAACCTCACGAAACGCCCAACAGCCTATAGTTGGGAGCCCTCGGATGGATGTTCCAGGACTCCCAATAGACCCACGGCCGCCACCGCGGCCTCGCCTAGGGGGTGGTTCGGGTGCTAACCCGCATCTTTGGGGGGTTTCGGGTGTGTTCCCGCTTCTAGGGGGGGGGGGGGGGGGGGTGTGCGTGAATTCCTCACGTCACGCTGCCGTCATGGGCCTGCTTCTGTAAGGACGGAGCAACCCTCTCACCGTCCTCAGGCCCCCGGTCATGGAGGCCGATAGTTATAGTCAAACACCAACTTTAGAGACACCATGTTATACTGTGACCATAGTTTAAAATGGAGTCACTTTTAGGTAACATTTGCCAATTCATCAAAATTCAACAACGCAACCTTGTAACGGCGGGCAAAATTAATAAATTTTTTCGTTGTGTTAGAACTGCACAATTGTTAAACTTTTTAACCGACTTCAAAAAAAGGAGGAGGTTCTCAATTCGTCTATATGTATTTTTTTTTATGTATGTTAAGCGATATTTCCGTCAATTATAGACGGATTTCAAAATTTCTTTTTTTGTTGAATAGGGTTTACTTCTGAGGTGGTCCCATTTTCACCAGGTCAGGATCTGATGATGGGATCCAGGAGAAAACGAGGGCAACCCCCGAAAATTGTAGGGACAACTAGTGCACTTGTTAACTTTTTAATTTAGTGCTTTAATGTTCTACACTTTAATGAAGGTCTGGAGTCGACCTGATGATAGAGTCGAAAGACAGTCGAGGGCATTCCTTAACAATTTACAGCAGTTACCTTGTGTTTGGGCTTCCTTGATTTGTATTGATGAGAACTTTACACCTAAATTGATAGATCCGCCTTAAAAAAAAAAGGAAGTTCTCAATGTTTTATGTATGTTCACCGATATTTCCATCAATTATAAACGGATTTAAATTGTTTTCTTTCTTGAATAGAGTTTACTTCTGAGGTGGTCCTGTTTTAATCAGATCAGGATCGGATGATGGGATCCAGGAGAAATCGAGGGCAACCACCGAAAATTGTAGGGACAACCAGTGCATTTGTTAACTTTTTAATTCAGTGCTTTAATGTACTACAATTTAATGAATATCTGGAGTCGATCTGATTATGGAACTGAAAGACATTCGAGGGAAATCCTTAACGATTTACAGCAGCTACCTTGTGTTTGGGCTTGATTGATTTGTATTGATGAAAACTTTTACCTAGATAGACATATTTTTCGGTTCACCCGTCACTTAAAATAATAAAAAAAAATTTTTCAATAAAAAATAAAACCGACTTCCAACAAATCCTGAAAAATAAAATGTACTTAGCACAAAGTAAAATGTATTTTGATTTATCAGATTTTATTCAATATAGTATTGAAGTTGGTGCCATGAATAATACCTACATAAACCTATGGGTTTACTTGGCGCCGACTTCAATATGATATTGAATAAAATCTGATAAATCAAAATACATTTTACTTTGTACGCAACTCCCTGTCGCGCCACAGCTGTCAGTAGAGTTGACGTGCGCGTTGACGGACAATTTGCTTCCAATTTATTGATCACACGCACACATTCAAGCTGGAGTTTCCGCCCTGTGATTTGAGTGAGACAAGGATTCATGATGAACTAGGTCTGGAACCGAATTCAGACCACGAGAAGGCAAGTCCAATACTTGGTTTACTAGATCTTACTAGGATCCTCATATATCTAGGTGCCTAGCCTAGCAGTCGCACAATATCTTAAAATTTTCGTGACAAAAGGATAATTCGCTGACGAGATTTATCTTTTTAAAAATATCAGGGTCAGATTGCGATAAAGCATAGACAGAGCACAACATTGTAATACTCTGATTGTAGTATTTGAAGGTCATTTAGAATGATTAGGCCAAGTGGGTACTGACTGACGGTAAGTTGAATGTCAGGTTTGAGTAGGGGAGCCCTAGAAGGGATTTCGGGATTTACTAAAGCGCGACAGATTAATATACACGGGGATACCTTGTACCCGGTTAAGTACCTCCACAAAACATGAGGCCCATATATAAGGCCGCCCTTGAAGGATACAGGATCAGATTAGTAAAAAAAATTGACCATCAGAAATTCTCGAGCGCGTCAGATTAAGGTAGGGTGAGTTAATTACATCCTAAAAAGTTTATATTCCACTAATCTGATAATTTGAGAGTGACGTAATAAGAGGGCAACAAAGTTGTAAAAAAAAAACGTCATCTCGACATTCTCGAGCGTAGCTAAATTTTTTTTTTGTTTTGAAGGAAATAATTCAAGAATAATGAAAAATATATAATCTGACGATTTCCGCAAGCCGAAATAACAAAAATTCGTCGATAAAGTTACACTATGCGCCAAATATCTTTGCGTCTACGAACTTCGTTCGTACTACTACTACTACTTACTTTTAATAATAGTATAGAATTAATATTGACCTATTCAAAACATCTATGTCCTGGAAATTACACAACAGCATCGATAAAATGAATTTTTAGACTTAGTACTTTTGTTTGCGATTGTACCTGCGCAACCTTGATTTTTTAACCAACTTCATAGGCGCAAAGATATTTGGCACGTAGTGTAAATGCGTGCAGTTGCGTGATGCCTACATTGCCTTCTCCGCGTTTCTATTCCTCTCTCACTCTTTCTCTATCTATTACTCTCTCACTCCGTCCCCACTCTGGTTTCTGCTGCCATGACGCCATCACACACATCTATTTTGAGCTCAAAAATGTCATAAGTACAATTTTAAGAGCCCAGGAATGGAATTAGCGGAAAGTTGCAGGGATGGCCTTTAATGTGAACCGTTTTTCTAATTTTTTTTTGTCAGATCAGGCCAATCCCTCTAGATAATCGTCAGATTATGAGACAGTACGTTTAGAACATAAAGATGAACCATATATATCTTAATCTGACGCGCTTGAGTATTTCAAAATGGCGAATTTTTTTTGCACATTATGAAAATGGCCGCGAGTTTGCGTCCCATCGAAATCGTCAGATTAGTGAATGAGAGCTTTTTTTTGGTGCACTTAACACTCCCTTAGAAAATCTGACGCGCTCGATTATTTTTTTTTTTTTTTCATTTTCAACCCTTAAATACAACCACCCGCATCATGCTAACGATCAGATTAACATACGTACATTATTAAAAATACGTAGGGCATTGATGCTATCAATATCTGACGCGCTCGAGGATGTCCATGCAACAGTTTTTTTTACATATTTAAAAATCTATAGCCGCTTCCCCCACCGATGTAAAGGTATATATCATATAAGCTTTGCATCCCAATAGGTCTCTACGACGCTCGAGTAAATCCCCATTTAGCCTCGTGGGCTCCCCTACTATAATAGATATGATTGTGAAAGCAACGACGTCTGCTACCTAAACGTAACTTGTATCCATAGATTTAAAATTTTTCGCTACTTTTTCAGGCTATAAAAGTTGCATAATGGTACCTCAAGTTATATGTACTTATTATCTGCAAGTAAAGGAATATCTTTTACGTCTGTCACTTTGTAAATTTTGAATCTGGAACACTTCCCCGATTCAGTATACACCATTTTATTTTTAAAGTATGTACATATTTTAAACTGCGACTATAGTCGAATTTTTAATTAGACGAAGTAAAGTGACAGCAACTAATGTCACTTCTTCATAGAAATTAATCAAGGAAGAAGTGACATTAGTTGCTGTCACTTTACTTCGTCTAATTAAAAATTCGACTTTAGTATGAGGCTCTCCGCTTTGCTTGGAGTTGTTTACCTTTCCCGTTTCCCATATTACCGGAACAAAATCTACTCTATAATATTATGTTATTCCAGACATTATACCAGCTCTGTTCTTTTGTTACAAACATCTTCACAAACTTTCACATTAATATTAGTACGAGTACCTACTAGGATATTTCCTACATATTTTTAAGTGTAATTCTTAAAACTGAGACTTTAAACGTAACTTCTAACTGAGACTTAAAACGTGACTACTTTAACAACATCCCCATCCTTAAAGTGCTAAAGTTTATTTACACTTAATATTCGCCTCTCGTTTAAGTTGCACTTCACAGGTATCCTGTATCAGGTTACTGGTACGGCAAACGGGTTCATAACCTGTTCGTAACCTGTTCTCCGATAATTCTGGTACACTGCACTACGTTCTTTGGTCAAATTATGTAACAGGTTGGGAATACTGATGTTGTTTTTAGGGTTCCCTGCCAAAAGGGTAAAAAACGGGACAATATTAATTAGACTTTGCTGTCCGTCTGTCTGTCTGTCTGTCTGACTACCTGTCCGCCACGAGGCTGTATCTCAGGAACCGTGATAGCTAGAAAACTGAAATTTTCACAGATAATGTAATTATGTTACCGCTCTAACAACAAATGCTAAAATCAGAAAAAAAAATAACAGGGTCCCATACAAAAAACGTTCAAATTTAACGTTTATTGACTGAGAATACAACAAACGTTAATTCTGGACATTTTTAGGTTGGAACCCTCCGTGCACGAGTTCAACTCGCACTTGGCCGGTTTTTTAACCCAAATTCGACGAAACCGAAGCTGCGAAATGGGAAGACGACGTTTTTATAGCATGGAAAGCCTTTTAAAAGATAATGAGCACATTCTTCTCCTTAATTATAAATTACTTGTCACAGCACTGTCGGCTTGATAATGAAATTTGCACAGACTTAAGTAGTTTAGGGCTTACGAGTACAATCCACTTGGAATAATAAAATTATAGCCTTAGCATTTATTTGTATGCAAAGCTGTGGAAACTATTTCCTATACTTTTAAAATAGACAGAAACCCTGGGTTAAGTGAAGACCTTCTAGACTTTACTAAGATTTTAAAGATGAAAGAATTGATTGTTTGTTACTTTGCATTGAAGACTCCGAAACTATTAGATCGATTTGAAAAAAGGGAGCTACACTATACATACATACATATCATCACGCCTGTTTCTCATCGGGGTAGGTAGAGACTATGGCTTTCCACTTGCTACGATCCTGGCATACCACTTTCGCTTCTTCTACTTTCATAAGTGCATTTATACACGCTGCTGGAAATAGGCCTTAGGATATACCTTTTTCCAGCAGGTCATCAATTTGGTTACCATACGTAGGTACGCCGAGGGTGACCCCTACCAGCTTGCCCATTCATTCTCGCCTTATAGATCTGTTTACACACACACACACACACACACACACACACACACACACACACACACACACTCACACACACTCACACAGCTACACTATCCCTGGGTGATATAGGCTATTTTTTATTGCCGTATTCCCACGGGAACGGGAACTACGCAGATGGAACCGCGTGACATCAGCTCGTAAAGAATAAAATATGATTCCAAGTTCCGAGCTTGCAAATGGTCGAAGGCCACATTATGTCAGATTATGCGTCATGGGTGCCTTTCTCGATAACCAGTCTTGTGCATTTGCCGATACAAATTCGTTTGTTATTTTGAACCTTTGTATTAATTATTTACTAGTTGATGATCGCGGCTTCGCCTGCGTGAATTGTGGTTCCCGCTTCCCATGGGAACATATTCCCTGGATAAAAAGTACCCTTTGTTTTATTCCAGACTACAATCTACCTTGGAAACTAGTAGTCTTAAATAAGATGAGACGGTATTTCACGCCACATCAGACATGTTTACTGTACAAGACGCAAATTCGTCCCTGCGTCGAATACTGTTCTCACCTTTGGGATGTCTTCGCAAGGTATTTACTAGACGCGCTTGACGCTATGCAGAGACGTGCTATCCGAATAATTGGTTGTCCTGAGATGACGGGAGGCCTCGAACCCTTGGCGCAGCGAAGAACCATTGCGTCCTTGGCTGCCTTCTATCGAATGTATCACGACGAATTTTCTGAAGAGCTCTTCAACCTGATCCCACCCTCTCCTTTCCGATCCCGAACAACACGTACCGGGCAAAGATGCCACTCACACACAGTGGAGAGAATTTTCGCCAGAACTGAGCGTTTCAAAAGATCGTTCCTCTGTCGAACCATAGAAACATGGAACGACCTGCCCGCACACGTGTTTCCCTTATCTTACAACCCCGGGTTCTTCAAGAGGAGCGTGATGAGGCACATCACAGGCCACCAACTTGAGGACCACTGTCAGAAGTGGCCCCCAATCGCTAGATGCGCCTCGGCTTTCCATGAGGCTGGTGGCGACGTCAATTTGGCGAGCTAAATATAAAAAAAATATAAAAAAAGGTACCAGATTTCAGGCCAATCCTCTTTGCCATAGTAGGTATAGAAATCTTAAACTCTATCTTAGCCGTTAGAGCGTGATTGAGTAACAAACATCGAAACATCTTCACAAATTTTCACATTTATAGTATCAGTAGGATAGTAGGAAAAGAAGTAGGATTTGTAGCTAGGTATATTAAAGAGGTCCGTTGGGTTATTTGGACTTTATTATTGTTTGTGTTTACGAATAATTTAAAAAAAAAAGAGCGGGAAAGGCGAGCGATTTGATTATGAACGATTCGAAGATGAAGCTATGAGTATGATTATGGCCATATTAATATGCAATGCAAAGAAGAATAAAAATGCCCTGTGTTATCTATATCTTTAATAATTAATTAATTAATTAATTCGGTAATAAATTCTAAGTAGCTTTAATTTAGTTTTTGAATATTTTTTAACACTACGCTCAACAACATTAGGTAGGTACCATCTGGCAGTCGGATTAAAAAGTCAGTACCACTAGTAATTTATTCTTAGAATTGCTAATTCATTTAGCATGTTCGCTAACATGTGTTCGTTTGTTAACTATTATGGCTATTTCGATCTCGTAACGTATTAAACATTTGAAACAATATTTATCTACGCCTACAATTTGGAAGTACCATCCATTTTTAAAGGACGTTTTTAAAAATGGATGGTACTAATACCTACCAAACAAAAGAAAAAACATTTTTCAATGCAATGAAATTCTTCTTCTTTATACTATTAATTACCACTACTGGTAATAAGCGCCTCTCCGAGTGATCGCTATATCTTTCGACCTTGTAAATATTGGTTTAAAGGTTAGAGTACCTACCTACTTGACTAAAAAACCAGAGTTAGTCTTTAAGTAGGTAGTAATACTAAAATGCTAAATAGATGACTTCTAAATTGTAAAAGAATACACAATTCAATTGACGTTGAGAGCTCTACACTAGCTCTAGAAAAGGATTTGAATTTAAAAAAAAATGCTGTAGTTCAAAACGTTTCAACGTGTTTTGTAACCGGAATTAATTATAGATTTTCACGTTCATTTACAACGCAAATTATTATTTCTGTATCTTTGAGCAACGTGCTAACCAGTGACAATAACCATGTCGGCTTCATTGTCTGGACCTAGTCGTTTGGCCTTCGAAACTTGACTGCAAGGTGAATGCCTTTGCTTCCTCGCCTAATGTAATGTTCACTCATCTTGTTGCACTTGACCGACTGGCTAGTATTTTCATTATTTAAATTTAGAATGCCCAGCAAGGGTAGCTAGCATCTTTTTAGGGATATTTTTAATGCACATCTGTTTAGTTTTTCTGCACACTAGGTAACTTCACTAATTTACTGAATGCAAACCAGAAAATTAAATGCTGTGCAAAAAAAACCAATTGATTAAATAATATACTTAAGAAACTTAAATATTACTCAGAACGAGATGATCTTTTTTATCGAATTCACACCAAAAATGTGGTTAAACCAGAAATACGAATTGTATATCAAAAATACTAACTTGCATTCTAAATTGTACAATCTTAAAACGGAATAGGTTAGGTAAGGTTAAACTTTTATTTTTTTGATCAATAAAATTTAATTTTGTAGAGGTGACTGATAAAATTGGGGGTTTACTTGGAATAAACGATGTTCCTAAAAGTAAATTAGGCGATGGTTTTCCTTAAAAAAGTTTTAATATTTTTGTTGAACTAAGGAATTGTTAGATATACTATTTTGATAATAGTTATTCGTTCAGTAAAAACGTTATGCAAATACCATTAATCAGTATAATGAATTTGATTAATTTAGTGTGCATAATTAGTGTGCAAGTCAGTATTTTTGGTTTAACTTTGAAATATATAGTTCAGAAAAAAGTAATATAATGTACAGATATCGATTTAAATACATGCCTTTTTTTAATCTGTGTTAACTGTGGATTGCATTATGGCGCGGTACCAAAATAAACTGCCACCAGTAAGCAGAGAAAAATAAAGAGTAAATGACATTTATATCTCGATATTAATTTATCGATCGTTAAAGAATAATGGCTGAAGAATATTTAAACAGTACTAAAAATATTTATTGTTTTACTTTAGAGCCCTAAGCAATAAATTACTGTTACTTAATACTCTGTGGTAAGAGTATTTATTCCGCTAGCTCTACATAATGTGTGTAAATGTATAGAAGTGAACATAAATCAAGATTTGTTAGGGAATTTGGTGTGGTCTGTGTAGGATTAACCCGACCCGAATCAAATGTGTTTTAACAAATTCGTTCACAGCGTAGCCAGTGTAGCCACCCACTTTGCCCTGGGTTTTTGTTAGAGATGGCTTTTTTCTAGCATGTCGTGTTATTTTATGACTTCGATCATTTTAAGACTTATGCTGAGGTCGCACTGCGGTTGTCTGTTGCGGTTTTTAACCTCAAAATTTTAAAACTACATATAGATTCGGTATCATTTGGTTTTGACATTTTGAAGTGTGAGTTTTGGCGCGAACACGAAAAGACTCGTACATTATACCGTGTCGTAATTTTTCAAAATTAGTGTATTTATGAGTATTTATGTTTAATAATGGTGAATTCTTAAACATAAAAGTTTCAACAACGTGCACAAGTGTTGGAAAGTGATAAAACGAAGTGATACGCGACTTTTTTGTACCACCAAACTCCAAAGACAACTCTTAGTAAAGTACCACCGCTTTACTTGAGTACAAAATTTGTCCAAACTGGAACATACATGAATACGCTGATAATAAAAATAATTATTAAGAAAAAGATATATTACACTTACACTGCTATTTGCAAGATTCTCAACATGAAAAGGATTGATATTTTCGATATATAATTGACTTGACATTGGCATACTCTCAAGCCGAGAAAGTCCAAGATATAAGGAAAAGAAGAAGAAGACATTTTGAAGTTAGAATTTGATATTTTGAAGTTGGAAACCGCCCGTCAGCCATAGATGATTCATTTTGACATATTTGCATCAACTGTACCCACAGAGCATCGCGCGCCTTTACAGAGTTCGCGTTGCTCTATGACTGTACCACATATCATATTGCCGCCATTGCACCTAGCCCTAATTGGGAATCCTAGGGTCATTCTTGCGAGGGCTTACCCGGGGCTCCCAACCATAGGCAGTAGGTCGGGAACGTGTTGTTTTTAGTCGGAAGAAGTTCAACATAGCATAAACATTGCGTCCTTGTCTACCGTCTTGTAACTGGTACCGTGATATCCTTATGACATCAGAATCAACAGACTGAAATGAAAAATAATATAAAAAATGTTTATAAGTATTAATTTCTTCTTACACTGTAATTTCTATATGGATTTTTTTATAAAACTTTGCTTGCTGAAATGACACTTGAAAACCATGGTGACATCTAGCGAGTTGCAGGTCATTAATACATTTCACAAGACTATTGATAGTGTATACCCCTCCATGAGACCTGGAAGCGAGAGCCCTTGCGTCACTGATTAGATGGCGCAAGGAGGCGCTGGAGCGGGGCCAATGGCCTGCGTGTCGGGAAATCGAGGCCCAGCGGTCCCTGCTCCACCAGGAAGCCGTGGAGACATGGAAGATGTGACTTGAGCAACCAAAGGGGTGATTCGCCACAATCGCGGCCGTCAGACCGGTCATGGACGAGTGGCTAGAGAGGAGACACGGTGCTCTCTTCTACAGTTTGTCGCAGATACTTAACGGGCACGGTAGCTTCGGTAGGTATCTCTGGCGAAGACACCGGGAAACCATGGCCGAATGTCAGCACTGCGAGGACTGCAGCGATGACACAGATCTCTACACGCTGGTGGAGTGCATGGCGTGCCCGCAACAGCGCCAGGTCCTCCTGGCAGGTCTGGACGCGGACACTCTCTCGCTCGAGACCATGGTGCGAGCCATGATCTCCAGCGGGACTAAGTGGGACTGCGCCGCCTCTTTCTGCGAGCAGGTCCTGCTCGTGAAAGAGGCGGCGGGAGGGTATGGGAGAGAACTCTCCCGCCCGAGTTCCGCAGTCGGCGGCTTGGGCACCGCCGACGTGTCTTCGCCAAGGACTATCGGCCTCCATGAACGGGGGCCTGAGGACGGTGAGAGGGTCGCTCACCGTCCTTACAGAAGCAGGCATATAATGGCAGCGTGACATGACGAATTCACGCATACAACAAACGTGATATTTTGCCGTTTTTTTGGTACGGAACCTTCTAATTTAAAATTCACACTTACCTACTCCTTAGTAAGATTTCTAAATATAATATTTTACTAAAGAAACTAGTTTTTCAAGTTAATTTTGCCTTACCTTGAATTAAAACAGGTTTGTTATAATTCAAGGTAAGGCCTTATGAAGGATAACCTCATGAAGGACATACAGAGAAATATAAACATCTATCAATCAAATGATCCTAAACATCTGCATCCTTCCGAGGGCTAACCCGGGACAACCGGCTTTTTTTGTTTTTTTTTACGTGAGGGAAAATCCTCAAAGGATGTTATGCCGGACTCTTACCGACTAAAAAACCTCACGTAACGCCCAACAGCCTGTGGTTGGGAGCCCTCGGAAGGATGTCCCGGGACTCCCAACAGACCTACGGCCGCCGCTGCGGCCTCGCCAAGCGGGTGGTTCGGGTGCTATCCAGCGTCTTTGGGGGGTTTCGGGTGTGATCCCGCTTCTAAGGGAGGGCTTGCGTGAGTTGCTCCCGTCACGCTGCCATCATGGGCCTGCTTCTGTAAGGACGGTGAGCGACCTTCTCACCGTTCTCAGACCCCCGGTCATGGAGGCCGATAGTCCTCGGCGAAGGCGCCGGCGGCGCCCAGGCTGCCGACTGCGGAACTCGGGTGGGAGAGCTCTCTCCCGCAACCGCCCCGCCGCCTTCTTCACGAGCGACAAAAATTTCAACTGTTTACTAATCATGATTATCCAGTTCATATACATCCAGGTAACACACAGACAGACGGACAGAAGACTCTCAGCAATGGAACTCTATTTTTACACTTTGGATACGGAATTCTAAAAACCACTCAAATCAGCCTATTCCAGTTCACTGTCCGTCTCCAAATTATTACTGTACCGCGCTGACCAGGTGGGTTGGTACAGGGTATTGTTAACATTTTTCCTCTTCTCCGCAACGATAAATAAAAATAAAATTATTGTTTTTATTTTATTTTACATAATTTACAGATAATAAGCATTACTATCTAAAAATCTAAACTAAACCTAAATAAGGCCCCGTAGCATTGTGCCCAAAAGACTAGCAGCATTCCCTCTTTGAATAGCAATAGGTAGGTACTTATTCGCTGAGCAAGAAAACTACCAGCCTTGGGTAACAAGTCGACTATACCAGGCGCTTATTTAAATTCTTGAAAAATGTATGCGCATTGGGACCCCATGGACCAACTTTAAGAAAACAATACGGTGATAATGATATTATTTATTATTATTTTTATTTATTTCATTACTTTCAATGTCTACCGTATTGGGGCTAATGTGAAATAAGATTTACTTCGCGGTCTTGTAATTTTATACGTATTACGAGAATGTTTGTAATAAAAAGTGCACCGTAAGAGGTTTTAATACAGTTGCATGGTGCCATACTGCATAAGGCGGATATGGACAGAGAATTTTTTTAATGGATATTCGATAATATCTGATAAATAAACTTATATGCACGACCATACAGTTACGAAATAAAATTTAACGGCCAATTTTGTGACGATTTTTATTAATATCGTAAATTATTGGAATGTACGATCTCAAACTTCAATTTGAAACCCACCTAAAGTATAAGAAACCTTATATCAAACTGGATAATATATTGGATACTAGCTGAAGCCCGCAGCTTCGCCCGCGATGGCGCTGTATGTGAAAAATGCTTTTCCCGCTTTTTTTTTGAAATTTTTCCTGAATTTTCTTTGCTATAAACCTCACGGAGCCCGAGACCTTTCCAACGAATGCAAAACCGTGGAAATCGGTTCGTGCGTTCTGGAGTTATAGCGTCAGGAAGGAAAACCCGACTTATTTTTATATAATAGACTAGCTGATGCCCGCAGCTTCGCCCGCGATGGCGCTGTATGTGAAATTTTGCTGAATTTTCTTTGCTATAAACCTCACGGAGCCCGAGACCTTTCCAACGAATGCAAAACCGTGGAAATCGGTTCCTGCGTTCTGGAGTTATAGCGTCAGGAAGGAAAACCCGACTTATTTTTATATAATAGATATATTGTTTAATACGTGTCTTCCAACAACACGTATCTAGTACAACACATTTTTTTTTGATATTTTCTGAAAATTGGACAATAATTTCACTATCGAAGCACTTGTTGACAAAACGATAGGGCCATCCCCTGGGGCCTGAGGACGGTGAGGGGGCAGCTCACCGTCGTCGTAGGTCTGTAAGGAGTCCTGGGACATCCTTTCGAGGGCTTAACAGGGGCTCCTAACCGTAGGCTGTTGGGCGTTACGTGAGGTTTTATAGTCGGTAGGAGTCCGGCATAGGATCCATGCAGGATTGTCCCTCACGTTTAAATAAACCCCCTTAGTGGTGATGGTGGATATTCTTGTCCTGATAAGCACTGTGATTAATCTGACAGTTGCCAATTAAAGGGTTCCAAATTAATGTTAGTACATACATAGGTCTAGTTTTTGCTGCCAATTTTTTCAGTTGCCAGTTTACAGATTAAACTGTAATTTGAAAAGTCGTTTAGTTATTACCACGCTTTGTAGGACCTTGTGAAATAGAATAGACTATGGGGAAACCTTCTAAATAATCTACAAAATATTTTAAATGTGTTTGTGCTAGGTCAAACCTTTGATCGAAATTGTAATAATAAGTGTATTATTATGTCAATCAGCCCACGTGTCAATGATATCTAACATGACCTTTAAATTCAAGTTTATTTTGCTTATTTTGTGACGGTGAGTTTTTGTAATATACTATTTGACCTAGGTGGTACATAAGCATATCTATAGTCCGTTCACAGTTTATTTACCTGTGACAGCTCGTTTTCTGTATGTTGGTATTGCAGTAAAGTCCCCCTATGAGTGCCAGCTTAAGACATTTTGCCGCGTAATAGGGGAGATTATAAGATGTAAACGTTAGCACTAACAATTATTTTGTTTATGTAAATATCTAATTGTCAATATACATAACTTTACCAAACATGTGATTCTGATACTTTATGATTGTACTTAAGTTTTATTTTTATTTTACACTCATTACCATCACCAAGGAGGGCAAAGTTACGCCTTCTACATCTCAAATAATTTCCGCGCCCGAAAAACGGCAACAAAAAAGAAAATGAGTATCGACTTTGAGGTTAGAGTACATGGGATAAACAAAATCTTAGTATGGTAACACGAAAGTCAAGCAAGCCAACATCAGCGCTTGAGGTAAATTAACTATGAACGGACTATAAACATAATATATAATACATCTGATACTATAATACATCTGATAGAAGATAGAAGTAGCCCCGTGTGGCAACGGGAAAGAGTACAAAATGTCGCCACCCCTATTCATTCCGAGGATGTCGTATGAGGCGACTAAGGGAACACTATCGCAAAACGATCGGTTGCGTAGAGAAGGAAAACTCGAAATGAAACCCGATTGTCAGTAAAATGACAGTCGTTAAGCCTAGTTGAAGGCCTTATGGGCGGCTTGTAAAATTTCAACTACTGGTCGTCATGACCTGCGCCTGTCTATTTCATCACAGCAATAGGCTCATCACCGTATTACGTGGGACTAGGGAATGCAATACCGGGATACCGGTATCCCGTAATACCGGGATCCCGCAGGATTTTTGCGGGACCAGTCCCGCACGTAAATCGTGCGGGATCCCGCGGGATTAGCGGGATTGTACAAAGGTAAACGCCATGTGTTATTCTGTAAGCGGAAGCGCTCAAACTGATTCGGTTTGAGAAAGTTTTTTGTAATTGTGACGTAATATATAACCTAATAACGTACTTTTTGATTTTAGTGATTTAATCAGGGAGATTTGACTTTTCTTGTACTATAAAAGTATTCAATTATCTCGTACAGTGCTTCTCGTACAGTGCTTGCTGGCTATCTGACATGTAAAGTTAGGTTAGGTTTGGCAGACAAAATTTTTGACATGCTATGTTTTCTGCTATGTCTTCGAAGCGCTCGTGGCCCCGCGGACTCAGTGTTCTGTAAACGATCACTGCAGTAAGCAACTTTCACTATGGCCGGTCCATGGATGGGTGACCATCCATGTAATCACTTTGTGACATTTATTTGAGCGTTTCCGTGCTTCGGAAGGCACGTTAAGCCGTTGGTCCCGGTTGCCACTAAAATGGCAGTCGTTAAGCCAAGTTGAAGGCTTTATTTTCAACAGCAGGCAGTCACAACCTGCGCCTGTCCATTTAAACACGGCAATACGGCTCACAACGTATTACGTGGGACAAATTATAAAAAGGTGAAATGTGGGTATATAATATGCCTCTGCCTACCCCTTCGGGGATAAAGGCGTGGTGATAAAAATCTATGTTTTCTGCGCTTCTAATAATCTGCAGTAGCTATTTTATTACTTATATGTATATCGGTTAAATAATTTACTTTTCCTTGTGCCCCGCGGACTCAGCGTTCTGTAAAAGATCACTGCAGTAAGTTACATTTTACTATGGCCGGTCCTTAGATGGGTGACCACTTTGTGGCATTTATTTGAGCGTTGCCGTGCTTCGGATGGCACGTTAAGCCGTTGGTCCCGTTTGCCGGTAAAATGGCAGCTAAGTCAAGTTGAAGGCGCAGCTCGACTCATCTCATAATGTCCTTTTCTCGAAATGTCCTTATCATTATGTCTTTTTCTCCAAATGTCCTTTCTCATTATGTCTTTTTCTCGAAATGTCCTTTCTCATAATGTCCTTTCCTCGAAATGTCCTTTTCGCGAAATATCCTTTTCTCAAATTCGCGAAATGTCCTTTTCTCAAATTCGCGAATTGTCCTTTTCTCAAAATGTCCCTTTCTCCAAATATGTGCACTACAGGATTAGCCCCGCTCAATCCGATTTGATAGGTTAGGTTAGGTTATAAAAAAATAACCACGAAGGCTAATGCGGAAGCTTCGCTGCGCTCCACTCCGGCCTTAGCCTTCTAACCTAACCTATCCAAGTCGGATTGAGCGGGGTTAATCCTGCAGTGCACATATTTTGAGAATGGGAAATTTTGAGAAAAGGACATTAGGTATGAGATGAGACCATATGCCTCGTCCTGCTTACCCCTTCAAGGATTAAGGGGGTGACTATTTTTCAGTTCTAGATGGATGTATGATACAGAATTCTATTCTTTTCTCAATGACTTTCAGAAATATGCGGGATCCCGCAAATACCGGGATCCCGCGGGACTGAGATTGCTCAGTCCCGCAAATACCGGGATTACAATCTTGTTGCGGGATTGCATTCCCTACGTGGGACATTAATCTAAAAAGTAAAATGTGTGCGTATGCTATGCATCTTCCTAGCGCTTTGGGGATAAAGGCGTGGCTATTTGTATGTATGTATCTGATAGAAAGCGGTCAAATTAGCCAATTGGAAACTCTGAGTAGGTATTTATACTCACGCAGCCGACCCTGTAAAATCTTCTAATCCTGGGACTCCTGGCCGTAAGCATTTGACGGGCACCAAATGGTTTTAGCATCCATGAAGGATTTCCATACGTATAAAAAAGAAAATGCCCCTGTTGATGAACGCCATTCTATTTGTTTGAGACAGTCAGTTACAGTAATTATAATGGCATCTCTTACTACAAGTTGCATTTAACGTGCATTTGTAACTACTATACCTACTTAGAAATTAATATAATAAATAAATAAATATTTGTAAACATTCTCACACAACATCATCTAGCCCAAATTAAGATAATATAAGCTTGGGCTATGGGATCTATATGACTGATATAC
This sequence comes from Miltochrista miniata, assembly GCA_933228765.1. NCBI lineage: Eukaryota > Metazoa > Arthropoda > Insecta > Lepidoptera > Erebidae > Miltochrista > Miltochrista miniata. The sequence continues at coordinate 35,202,002 of OW121752.1, forward strand.
ATACTTATATATTTCTAAATACATACATATTATACATAGAAAACACCCAAACTCCGAAACAAACATTTGTGGATCACACAAATATTTGGACCGACCCAGGAATCGAACCCAGGACCTCCAGCGCCGCAGACAGACTACGCCACAGAGGCAGGCATATTTTTATGGTGATTTTATACATAATTTAATAATAATGTATACATATAAACAAATAGAGACTTATGAAATAATTTATTTGGTTCAAAATTGTTGTAGATAAACATCTTACCTGCATCCAGCGTAGGTAAACTGCAGCTAAAAATATTTTCTACATTATTTTACTCATGGCATTTACAAAAACAATAATTGATTTAGAAAGTAAATAGGTTGTACAGTAGGTACGTGTAATACATGCTGTAATTTAATGGCTATAAGCGTTAGGCACTGAAACCGCAAATGCTTGTACTACAAGTGAAAGTGGCCATGTTTTTAAGCTGTAGGTAAACTTTAACAATCTGTTTAAATAGAAAACTGTAATATCACACTAAATATAAAACATCATGGTCATACAAGTTTCGCTTTTTACCGCAGCCGTTTATTTATTAATTACTAACGGATGTTACGCTGTTTCACGCGTAGCTCCTGTTCCCGTGGGAATTTGGGAATAAAAAATAGCCTATGTTCACCGGAGATAGTGTAACTTTCCAACAATGAAAGAATTTTTCAAATCGGTTCAGTAGTTTCGGAGCCTATTCGATGCAAACAAACAAACAATCAAATCTTTCCTCTTTATAATATTAGTATAGAACTATAGTCTACTTTACTAGTTGGTAATGTTTCCTCTTACCCGTTTCTATGGGAACGTGTTTCCGGGTTAAAAAAGTAGATTTACCCTTAGGTGCCAAAATTCTGCAGTTCAAGCGTGAAAGTATAACATACAGAGTAACATTCGAATTTACATATTAGTAGGGATAGAGAAATTGGGATTTTAAATACTTATTAGGTATCTCAAAAATAATTGCACCAGTTATTTTAGGGGTTTGATCCCAAAGAGCCTCTCAGTCCATTTTGGGAGGCCCGAGGCCCCCAATTTTGCTAGACAATTACCAAATAGGCAGTCCGTCGGTTCCTCTCCCAATCCAATTTCGAATAGGCTTCTTGCCGTTACTACTTAATTCCCCAAAAACTCTATACGAAAGCACCTAAACACAGATCCAACTACATATTTATTTACATCATTATATGAATCATATTGGGCAATACAAGAATCATTAATATCTAAATAAGTGCGAATTTGACCTCAACTCTCTCAACTACATAGGTAAACCTTAGCAATGGCGGCAAATTCATGGATATGCGAACATTAAAAATAAACAGAACCCAGGCACTTTCATGCGATGTGTATAGTCCGTTCACAGTTTATTTACCTCTGACAGATCGTTTTCTGTGTGTTGGTATTGCAGTAAAGTCCCCTTATGAGTGCCAGCTTAAGACATTTTACCGCGTTTTAGGGGAGATTATTAGATGGAACCGTTAACACTGAGAATTATATTTTTTATGTAAATATCCTTTAGTCAGTATAATTAACATTACTAAAGACGTAGTTCTGTTACTATAAGATTTTTCTTAAGTTTCATTTTTTATTTACATAAATGGATAAGTATTCAAAAACGACACTCATTACCATCACCAAGGAGGGCAAAGTAGCTGCTTTCATACCTCAAATTATTTCCGCGTTCGAAAAAACGGCAGCAAAAGAAGAAAATAAGTTTCGACTTAAGGTTGGAGTTTATGGGAGAAAAACAATCTTAGTATGGTAACACGAAAATCAGCGACGCCAACCTCACAGTTAGAGGTAAATTAACTATGAACGGACTATAATAGCGGCAATGTTTCATGCAGACTTATCTCTACTTATTTTGGATCTCTACATGGTCCCTTTACACGATTTTGTTATCTGTCCGACTGCAGTGCAGTTCTGTTTGACAGTTACAGATTTGTGTCATTAGTACAACACTCCGTCTTTTTGTACAGTCTGGTAGAAATATCATGAGTTTAACAAATGACATGGCATTATCCACATGTATAGTGGCGTGTCCACTCTGCTTGCAATAAAAGAGAATTCAATGTACAATATTTTTCTATGAGCTCCGGAAGTTAGGTAGTTACCTACCAATAATGTACCTAGTAGTACCTAGTGTAAAATAATGAGTTTTTGTGTTCTGAAGAGGTATTCAACTAATCCCACCTCTCTTCGATCCCGAACAACGCGTGCCGGCTGAGGTGCCGGGTGCCGCTCATATACAGTGGAGAGAATCTTCGACAAAACTAAGCGATTCGAAAGATCGTTTCTCTGTCGAACCATTAAAACTTGAAAAAACCTGTCCGCAAACGTGTTTTTCCTCCTCTTTCAACCCCGGGTTCTTCATGCGGGGCATGAAGTGGCACATCACAGGGACGCCAACTTGAGGACCACTGTCTATAGACTCTATAGGCTTGTAGATTGTGAGAGTGGCCCACAATCGCTATAAAGTGACAATGACTTTCCATTAGGCAGGTGGCGTTATTATAGCTATTTAATGTAAAAATAAAATTCAAGAAACACAAATGTAAACGCAGCAGACGTAATTTTTTTCCTTCCATATTCTTAAAATTAAATATTTATTTTAAAACTTCGTTGAAAACAGAGGTTATACTTACAGACAAAAAGTTAAACTTGTACATAAAGTCATTATTTTATTAATGCATAAAATCATTCGTGTCATGAAGCGGCTCGATAAAAAAGGTTGGCGCCCAAAATCAATGTAGCTTTGCCTTGACTAATCGTGAAAAAATCGGCGAAGTTTGTGTCGGACAACGCGCAATGTAGGTCCGTAGCTCCTAGCCACTGTATATCCTAGCTTACTAATTCATACGCATATTTTTGTTGTCAAATGCGGAATGTATTGCTGGACTTTAAGCCTTTCCTGGTAGTTACCTAGGTAAGATATGGTCCTGGTGGCAGTTCTGGACGTGGACACTCTCACGCTCGAGACCATGGTACGGGGCATGGTCTCGAGAGGGATTAAGTGGGACTGCGCCGCCTCTTTCTGCGAGCAGGTCATGCTCGTGAAAGAGGCGGCGGGGCGGGAGCGGGAGAGAACTCTCCCACCCGAGTTCCGCAGTCGGCGGCTTAGGCACCGCCAACGTGTCTTCGCCCAAGACTATCGGCCTCCATGACCGGGGGCCTGAGGACGGTGAGGGGGCTGCTCACCGTCCTTACAGAAGCAGGTCCATAACGGCAGCGTCACGTGAGGGATTCACGCACGCCCCCTCCTAAGAAGCGGGATGACACCCGAAAACCCCCCAAAGACCCGGGATAGCACCCGAACCACCCCCTAGGCGACACCGCAGTGGTAGTAGGTCTGTTAGGACCTGGGACATCCTTCCAAGGGCTTACCCGGGGCTCCCAATCGTAGGCTGTTGGGCATTACGTGAGGTTTTTTTAGTCGGTAGGAGTCCGGAATCAAAAAGCATCCATGAAGAATTCTCCCTCACGTTATAAAAAGAAAAAGGTAGGTAGGATATTGGGATGGTAATAATTGACTTACTATCGGGTTTTCCTTGTCTCAATCATGGCCTCATCTGTTAGTCAGCAAGTGTATCACTTGCGGGTAAGGTTGGTTTAGTAGGCTTTATTCAAATGGACCATTTGACTACGGAACTCTCGGTATAGGTACATAAGGTGTGTTTTTACTTGTGGTTTCTTACGAATTTAGTTTTTATTTCCTTGTGTGAATCAAGAGGGTAATTACTGGGAAAATTTTATAATATTACCTACCTACATAGATGTTGAGGGTTATCCGTTTACTCGTATTCAATATTTGCTCGGCCTGTGCTATTGCAAGAGCTGCTTTCCGGACATCCTTCCGGATGTGATGATCGGATTTACCCAGGGCTTTCGACCGTAGGCAATGTTCCGTAGGCATAATATCCATGAAGGATTTTCACCCTTAAAATAGAAGCATGAGACTATATTCATATAATTTTTTTATGAAGTTAAAATAGGGGATAAAAGTTTGAAACTTTCATCCCCTATTTTACACACTTAGAACTAAAACACACGTTCAATTTCTATTTATTGAAAACTATGTAGATGTACCTGTGTGATTTTGAGAACAATAGGTACCTTAATTTTTCTAGCATACATATATATGCCGAAGGTAATTCGCCACCCACTCAATAGATCATGAATTTCTTTTACAGATAAAAAATACAAGTACTTAGGTGCTTTGAAATCCTTCTTTTTAGGTGTCAATTACAAAAATAAAAAGTATAAAATAAAAAACAAAGCCTTAATTATTCAATGTCAAAGTTGTGAAACAAAAGCTCTATAAAAATAATCTCACGCTTGCGCACGCAGTATGCGTCGACAATAAGCGATAGTGTTTGCTCTGTAACTGATCATTACTGTACAAAAACTATCGGTTAAGATAGTGACATACCGGTCTTGACTTAGTAGTAAGCATTATCGTCTGTCCTGCCTTCCTTGGAGAGTCCTGGGAACCGTTTCTCGACCACACGTCGTAAATGCGTGGATGGAAATTTACGGGTTAAACGTCACTTGTTTCATGTTTTACCGTTCCTAAATATGAGACAGATGAGTCCAGAATCAGCGCCCAGGTATCCATATCTGAGACCCACTCTAAATCCTCGAACTCCTCATTGAAAAATACTGGTGAAAAATTTCCTGGAACTTCGGAGTTTATAAACTTGGGAGTTCTAAGCTACGAGTATTTTTTCATTCAACAAGGCCTTAAAAAGTCTAAAACAAAGTATTGTGAGCGAGGAAAGTTTGAATTAAAACAAAAAAATAGTTGCCTACAAATATAATCTCACACTAGCTTTTATAATATCTACTAACATACACATCGGCTCCCGTGAACGAGGTTTTAGTTCGCCGAGAAACATAATGTAAATTTTATTTTCAGCTCAATAATCATAAATCAAGCTTTTTTTCAGTAAATTGATCCAATCTTTCTTCCATCAGCGAGTAACAAACATCCAACCATGTAAACTTTTTTTTACTACTTAGTAGGACTTTGATACGGTGTGCCTCAGCCTTAACTCTATTTTAATGACAGAGAAAATGTCGAGTAGCTACGCACTTTCTCCAAAGATTAGCTTTTTTTCCTCTTCAATAGAACGGCCACTTATGTTGTCAGATCTAAATAGTATTTAAATGTTTTTCTATGACTTAGAGCCTGACTTCATACTGCCTTCGAGTTTTTTATTCACTTGTATAGAAAGTATCAGTCTTACTGATTTTGATGGGACGGAACCGGGAATAAATTCTTTTAGATAAGTATCGTTATTTTTGGAAATCAAAGGTTTAGTTAAAATAGATGTAGATAGAGGTTGTACGCAAAAACCATATCAAATAATAAGTAGGTTATCAAGTATTTACATAAAGAAATTATACGGGCTGGACCGATTTTGGTGAAATTTGGTAGAAAGAATAGAGCTAGAGAAAGGATCTAAGCTACTTTTTTATACAGGGACCAATTTATTTAATATTATTAAAATTCTATTGATTATTTCGGTGGGAAACCCAACCGGGATCACAAGCTACTTTAAAACTGTACGTTGGAAATATTTGAAAAAAATACTCGCTGGGTGTTCAACATATAAGATACCGAAGCCGAAAATACAGTTAGAAATATTTTGTCTGTTTGTCTGTTTGCTTTGCTTTGTTCGGAAAGATCTCGAAAAGTACTCAATAGATTTGATTAAAATTTGCACAAATATTAACTAGGGGTAGGGTCTTCAAATAGGCTATATATTATCACGCTGCATATCCTAGGGGCTAAGCAGAGATCAATCAAATTGGCATTATAACATAATTTTCACGCGTACGAAGTCGCGGGCAACAGCTAGTCTAAAATAAGTAAGCTCCACAGAAATAGAATAAATTAGGTATACTAGCAATCTAATATGGCGATCGACACATAAATAGACGTCAAACGTCAGTCGTTGATTAAATTGACAGCTGATTGCACCTCCTTGATTGCACTCTTGATACAGCCGGCGCCGCAATTTTATCGATGATTGCGCTTGCAGCATCGTTAATAATTAATAAACGAGGGATGTGACTCATGGATAGAAAAAGAACTATGTTTTACAAGTGTACTATAAAAACAGGTAAAACTACCAATCAAGTCTGAAACGAATCGCGCACAATGTAAGTATTCTAGTTTCAGTTTTATAAGAAAGTGTGAACTTAGTACTTAGAGGGATGTACTACCGAAGTATTTTGTTAAATGTTGCATAATTTAACTATAAGCAATGAAAAATTTCCCCTTTCGACTAAAACCCATGGTCCCACTTGTCAAGCGCCGGGTGCCCTATAGTCAATTTTTAATTAGACGAAGTAAATTGACAGTAGCTAATGTCACTTCGTCATAAAAAATAAGCAACATTGTATGAAGAAGTGACATTAGTTGCTGTCAATTTACTTCGTCTAATTAAAAATTCGACTTTAGTCATTCTTCCGAAAGAAGTCCCAGTACTCCCGGCCAAATTTGGCTACCTACTACAGGTTCTACTAAGGGGTTCTGGTGTTATCTCATTTATGCCACCCCATCACGCCGTCTTCGATCACCAATTATATACGCCGCCGAATCTAGAAAACAGAATTAGGTAGGTAGAGTTTCTAGGTAAGCTACCCTTATTGTAATGTAGGCATCGATATGATTTTTCATTATTTCATTATGTGCAGTTCCGCAGTCACTTGGAGGGCAAGGCCAAGCTGGCGTCCAGGAAGCTCGGAGTGCTCAGAAGGGCGCGGCGGTACTTTACTGCGGCGCAAGCACTGCTTCTCTATAAGTCGCAAGTGCGTCCGCATATGGAGTACTGCTGTCACCTCTGGGCGGGGGCACCCGAATACCAGCTTCGTCCATTTGACTCGGTGCAAAGGCGAGCTATGAGAGTTGTCAACGATCCCATACTTGCAGGTGGTGTGGAACCTCTTAGTGACAGGAGAGACTTTGCTTCTCTGTGTGTGTTCTACCGCCTGTACAACGGTTTGTGCTCTGAAGAATTGTTTGATATGATGCCTACGGCTACATTCTATCATCGCACCGCTCGCCACAGACAGGGTGTTCATCCTCATACGTTGCGTCCTGAGCGCTCGAGCACGGTGAGATCTAATAGAGGCTTTCTTCCGCGTACGCTTAGGTTGTGGAATGATCTCCCTGCTTCGGTTTTCCCAAACGCCTACAGTATAGGGTTCTTCAAAAGGGGACTTAGAATGTTTTTAAAGGGTCGGCAGCGCGATTGTGGCGCCTCTGGTGTTGCATACGTTCATAGGCTGCGGTACATCTCGTGGGGCCGTATGCTTGTCTGCCACTCTAGTGGTATAAAAAAAAAAATATTTCACCTATAACCAGGTAATAGTAAAAATCTTATTTTAACTAGCAGTAACCTCCAGTAAAGTACTTAACAAATTTTATTTCATTTTTACTTCAAATAGCATTCTCGTAAACTACACATATATTAAGTTGTACGAACTTACTTATAATGTAGGTAGGTATGTTATGTATATTATCTATGTCTACAATCTGACATAGTTATGATATGAGGGGTGCAAATGCAACCAAAATGTGTGCATTACACTCACTAGTTTCACAACACGATTTGTTAAAATATTTACAGACTTGTTACTTGGCAATAATTTTGAAAAGCAATTAGCTTGCCGACTCTACCATATTTGAACGTGGAAAACACTTCAATCTCGAAAGACGCCTGTTCGAATCTCGCCCGAATTTGTAATTTTATTCACGGGTAATTATATTTACAGAGCTTTCTTGAATCCTCTCCAATGTTTTAACGTTTGCGCGAATTGGTTTTGGAGTCGAATGTGTTTACATATTTTAGAAGCCTTGACAAAGTTATTATTGCTCGTGACTGTACCTAATAAAACACGTTTATAAAGGTACATTCTCTTTAATTTCTCTTTGAAAGTATACATAAATGTATATTACCTCGCATTTTTCTCCTAAGGAGTAGACAGAAGCATACTACGCGTCTTCCCGCACATTTCAACAGTTGTCCCACGTAATACACGCTAAGCTTTTATTTTTCAAGCATACGAATGCGGCAACAGTCATCAATCAGGGATTCTAGTTCGTACACGGAGTGTTCTTTTTTCAAACAACACGATGTCATCTCAACTTCAGATGCGTGACATTCGTCATTTCGTTTCGACCTTTCACTTCCTGATGACACAGATTATTGACAATAATGAGCTTAGAACTTTTTTATTGAAACCTTTTTTAAATTCATCTAAAGAAACGGGAGGTAGGTATAGTCCAATTCTGCCCGATCTGGCAATAATGTAAACATGTCATGTTTTGACAATCGTTGTCTAAGACAGATGAATAGAAAAATATAGTATGACAAATCATTGAATTTTTTACTATCCTGAGTAGGTATTTTAAATGAAAAGAAACTATCATATAGAAGTTATTTGGTGTCGAAATGATTGTAAGAACACTGTATGACTCCTGGATACTGGAATATAATCAGGGTGAATACTCAATTGCAATTAACTATGGATATAAATGATCAAATGTGTTTGTTTACATTTTTGCGCAAAGCTATTGAAATACAGTATACTTATAATCCGCGTACAACGAGTAGAATCCAGAACCTTGTCAAAGAAAATCGAAAATGAAAGATTTTTGAACTTGAAATCTGTCATTTTCCATTTTCAACATGGGGTTCTGGCTTCTACCCGTTGCGCTCGGATTAGATAGATAGAAAGATATTGCTTTATTGTACACCATTATAAAGTATTTTTAATCATAACTTAATAACTATGAATACCTATATGGTAGTTGATGGCGCTGTTACAACTACTTACATTACATAAAACAGAAATAGTATCACGGAAACAGTTAATATTTGTGTACACGAGTTACAAAAAAAGGATATAAAATATTTGGTCAGAAGGACAGATAGTGTTTTTTTACTCTGTCTCTGAAAATTGCCAAAGACTTCGCTCTTCGTCTATTTAATGGCAACGCGTTCCAGAGTCAGACTGCCAAAACTGTAAATGACTTGTCAAAGAACTTACATTACATTATATTACATTAAAGCCTGATGACGTGCTATTTCATATAGAGATGGATGCTGTTATGTTTTTCCTAAATAGCCTTCAAATTGGCTCAATGACCAAGGCCATACGTCAAACCGAAGACGAGACGAATAGTGTAGGTTATTACGGAGCCCATTCAATGCAAACAATCACGTCTTTTCCTCTTTAAATTAATAGGAACTTTTATATAACTCAAAAGGTGAGTGACTGACTGACATAGTAATCTATTAACGCACAGCCCAAACCACTGGGCGGATCGGGCTGAAATTTGGCATGCAGGTAGATGTTATGATGTTGGCATCCGCTAAGAAAGGACTTTGATAAATTCTACCCCCAAGGGGATAAAATACGGGAACGGGAACAAATTTTAGGCAGGCTAAGCTGCGGGCATCAGCTAGTAAATTTATATAATCCTTTAACACACCTGTAAACTACAATAAAATACACGACTTTAGGTACTTGTCATTAATAGCACAATAAACGACAGGAAATACTATAATAAGTATCAACGGTAAAATTCTTGATAATTAATTGAATTAAAACGCATACTCATATAACATTTCCGATCTTACATACGTACATATAGTCACGCCTTTATCCCCGAAGGGGTAGGCAGAGGCATAGTATACGCCCAAATTTCACCTTATAGTTTTATGTCCCACGTAATAGGTGGTGAGCCTATTGCCGTGTTGAAATGGACAGGCGCAGGTCGCCGCTACCCGTAGTTGAAATTTTTCAAGCCTAAACGACTTTAACTTGGCTAAACGATTGTCAATTTACTGACAGCCGGGTTTCATTTCGAGTTTTCCTTCTCTACGCAATAAATCTTTTTGCGAAAGCTCTCCCTTAGTCGCCTCTTACGACACCCTCGGGAAGTATTGGGGTGGCGACATTTTGTACTCTTACCTGTCGCAACATGTTTCAAATCTGTTCAGTAGTTCTGGAGCCTGTTCTATTCAATGCAAACAAACAGTCATATCTTTCCTCTTTGTAATAGGTATATCTTTATGTATCTATTATCTACTAACATCAAATAATATATACCTAGTTAGTATAGAACTATAGAATGAATATACCTATATTATTACCTGTGATACACGTACTTACCTCGGTATATTTATCATGTGAAGCTAATACTTTGAACCCCTTTTTAATTACGCGAACGAATGAACGTGAAATTTGACACAGTTAAAGTTCATAATTTTAGAGGTACAATAGCCTTTTTTTTTAAAAGAATTGCTTTCGAATTTTCATAGACAATCGGTTCATAATATACCTACGAACCAAAATTTTCCTGATCAATGACTCTATATTTTGTGAGAACCTCATGAAAATCAGTTCTATAGTCTTTGAGATTATCGCATACAGACAGACAGACACATTATAGAACTTTGTTATATAATAGGATGTAAGGACCATAACATTTTTATTTATATCTAACATAATAGCTCTTGTTTGTAATAAACATTTAGGAATGTTAACTTATGTAATAGAAAAATTTGCAGTAAACTTATGCACGGCGGACATTGTTAAATATTAGTCATTTTGTTTTGTAATTATCAGACATATCTATCTATGATTCTACTGATTAACTATCTCATTAAAGAACACGTGTAACACGCTTGCTGCACGGTCTCTTGGGCCCTAACTAGGATGAAGTAATAGCATGATGATACAATACATGCCCTATAAATAATTAAAGAAAAAAATATTGTGGACATTCAGCTAATATAAGCTTGTGCTATAGGATCTAGACGACTGATATACATACTTATATATTTCATACATACATATTTTGATCTATACATACATAGAAAGCACCCAAACTCCGAAACAAACATTTGTGGATCTCACAATATTTAGACCGACCCAGGGAATCGAACCCAGGACCTTCAGCGCCGCAGGCGGTATCACTACCGAATGCTTTAGCATAATTTCCTAATTGCGAAAGAATGTTTAAAATCGGTACAGTACTTTTAAGGTTTATCCTATCCCTAGATATATCTAAGCGGCCTTTACGCTATTTAACCCGCATAGCTCACGTTCCCGTGGGAATACGGGAATAAAATATAGCCTATGTTCACCAGGGATAGTGTAGCTTGAAAGAAATTTTCCAATCAATTCAGTAGGTAGTTTCAGACTAACTTAATGTAACATGCAAATCTTTCCGCTTTATAATATTAGCCGAAGTCGATTACAATTAGGCAAATCTTTCTTTCTTTATAATGTTAGTATTATTACGGTTATTACTAATTATCTTGTTCAAAAAGCACACCTATCATTCAAGATCCAAAATGGATGTCTCATTTCGATGCCAATCTAAAACCATTATCTAGACATTTCTAGATAGATTTTACATCCTAACAAGTGCATGCAAAAACTCTCGACCTCATATTAAACCATTATAAACAAAAAAAGCGGTCAAATGGCAAGTCAGAGTCGCGCACAGAGAGTTCCGTACCTAAAAACGGTAAAGAATTACGTTTGTTGTATGGGAGTCCCTCTTTATTTTAAGTATTTTGTTGTTATAGCGGCAACAGAAATACTACCCGCTCGCTCTAACTTTGCCGCTGGCGTAGAGGCGTGTACCCGAATTGTTAATTAGACGAAGTAAATTGACAGTAGCTAATGTCACTTCGTCATAGAAAATACGCAACATTGTATGAAGAAGTGACATTAGTTGCTGTCAATTTCCTTCGTCTAATTAAAAATTCGACTTTAGTGTGGAGTCGAGCGGCAAAGTTAGAGCGAACGAGCAGTACATAATCTGTGAAATTTCAGCTTCACGAGATACAGTCTCGTGACGGACAGATAGACAGCGAAGTCTCATGAATAGGGTCCCGTTTTATCCATTGAGTACGGGACCCTAAAAACCAGTGGGTTTCAAGTCATCCACCTGTTAGAAAGCCATCAATCATACAAGCAGAACGCGTCTAATGAGGTGCGCTTGCGCCGGTGACGTCATCCTAGAACCAATCGATTCGAATCACTATAATCAGCTGATACGAGGAAGTAACGCCATTTTTAGGGCTTCGTAGCCAAATGGCAAAAACGGAACCCTTATAGATTCGTCATGTCTGTCTATCTGTCTGTCTGTCTGTCTGTCTGTCTGTCTGTCTGTCCGTCCGTGTGTCACAGCCACTTTTCTCCGAAACTATACGGCCTATGCTATTGAAACTTGGTAACTAGATGTATTCTATGAACCGCATTAAGATTCTTATATAACACTAGAAAAAAAGCAGTAAATTTTGGGGGTCCCCATACTCAGAACAGAAACTCAAAATTTTTTTTTCATCAAACCCATACGTGTGGGTTATCTGTAGATAGGTCTTCCAAAATGCTGTTGAGGTTTCTAACATCATTTTTTTCCGAAGTGAATAGTTTGCGCAAGAAGGACTTCCAAAGTCGAAAAATGAGTGTCCCCCCCCCTCTAACTTCTAAACTAAGAGAGTGATAAACCTAAAAAATATATATGATGTACATTGCCATAAAAACTACCAACGAAAATTAGTTTGAACGAGATAGAGCTGGTAGTTTTTTTTTAAACGTCATAAACCCAATTTTCGGTTAGAAAAATCACTACCACTGCGAACGTGTTAAAACATCAATCAAAGTTACAACAAACTATAAGAATTTTTATATTATGTTACTTGCTGCTACGAAACCCTTCATGGGCGAGTCCAACTCGCGCTTGGCCTGTTTATTATAATACCGATTATATCTAATATTCAAGATGTAAGTATACTTACCTAGAATATGTAGATCTATACATAGAATACGCGGCTGATGTGCCCCTCAGTTTTGGGACCAAACTTCGGAAGTGGTGTCCGAAGTTCCCATCCGGAATAATTTGACCCATGTCTGACCTTCATGAGTTACCAGGAGGTGGAGGTTCTGTTGTAGCTTTTTTTATCAAACTACAAATAAACTTTCCAAAACAAAGGTACCTACTTATTTCATTAAGATTTACAATTTTAAAACTTAAACTAATCGGTTTAAGTTTACATTGGACAATGACATAATGAAATATATACATAGAAGCGCTCGTGGCCCCGCGGACTCAGTGTTCTGTAAACGATCACTGCAGTAAGCAACTTTCACTGTGGCCGGTCCATGGATGGGTGACCATCCATGTGATCACTTTGTGACATTTATTTGAGCGTTTCCGTGCTTCGGAAGGCACGTTAAGCCGTTGGTCCCGGTTGCCAGTAAAATGGCAGTCGTTAAGCTAAGTTGAAGGCTTTATTTCAACAGCAGGCAGTCAAAACCTGCGCCTGTCCTTTTAAACACGGCAATACGGCTCACCACCTATTACGTGGGACAAATTATACAAAGGTGAAATGTGGGCATATAATATGCCTCTGCCTACCCCTTCGGGGATAAAGGCGTGACCATATGTATATGTATGTATGGAAAATGAATGTTTAATATTTTTTTCGCGCCTTGCCTGCTTTGGTTGCGGAAAGGGGTGCTGACTGATGAAGGTGCTGAATCTTGTGGCATGGTAGGGCCTGTGTACATTTTTAGATTTGATTGAACGACAGTAAAGGTATCAGGCTCTTTCATATATTATTTGCTGTGCCGGACAGGGTTCGCAATGATCTTACAATTTATTACCACCTAAGTTACTTACATTGTGGAATGCAATAAAGAATTGAGAATTGAGATATTTTAAGCTCTGAGCCCTATGTAGGCCATAATCAACATTTTGGTCCCTGTCGCAATCCCATAGTTTTATTATAGGTATTATAGTACCTATATAGGTAGCTATAGTCTTAGTTTGAGACTAAGATGCGGAATGCATTTAATTTATTCAAACGATTATTTAATCAAAGTAGCCATGCAACGTGAAGCATTCTGATCATTACGTTTTATTGTTTCAGGTAGTATTCAAGAAGAAATCTGTCTCCTACTTCTGATACTAGATATAACTGAAGCCTCTCAAGTTCGCCAGGTCGCGGTAGCATCCAGAGTGTCCACTTTGACGCCGAATGTTTCTTATAGGTAATGTCTTTAATTTAATAAAACAAAACTCAGAAATGAGGATAGATCAGAGAATTAACATAGTTTACTCTACGTAAGAAGGTCTTTAGTCGTTCCGGAATTTAGGATCGGATTTAGTACAAGAATTGTTTCCTACGTATACGTAGTTACTCTATAACCGTATAACGGATACTTGATTGTGTAATACAATCACATTTGAGATTCGCGCTCATATACCTATCGACAACAGCACTGAAGCAGGACAAGCAGTTCAAAATCAAAATCAAAATCAAAAATCATTTATTTACTTATGCATATACAAATGCACTTGTAAACGTCACTTAAATAAACCAAAAAGTTACCACCAGTTCACAACGCGACCCACCTGAGAAGAACTGGCAAGAAACTCAGCGGGTTATTTTTTTAACTACTCTATTTACAACTTTATTAATGAATCTAAAAACTATGCATTTTAACAGTTTTTTGAGAATCTAGCAGAGCAGGTCATTTCCAGGCTTCCTTATCCATCAAGTAATCACCAACCGTATAGTAGCCCTTGCTGTATAATTTACCTTTAACAAACTTTTTGAATTTATTTAGGGACATACTCTTAATTTCGTTAGGTAACCTGTTGTAAAAGCGTATACAGTTACCCCTGAAAGAATTACTGATTTTATGCAATCTGCTATGATAAACAGCGAGGTTATTTTTATTTCTAGTGTTGACATTGTGTCTATCACTTAACTTATGGAAACTATGTAAATTTCTTTGTACATACATAAGATTTTCAAAAATGTATTGAGATGCCACTGTAAGAATATTAACCTCTTTGAATGTTTCGCGCAGAGAGATCCTTGGACCTAATCTATATATAGCTCTTATGGCTCGCTTTTGTAAAATAAAAATAGAATTTATATCTGCAGCATTGCCCCACAGTAGAATACCGTAAGTCATTATACTGTGAAAGTAACTGAAATAAACTATTCTAGCCGTATCTACATCAGTCAAGTGCCTTATTTTTTGCACAGCAAATGCTGCTGAACTTAATCTACTAGCTATTTTTACAATATGTGGACCCCATTGTAAACCAGCATCGACCGTTAACCCTAGGAACGTCGTTGATTCCACAACCCCCAACTCTCGACCATTAAGTTGAACATTGGTGTCTGACTGTGTTACATTCGGCAAGGTAAACTTAATACATTTAGTTTTATTATCATTCAGTCTAAGATTGTTAGTGTTAAACCAATGAACCACTTTCAAGATTGCATTGTTTACATCGTCATAGTTATCTATTTGTCGTTTGACTTTGAAAATCAAAGAAGTATCATCAGCAAACAAAACAATCCTGTTGTTGTCCTCCATGTAAAAGGGTAGGTCATTAAAATATATAAGGAATAAAAATGGGCCGAGTATTGAACCCTGCGGGACGCCCATAGTAACTACTGATCCTTCTGAACGTGTACCATTAACATCGACTCTCTGAATTCTATTGTTCAAATATGAAGTCAGAAGAAGTTCAGTCCTGGGGTATCCTTCCGAGGGCTTACCCGGGGCTCCCAACCGTGGGCTGTTAGGCACGATACGAGAGGTTTTTAGTCGGTAGGAGTACGGCATAGCGTCTGTGTAGGATTTTCCTCACGTTTGAAAATAAAAAAGTAGTTCAGTCGTCAAATGGTTCATGTCGTATCTATTCATTCTATGACTGAACTTCTTGTCCTAAGTCCTAAGCCTAAGGAATCTGAATATTGGATCCGTTGTTCAGAATATCCTCTACAGCACGTTAAAATGTCTATATCTCTTGAATAATCGCCAGCTAATAGAGCAGAAGACTCCTCAACTCGGCAAGCGTAAGATAGAAATAGCACCGACGATAAGCTGACGACCTAATGAAGGTCGCAGAGTCGCAGGGGAGATTGTGTTTTTAAAATTAGGAGAGGTCAACGTCCAGCAGTAAACTGCCATTGACTGATTGATTTTGATAATAAAACTATGAAAAAATAATAGATAAAACCACGAAAGTAAGGATTAATTTATAGATCTGTCAGTGTCTATTTAATCTTTTAAATGAATACACTACACGTGTTTTAAAGGCGGAACTCGTTCTAACCAAAATGTCTGATGTTTTACGTCGCTTCGGTAATGGGTAGGTTGGTATTTAGAACTTCTATGCTCTCCATTTAACATGTAGGTAAGCTGGATTGATTAAAATGAAACTGAAATCATTTGATTTTCAACATTTTGTGTGATTTTTTTTTTACGTGTGGAAATCCTACATGGATGCTATGCCGGACTCCTACCGACTAAACCACACGATACAACTGTCTACGGCCGGGAGTCCCGGGTAAGCCCTCGGAAGGATGTCCCAGGGCACTCGGCAGACTTTGGCGAACACTTCAACCTCGCCTATGTGGTTCAGGTGCTATCACGCGTCTGGGGAGTTAGTTCGGGTGCTAACCGGCTACTAGAGGAAGCGGGGGGGGGATTTGGGTACTGTCCCACCACTGTCACCACTATGAGGGGCAAAGAGATATTCGCCATCGTCTTGGCCTGCTTCTGTAAGAACGGCGAGCAGCACATTTTGTGTGCTAATGACTACCTACTCTGAACTGGTAGTGAGCCTCTATAGAACTAATTGTGAATATTCATTATTCTGCAAAGCATAATTTCTGTACGAGTCCGAGCGCTTCTAATTGGTGCTGTGATGAGAAAAAAAATATTGGTCTAGCATATTTGTTTTGTATAAGTAATTAATATAGATGTTAGCAAGTGTTTACAATTCACGACAGCCACTGCCATATTATTTACAATAACAATTATGTACTTAAAGAAACAGTGCACTATGTCTTAGTTGTGAATGTGACGATTCCCACGGCTCGAACCGCGTTGGATAATAACGGGTTACTTAACCATGCTCATTGAATGGTTGCGCAACCCAAGGCGAGACGTGTGATCGTGATCACAATGGTTGTCAACCAGGCTCGTGTGAGGCTGTGCAACCTTCTTTGGTATCAGACCTCGGAAAGTGTACAATTCCGATGTTTTACTTTATTGTGTTAATTTTGACGTGCCTTTGTTTTTTTGGAGTAATTGTTTTACTATTCTTTTTTGTTTCTAGATTTATTTGTGCGTTATGGGTTTTTGGGTTGTTTTTGCATATTTATGGAGACGACCCAGACCTGTGTTGTGACGATTTTAGGGAAAAGGTTAGGTCTAGAAATGGACTGCGATATATAGGTTTCATAGAAAGCAAAGTTTAAAACTGTGGAATACCTCCACCTGATGGAAATTCATGACTCTTAAATTTAGTAAGGCTATTGGCAGTGGTCCATAGTTTACGGCCATAAGATATGATATAAGATATGTTTGACCTTTTATAAGAGGGATTAAAAGATGATATAAGTAGATAGACCTACAAATAATTTTTGGTTTGATGCCTTTTTTTTAAAAAGGAGGCCTGAAACTCCTCCTAGAACTTTGACTCAAATAAGTATAATTTGTCAAGTTGTATCCTATTAAACTATCAAAAATATAAACTTAAACTTTCACATTTATAATATTAGTAGGATTAGTAGGAACTAATCCTACTAATATTATAAATGTGAAAGTTTGTGAAGATGTTTGGATGTTTGTTACTCAATCACGCTCTAACGGCTTAACGGATTGAGCTAAAATTTGGCACACTATATAAATAAGCTATCTGCTTATAGTCCGGAATAACACATAGGCTACTTTTCATCTCGGGAATATGTTCCCACGGGAAACGGGAACGGGTACCGAATTTAATGCGGGCGATGCTGCGATCATGATCTAATGTGTGAATAATTTATATGCAGTACCTGGTATACCGTCACAATACCAGAAATTATAATGCCTTAACTCAAAATATCGTAGCCCAAAATACCCGAAATCGAAATATCAATATTCAAAAGGCAAATATTTATAATATAAATAATTTAAAATGCCTTACGGTCGAATAACCGAAACCCAAAATATAAATTTATCAAATACCTTATCCTAAAATGTTCAAACACAAAATACCTTTTTTTTAACATGATTTAAATCCTACATGGATGCTATATATCTGTGAATGGTTAACAACCCGACTCAGAGTATCCCGACTCGGATAGGTTAGGTTAGAAGACTAAGGCGGGAGCGAAGCGAAGCGGAGCTCCCGCCTTAGCCTTCGTGGTTTTTTTTTTTTGATTTTTCGTATAAATAAGTTAAAGCTAAATAACAAAACGTGTGAGTGACAGTGCCACATTGTATTCTATTTTCGGTATTTTAAATTAAGGACATTTGAAAATTTGTATTTTGAATTCTGATATTATAATTATTTGTATTTTAAATTTAGACATTATACGGTAAGGTGTACTGAAATAAGGTATTTTGAATGTTAAGGTATTTTGAATTCGGGTATTTTGGTCTAATGCATTTTAAGTAAAGGCATTTTGATTTCTGGTATTTTAATATATAACCGCAGTACCTACATAGGGTCCGTACATAAATTATAAGTTACGGAACATGTGGGGGGCGATAATTGCTTTAGTTTTCGCTAAGTGAAGTTTGAAACAGAAGGGCGGTTGGAAGAAGGAAAGCTTTTAAACAAATGGGCGGTCGTTAGGAAATAAATTTATTAAACTAGAAACAATGCGCGACACAGATTCGACATGTATATATTACTAGCGGACGTCACGCTGTTTCACCCGCGTAGTTTCCGTTCCCGTGGGAATACGGGAATAAATATAGCCTATGTTCACCGCAAAGAGTGTAGCTTCCCAACAGAGAAAGAATATTTCAAGTCGGTCCAGTAGTTCCGGAGCCTACTCGTTACAAACAAACGAACAAAAAAACAAATCTTTCCTCGTTATAATATTAGTATAGATTAGTAGGGATATGAAAATCATGGGCATTTTTAGAGTATTTTTATTTATTTGTAACTAGCTGTTCCCCGCGGCTTCGTCTGCGTAGAAGTCCTTATCGCGTAAAATCAATACCCTCCTTTTGCGCAGTCAGTTAAAAAGTAACTTTTGTCCTTCCCTTGGACTCAAATTATCTCTTTACCAAATTTCATCCAAATCGGTGGAGCGGTTTAGGCGTGAAAACGTAACAGACAGAGTTACTGTCGCATTTATATTATTAGTAGGGAATATAGTAGGTAGGGATTACCACTCTATTTTCTTTGACACATAAACTTTCTCTATTTGTGGCACAATATTTATTACAATACTTTTTTAACATGCAAATCTACATGCACACTTTGATCTGTATTGATTTATAAAATATTGTAATGATCATCTTGGTATGGTGTACCAACTCCTAACTTTCAAACAATCTGTCTGTATTCTTTTATCTACTAGGTATGTCTGTGGTAAACGCTGTTGATCTCACAATCATTCAAACTCATTTTTACAACCATTTATGTAACTACTGTGATGTTGTTTGTTTACCCGAAAAAAAAACTAAGTAATACATTTAACAATTGCCTTTGTAAACCCCTTCGGATTCCAATGAAAATATTTACGTTAAAGTGAAACATTTAGCGCCAAAGTTAGGGCACAACCTTGCAGTGTTAACACAAAGCATAATGCAAAGAGATCTGTTATCGAAATTAACTGCCATGCGTCAGATGGTTTAATTGTCAGTGTTGCCACTGTGGTAGTACTATGAGGTTTAGTAGTTTTTTTGGGTCAAGGTGTTATTTAGCTGCGTTTACTACGAGCTTCATTAAAAATACATTTGATGTAGGTACTTCTCCTTACTTTTCCTTTGTATACCTAATCCTATCCTACTATATTATAAACTAGCTTCTACCCGTCATAGGTCTTATATTAAAGATTTTAATTAAATATACAGCGTCATTTAAGTTGAAAAAATACCTACTAAATCCTAATAGTACAGTTATGATCAAGCTAATGAATTTTGCTCCAACCCCGAACAAATAAACAAACAAACAGACACGAAGAATAAAAATTACAGATTTGGACTCAGAAGCCCTAAATTAGTCGATTTTGAATTTATCTTGAATATACCGTCACAGCTATTTTTACAATTTTATAATAGTAGAGACGAGAAGAGAAGAGATGTGAAAGTTTGCGAAGATATTTGGATGTTTGTTACTCAATCACGCTGAACGAATCAAGCTGAAATTTGGTACAGAGACAGATTATAATCTGGAATAACACATAATGCAATACATTTTATCCCAGGAATATTTTCCCATGGGAAGCGGGATTACGGGAACAGCGTTCCACGCAGACAAAGCCGCCAGCATCAGCTAGTAAGTTATAAAAGCAAAAGTTTGTGATAGCTAAACGAATCGGGCTGAAATTTGGTACAGGGTCGTATAAGGTAAGTCCTGGGGTATCCTTCCGAGGGTTTACCCGGGGCTCCCAACCGTAGGCTGTTAAGTAGGATACGTGTGGTTTTTAGTCGGTAGGAGTCCGGCATAGCATACCTGTAGGATTTTCCTTACGTTAAAAAAAAGTGTCGTAAGTAAATAGAAATTCAATTGAAGTGGTCTTCCATCTGAGAACCAACCACGACATATCGATACCTCTGGGCTCAAAGGTCGTAAAGGACATTTGGGCGAAAATGACTTTTTGATACAGTTTTACTCAATTTTTAATTCCCTATCGATCTGTATATTCCGTTTTACGAAATTCGCAAAAAAAATGCCTTTACGACCCACATAATCTGAGACTTTAAGCCAAGTTTACCGTGAAAATATGGAAGTAAATAACACTTACCTACTAGAGTGAAATTATTTTGGTAGTAAAGGAAAATATAAAGAAAATTTTGGGTGTAAAACACATAAAAAATTTAAATGGTCCTATACTCCCTATAAGTGACCTCAAAAATATGGATGTAAATGACATCAGGACCTGTCCTGATGTCCTTTACATCCATACTGCTACTTGTAGCAGTGTGTTAAAGTGGGTAACTTTAAAAGTGAGCTAGATACAATCGACTTTGGAGACCCACAGGGTAGCGTGCTTGGCCCAACGCTTTTTATAATGTATATGGATAATATAATATGCTATGCCGATGACACTGTTGTTATATTTGATGGTGCAAGTTGGGCTGAAAAATTTACGAAAGCCGAGTTGGGCCTGGGGCAAGTGTCAACATGGTTGCATTATAATTTAGTGACACTGAATGCCAGTAAAACTAAATATGTATGTTTTCATAAAACAGCTAGCTCGGCCCATTATACATCTCTTGGTATCAAATTACACTACTGCAAAGAAATGAAAGGTTGCAAATGTGAATTCATCCAAAGGACAGACAGCATTAAATACCTTGGCGTAATTATTGACGAAAACTTGTTAAAAACCACATCATCGTTTTGTTAAATGGAGTGCGAAAAACCGCAAATATAATGAAATTTCTTCGTTTTTCAGCGCCAACGAACGAATCCGTTTATTTTGCCTTGAGTCCTCCTGAGTCAGTCGGCCGCCCCGTGGAGTCAGGGCTGCTTTGCAGGGAGGGCTTCATCATTGAGATTACATTCCATACATTGATGTCGCCAGCATCCGCAAAGCCCGCCCCTTGTTCGGGCGTGAGTGCGCCGTAGCTGTTCAACAAAAACAGGCGGCTTACCGCGCCTGGATCAGGGCTCGGTCTGTGCGCGACCAGAAAGTGGCCCGCCTCAAAGCCGTGTACAACAGAGCCACTAGGTCCAGTAAGAGAGCCTTCAAGAGAGTGGACGCCCAGCGCATCACGCGGCTTGGTCAGGAGCTCACGTAACATCCGACGGGCAGACGTGAATACTGGCAACTGACCAAAGCCGTGCAGGCCAACTTTTGCAAGCTCTTGCTGCCGCCGCGCCGCTGCGCTATCTTGACGGATGACTGGCTCACAAGGCCCAAGAGAAATCAGTCAGTCAATCTCTTTGCGGCTAATTCCCTGGTCGATGACTGTGGCAAGCAACCTCCCACTATCGCCGACTGTGGAACCACGATGCCGGATATTGTAATCCGGCAGTGCGGCATTGGTGCTGAAGAAGTGTGCAGCTGAATTATGTCCAAAGCTAACACGCCTGTATCGTCTTTCCTATTCGTCGGGAGAAGAGTCGAAGGCTTGGTAGGAGGCGAACGTTCAGCCGATCCCCAAGAAAGGGGATCGGTCGGATCCGGCCAACTATCGCACCATAGCCGTAACCACCGTAATCTGCAAAATGTTCGAGCTAATTATTAACAAACAGCTCATGCGCTATCTGGAGGATCACTCGTTAATTAGCGATTGTCAATATGGTTTTAGGCCGAAACGATCAACGGG
This sequence comes from Miltochrista miniata, assembly GCA_933228765.1. NCBI lineage: Eukaryota > Metazoa > Arthropoda > Insecta > Lepidoptera > Erebidae > Miltochrista > Miltochrista miniata. Next base: position 35,224,377 of record OW121752.1, read on the forward strand.
TGACCACTTAGCGTACATTACACACACCTGGGGTGAGGCTATGGAGAAGCACGGTGAATCTCTGGCTATTGGCCTAGACATGGCTAAAGCCTTTGATAGGGTATGACATGCGTCGCATCTTTCCAAGCTGCCGGCATATGGTCTATCGCCTCAGTTGTGCCGATGGTTGGCCAGCTTCCTGCACGGGCGACGTACACGGGTCCTCTGTGATGGTCAGGCTTCCTGCTTTTTGCAGGTATATGCCGGAGTACCACAGGGATCGGTATTTTCTCCAACTCTCTTTCTTCTGCATATCAATGACATGCTGTCCCTTGGGTGCATTCATTGTTATGCGGATGATAGTACTCTGCATGGGAGCTATTCTGGCCGTCCAGCGGAGGGGCGAGGTGACGTGGAAGGAAAGAGACGACAACGCGGATCTTCACTGGGACCTGGGTCGCATTGCCCAATGGGGTTCGGACAACCTGGTCGAGTTCAATGCCAGAAAAACACACAGTTTACAGCTAAGAAGTCCCCATTCCTATCCCTACCCTGTCTTCGGAACATTACGGTTCCACTAAAAGAAAGCTCAATCACAAAACCTACGTAGAGAGATGTATTGGGCTGGCCTCGTGGAAACTAGAATTCCTGAATAAGTTGAGACTATTTCACGTCACATCAGAGATGTTTACTGTACAAGACGAAGATTCGCCCCTGCGTCGAATTCTGTTCTCACATTTGGGATGACTCCGCAAGACACCTACTAGCGTCAACGCTATGCAGCGACGTGCTATCCGAATAATTGGTTGTCCTGAGGTGACGGGAGGCCTCGAACCGTTAGCGCAACGAAGAACTATAGCGTCCTTGGCTGCCTTCTACCGAATGTATTACGGTGAATGTTCTGAAGAGCTCGATTCAACCTAATCCTACCATCTCCTTTCCAAACCCGAACAACGCGTGCCGGGGCAGAGATGCCACTCATACACAGTGGAGAGAATTTTCGCCTGAACCAAGCATTTCAAAAGATCGTTCATCTGTCGAACTATAAGAACATGGAACGACCTGCCCGCATACGTTTTTTCCTCATCTTACAATCCCGGGTTCTTCAAGAGGAGCGTGAAGAGGCACATCACAGGGCCGGCAACTTGAGGAACCACTGTCGAAAGTCTCACAGACTGTGAGACTGGCCCCCCATCGTTAGATGCACCACGGCTTACCATCAGGGTGGTGGCGACGTCAATTTGACGAGCTTAATATTAAAAAATATAAGTTTATTTAATAATGTAGCCCTTAAAAATGAGTTAGCAAGTGATCCTTATGACCTAAAAAATATTACACTAGTCGATTATTACCTTATTTTCTTCAGAATTGCGCAGTGAAGTAGATTTACACCCTTCGGTGAAATCTTAGGATGGAAATTTGACGGGTGTAAAGGACTTTTATTTTCAAATTTATGGTCGTAAAGGAAATCTATCTCGGTAAATACAGCACTAGGGTATTTTTTTTAATCTGTCTTAGAAAATACTATAAATTCTAAGCACTTTCTTCCTTGGTTTTATTAAAATAGCTCAAGAAACAAAAAAGTTAGAGTACAAAATATTTTTTTTCTTTTGTTTTTTGCTTCTCCTGAAAAGTCCCATTTTGTCCTTTACGACCTTTGAGCCCAGAGGTATCGATATAAGATGCTTAACACAGTTGGAATGGTGTTAATCCTCACAGCTTGCATCCGAAGCGTTCGAGCACGGTAAAGTCGAATAGAGGGGCTTTCTTCCCCAAACGCTTAAGTTGTGGAATGATCTCCAACCTCGATCTTTGGCATAAGAGGCTTAACGCAGTTGAGATGGTGTTCACCCTCACACCTAGCGTCCGGAGCGTTCGAGCACGGTAAAGTCCAATACGGGCTTTCTTCCGCGAACGCTTAGATTGTGGAATGATCTCGGTTTTCCCAAACTCCTGCAGTATGGGTTCTTCAAAAGGGGTCTTAGAAGGTTCTTGCAGGGTCGGCAGCGCGAGTGTAGCGCCTTTGGTGTTGCCAACGTTAATATAGGCATACGGTGACCAAAGTCCAACAGGTGGGGCTATGCTTGTCTGCCGTCTTATTGGTATAAAAGTCATCGTTAGGACACTAAGCTGGCCGTTCTACTAGCTTTTCTACGTACAAAGACATCATAAAAAATACGTCTTAATATAAGATTTTAAAGTAGTTGTAATTAGGGATAAACAAAAAATTTTAAATTACTTATTCAGCGCGGATGCAGATTTGCTAAATTGATAGTTGATTACCCATTTTGTACCTACTGCGTCAAAACTGCGTAGCAAATTGTTTAACGTTTAGTGATTGGTGTAAATCTTAGAAAAAAATATTTTCTTAACCTTCAACAATATATTTTACACAAGCAATCTTATCAGTTTTTTAGGTTAATTAGCTGTATTGAGCTAGCTGGCTTTGTGTACCAAAATATTTATTGTATTTTTATTTTTAACTCCTTTTGTCAAACACCACGCAGGTACGTGGTGGGTACCTAAGTAGGTCCAAAATGCTAATTAAAATATATTTGTACCTGCATTGGGTGTTATAATTAGAAATCGATATAAGGGTCCCAAAATATTTAATACTAGCTGAGCCCGCGACTTCGTTTACGTCACATAAGGTGTATGAAAGGAGAGGTATTTCTTCATCAGAGTCATCAAGCAGCGTCTGAAACTGCCCTGTTTGCTTAATCATAAAAGAGCTTAATGATTAAGACTATTTTTAAACAATTCAGTCCGCGCCGAAGGCTCTTTTATGATTTAGCCAACACGCCAGTTTAGGTTCACTCACATTCAAAGAAACCCCTACAATTAAAATTTTCAAATATCTGATTCTTAAAAGTTTTATAACTCTTTTATTTCTAAACCGATTTACATAAAACAAACGCTAAATGTTAACTGGAGCAAACCTTAACACAATAATAAAAACCGCATTGCAATCGGTTAAGCGGTTACTGAGATTAGCGTGCGTACAGACAAACAGATATACAGACATACAGACAAACAGACAAAAATTCTAAAAATCATTGTTTTGGGTTCTATTGCGTTCATAAAGCCCCCCTATAATATTTTTTCTTATTTATCTTCCATGTAAAGACAGCGACCTGTTACGATTTTATTATATGTATTGATATTGATTATATCTAGCTTACTTTGCCAAACACCATGTATAACCTAACCTACACACGCCCATCGTGATCGGTTGAACAACTGCCTAATTATAGTGTAACATTACAAAATAAACATTTTAATCAACGATTGTAGACAATTGACGTGCCCCACGGTTTTATTTTAGTCTAGTCTATGCATATGTTTATAATTCCCACGACTGTATCTATTTTATTATTTTTTGGTTTTTAGTACATTTATCTTAAACATTGCAATGTATGTTTAACATAAAACCGTTTAATTTAAAAAGTTTTTTTACCTATTTTTATTTTCTAGTTTTTAGTTTTTATTTCGCATTCTGTTTAATTCATTTAGTGCTTCATTATTGCAAGGTTTCTTGCCCGTTAGTTTATTGCAGTCCAACTTCTCTATACGTAGTCCCTGCAAAGATCTTACTCTACTAAGAGCCACGTAGGCTTGACCTTCTTCAAACAGTTTCGCACCTAAGTATACGACTGCGTGATCCACAGTGCTGCCCTGCATTTTATGTATTGTAGAAGCCCATGATAGTATTAAAGGCAACATTATTTTTTTATCCACCCTAATGCCATGTATGGCATGGCTAAGGTTCAAACGCGCCGAGAACTGTAGTTCTCGGCGCGTTTTAACCTTTCACCTTAACTTGGGTGGTGTACCGCTAACGACGTATCATTTTTAGCCACCCTAACGAAACACAGTCCTCAACACGATACAAAATCTTGACTTGGGTGGTGGATTCAGGCTGGATTAATCTGATACCTAAATTACAGATTCAATTTCTAAATTTAAATGTTATTATTATACGCCATTTAGTGGCTGCGCCCATCTTAAATATTGAGGTTGTATGGTGCATTGTATTCTTCTTGTCAAGCCCTTTTATTTGATACCCATATTGGTGGGATTGTTAAAAAATTGTTATCAGCCATTTGGTAGCGGCAGCCATCTTAGATTTCAATTTTGCATAGTAAATTGTATTCTACTTGTTGAGACCTTTCATTTGATACCCATGTTGATGGGATTGATAAAACCTAAGTTATCCGCCATTTTTTAGTTGCCGCCATCTTGGATTTCAATTTTTTATAGTATATTGTATTCTGCTTGTTGAGACCTTTCATTTGATACCCATATTGATAAAACCTACGTTAGCCGCCATTTTGTAGCGGCCGTCATATTGGATTTCAATTTTTTATAGTATATTGTATTCTGCTTGTTGAGCCCTTTCATTTGATACCCATATTGATGTGATTAATAATAAATAAATTATCCGCCATTTTGTAGCGGCGGCCATCTTGAATTTATAAAGATAATGAATAAACATAATTGTCATCAAAATCCAAAGTGTATTCAAAATTTCAGATTAATCGGTTGACAGGAAGAGGGTGAAAGGAGATCATTCACGTTTCATACATTTTTGGGCCAATTCTGCAAGTGCCGGCCAGAAAAAAGAAATGTAATATTCGCATAGAGCACACAATTTCTTGCAAAAAATACTACTACATTAACCCTGTGCGTGCTATGGTTTTGTTATTACATGCTTTTAAAATACGAGAAAAATGTTATTTTGATGATGTATTTTGATACATTTCATCACTTGAATAGTGATTGTTTTTACGTTATTCTATTTTAATAAGAAAGAATTATCATTTTACTAATTATCTACGTACCTACGCACAAACAAAACGTACCTAACGATTCACAACAAGTCCAAACTTGTTTAAAAAAACTTAGACAAAGGTGCCGCGCGCGCTTCCTTCCCCCCCTGCTCAATCGACAGGTACCTGTCAAATCACCCCGCCACCTCCCGACGCCCGATGGGTGCGATGGGGCCCTACCACCAACCCCGGGGTCCAAGCCAGCCTCACCTGCGAGTGGTGCACCTGCTGATAAACGGATGAGGTCATGGCGCGCAGAAAAGGAAAATTCGAAACTAAACCCTATACCAACCCGTCTGGCCAGCGTGATACAGTAAGGCCAAATATCCTCCTATGATACACACAACAAAACAAAGGCCCCCAGTTCCCGGCACTCCCGCTGTTCTCGATCACGGCAGCGGTCGGAGTGACGGCGGGAGGGGGGGGGTACTAAGAATCTCCGGGTCACTGCCATACAAAACTGACCCTGGCTACGTTTAATGGAACTACTCTGCGCCTGGACGAGCGGCTCACCGAACTCGAGGTAGAACTAGGTCGTATTAACTGGCACATCCAGTATTGTGCGAGGTCCGAAGAAAGGGGGAGGACACGCTAACCCTTGCATCAGGCGACCTGTTTTACATACGCGAAGGTGAAAGAAGACATTCTTTCGAGGGCGGGATTGGCTTTATGGTGAAAAAGGACCTTGTTAGCAGCTTTATGGAGATCAGCAGTGTTTCGCCTCGGGTAGCGTACTTAATACTGAGACTCACCAACAGGTACACCCTGAAGGTGATATAAGTGTACGCCCCGACCTCGAAAAGCACTGTCGACTCGAGGCAGTTGAGACCGTGTACGAGGACATAGCAAAAGCACTACATGGTACTGCCAAGACTCACTACAGCGTTGTGATGGGGGACTTCAATGCCAAAGTGGGAGTACAAGAACGCGGCGAAACGAAGATCGGCCCCTTTGGTGTAGGGCGCAGAAATGACCGGGGCCATATGCTTGTCAGTTTTCTTAAGTCTCAGGGGCTCTTCTTGATGAACTCTTTCTTTAAGAAGAAGCCCCACAGAAAATGGACTTGGCGATGCCCCGACAAGGTCACAAGGAACGAGATAGACTTCATCATGACGGACAGGCAGTCTATATTCAGACATGTCTCTGTGGTTAACAGGTTTAATACCGGTGGTGATCACCGACTTGTACGAGCATATCTGAATTTGGACTTCCGAGCTGAAAGGGCCCGTATGATGAAGCCTACTTTCCGACCTACCGCGCTCCAGTTAGCCTCAGGGGCTGAGAGGTTCCAGTTAGAACTTCAAAATCGTTTTGATCTGCTGGAAACCACTGGCAATATTCACGATAAAGCCGAGAATGTGGTCAGGACGCTACAGCAAGTGTCCCGAAGGTTTTTGTACGGAAAAAGCAATAACAGGTGCTCTAAGCTCTCGTCCGAGACTCTCGAACTTATGAGAATAAGACGGGAAACGCCATCTACGCACTCGTCTTCGTCAGACCAGCGGGATCTAAATCTCAGAATCCGAAAGCTGATACGACGCGACCTTAGACGCTATAACACCAGCATCGTCGAGGCAGCAATCAAGCAGAACAGGGGTACCAAAGTATTTGCCCAACAGCTTGGAAGACCCCGTCTGATGAAACTGAAAACAGCGGATGGCAGAACTGTGACCTCAAGGTTCGAGATCCTCGAGGAAATTAAGAGCTTTTACAGAGACCTGTATGCATCACGGACAAAAAGGCCGACGAGTAGGACCCTACTGATTGTGACCACCGAGTCCCACTATCGCGCCACTATAGCGAGGCCATTCCGGACATCGGTCAGGGCGAGGTGAGGGCGGCTCTCGGGCAACTTAAAAACAACAAGTGTGACGGAATTACAATTGAACTACTGAAGGCGGTGGCGGGGGGGGGGGGGGGCTACGGTTCTCAACGAGCTGACTAGTTTGTTTATTCCGTCCTCCAACAGGGACAAACACCTGAAGCGTGGAGCGGGAGTGCGTTGGCTCTGTTCTTCAAGAAAGGTGATAAGACCTTGCTGAGGAATTACAGACCCATCTCGCTCCTGAGCCATGTTTACAAGTTGTTCTCGAGACTAGTCACAAACCGCCTCTCCGGAAGGCTCGACGAGTTTCAGCCAAAGGAGCAAGCCGGATTTCAAAAAGGCTTTAGAACCGTGGACCACATCTATACTGTACGGCAGATTGTACAGAAAACAAACGCGTACAATCAGCCGCTGTGTATGGCGTTTGTGGACTACAGGAAGGCCTTTGACTCTGTCGAAATAAAATACTCTTTATCTTTATTTTACATGCTTATTTATGTAGGAACGAGAAATCAAAATGGGCATAAAATATGCCTCTGCCTCACCCTTCGGAGAAACAGGTATAATTATATGTATGTGTGCTTATATGTGTTCTGAAAGACATAATTAATAAAATAAATCACTATTCAACTGCTCATATCAATTAGAATGACACCTTCGAAATAACATTTTTCACGAATTTTAAAAGCATGTAACAAAAAAACCATAGCACGCACAGGGTTAAGGTAGTAGTATTTTTTGCTAGAAATTGTGTGTTCTATGGGAATATCACATTTTCTTTTTCTGGCCGGCACTTTCATTTTTTGGTCCAAAATGAATGATGTCCTTTGAATTACTAAATTTGACCCAAGAATAAATAATAAAATAAAACAAACGGGGTGAGCTAAATAAAACCGTTTAAATATAATACAAATTTTGTACTATCACAACCACGGAGCTTACTTTAATCCTCGTGGGTGTGTTTTACATTAAATATTATTATCAAAATCACTGTAGCCTATCTAGTAATTACTATATTGTATGTAAATTAGATATTACATTAATTGTGTAGCATAGATAAAACATCTTAATGTGATCGAATAAAAACTAGGCTGTATTGGATTTTATATTAACGAGTAAAGTTTAAGAAAAAAATGTAGATAATTCAAATTTAGTTTATAATGTTTCCGTATAAAGTAATATTATCTTGCTAAGATTTTGCGTGTGTTACAACCTTGAGATTCATAGATTAACTTCCTTCAAGGAGTTCAAAGACTATGTATGCAGGGCATAGCAGGGTTTTCCATATTTTAGAGACATTATAGATAATAAAAAAATAAATAAAAAAAGGATAAAGATAGATAAGAGAGATAGAGATAAGGGAGCGACCATTAATTACGTGAGGCGTTTTTTGGACAAAATTAGTAAAATGCCGTGATATTTGCCACTACCCCCTTACCATCCCCCAATCTGTCAATAGGGTATTGTGTTATTGTACTTACAATTTGTCACTACCATGAAGGCTGTTCCTAATTATACACTAATGAAGTACTTATTGCAAACATAATCAAAGGACAAAAGGGAATATAAATGGCTTTAAATGCGTACACGCAACATCCTCTACGTAGTGTATGACGTCATTGAGTAGGTTGAATACCTATTTATCCTTTGGAAGACTTCTTTTTTTAAAATTAGATTAAAGAAAATTTGAATTTTAGAACTGTAGTTATCTAAGTAAAGAGGTTTGCGTTGTAAATATTAAAACATTAAAATATTATTTACAATCGAATGAAATTTCGATTATTCTTTTCATTGAACTATTACTTTCGGTAATCTGAAAGTTTGGTTAAGATCTATCTGATGGTTTCGGTAATCAAAATATTTTATTTAATTTGTGGACATTCACACGGGTTAGGTTCGGAAGGACGGAATATAAGCTTGTGCTATGGGATCTAGACGCCTGATATAGGTACATAGTTATATATTTCTAATTACATACATATTCTACGTAGAAAAAGATCTTTAAAAATATATAAGGTTTGGGAAGCTAAATCGAAAATATTCTTGAAAATGCCGTACTTGTTAAGGTACTTAGACTTATTACTGGTCTTGAATTACTAATTAGTGTAATACTGGTCTTGAATTACTAATTAGTGTAATATGATATTTAAGCTTGACGATTAATAGATACTACAACAGAAGCCTCGGCCTTAGTGGTGCAAAAGGGCTATTTCTTTTTGTCTAAAATGTTATTCTCTATGGATTTATTCCATGAAACGAAAGAGAAATTTTCAAAATTAAGAGAGGTAAATTCAAATTTCGATAAAAATCCCATGTTTATAAAATCATTTCATAAAATGGTATACCCATTATCTTATACATTTCCTTATTTACATAACATAAGAAACATGTAACCATGTTTCTAGCAAATAAATATTCTATGCTATTCTGTTCTGTTCTGTTCAGCCCCCTTAGCGCTTGTTCAGTCACGGCGGGAACCGCGCGATTGTAGAATCGCGCGGGAATCGCGCGGGTCTTATTTGTATGAGTTAGTTAGTAATCGTTCAGACATAACCGCGCGGTTGATCAAACCGCGCGGTTACCGCAACCCAACCGCCAGAAAATAGAATCGCGCTGCTCCCGCGCGTTTCTATTACTATGGAGTCTTTACTTCGCGTTCAGTTGCGTTGCGGCTACCGCGCGGTTATTACGTCACAGGTCGTGAGAAGTTGATGAAGTGCAGAAGAGACCTGCAATATGGGATCTTCAGTGTGAAGGTTACTCAAATAAAATTATCAAGAACCGAGCTTGGCAAGAGTTGGTGGAGATATTTGGAATTTGTGAGGACACGTTGAAAAAAAAGAATATTTTAAGTAAGTAGGTTTAAGGATGACTCACGTTACACCGTGCCAGGTCCGAGCCGAGTGTCGGCCGTCGCTTGGACCCGGCACGGTCAACTCATATATTTTGTATTACTATATTATTACTATTTGTATTACTTAATATTAGATGCACCGCCTTTATTTTATTTTTTTTAAGGAGCAACCACAGCAAACACACTTCTTCGTCGACCTCAATTTTCCAACTGACATTATCCCCGTACGAAAATCGCAAAATAACCGCCGGTGTCTGAACAGCATCACAATTTTGCGGTTTCAAACCGCGCGATTCGTAAACGCGCGGTTCCCGCAAGTCTGAACTAGCGCTTAGACAAGTGGCACCAGCGTAAATCGCAAACGAAAGGATAGAATGTATCGACCAATCACACCCAAGCGCGTGATCCCGCCGCGGCGCGCGATTCGTGCGATTTATGCTTGTGCCACTTGTCTTAGGTGGCTGTTCTGTTCTGTTCTGTTCTATTCTATTCCATTCTATTCAAAAAACGGTCATGTGTAAATATTTCGTAGCCGGCAAATATGCAACCGAAAACAAAAGTAACACGCACAAATTCCTACAAACGTCCACAGCGTGGTGCGCTCATCGCGCGGAACAATTAGGGCGCGACGCTACCGCCATCCATCGCGGCGCAAGATTAATGTGCTGGACATCACGATATGTACAATCACGTACTTTAATGGATCCGTTGTTTATTCTCATCTTTTGAGATTTAGAATTAACGAAGGATGCTTACATTCTCTTAGTCTGAGTCTCTTTACTGAGGGAGAAGGCTCAAGACGGTGACGTGGTTGATGAAAGTTTTACGCACTCCTCACCCCCCAAGAATCGGGATAACATCCGAACAAACCCCACGGCATAGCAGAGGCTCCTAGAAGATGCCGTGGTGGTAGTCAAAGTCTGTCGGGAATCCTGGAGCATCCTTCTAAGGGCTTACCCGAGACTTCCAGCCGTAGGCAGTAGTGATGCACCGTGTGGTTATAGCCAGTAGGTCCGGCATAGCATCCATGATGATTCCCACTTGTAAAAAACGCATACTAGAGAGAATGTGAACCTTAAACCGTTTATGTTGAACATCCTTAGGTACATGATTCTAAATACAAACATATAGTAGACAATTATTACATCAGATACCTACACATTGGTCTTGGGGTTTAGTCAGGTAGTCCGACCACAAAATTAATGTAATAATAATTTGACTGCCTCTGTGGCGCAGTCGGTAGTGATACCGCCTGTGGCGCTGGAGGTCGTGGGTTCGATTCCCACCGGAGACAAATATTTGTGTGACCCATAAATGTTTATCTCAAGAGTCTGGGTGTTCGTATGTATAATATGTATGTATTTAAAAGTATATAAGTATTAATATCCGTGGTCTGATACCCGTAACACAAGCAGGTTATTCCTAGCTTTCTTTGGGATCAGATAGCGTTGTGTGAAATGTCCGTGAATATATTTATTATTATTTATTAGTAGGATCAAGAGGCCAATCAACACAAAATACTAGAAAATATTAATTGCATACATAACAAATGTACACGACTGTACAAATCTTAATACAGTGACAACAGTTTCACAAGTTTGGCTTCCAGTGAGGCGTGAGAAAGTGTAAAGTTAGACTAGTTAGTCACAACTTTGTATCGTTGTGAGTGATATTGATAGAGAGATGGAGCAGCCTATTTAGTGCATGCAATATTACCGAGATACGACCGTAAAACAAGACATACTGGCACTTATCAGCACCATCATAGAACGTCCCTGTTGCAAACTTACCGTTTTTAGGTTATTGTCGTCGCATTCTGTCTAGTATGCCCTTTTGTGGAAGTCCTCATGGATACTATGGCGGACTCCTGCCGGCTGAATTCTCACGATGCCTTACTGCCCACGGCTGGAAGTCTACGGAGGATGTCCTAGGACTCCCGGCAAGCTTTGGCTACCAACGCTACACCTAGGGGTTCGGGTGTTATCTTTGGGGTTTAATACCGGTATTATCCCGCTTCATAAGGTGTGAGTCGTGCGTGAAACTCTCATGTCAAGCCGCCGTCTTGGCCTGGAACTTCATCTGGGGGTAATATGTAGCCTAATTGTGTTATTACAGACTGTAATGTATCATTGTTCGGATAATTCGGAAACGATAAACTCTATAAAGATTATAGTGTCCCAATACCTACGTTAATAAAAGAAAAAGAGGAGTTAAAAGTATGTTACGGGGAAACTCTAAAGAGGTTTTGACAACCAGAGAACGTCTGAAACTACTTCTTATATAAGGCAACTAGCTGACCCGCGCAACTTCGTTTGCGCCACATAAGAGAGAGTATTACCTGTTCCCGTCGCATTTACTCCCGTCGCGTTGCGTTTACTCCCGCAGCGTCTCATCGTTAATATTCAATACTACGTGAGAAAGAGACAGAGAGAGAGAGAAAAAGGTTTCTCGTCGCATTATTTTTAAGAACAATTTCGTTTATGAAAGAGGTATCCCGTGGCATTATTGTAGAAAAAATGTATTGCCATTAAAATGGTCATTGTGCACCAACCCAAAGAGAGACACATGCTATCGCGCAATTTTTTTAGAACTTTTTTAAGAGAGACAATTTTGTAGTACTTACATATTTTTTACATAACTATAAATATTTACGCAGCACACGTAACGAAGCTCTCAAAAGGAATACCTTTTCCCCCGTTTTTGAAACATTTACTATTACTGCTCCGCTCCTATTCGTTGTAGCGTGATGCTATATAGCCTATGACACTCCACAATAACGTAGCTTTCTATTGGTGAAAGAATTTTTAAAATCAGTTCAGTGGATCCCGAGATTACCCCTTACAATTTAACAAACACACAAACTTTACTTCTTTATAATATTAGTATAGATAAGTTCTTACATACTAGATAGACGTATCTTCAAAGTAAAGGCAATGTGCATATTATATGAAATTTAGGTCAATTATATGATATTACATTTCAAAACAAGAGGGGTGCATTCACAATAAAACTCAACTGACTCAGCCCTAATGAAAAATTGAAAACCAAATAATCAATATCGATTTAAATAAAGAACGAAGCAAAACAAATTCCAATTAAAAAGATTAAAAGCCGAAACGGAAAATGAAAACAGCAGCATCGTTTAAAAAAATGTTCCAATTTCGAATACAGTCCCCGTTGGCTGTCGGACAAACAATCTGTGGCCTAGTTGTCTATGGGCTACATTAAATGGCGTAACAATCGTGTCAGCGATTCGCGGTGTTTAAGCGACGCGATGGTTCTATAAATATTCGTTGAACATTGTACTTAGATGGCAATTATCAAGTGATTAACCACTTATAATAAGCGAATAGGTCAACAACTTGACGGTCTCTGCTCGCTTTCATAGAGACGTTCTTGGCATACTAATTTGTCTTCTTTCCTGTTCAAGTGATGCGAATGAAGTACCTATAAAAAGCTTGGCAAAAAAATCTAGAAACTAAACTATTATTTTGCATGCTGGCTACATTTCAAAAATGTTGTCAATAACGTCACACATGTCAGTTCATAAATCAAGTGCTGGGTCGGCGGGAAACTTTCAGACAAGCGTTACATTTCGTTAAAATAATTTTTCAAAACTAGTGTATTTTTGAGTATTTATGTTTAGTTTATGGTGGATTATTAAACATAAAGGTTCAACAACGTGCAAAAGTGTTGGAAAGCGATAAAGCGAAGTGAAACGCGAGTTTTTAGGTTTGTCGACAAATTCCACAGCAAGCCCTAGTAAGGTTCCACCACCTTACTAGAGTAGAACTTAGTCCAAACTAGGACATACATAAATACGCTGCTCTTAAGGCTACTTTCCACTTTGATTAGTGCGAGTGCAGGTGATTAATTGTGTAGTAGTAATCTCAATGATTAGTACAAGTGTCTGTTGAGAGTAGTGTCCAATTGTGTTTAGTTTCTGCGCTTAGTTAAAGGTTAGTTGTTGGACGACTAACAGCATATAAGGACGACCAAATTCAAGAAACCATGGTTTATGAGGGTAAAAGCCATGTGATAAAACACAATTTATGAGCAAGGGTGTTGAAAACAGTAAAATATTATCAAATAATAACAAGAGAACATCGAACTAAACAGTAGCTACTAAACAACGAGCATGTCCAATCGTGTTTAGTTGCAGCCGTTGCAGGCACGCTGCGAGTGAAGGGGGTGGAGAGGCGCGCGGGACGCGGCTACTCGCAAAAAAATAGAACGCTCTTCTATTCATTTTACTTCGCTGATTAGTAATCACCTGCACTAATCACTAGTGGGCCACACGGGATTAGTACTAATCATTAAGCACCTGCATTAATCACCTGCACTCGCACTAATCAAAGTGGAAAGTAGGCTTTAAGAATAATCATAACATGGAAATGATTTTTTTTTTTAACTATGAAATTTACTTGACTTTGGCATACTCTCAAACTGAGAAAGTCCAAGAACAAGAAGAAGAAAAAATCAAGTGCTACAATTGGATTAGAGAATTGACATTTATTGACAACTGGATATTGATTGGTGGTTCTTTCTAACGGGTTGCCATATGAAATGCAATATTATGTATGTAGATATTAGTAAAATAGCCTGTTTGACTACATTTGAACAAATCTACCGTTGCTAAATACCCATAGAAGGCGCTCGTTCACTTATTCACAGCCTCTCGAATCCGTGAGACACTTGGATAACAAATTTTTAACCAAAACCGAACTAGACTGAAAAAAAAAATGTTGTATGTACCATAGAAAAACGCTGTGACATTTGAAACCAACCGTTGACTTGGAAACCTCTTTGCTCTCATATTTGTTTCTTTTTCTGATTTCTGTGGTCGGATTACTGGTTCTGATGTGTGTGTTTATACATACGTAGTATTTAGTATATTCTTTTTGTTACATACGTACGTCCATTGGATAAAGACCACTTTCGTTTTCGATAAGGTGTATAAATAACACCATAATTTGCTTACTTGCCTACAATGGCTTACAGTTCCTGACTTAATTATTTGTCTAAGTCTAGAGCATTGGTTCCTAACCTTTTGAGAGCTGTTACCCCTGTGGCATGTCAGAGAAACAGATTTTACCCCCAATTAAAAAAAAATCAGGGAAACAATTCAGGAAATGAAAAACATCTTAATTTATAAAAAATGCATATTTAGAATACTACTTTATTACAAACATTTAGTTAATTCAGCCCGACAAAAAACGACGGGTGTTAAAAGTGTGACCTATGTATGTGTGTGTCTGCCTGTGGTGCCGTAGCAACCCAGCGGATGGACAAATGCTTCGCCAGGTGTGTCTCCCTAGGTCTGGAAGACATGAAAACTGGTTCTGATCCTAAAGGCGGGGCGGCCAGCAGACTCCCCACCCGGTTACCGGCCGATGGTGTTGCTCGTCGAGGTGTACAAGCTATTTGCGTATTACTGCACACGTCCTTGTCGGGCACCTCACACGCGTGGGGCCAGATCTGGTGGATAACCAGTTTGGTTGTGGACGCAATTATACGCATTTGAGGCGTGACGTAGGAAGCAATATCACAGGGCGAGCTGGTGATGCCAGTGTCTCTTGAAATCGCCAACTAGAGCTGCGTTACGGAGGCCCTTACTTATCACGGAGTGCCTCCCTACCGTCGAATTATCGGGGTTCATCTTTCCGAGAGGACCATAACTTACCTAAGCTGGCTAGGATCGATTCGGCGAGATTCACCGGTGTTCCGCATGGTTTGATCCTAGGACCGTTTCGTTCTTACGGGAGTCGACGACCTCGCTACGTTATGACCCTCTTCATAACGTGCTACGCCGACAACACCCTCGGTACGGCGCCAGGAGCAACGCACTAAGGCGCAGCCCTAAAGGCCACGGCAAGTGTTGCTCAAGTTGTTGGTCGAAAACGGCGGCTGGGTCTTGAGGTCGCCCTTTACCAATCCGAGGCTCTGTGCTTTCACGGACCTTGGAAGGGGCCACCTGCGGGATCCTGCATACAGGTTGGGAGCGTCGGTACTGAGCTCCCGAAGAAGTATCTGGGGCTCGTACTCGATGGCCGATAAAACTTCAGACACCACTTCCAAAGTTTGGTCCCAAAACTGAGAGGCAACAGCGCAACAGCCGCACTCTCGCGGTTTTTGCCTAACATAAGAGGACCCAACGCTCCCTGCAGGAGACTACCTTGGGATCGTGCGGTGTACTTTACTTTTATCGCTATACGGGGCCACCGTATGAGCGAAGACCCTGACGGCCCGCAATGCGACTAGACTACTTAGCCTGAAGAAATCAATGGCCGTCAGGGTGATAAATAAGGATATCGCACGATCTCACGGGGACACAGGGATTTCACGGCTGAGTGCCAGCACTGCGAGGAACGCCGCGAGGACACAGCGCTCCACTCCACACATTGGTTGAGAGCACAGAGTAGGCGCAAAAGCGCCATGTCCTCGTAGCAGGTCTTGACTTGGACATTCTCTCGCTGGAGATTATCTCCTGTGGACACCGCTGCTTCTCTACTACCCGAGTTCCGAGTTCGCAGTCTGCGGCGAGGGCGCTGCAGACTTTTCTTCGCCCAAGACTACTGGCCTCCATGCCCCGGGACTGAGGATGGTCGTGGGGTTTTTTAATTTCCAAATTAACATTTCTTTTATTTTTAACCCTCGACGAAAAATGAGGGGTATTATAAGTTTCAATTGGGCATCTATGTCTCTGTCTCTAAGCAACGGGCCGCGCAGCACCCAATCGTACCCGATGTTCCACAGAATCGGTCATAGGACCGATCACTGCGAAACACCGCTGGAACTCGCCGAATCGACCTCAGCCAGCTCAGGTAAGTAATGGCCCTCTCGGAAAGATGAGCCCCGACAATTCGACGGAGGTAGGGAGGCACTCCGTGATAAGTAAGGGCCTCCCTAACGCACCTCCAGTCCAAAGTGTTGAAGGCGGTGGCGATGTCAAGAGACATCGGCATCAACACCTCGCCCTGTGATATTGCTTCCTCCGTCAGGTCTCGAATGCGTATGATCGCGTTCACAACAAATCATCCCTGACGGAAACCAAACTGGTTATTCGCCAGATCTGGCCCCACGTTTGAGGTGCCCGACGAGGCTCTGTGCAACGCTGTGACTATTACAAACAAACAGTTTTAATCGTTTTCAGTCATCGGGATTTTTTCTCAAACTAGACGAGATCCCGAAAATTCCGGGATCTCGTAGGATTGATATTTATAATCCTGCGGGATTTTGAATTTGTGGTTTCTTGTCGGGATTGCATGCCCTAGTTAAGATGGTTTATGGATTTGTTTTTAATATTACCAGAGTTGAGAAGTCACTGTCGCATCTAAAAGTAGTAGCAAACGGTACCAGCATTTTCAGAGTTCTGTTAGCAATTATGGGGTATTCTGAAACTGTTTTTCGCCAAAATGTACCTACATAGTGTGCGGGGGCGAGGAGGCGCCTTCTGGCTCCACATTTCGATTATTCCCAGTTGTTCCGTTGAAGTAGTTCCGTGGCGGAACTAGTGAGACTTTTTTTCCCAGTTGTCCCGCGGAACAAAGCATCAATAATTCAGTTCCCATTAGTTCCGCGGAACAAAGTATAAATGAAATACTAATAAATTCATTCCCAGTAGTTCCGCGGAACAAAGCATAAATTAAAATCTAATAAATTAAGTCCCAGTAGTTCCGCGGAACAAAGCATAAATTAGAAACTAATAAATCAAGTCCCAGTAGTCCCGCGGGAGAAAGCATCAATTACATACGAATATTTTTTGTTCCCATTAGTTCCCTCGGTCTCTTAAGGCTATTTAAAAAAAATGAAGATCGACAAAACAAATGAAGATCAATAAAACAAATGAAGATCAATGAAACAAATGAAGATCGACAAAACAAATGAAGATTGACGAAACAAACGAAGATCGACGAAGCAAATGAAGATCAATGAAACAAATGAAGACCAGTAAAACAAATGACGGTTGGAAAAACAAATGACGATCGAAAAAACATATGCAGATCAATAAAACAAAAGACTATAGCAAGTTGATAAGGTCAAAAGTTACTTGCAGCCATATTTTGTAATCTAAATGCGATGCCGATTACCATTCAAAAAATAGGTGCAAGCAATTCTCTACCTTATGAACATGCATAATATTTATTTATTTTTTATATATTTGTGATCTGTGATGTCTATAAACGCCTAAAAGCACATTTTTAGGGAAATGTCATTAAGGTCGAGAATTGCTTGCATATAATTTTTTGAATGGTTATCGCATCTAGATTACAAAAAAGGGGCCATGCAAATTTCGACCTTATGAGCATGCATAATATATATTTATTTTTTATATATTCGTGATCTGTAATGTCTATAATCGCCTAAAAGCACATTTTTAGATAAGTGTCATTAAGGTCGAGAATTGCTTGCACCTAGTTTTTTTTATGGTAATCGCTTCAGATTACAAAATATGGCTACAAATAACTTTGACCTTATCGACTTGCTTATAGTCTTTTGTTTTATTGATCTGCATATGTTTTTTCGATCGTCATTTGTTCTTCCAACCGTTATTTGTTTTTTCAACCGTCATTTGTTTTGCTGATCTTCATTTTTTCGCCGATCTTCATTTGCTTTTGTCGATCTTCATTTGTTATTGTAGATCTTCATTTGTTTTGTAAATTATTTAACTACTACTTTTAAACTAGATGTTCTTCGTATCGTTCTATTAATGGATCTTTTTCCACTCGCATGTCCTAAAAGATCCATTTTTCATAAAAAATAAAAATACTTTAAGGTTTGGAGTGGACATAATATAATGTCCTTAAATATCCATGATAGTTACGGCTACGGAACTATTGGGAATAGAAAAGTTTTACTAGTTCCGCTACGGAACTACTGAGAATAGAAAAGTCTCACTAGTTCAGCCACGGAACTACTGAGAATAGAAAAGTCTCACTAGTTCCGCCACGGAACTACTGAGAATAAAAATGTCCCAGTAGTTCCGTGGTGCGGAACTACTGGGAAAAAAAAGTCTCACTAGTTCCGCCACGGAACTATTGGGACAAAAAGTCTCACTAGTTCCGTCGCGGAACTACTGCCGCGGAACAACTGGGAATGAAGGCCACATCGATCGATTTCACTGAGATTTTGCGAACACGAGAGATCGCTATGCCGCGTACCTACCTAGGTTTTCATTTTATACATAAAAACATATTTTTACTCATCTATTTTAGGCATCATCTTTGTTACCCCCATAGAATAGCTGCTTTACCCCCGCGGGGGTAATTACCCCCAGGTTCGGAACCAATGGTCTAGAGAGTATTAAGTACCTACAATAAGTATTCCATTTCATTTTCCACCATGATGACATAAAATTCAGATTACGTTGGGAAACAGGGTAAATGAAAAACAAAATGGATTTGACCAAATTCTATTGTTACGTCAAAAGTCAAAACCCTTTAAGACGCTGAAATTTCAAAATTAAATAGAAACAAGAAGCCGTGAGATCGTTCTCACCCGACTGCCCCTCTCTAACACGTTTATTGTGAAATTTCAATCCGATTGACGCTGTCATTTTTGTTTTATTTCAAACTTTGAACAGAAGATCCACGTGACCTAGTGACGTAGTTTAATGCGACAGAGTCACAGACTACAGACAAAGTCTCGACATAAGCCCCTCTGCACTCTATTTTATAGAGAGGGGCTAAAAGACACAATAAAAAAACAGATTTAAATATTATAACCGGCTGCGATGACGTCACTCACACAAGATGGCCCCCACAATCATGTGTTGTGCCTAGAGTTAGGTAAAGTGCAGTGACCCCGTCCAATGTTAATGTCAGTGGTTATTACGCCTGCCGCTAAGATGTATTGACGAACCGTGGATTTACGACGGGGGTGGCTACAGTTACTTACTATACTTCACGCACAACCATTAGTTATACGGCCGTAAAATTCTACCAACAGTAAATTACTTGCAGTAAAAGAAATATTGGAAGCTGCAAGCTGCAACCCACCACATCGCACCTACTTACTTTTTTTATCATCACAAAGAATTTCTTTGACTTGGTAACTGCGGTCGTGGTCTTTATACAGTGTACCTATTTCGATAAACTTTAGTTAAGTTGATGTTGGACCGATTTATCCAAAAAGGATCCAAAGATCCAAACATTAATTAAAGATAGAATGCGTTTTAAAAATGGAAATACAATTTTTTGTTTTATAATATACCTCTGCCTATCCCTTCGGGGATATAGGCGTGACTATTATGTATGTATTTATTTTGGTCATAGGTTGCTTATTTTAGTTTGCTGTCTTTTTTGCCTCTTGCAGTATAGGACAGTTCCAAAACTTGACGTTTTTGCACTAACCCCCTTATTCATAATCGTTTATTAAACCTATTTTAGTTAAAACACATTTTAAGTCTATTGCTGTCTCTAACCACACTCTGTCATTGGTTAGAGACAGCAATAGGCTTAAAGTGTGTTTTAACTAAAATAGGTTTAATAAACGATTATGAATAGGGGGGTAAGTGTTTTGCGCCAAGTATAAGTTATTGTAAAGCATTAAATAATGTAGTAATTTTTTTAATAAATGTCACAATATTCTTTTTCCTATGCTTTTTTGGTAAGGTTTAGCTGTCCATGAGAAAAGATAATCTTTTCTTTTTAATATGCCATTAAAAATAATCTAACTATGCTATGCAAGTGACGGACGCAGTAAAAACGGTATGGGAGAGGTCACTGGGGTCTCTTCCCGCGCACTTAGTATCTGGTAGCGTATTTCATATTTTTATCAACGTATCATCTGGCCTATATGATGTAGAAAGAAGAATTTTTACGATTCTTGATCATAAGTTCCCACTGGCTCAGTTTTCTGTAAACTATTACTGCATTATTGCGTTTAAACTATTGCTGGGAGGTACATCAAATATTCTTGGACATTCACACACAACATCATCTAGCCCAAATTAAGCTAATCTAAGCTACTCTAATTTAAAAAGTGGAAAACGCTGTTGATTGCACGATTGCAACTTCTCTAATGTTTATACATTAAACTAAGAAAATTATGTAACTGTTTGTTTTTCCGATTATATAAAAATAAATACTTATTCATATTTTAGTGACAACTTTGTGACATTTGCATTTAAAAACGTTTTCCGTGCTTCGGAATACGTAAACTGTTGATCCCGGTTTTCAGTAAGGTGGTAGTTGTTAGTCAATTTGAAGGTGTTATTTGAAATTAGCAAAATTTCAACTGTGGGTTATCAAAACCTGTGCCTATTCATTTTATCACGCCTCACCATCTTTTACGCGGGACGAAAACAAAAATGTTGAAATGTTGGCGTATAGTACATATGCCTCTGCCTACCCCTTCCGGAATAAAGCCGCTGCCTACTCCCCTGAGCACCGTAGTTCGATCACCGCACTATTTGAAATTCTTTTTCCAGTCAGACTAGTTTTTAGAATTATTTTAATCTTAATAATACCTTTCAAATGACCCGTATTTTTGATAAATCGGCTCAATTTATTTAAAGCGATTTTTATTTTTTGCGTTACTCTACAAACATCAATAATGATGGCATTATGTATTGGTTTATTTTTGCATAAATACGTCCCACAATTTGAAAAAAGAAAATTGTCTGATTTAAAAAATGTCGCCCATGTTGATCACAAAGAGATGAATTATAATAAAAGGACATCAAACACCAACCTTTATCAAAGTACTAAAATGCTGTAATCTCTGTTTACGTTGATAAATCCCATGGGAACTTTTCGGTACCTAAATGAAAAGTAGCCTACTAGTATGTAATACTATTATATTATCTTTGCTACTAGTCTACTTTTTTATACCGTGAACAAATTTCTGTGACAAATAATGTTAGATAAATAATACCTATTGTATTTAGTCAATCGATCAAATCAGCCTCTGGCAGTCCACTGCTGGACGTAGACCTCTCCCAATTCCCACCACAAACGGTCCTGGTCCTGCATCTTTATGTTTACAATCACGGGTTCTTTAAGAGGAGCGTGAAGAGGCACATCACGGGGCCGCCAACTGTCAGAAATGGCCCCCAATCGCTAGATGCGCCACGGCTTTCCATCAGGCTGGTGGCGACGTCAATTTGGCGAGCTGAATATAACAAAAAAATGTTAGTAATGAAATTATCAAAAATGGCGTAGTAAATGAACGGTGGGTTTTTAATATTCGATAATAGCAACATCGTTCATGCTCACGAACGGTGGCAAAAAAATTCAATACTGATGTATAATTCATAATTCATATGATGCATAATTCGTCTTAACAAAACACGTTCCTACGAAAATATTAATCTTTATTAAAAATATGAATCTTAGTAACTGAGAAAAAAATGTACATTGATTTATTTTACACGGAATAAAATATAGCCTATGTTCACCGTGAATAGTGTGCTGTGCCTATCCAACAGTGAAAGATTTTTTCAAATCGGTTGAGTAGTTTCGGAGTCTATTCGATGCAAACAAACAATCAATCAAATCTTTGTTCTCTAGAATCCCTACTTAATATTATAAACGCGAAAGTAACTCTGTCTGTCTGTCTGTTACGCTTTCACGCCTAAACGGCTGGAGCGATTGAGATGAAATTTGGTATAGGGATATTTTGAGGCCCTGGGAAGGACATAGGCTACTTTTGAACCGACTGCGCAAAAGGACGGTTATGGCTTTACGCAGAGGCGGCGTAAGGCGTGGGCGACGTGGGCCACCGCCCACGGCCTCGCGGTTCGAGGGGCCTCGCGCCTCAAAAATTTTTATGCATTGCTTCAAAGCGAGAACAAAATAAAAAAAAAAATAATTTTGCTATGAAAATTATGTATCGATTCATACAAATCGGCGGACATAGGAATCTTGAAAAATGTTTACTGATTTTATGTGTTTATCTTAATAATTGTGGTCAAAATCATAGAGACACATTTTTGATTAGATTCCATTTTAAAAAATATTCAACAAAAACTGATTTCAATGTATGGAAAAGTTCATTAAAAAAGGGATAGCTTGCGGTTTTCTCGTGTTTTCTTATTTTAAGAGTGACTTGTAATGGGTTGTTAGCAAAATATCTGCAATACATTTTAGCGATTATTCCCAGTTGTTTCGTTGAAGTAGTTCCGTGGCGGAACTAGTGAGACTTTTTCCCAGTTGTCCCGCGGAACAAAGCATCAATAAGTCAGTTCCCATTAGTTCCGCGGAACAAAGTACAAATAAAATACTAATAAATTCATTCCCAGTAGTTCCGCGGAACAAAGTATAAATTAAAAACTAATAAATGAAGTCCCAGTAGTTCCGCGGAACAAAGCATAAATTAAAAACTAATAAATAAAGTCCCAGTAGTCCCGCGGGAGAAAGCATCTCTCACATACGAATGTTTTATGTCCCCATTAGTTCCCTACGGTGTCTTACGGCTATGTTCTCATACAATTAAAAAAATTAGATCGACAAAACAAACGAAGATCGGTACTACAAATGAAGACTGACAAAACAAATAAAGATCGACAAAACAAATGAAGATCAATGAAACAAATGAAGATCAGCAAAACAAATGGCGGTTGGAAAAACAAATGACGGTTGGAAAAACAAATGACGATCGAAAAAACATATGCAGATCAATAAAACAAAAGACTATAGCAAGTTGATAAGGTCAAAAGTTACTTGCAGCCATATTTTGTAATCTAAATGCGATGCCGATTACCATTCAAAAAATAGGTGCAAGCAATTCTCTACCTTATGAACATGCATAATATTTATTTATTTTTTATATATTTGTGATCTGTGATGTCTATAAACGCCTAAAAGCACATTTTTAGGGAAGTGTCATTAAGGTCGAGAATTGCTTGCAGCTATTTTTTTAAATGTTAATCTCATTTTGATTACAGAACATAACTGCAAGTAACTTTTGACCTTATCAACTTGCTTATAGTCATTTGTTTTATTGATCTGCATAATGTTTTTCGATCGTTATTTGTTTTTCCAACTGTCATTTGTTTTGCTGATCTTCATTTGTTTCGGCGATCTTCATTTGCTTTTGTAGATCTTTATTTGTTTTGAAAATTATTTAACTACTTTAAATTTTTAAACTAGATGTTCTTCGTATAATGGATATTTTTCCACTCGCATGTTATAAAAGATCCACATTCATAAAAAATAAAAATACTTTAAGGCTTTAAGGTTTAAAGTGGTCATAATATAATGTCCATAAAGATCCATGATAGTTACGCTACGGAACTATTGGGAATAGAAAAGTCTCACTAGTTCCGCTACGGAACTACTGAGAATAGAAAAGTCTCACTAGTTCCGCCACGGAACTACTGAGAATAGAAAAGTCTCACTAGTTCCGCCACGGAACTACTGAGAATAAAAATGTCCCAGTAGTTCCGTGGTGCGGAACTACTGGGAAAAAAAGTCTCACTAGTTCCGCCACGGAACTATTGGGACAAAAAGTCTCACTAGTTCCGTCGCGGAACAACTGCCGCGGAACTACTGGGAATGAAGGCATTTTAGGTATCCCTAGGTACCGCTCTGGGAGCTATATGACAAAATATCATTTTCCTTATTTTCTTTAAGAAAATTATGTCTAATTCGTTTTTTACCAGTTATAATTGTTAATAAACTACATTTTAGCTTAGTACTGTCCTACCCACATCAAAAATAATATGACTAGCATAAGGGATCGGGAGTTTTTGAGAGATGATTGTAAGCAGACGACTATAATTTTTTCCTACTTTTTTAGCAACATTTTTGTATTGTATAGTGATTTTTCATTAAGATTTGAAGAAA
Source organism: Miltochrista miniata (assembly GCA_933228765.1). Taxonomy (NCBI): domain Eukaryota; kingdom Metazoa; phylum Arthropoda; class Insecta; order Lepidoptera; family Erebidae; genus Miltochrista; species Miltochrista miniata. Next base: position 35,248,653 of record OW121752.1, read on the forward strand.
ATAATGTACTAATCAAATAAAACAATAACAAGTTTTAGAAAACATATATCATAGTTATATACCTAAATACAAAAACTTACTTATAAAAATAAAAGTGGTAATAAAAAATTTTAAATAAAAAATAGAACCGACTTCATACAAATCCTTATAAATAAAATTTACTTAGCACATAGTAATATGTATTTTGATTTATCAGTGCGGGGAATCTCCCTTGTTTTATTCCTTCCGGACTGTTGGTACCACTGCTAAGTTCCACTTTGTATGTTTACTTGGCAGTCGGGTTTTTTGTATTCTAAATAGGTAAATAAGTTTATTAGCTACAGTGGTTTGATTCTGGTCATCTGATGATTAACAATAAAGGTTAAGGGGTCCAACAGGATTTACAAATACTCCTGGACCCATTTAGGTAGTGGAACCAACATATATGTTTTATCCTGGATTTTTTGGGACGAGTGACCCTTAGATCATCTAACCACAGGATGCGCCTTACTTAAGCATTGTTTTCTGCCATTGCACACGACCATTTGGTCTTTTGGCTTTATGAAAAGCCTGTACATGAGTACATCATTTTATATGATTAAACTAGTACATTACATTGTAGTTGACTGTACAATAACAATTAACACACAACAGCCATTACGCGTTTGTCGATAAATACATTTTTAAATGCAATGAAATTTTATATGTCTTTGTGTTTCCCCCTTCATTTGTATGAAAACTGGCAGAATATTTTGTTATGCGGTGGTTCGCAAAGGCTAGTCCCGTGTTATATGGTCTAAAGGAGTGACCCCACTAACCACATTTGACGTAAACCTCTTTGATTTAAACTTTTTGTTCCATATGGCGATACTATTATTATTGGCGCCACAGAACAGGGCCTCGCGAAATCTGTCTTGCCCACACCAAATTTAGGTCTTGCCCCGCCACTGGTTTTACGCGATAACGACTTCTACGCGGTCGATGCCGCGGGGAACAGCTAGTATTAGTATATAGACAATATTCTTTACCTACCTTTACTCTACAAAGGCATGAAATATGTATATACAATTTTTGTCTTCTTGTACCTATTGTATGTCGGTGATATTTTACGCAAAAGTATCTACTGAAAAATTTTGATTGAAATTTTGTTCGACTATCATAAAATGACAAGAGACCACGGCTATACACTGGCTACATTATTTTCACGCTTCTTCGCCTAGGAATTAGGTAGAGATCTATTATAAATTCCACAATATCACAATATTTCAAGCAAACAAATTTATAAAATATACATATTCTATTATATCTTCAAGCTTAGGGAAGTATTTATAAATGTTTTTGTAGCGCCACAGTTTTTCAACATCTTGTAAAATAATAAAATGATAATTAAAGTGTTAGAGCCGTGCAGGAAGTCGTTACAAGAATCTGTCAGTGCATCGGTTACGGTACGAAGTATCTAGACCTTACTGCTGCCATTGTTTCTATGCTATGATATTGTAGGTACCTAGCTACCAGAGAAATTATTTGAATGAAGGGATAGCACATCCTTTTTTTTAACGTGGGGGAAAATTCATCATGGATGCTATGCCGGACTCACAGATATCAGAAAAAAAATTTCTGATTTCTGTGGCCGGACTCCTACCGACTAAAAAACCTCACGTTACGCCCAACAGCCTATGGTTTGGAGCCCCGGGAAAGCCCTCGGAAGGATGTCCCAGGACTCCCAACAGACCCACGGCCGCCATTGCGGTCTCGCCTAGGGGTGCAAGGGACAGCACATCCTACGATACAAGTACACCTTTTGTAAATATCGTTATGTCGTCTATACTAGCGGCTCCTAAAGCAGGGTTAGAGCTCTTCAGAATCGGGGGAGAGCAATGCTGTAACTTAGTAGGTACAACAAAAACTGAGAAATTAGAAGATATTTAGGGAAGTATAGATATGTAATAGTTCACCGCAAATTCAACGCCCAGATATTTAATGTTTAAATATAAAATTGATATAAGTAAGTACCTACCTAAAGATGTAGTTACAGCATAGCATTTGCCAGTCCTAATCAGGATGATTCCATTGTCTAACCCTCAAAACAGATAGAAACTTTTATACCTATGCTTCTAGATCTAGATCTAGAAGCATAGGTACCTTAGACCTAGGTCTAAGGTCTAATTTGTTGCACAATATCACTATGGTTGAGATCGTCTTGTTGTGTAATAAGTATTAGAATTACGTCCGTCATAAGCATTTATTAGGCTTACTAAAATGTAGCAGGAAACACTGCAAATATCTGGTAAAGGCTTAGACCATATAACACGGGACTAGCCTTTGCGAACCACCGCATACAAAAATATTCTGCCAGTTTTCATACAAATGAAGGGGGAAACACAAAGACATATAAAATTTCATTGCATTTAAAAATGTATTTATCGACAAACGCGTAATGGCTGTTGTGTGTTAATTGTTATTGTACAGTCAACTACAATGTAATGTACTAGTTTAATCATATAAAATGATGTACTGATGTACAGGCTTTTCATAAAGCCAAAAGACCAAATGGTCATGTGCAATGGCAGAAAACAATGCTTAAGTAAGGCGCATCCTGTGGTTAGATGATCTAAGGGTAAAGGGCACCATTTTATTTTTCCGCTAAGGTGAAAAGCATACAGCCAACTAGATCGCAAATGGTCACTGTAGCACCTGTAGCCTATGAACGCTTGTAGCATTGGAGGCGCTGGAGGTGCTACATTCGCGTTGCCAAGCCTGTAAAATCCTTGCAAGGTTCATGCAATTCTATAAACACTGACGGACAAAATGGCTTTGGCGCCGAGGCTCATATAAATCAATGAAAATAAAAAGTTCGTTGTAGTATTCCAAGTCTCATAATTACAAAATTCTAGTAAAATAACAGTACGTTTATCTCCTTTTCAGATCTTATGATGAGGTGTCTGTGATCTCAACTTGCGGCGGGTGCTTCCAGCGTTCACAATGACGTCGGAACGAGCCATCCCCCACTTGAGGGACATCTTCGGCCTCAACCAGCAATACGACGGTAAAACTTTCGATGACAACGACGACAAAACTAAGAAATCAAGAAAGAAAAAGGATGATTACCGCACATACGGCAACGGTGATGTCAAAACTTTAGAGAGGCACCTCAGTATGAAGAAAACTATAAGGAAAAAGATCATGCGTGATCTTCAGCAGGCGTTCGTTGAAGACCCTAACGAGTTTAAGGTCGAGAATACGAGCCCTGAGAAGCTCAAGGCAGAATTGAGCGCAGAAGCTGTGAAAATTGAGAAAAATGTTCGCAAGAATGATCCGACGTTCTTGGATATGTTGAGGGGAGAGACTCGAGGCGAGGAAGCCAGGGAAGAGATACCTCCGGCTGAGAAGACCAGCTTCTGGCGGCGTCTTACTATGAAAAATAAAAATAAAAGATAGATTCGTGCTGTGCGCCGAGTGATGGCAACATTTCGCTCCGTTTCTTCCAAAGTTAGATAGTCTAGGGAAAAGTTATGATAGTTTCTTGAAGAATGTCTCATGCTATCGCTATCTTCTTGCCGAGATTAGCAGATAGGTATATATGGAGCAAATTACTTCCATAAGCGTGATTAGCATGACCTTTTTTCGACAAATTATCACTGTGCTAACAATCAATTTGAAACAAATTTATAATAAGCTGATTGGAACAAAATTGTAAATATTTTATTGACAGTTTGGTTCCTTTGCTTCTAGAATTAACTGGAGTCAAATAAGCCCTATACTATGCTATGATAAGACCGCAAGGATCCTTGTCAAAAATTGGAATCCACTATTTTAACTTTGATGTTTATCTATGGAGTTTTGATTCACATTAATTTATTGCGTTTTGAAATTTGAGATTGGTTGTAGCCTATTGTGAAAAGGTTGTATCTAAGTTGGTTATTATAGAAGAAGCTAATGCGTTAAGCGTGCGTGAAACTTTCGTCTCTCTTGGAGCTGCTCCTGTAAGAATAGTCTTTGAACTCTTGGGTGACTTGGGCGAAGACAAGCCCGCGGCGCCCTCGCCGCTGAATACGGAAATAGGATGGGAGAGTTCTCTCACGCTCTCTTCCCGCCACCTCCGACATGACATCAGTTAGAATTTCCACACGTTAAAAAGCACCTATCATTGCAGTCACAATTACAAAAATAAAATAAAATTTATTCCCTTTGAAATTAAAAAAAAATGAGGCTTGTCAAAACTTTTGTGACTCTACCGGGAGTTCGGAAATGCTACAGACTGAGAAGAACACCCCAAGAAACTCAGTCTGGTCCCTCCCAAAATGCATCTTAGAATCTAATACAGTTTTTTTTATTATGTAGAAAGAAGCAAATCGTGTCACTATCAGGCAGCCTTGTCTTCTATAAAGTTTTTAATTAGCTTTCTGGCACAATTTAAATTTTATAACTTTTTTAAATTTATTCACTGACCAACCTGTAATGGCTGTCGGCGATTACAACAATACACACAATCGCCTAATAAAGTTGTTTCCAAATTAGTAGCACTCTTCACACTTCCAAAAATTTTAATGTCAAAAGATAGGAAAGTGTTTGAATGTTTTTTAGTAGAATTTTATTGTATACCTTTGGTGGGAACGGAGCGATGTATAAATAATAACCTCGGCTATTGTTATACTTATAAATAAAAAGCTATCTCGATCTATTTGTGATGTAACGTTAAGTCGACTAAGTTAAGCGTACGTAGACTAAGTATTTCTTAAGCGGCAATTGTATTAGGTAGGCTCGTGGCAATTCCTTGTTGTGACAACTTTTAATTATTATAATGCAACATAAATAATTTACACATTGGTGCGAGTGTATTATTTCTAAGCTTTTTCAAATATCTATAGTACCTCTCGTAAACAGCAATAGACTAAGATATAACAGGCATAGTATTATGTGACAATAGTCTCAACAGCCGTGTGTGACGTCATGGCGTGTGTTCATTTCCTTGTTAGACAAAAGCTCTGCCGAACCCTTTGGGGATAAAGGCGTGACTATATGTATTGGAAAGTTTTATTTTTATTATTTACAGTAGTAGAATATCTGTGCTTTATGCTCTATTTTAATATATCAGTGTGAATGTATCAGCATCACACAGCGGAGGTTGATTAGGAGTACTTACTACCCGTTCGCTCTAACTTTGCCGCTGGCGTAGAGGCGTATACCCGAATTGTTAATAAGACGAAGTAAATTGACAGTGGCTAATGTCACTTCGTCATAGAAAATAAGCAACATTGTATGAAGAAGTGACATTAATTACTGTCAATTTACTTCGTCTAATTAAAAATTCGACTTTAGTATGGAGCCGAACGGCAAAGTTAGAGCGAACGAGCAGTATATCAAGTTTGGACAGTAGTTGTATCTCTCTCTCAAAGTTAGACTTTTTGGACATAGTTACATACATACTTATAGTCACGCCTTTATTCCCGAAGGGGTAGGCAGAGGCATAATATACGCCCACATTTCACCTTAAAGTTGTATGGTCCACGTAACGGTGTTGAGGCTACGCTATTGCCGTGTTTAATTGGACAGGCGCAGGTCGTGACGACCCGCACTTGAAATTTTTCAATAGGCCCTTAAGGTCTTCATTTAACTTAGCTTAACGGTTGTCATTTTACTGACAACCTGGATTCATCTCGAGTTCTTCATCTCGGAGAGTAATCGTTCGATAAAGAATGTTAGGACAAACAAATGGCAACAACCAAATACATATAAGAATATGTTTTTCCGGAGTACCTACATCTGGCCCGGTCGAAAAATACATCTGGGCGAGTGCGGCTTCAACATCTGACCGAAGAACTCGTCCGCGGGCGAGATTTCGTGCGGGTGGGTGACATGTGACATGTCGCCTAACCTGAACACTTTCTGTCAAAGGGCACCACCCCTACCAGTTCTTCTCAGACGTTGGTGAGTGGTTCATCATGATCTCGTGACTGCTAGTGGAGCATTGTGTTTGCTGAATTTAGTGCACATCCTCGGGAAGTGTAGGCTGTATTTGTTACACTATCCGAGTATGAGCAGTAAATTTAATATAGCACAAGGAGCGATGTAATGGTGTAAAAATGTTGTACGTCAGCAGACGTATAGTAGACGGAATATCTAGGATGTGAAGAGATAATCAAAGCACAAACTGACACGACTAATCAAAAATTGCTAAAGTTGTCTTGACCATAGTGAAGACTTGGGAAAGTATTGAGTCAATGCTAAATTGCAAAACAAATTACAAGTTCGTTTGGGAGTTGGGAGTTGTTTACGGATCCTGTGGCACCTGGGGTGAAGTTATTGGAATCAAATATAGCTCACATAGGACCGTGGAGCGGGCTTTTTCTATTGGATATACTAAACACCTTGTTATCTATCTTCCTGGTCTTCCCTTTTACATTGGAGGAAAGTAGAGTTACTTTCTTTCCAACTCCCATACTTATTTGATTTAAGAGTGCTATTTAAGTGTAACACTACAGCATAGAGACTAGTTACGCCAAATCAGCTCCTCTTTCCAATCAAGCTAAAAGTCCGTAAAAATCTACGTCCTTGGCTAAACAATTAATTTTCATTCTGAAAATATCTGAATACTGAAGTGTATCTAATATCTAATTGACTAAATAACGGAGGTCTAACATCTTTGCTCTTGCTCCTGTTCCCTTGACTGGCTATCACCAAAATGGCAATTAGAAGAACAGAAAGGTACATAAGTATTATGTAAAAATATTAGACAGGTATGTAAGTAAAATAGGTTATTCTGCTAAATAGGTAAATGCCGAGGTGCTGATCTATGAAGGATATTTTTGATAACACGCCACTGGCAATAGTCAAATGTGCCCTGGGCTCCATTGAGATCTTCGGGGCCCAAGTTAACCTCGCATGATGCACTTGCTGACCAATTGACTAGACACTGGGCCCTGCTCTTTTAGAGAATGGACTAGATTCTGGGCCCTGCACTGTTACCGGCGTCCTGCAAAAGTTGTGAGTTCAATCCCAGTCGCTGGCAACAATGAATAACCGAATAACAGTCAAATCGTGGATGGGAAACGCTCATGAGAAGAAGCATCTTAGATTCTAGCAATCTTTCTTCTGGACTGTGACAAAAGTGTCTCTTTGGTGCCCAAAGTGAGTTCCAGAGTTAATTCTCATTGCGATACAACTCTAGCCAAAGAGTTAATTGTCTGAAACCTAACAGCGATACCTACTTGACTCGATTATGTTAGGTGAGTATATCTACAGGAGTCATTTGCTTACAGACGAACCATGCTGACTAGACGTGAGACAGGGTGGGAATTTTCTTTTTTTTAACGTGACAAAAATCGGACACGGATGCTATGGCGGACTCCTACTAAATACCATACGTTTCCTACCTACCAATACAGTGTGGGGATTGCCAGTGCCTGAGCATATTGGCGCTGGGAATAGGTACCTACTTACTAATACTCCTTAGCACAGTTCTGTCCTAATGAGAGGTGTTTTGGGACCTGTGAAATTCACCAAAATATCTAGACGGCGCAAAACTGAGTAATAGCAGAAATAACACTAGATGGCGCTGCATATTGTTAGACAGTTTAATAAAACGCACGCAACGCCATCTGTTAACCATTCTACCACCAATCTATACTAATATTATAAAGAGGAAAGATTTGTTTTTTTGTTTGTTTGTAACGAAAGGCTCCGGAACTACTGGACCGATTTGAAAAATTCTTTCACTGTTGGAAAGCTACACTCTTTGCGGTGAACATAAGCTATATTTTATTCCCGTATTCCCACGGAAACAGGAACTACGCGGGTAAAACCGCGTGACGTCCGCTAGTAATAAAATAAATTGGAGAGGTCCAGAAGTGGATAGCGTGAGCCTGATGTGTTAACTAGCTCTTGAATTAATAAATATACTAACGACATCTCACCCCGAATGTAAGTTTTAATAGATGGCAGCACCATTTCCCCAAACATCACATTGATTGCTCTTTTATGTTTTGTTTAATAATGTCATTGCCTCATGGTAACCCGGTCCGGACTAGTTTTAGCTCTTACAGATTCAGGTCCTAGGGAAAAGTTAGCCCCTCTTGCTTATTCTACTACTTCAGACAAAAGTCGTTTTGTGACTCTGGCCAAAATCACAGGCAATTTCTCTTTGCGTAGATACCTACCTACAATAGGTTATCTCTTGGCATGAAATAGCGTTTTAGTCGGCTCAAGTAAATTTAGCAAACAAACACAGGTTGTAGGTTTTTTTTCCTACTTGTGAAAATCCTATGTTATGCCGGATTCCTAGCAGCTATAACAACTAGGTGCCCTGCAATTAAAGGTTGCCAAAGGTGACAGTCTCAAGTAAGCTCTCAATAGGATGTTCCTGTCTTAGACTCAGAATAAACTTCAATTTCTTTGGTCTTAGGCCTCTGGGCTCTGGGCGTGGACAGAAATTTACTGGTCCGTCTAATATTTAGAAACCACAAATATAAAGAAAAGACATTTCACCTTTAAATTTCCTTCCACGCATTCAAGTCTAATGATCTAGGCTGAAGTCTTGGGTACAATACCCGATTAGTTTCGGAGTCTGAATGTTTTCTATTGTTATTTCTCAACGTTCATAACGGGTTCTATAAGTATCAAGACTATCAAGTTCTCAATTTATAAGATTTGTTTGGTTTCCGGCTAGATGGCGTTGTGCGTATATATTTTCCCCCAAGAGTATGAGCTGTCCTAGTAGACGCCGTTTCTGTTTGGACAAATAAAACAGCCGAACGTACATACTGCCTCCATTTAAATCCAAATTATTTGTCTGCAGTTCCGTGACGCGTACGTCAATGATAATTTTATTTGGCAATTTTTATTCCATTTATCTAAAGCAGCTGTCAACATACCTCTCAAATTCCTAACGACTGCCTCAGTCACTTAGCTAGTTATGTTGGTTTTGGCTATAAGAGTGCCTCATGTTATCAAGTTTGCTATATACTTACTTATCGAAAATACCTATTACCCCCTTTCACGTGGGTATAAACCACCCACCTGAGTTGCCTGGACTCATCCATTGTTTTATGAATTCATAGACCTGCTAAAATTGTCGAAATCCACTGACCAAGCCAGTCCTATTCCCTCATCTTACAATCCAGGGTTCTTAAAGAGGAGCGTGAAGAGGCATCACAGGACCGCCAACTGAGAGACCACTGTCAGAAGTCTTACGGTGTGCGTTCGCGCAGCGGAATGTTGTTGAATTTAAAGATTTTAATTATGCAGATATTTAGTATATGACGTCGTGTAATTGTGTATGGTAAAAAGAAAATTGTGTATGCAGCCATTGTGGAGAAATTCGCCAAAAACTGATTCCGCTGGGCGAACGTTGTCCTGGCGAAACTTTTTTTAAATCCATGCACTTAAAAGAAAAAAAATGTGTCCAACAATTAGTGTGTATTTGTGTGTAATTGTGTATGTATGAATAAAATTAGTGTATGCATAAACTTCGGAGAAATTCAAGTTTCCGCTACGCGAACGTTTGGCCATTAGCTAGTTTTCTTATAAAGCGCTTATATAGAGAGCTGTAGATTTTTACATACGTTGTTTTGAATTTGTTTATATTTGTTTAAAAAACAGATTTAGAAAAAAATGTAGGGTTTAAAAGATAAAAATATAAACGTAAAATACGCTTTTTAGGTCGTAGTTCGTAAAGTATATACTTTGGGGTCTAGATTTTCACGTTTATACCAACCATGTAAGTGCCTGCAACATGTTGCCAAGTATCAATGATGTTCCGTTAGTAATTAAAGGGTTAAAGGACAATTTACCATGAATAGATCACTGTTTACAAAGCAGTCAAATATCACGGCATTCTAAAGGAATTGCATAGTAAAATGTATTCCAATAATTAGTTTATTAATTCAACTACTCACATGCAAAATTTCATCTCATTAAATTCAGTAATTAAAGAGAAACAATTAAAATACTGACAAAACATCGAAAGCCTACATAACCCGACCAAGTTCGAATGGCTACAAAAAAGCGGCCGTGCAATATATTTAGGTAACATTCTAAAATTTACAGTATGATACCGGTTTTGAATTGGTACAGGTGATAACATAATTGTTGTTTCGATATAATTTATATGTGATCAGTGATTTAAATTTTTATTGAAGCTCGAAATACATATTATGCTTACCCTCATATTCATAATCGTTTATAATACCTATTTTAGTTAAAACACATTTTAAGTCTATTGTTGTCTCTAACCAATGACAGAGTATGTTGGCAACATGTTGCAGGCACTTACATGGTTTGTATAAACGTGAAAATCTAGACCCCAAAGTGTATACTTTACGAACTACTACCTAATAAGCGTATTTTACGTTTATATTTTTATCTTTTAAACCCTACATTTTTTTCTAAGTCTGTTTTTTAAACAAATATAAACAAATTCAAAACAACGTATGTAAAAATCTACAGCTCTCTATATAAGCGCTTTATAAGAAAACTAGCTAATGGCCAAACGTTCGCGTAGCGGAAACTTGAATTTCTCCGAAGTTTATGCATACACTAATTTTATTCATACATACACAATTACACACAAATACACACTAATTGTTGGACACATTTTTTTTCTTTTAAGTGCATGGATTTAAAAAAAGTTCCGCCAGGACAACGTTCGCCCAGCGGAATCAGTTTTTGGCGAATTTCTCCACAATGGCTGCATACACAATTTTGTTTTTACCATACACAATTACACGACGTCATATACTAAATATCTGCATAATTAAAATCTTTAAATTCAACAACATTCCGCTGCGCGAACGCACACGTCTTACGGACTGTGCGAGTGGCCCCTAATCACTAGATGCGCCACGGCTTTCCATCAGGCTGGCGACGCCAATTTGGGGAGCTTAATATGAATAAAGCCTCATCTGCTGATTAATAGACGAGGTCATAACGAAGAGAAGGTAAACCCTGGCCTATACCAACCCCTTTGTCCACCTAGATACAAGTGAGGCCAATCCCAATAAGATTGGGAGAGTCTACAACTTTTGGTAATGGTAGATTGAATCTATTCGATTAATGAATGAGGTAGACGTGTCTCAATTTTGTGCAGGATATTAATGACTGCCTCTGTGGCGTAGTCGGTAGTGGTACCGCCTGCGGCGCTGGAGGTCCTGGGATCGATTCCTGGGTGGTCGGTCCAAATATTTGTGTGACTCACCAGTGTTCACAATGTTTGTTTCGGAGTTTGGGTGTTTTCTATGTAAAATATGTAGGTATGAATTTAGAAATATATAAGTATGTCTATCAGTCGTCTAGAGCCCATAGCACAAGCTATATAGCTATATAGCTTAGTATGGGCTAGGCTAGATGATGTTGTGTGAGAATGTCCAACAATATTTATATAAACAGACTCAGCAGTAATGACACCTTCACACACAATCCTTTGGTTTCTGGAAAACCTAGGTAGGTACTAAAATAAGGAATAAAACAACAAATAGGGTTGAAATGTATTTATTTATTGCAAAAACATTGAAATTATTTTTTTGACATTGACATTTGATTTTACAACAACGAGACATAGCTTATTTGACTCGTTTTTAGACTCGACCACCCATTCACAACCTACTATCGACTGAGAAGAATGGGCAAGAAACTCAGTAGATAAGACCTAAGCATACATCTTTGATTAACCCTCCCACCCACATTGAAGCTAAAACAAGTCTCGTTTAAAATTACCTAAGTCTGGGATCTAATCTTAAAAATGAAAATTCAATCATTAATACAAAGGATATATGTAGATAAAATACATATGTACATTTTAACACAAATAGAAAACTACATTACTTTTGGGTTACAGACTAAACAAATTAAAAAAAAACGAATAGAATAAATATTTTTGAAGAAATTATAAAGTTGGATTGACTGGTTGATATCACAGGGAACATAACATAATAATACACAACGGTACTCTTGGTGGATATAGAAAATAAAAAAAAATATAATTTCGACATTTTGAGAGGTGAGTCATCTAAACCTAATGTCGAAACAGTCAGTCCACTAATTAATTAAAAACAAAATAATGATGAAGAAGGAATCATGAAAGAAAGATCAGGGAAAGGAAAAATATAGGAATAGGAAAAAGGTTACCAAATATGACTTCTATATATCTGGATTATATAGAAGGCATAAGAGGTGTAGTTTCTCTGACCTCAACCAAGTTCATGACGATGTCCATCCTAAAGGACTACTCTTATTTGACTTAAATCTTTTGAAAAATCTTAGCGATCTGCAAATATTAAATTACATCGACCTAATGATAATGTTTATCGTGAAGGCCGGCTTAATGAGTAGAACTGGTTTCTAAGCAAAAAGTCAGACTATCTAACCTTGATGCTATTCTTCGAGATCATGAAATAATGAAGTGTTTTAAATTAGGTAACTGATTATATTTTAGAAACCGCAATTTAGAAATCAATTGCTAAAACTTTATTGGTATAAGTAAGTCTTTATCTAAGAACGTCAAGGAAAATAACAAAGTTAAAAATAATTACAACGTTTAAACTTTAAACAACTAAAAATTTATTGATAAACGATACATACAACTTTTACTATTCAATTTAATTTCAATTAATATTGTTTTGTTCAGGGCAGTTACATAAAGGGATGTTCTTTAAAAATATCTATTACTGAAATACTAAACTACATTACAATTAAAAACTTTAAAAGAATATGATTTAGAGATTCATAAAAATAATCCGATAGTCGAGTTCCTTTATTCTGATTTGAAAGAAAACTAAAATAATAGCATGAACTCCGAAGCGAATGACTTTAATAAACCTTACAAGATACTAGGATAAATAGATACTTATAGCCTACCTACATTTTTTCTGTAGACTTCTCCAAATAATAAACGATGTTTTTAAATATATTTCTATGATAAATATATAACCTCTAGTTCTCTTTCTTCTATAATATCTAGTCATACTTCTAGACAATGCCACGCCTGATATTTTTCGAGTGTCATGTTAGCCTGCCAACAACTTAGGCTTCTTCCAGATTCATTTTATGGAGTCTAAAATAGACATCCTGATTCTACGGCATAACTTAACTCTTTCGGGGGCTTAGTTTAGTTCATTAATAACACTCGTAACGAAGTCAACTACGAGTATATCTGTTTCTAAATTATTTCCTACAGCATGTAAAATTACAACGCTTATCCGAAACTTAATTTAAATATCCCTAAGTTGCTCTAAGTGTATAACTATTATTAACCTAGCTACGTTGCTATTACTTGCTATTGTTTGTTCTAGAACTATCTCATTATTTCTAAGATGTCAAACACTGAATGTAATAAATATACGTACCTATCTTAACCTAACTTCTAATATAATAACTAAGTCATCGCACGGTTCATATCACGCCTTTTCATCCTAGTTGCTACTTTTGAAAATAAATACACGGAACTCGATTTCAATATTCGTCTCTAATTCATAAACTATATTCGATTTTGTAATAGGTGGTGTACATAATACTGACGTTTTTAGTTTATTAAAAATGCTTTCTGACCCTTCACTAAATCTAAATTTAATATCATTAACATATGCTTCTAAAATAGAAGTACTTTCAAAAACTTATATTGTGATACAGATATAATATATACAAACTAGTAAATAAATATGTGTAAAAATATACCAAAAACAATATCATTAACACGCCTGAATCTGCTTCCGAATGTTTCAAAAACTTTTGTAACTAATCGCTGCCTAATTTCCGCCGATAAAAAGCCTGCCTGATGTCGCCGACATAATAATAAAACATCTGAAAATTAAATAAGTTTGCAATAGTTAAATCCAACGCATTTCATGCGCATTATTAATGAGATCTGTGTTCACTTTATTACTATAGAAGTTATTGAAATCATTGCTATTTATATCTTCTAGTCAAATACTTATGTCTTCTAACTAGACAAATACTTTGATGCAGGCAATTTGGACTGTTGTCTTTGCGAAATGTTATACTTCAAAAACATGCTATGTTTCGTATAATGAGCAGTAATTTAGTTTTGTTTTTGTTACGTCGTTGTAAGTATCGATCAATGATCAATTCTGCTAATAATTTTACGTTGAAATATATAGGCTGGTATTCATATTTTGTGCATTCATGTCATTATCCTCGCTACCTGCAGAACTATCGTTTTTGATTCCAATAATATCTGCCACGAGATCCTCAAAATAATCTTTTGATATCGTAAAAATTTAGCAGAACTCTGCACTGAATAATGAATACATGGGATTTAGCTGCTCTAATATTAATGGATTTCTTATTTATAGAAATGAAGATAAATTATAATCTATTTTAATACCTTGACTATTAATAAACTTTCTGCAAGTAATATGCAGGCGCTACTAATACTGCAGAATATCTAGGGTCCATCCTTTGCCTTTCCCGAATCGACTCGTTTAAGTCAAGAAACTATGTGTTTATAGTTTAATCGGCCATGTTGTTTTACGATGATTTCTTACGCGGGGTCTGCAGGAAAAGCGTTAACAGTAAATATGTGTAAATAAATTTACGTGTAGCTCCTGAAAATAATATCACAAAACCAAGTGCATTATAATATGAAAATATATGTACATATTTTAGTAATATGTTTATGTATGTTATGAGAATAAAAATGTACTATAGTAGTAGCTCTTTGTGCGAAATAATGCCAATACAAGTTTGAAATTTAAAAACCTTAATTTCAAAATATTACACGAACGAATTAGTAAGAAAAGCATAAGCATAATAAGAAAATAATTACAGTTTTACATCGATCTCTACAAACGAATAGAAATAATATAAATGTTCATGATCATAAATAAATACCAACTAACTGCAATAAACTAATACCTAGTAACACCAAAGCCGAGTGCTATCATAAATCATGCTCAATTCAATGTGAACATTAACATGTTAGTATAACTAAATCTGTAATGAGCAACACTTAATTTTCATTGTAATTTAAAAAGGTGAAAGTGTAAATATTCGGGTAGTGTTCGAAAATATTCTTCTCGCTCGCTTCTTGCATATTATTCGTATGCCTGTACAATACTGTACCAATCATTGTCTCTAGCTCTATCAAGATCTCTACCTATTGGACCCTCAATATTATTACTCTTTCTATCTATTTCCTTTCCATCTAATCCGCAACTTTATGAGTGTGTCTAAAATAGGTATAAAATGTTTGTCGTCATATATAATCATGTTCAATGATCTTATTTGTAGATGTTCGACGTTTTTGAAATTTATAATATGTACCTTTACCATTCTCATGTCAAGTTTCATGTTAACATAGTTCATGTTTATTCGTTAACTTTTATTTTTCATTGTTCCTAATATAAAGTGTAGATCTATCTATATATATAAAAATCAATGCCACTTTTCGTTGTAATTTTATAACTCAAGAACGGGCTCACCAATCCAAACCAAATGTTTAGGCTTTGTTCGGACTATTTAGTAGATGGTTTATGTGAAGTTTGCACAAAATCGGTCGAGCGGTTCTTCATTTATCACGCAAACGAAGTTGCGCGGGTCAGCTAGTAATATCATATATATTTATTGTAAAATAAATAGTGCATATTTGCAATAGTTATACTCTGTCTAAAAGTGTAATACTGTTAACAATATCTTTCCCTCTCTGTACCAAAACTCTGCCTATGAACTTCCAATGTTATTATTCTTCTGTATTACTACTGCAAGCGTCATTCCTTTTATTGGTGCCTAGCTTCTTCTAGATTATTAGATGTTTCCAAATAATACATTTTTAGAGTAGGCACTTCAATGTCTACCTCCTGACCTTTAACTTTATTTATCTCCCTAAAACAATATGTATTGGCAGATACCATTTCATTATGGCAAATTAATTTTACATTAACTTTTAGTAATGCTGACTAATTTTCATTCCATTACACTGTCCAGCATTCTATAACTCTTTCATTTTAATATACATTATGTTAGGGGATGTTTCATTATTTTTCTATGTAACTGTTCAGGTTCATTATGTTTCAAATGTATACTACTACACTCTTTTCAGTAAGAAGCTTATCTAGAAACTGTTTTCTCGTAGTTGTAAGAAATAATTATTCTCGGGTTATCTCTGTTAAATAATTATTGAAATTGAAAATTCTATAAAGTATTGATTTATCTGCACTTGTTGAATTCATATTTGAAGTACTTTATGTTTCTTGGTTGTCAGGGTTGTATATTTCTATTATTCTTATATTTAGTTCATTTGTCTCTAGACTCATTATCGATATTTCACGTCGCAATATTATGATCTCTAACTTCTACTATTATCTGATACCAAAATTTTTCGTTTCCATTGGTTTCACAGGATACGTTTCTACACCAAATAAAATTTTCTACTTGTAGAATATATTCATAATTATACTTCGTAGTGCCTATAATTGCAATATGAAAGCTTTTGTAAATCGAGCTGTTAGTCATAATAACACAACCTTTACTGTTAGTTACTAGGTACTATAATAAATGAATGTCTACTTTGTACAATAGCTTCACATGCAAATGGCAACTTCTCACAACAAAACCTCTCTGACTTTTAAAACCAGACGCATAACTATATCTTCAATCGCAATTTCCATAGGCCTTTTTCACTTTCCTTATTTGACTCCGGTATTTTTTACTCTCTGTTGTTATATTTCATTTACTGTTTTTGCTCCTATGATATTCTGTCATAGTTCAATCGCTTATTTTCTTCTTTGATACTATCAACGTCTAAAATGATTCATCTTTATTTTTAACCCCTTATACGCATAATATACATACTATGTACCTACTTTAATCATTGCGTTGCACCTGATCTCTTACTTATACTTTAACGTCTAATATTTCTTTTGTCATCGTCTAATATTTCTTCTGTCATTATCTGTTTAGTCTATAACTTTTTTCCAGTTCCTAACTTCTTTTTCTTCAAAATAATATCTATGCCCTTATCTTCTTTTCTGGTATGAAATACATCATAGTTTTCCTCTAATTCTTTTATTTTGTTATTCATATATAAAACTTATTTCAGTTTTCGGGTTTTAGTTGCATATTTATTTTTCTTATCTTATTTTTTATTGTTGCAGTGTCTAAAGTAGGTATCACGTTATGGTTTATATGTATTGGTAGGTATTCTGCATCTACTAGGGCAAGATTAACCCACCTACTATTATACTACATTCTCATAGGTATATGATGAGGTTTGAAAATAGCTATGATATTTTTTTGTATGGTTATACCAAGTACCTTTTCATTCCCATTTTAAAAACTCTCCTTTATTGTTGTTGGCTTTGGTTTTCGATGCTCTAAGGCAAATTCTTATGTGTGCACATATTTTCTTTAAATTGATATACCTAATACGCAATTCACCTACTTACTATCACTACTAACATTTTTCCTTGCCCAATATAACTATTTCATTTATCTACTGCTATTATAACTACCTCTATATATTATCTCTAGCATACGACTTAAGAAAACTTGTCTTAAATGACACTATAAAATTGTTTCGTCATTGCTTTGATAAAATTATACATATCATAGAAGAATTAAGTGGTGAGGTGATACTAGTTAAAGTTGAGTTGTTAGATTTCGTCCCTGCTCATTAACTTAGTCTACGATTTTCCTTATGTTATTATTAGTTGTTATTTGCATAATACCCCTACCTAATGTAATTAGTTTTATCCTTAGCTTCTATATGTATCCTGTACCTACCTATTTATAGTTGCAACATGATGTGGTTGGTGATGTGTGTAATTGTTTATTACCTCCTTATCCTCTACCTCTATTAACTACACGTCTTTATTATATCTCCATGGTAATCTATATTATATATATATATATATATATATATATATATATATATATATATATATATATATATATATATATATATATATATATATATATATAAATCAAACACAATTTGTTTAGTCGCTATTGATTCCTATTCAATTGTAATAATTTAATTCATTTTATTCGTATGTATTTGTCAAGTACATAATTCCATTTCTTAGCCCTAAATCTTATAAGAATACGTCTATTATTCGTAAGTTTGTATAAATTTGTTCTTTAACATTTCCACAAGTATTCTTACAATAACTAAAGTTATTCTACTAATATTTTCTTTGGATTATATTGATTTATACGTAGTTCTATCTTTAATCTTACCTACTCTGAAGTACTTATTACTAATTTCTAGATATCTTAATATAAATTCAAATTTTCCTATTATTCTTTCATCTTTAATTCTGTTTCATTTAATTCGTTACCCTTACTGTTCATTTTGAACTTCGTGACTAACTGATACTAATTTTTAGCGATCTATACCTATATGTACCTATGTACTTTGAATTTATATCAAAACATTACGTCGACTTATTATTAGTTATTAATCGTCAGACAGCCTTCTTTTAACTAAGAATTCTTATAAATAAACGGTTTTTTTATTTTCTCTTACTTTCTATTTTATTTTTATTTACTAGCGGTAGGTACTACTCAAATCTTTACACATCTCACATTCGTATTTACACATCTTCCGTTGTAGGTATCTTATTGCTTTTGTTGTATCTTTAAAGTTCGTAAATTAATTTCTTAGAATATAACAACGTAAAAATATACAAAAGCACATAAAGTTCCAGTTGCAACCCATAGTTTTCTGATGTTTTTTATAAACTTAATGTAAATAAATTCAATACACATTATTACAGCAATATTCAACGTACCTACGTAATATAATGATGTTGACTAGACCTCATAAGTATTTCACTATTAATCTTTAGGATGACACTCAAAGCTCGTGCGCTAATGCTATTGCAATCTTGTCTAAGTGCTCGTTTAAGGAGACGCGGCGCTTCGAGCGGCGCGGCCCGCCAGGCGGGCCGCCAGAAACACAAACGTATGGAAATGTTCAGAGCGTTCAAGGAGAAGCGTTTTTGCAAGCGTTTGTTTGAGTTGTAGCTGCCACAGCGGCGAGTGTCGTCGCGTCGGAAGCGGCAATTGAAGCGACGGGTGATGCCGCGGAGGACGCAGCGGGTAAACCAGCGAGTCTCGCAATGGAGGAACGCGGCGGATGAAGCTGCGGGTGACGCCGCGAAGGACGCTTCAAGGAAGGGGTGGGAGATGTGCGGGGTATGAGTTAGGTAGGAATGTCGGGCAATATCGTTCATAGAAAATATCGATATTAAAATAAAAATATTTATCAAAATAAAATATCGATATTTTATTTTGAAAATGTAATCGATGTTTATAACCCTCTGGAGCAGAACGTCATGAAAGCAAAATATCACGTACGCAAAATAAACGATACATCGATACTTATGAAAGATTGGCGTTCAATTCCATACGTCGAACTCGAACATTTCCATACGTTTCAGGGTGGCGTTCTATCTCCTATTTTATTCTGTATCTTCATCAACTCGGCTACGAGTCTTATTTCCAGTAACTTCCATCTCTACGCTGACGACTTGCAGCTGTACCGACGTTTTTCGGCCACTGACGCCCCATTTGGCATATCGTGCATTAACCGCGACTTAGACGAAGCGACTGGGCTAATTCGGTCGGACTGCGCATCAACCCTCTGAAGTCGCAAGCCATCATTAGCAGTAAGTATCAAACTGACAATATGCCGGTGTCTGAACTGGATCCAGTTCTTTTGGCCGGTATTCAGCTACCCTACGCAGACACTGTGAAGAACCTGGGAGTGATCATGGACACCACGCTATCCTGGAGTGTCCATATTAGTGACGTCAGCAAGAAAGTGCACTTCTCCTTTCATTCGTTGAAGTGCCTCCAGAGCCTCTTACCCTTGAGGACGAAAATTAGTCTTGCTCTAACTATTATTCAGCCCATTATTGACTACGCCGACGCCTGCTATTTAGACGCCACTGAGGAGCTTCTGGATAAACTTGAGAGGTTGCAAAATTTGTGTATACGCTTTATATTCAATCTTAGAAAGTTCGATCATGTTTCTCACTTTCGCAAAGAACTCAAGTGGCTCCCAATCCGCCTTCGCCGTAACACTCGAATCCTCTGCCTCCTTTACAATATCCTTTATAATCCATCTTCACCTCCCTATCTAAAGGAAAGGTTCTCTTTTGTTCGTTCTCCTGATGCTCTCTGCAGATCTCACCTACGCTCAAATCTTAAATTTCCTTCTCACAAAACCGGTTTTTATTCATCCTCTTTCACCGTGCATGCAGTCAGACTATGGAACTCACTTCCGCCTGGTATCAGGGACAGTAAAACTATCACCACATTCACCACTTTTAAAAAGCAAGTCCGTGGACACTATTTTTTTTTATTTTTTTTTTTGTTGCCTACGGATTTTTAGTTTTTGAATAATTTAATTTACTTTTTATTTATTTGAATATTTTGTTGATTCAATGTGAAAAACATTTAAATTTCAACATTATTGTTCTACAACTTTAATTTGTGTTGATTATTAAGAACTTACTATTGTTTATTTTAATATTTTGAACCTGTTATAATTTGATTGGTCTAAAACTTTAATTTGTGTTGATTATGTAAGTACTTACTATTTCTGTTGTTTATTATTAATGAATAAAACTTGATATGGTATTTATTTTATAAAAAAATAAATGTCAAATTAGGAAAAAATCGATTAATTTAAAAAATCGAGTATTTTCTTGAGAAAAATCGATAATTTACTAATCGATTTTTCATGCTAAAGAAAAAATCGATTAACTAAAAATCGTTTTTTTATGTACAATGTCACATCCCTATGTCGCACTGAACGACGCCGTATATGAAGCTGCGTGCAACGCGGCGGATGCAGCGCCGAGTGAAGCTGCGTGCCACGCGGCGGACGCAGCGCCGAGAGAAGCCACGCCACACGCGTCGCTCGACGCCCCACGTGTCCTTAAACGAGCTCCTACATTTCTATATGTTTGATTTTGCGCGTGACGCTACGCGGGCCGCTTCACGCGCCGCCTGTCTATAAACGGTCAAATCGCTTTACGCGCCGCTGCAAGCCACGCCGTACGCGACGCTTGACGCCCCGCGTCTCCTTAAACGAGCCCTTAATCTATCGCTCATGTGAATTCTAAAATTTACAACATAAAACATCTAATTTGGTGTGCTTTCATAAATTTCTTATTAAAGTACCTTAACTTGTACGGGATCAGTAACTATACGAGATAAGTTCAGTATACTTAATTATAAATAAATATCAAATTATATTATACTTATACCCACGAGACGACAACGATTAAGGGAAAAATTGTCTACTTGATAGAAGTTACCTACATTATTTTTTTATGGTAGGTAGGTATTTGTTATTGAATAGGTAATTTGGATCTTTATAAAAGGAAAGTGTTAACATAATAAGTATTATAAAATCTATAAATGTGAATACATGAAAATTTTAGGTCGCGTGCACAATCGACAATTTTGAACAATACCGTCAAATTCAAAATAAAAAATAGAAAAAGCCAACGAAAAAATTGTTAAATAACTTTCAATAAAGCTAATTAACACATTATAATTATAATAATAAATTATTATTTTTTATAAAGCCATTAGAATTAGTCGCAGACAATGCGCAGTCACAAGTTTAACAAGGACATTTATTAGTTACAAGAAAATTGGATAATAATCGTAAAAATCCTTTCCCCAAAATAAAAAGTCCATTTAATTTGTCAATTGATGTTACACATTACGACATGACTGTGTTTCTTATATCTATAGTTCAAGCATCAAATAAATCTCAAAATATACAGATGAATATTCTTTGATAATATAACGAAATTTACAGATGAATAGGTATTTTTTAATAATATAACGCATATTAATGACAAAGGTGCAGCTTAAGCTTTGGGCACACTTGTTGTGCCAGTATGTTAGAGTGATTATGAATATCCACATATACATAATATGTATGCGACAGAGAACACAAATGTTGCTTATTTGGTAGCTTGACCTTATTCAAAAGACCTAGTATTATTTTTTCATGCGTGTTATTTATTGGTATATCTGTAAACAATGCCATAGACCGTGCAAAATGAAGGGCAAGAAAAGGGAAACGAGCCCTGGACTATGAAAAGCAAGGGCTAGATGTTATCATTATACATTGCTTGAATATTAACTCGGCAAGACAGTGTTCAGCCAATGTTCTTCTACAAAAGTGCCAAGTAATATAAAATTAATTTTTATGACATACACACAAAATAATAACAAAAATAACACTAAAATAAATATATACCTTGGGACATTTGTACACCGTATCAGATAGCTCAATTTAAGCATTAATGAGATTAATTTACAAACGCACTACTAGCTTCTTATAAACTCACTTCCAGAACCCTTAAGAAACAAGATTTAAAAATAATTAACATAATGTGTAGAATCTACACTGTAGATGGATAAGAAATTCACAAAGATGAAATAGGTACAAAACCTTGACACAAAAATAAATATGTCGTAGATTGAATAAATAAAATAAATAAATATGATACAAAAGTAAATTTATGGTAGAATCTTGATACAAACGTAAATTTATGCAATCGATGCTAATTCTAGAGTAGCTGATATCTAGATAGTTAATTAATATAAAACCACAAATTTTACCAAATGAAAATCTTAACTAAAAATTATTTAGGTATACGATTAATATTAAAATGGAATGTACCAGTTACGTTATTGAAGCAATTTACTTCAGTAAATCTAATTGGGTAGATTGGTAGTGCCTAGCATAAAAGTCAAAACACAAAATTGATGATAAAAAAATACATAATGTGAAAAGAAAAGCTTTGTAAAAATTTTACCAACTCTACTTCTAAATCAGAAACCTTTGTTTTTAACTTCTACACGATCAACTAATCAAACATCACTACAAATAGGTACCTAACACTTAAAATCTTTAGTAAATTTGTTTACTAAGTAATCTAACTAAAATAATTTTGGTTTAGCATATGGTAGCATATACGTAACTTTTAGTTTTACCGTCGTTACTACCTCAAATATCTTTATTTTATACGTATACATATTTCTATCTTTCTACAAAACAACCCTTACTTAATAATCTACAACGAATTATTTGCGTCATAAGCTTTTCTAATGCAAATGCATCTAATTTGATATTCGTTTTCCTATTATCAAATACGTTTATCATATTTCGTCTCGTTATTGTATTTATAAACTGGTTATATTTCTTACAACACAACACTTATTCCGTATTATAAACTTTACTTATTCTTTTATTCTAAACTGTTGGTTTTCCTATAGCAAATAAATAGGTACATCTTTAACGTTTATAGCTGTCGTTCATAATAAATATCCTCATTTCGAATTGATGTGCTTTTCTATCACGATTTCGAAACGCTTTTCAGTATTTCTATTTAAAACTCCGATTTTTGTTGTTATTAACAGATACGCCTATAGTTTTATTCTACGTACTACTTAGGTATATTGTATTTAAATAAATATTATGTACAACAGATGTCATAGATTACGTAATCAGTTTGACGACTTCACATTCTCATGTTATCCCTTCATACGTTTTTACATTACATATTATTGTTTTAAAATTAAACATCAACCGTAATCAATTTAAATTTATGTAGTTATCTTATCTTTTGTCATTTTTGGTAACTTTCAGCAACGTTCAGCATCCTTAATCTTAAGAATCTTTTATCTTTTTAGATTCATTATATTTAATTAAAATATTTTATTGTGTTATTAAGTAAATATCGTCATTTTCTGTTTGATTACCATTGTTTACACGTTGATATTTGTACCAATTTATCCTATATATTTTTTAAAAGCTACTAGTTCTTTATATTCTTTGAAATTATTGTAATCAATTGTTACCTCATAATTAAAGTAGGTACTTATCATATTTTAAACCGTTACACTGTTTGTTCGTTGGTTTTAGATGCCTTAATTTGTTCTCAATACGTAATATTATTTACTATACTATCCACTAGAATATCAACGTGATTTTAGATTATTTTTATCAATTCCTAATGGAAGGTTTTCAGCTTATCGACTATCACTATTTTAATACTGTCGTAATATAAAGTTAAACTACTTTTTGCTACCTTTAAGTGGCACTAATTGTATGTGTATAATATTCTCTGAAAATTTTCGTAAAATTTTAGTTTTCCGAGAACCATATTCTTTATTTGTAACAATTTCACAATACTTAAATCTATTGGATATATGCATGCAATACTAAATTAAAGTAGACAATATCTCCATATAAGAATGGCAGAGGTCAAATTTTAAATTCATGATTCATTAGGTAGGTATAGTGATTTAATTGCAAATTATTACTCAACATTATGAAATAATTTGATAATTTTACAAAATATTGACAAATAATTTCATACTGTGTATGATATAATTTTACAATAAGTAAATAAAAATATTTTACAAAATATTTATACGCATACCTATATTTAGCTGCAAGAAGGAACAGCATAGGTCAACATTTTAAATTTATGATTCATACGAGTAATAGGTATATTAATTAAATTATTACACAATATTATGAAATAACTGGTAAATTTTAAAAATATAACAAATTATTTCATAATTTTGTGAAATAATTTACTGTATTTGCATACACAGTAGGTATGTTTGCTAAATTTTTAGTAACGTAAAATTTATAAAATTTCTTGAAAGATTTCAATAAATTATTGTCTTCTTTTATTCTTGTCATAATCTATGTTCAATTTCTGTTTTACTTTGTTGAATTTTTTTTAATACCTTTCATGTTTCCCTAGTGATTTCCACTTGTAAAAATTATCCCGTCATACTATCAATAGTAAATTTTGTAAAAAAAAATAATCCATAACTCAATTACATTCATTACAAATATTGCAGCAAAACTATATTTGGTTACCTCGCGTTTCTTACTTTCCCGCTGATTAATAAGTATGATTACGTAATAGGTATGTGATCTGATGTTATGCAATGATAATCCTAATCATAAAGTCGAAATATTAATATAGCTTGCGATGCCCGGTATATTTCAATACCTCAATGTCTTTAGCGGGAATACGAAATGTTTCTAAACGCATACTCCTAGGCCTACGCATTGGTTGATCTGTGCCAACAAAGCCCGTAAATATATCTACAAAAGCCATTTAGGTATAGATTAATAGTAAACATTATTCAAATGATCAAAAATTTAAATTTCGATGATAATTTCTTAGATAAAATGGTTCCCATACCAAAAAATCCAATGGCAAATGTAGCTCATGCTATGTGCTCAAACCCATAATATTTTAGTGGACAAAACAAGCTTTTCGTGTTTCCTTAATAGAGTAAAAATGTTAAAATAATACTTCACTCATTCACTAACACCACCAACATGCACTTCATTATAACTTTACAAATGTGAAATAAAATACACTGCTTCCAAACCCTACAAAACACACATGAGCTTTAAAATTAAAACTAGAAAAGCACTTATCTGAGCATCATTCTTAAAGGACACTGCACAGAACTATATATTTTTATACTATACACATCACAAGCACTCAACTATGAATAAAATAGTTTGTAGAAACGTTAGAATATTTAGCGAATCACAATTTGATTTCAATTAAATCAAAACTTACATAAACACTTGCACAAAATTCAAATTTTACAATTAATTTGGAGATTTATTTGTTTTCGCGTCATGCATTTAGTGACTTATCATGGTGCAGGTTTTTTAGGCAGTATCAGCAGTATAACTCTAGGTTAATTTCATGTCACACTTTATTAAAACTGTGATGTCATGCTTGCGTAAGGTTATTTCATTTTAAACAAGTGCAAAAATAACTACAAATTAAACTTTATTTTACAAAATTGCCGCCCACATGTCTAAATTTTACGTTTTATACTTTAATGCAATTCACTATAATTTTATGGACTATAGTGCATTATATAGCGTGTTAATAAGTGAGGGGTATACACAAAATAATTGTAACAACTGCAAGCTATTGTTTGCTAAGCATTCACTCTTGTAATCTATTAAACAACGTATTCGATTTCACTACACAATGACACTGTAAAAAGACCTTCAACGCACTCGAACTGGACACCAAATAATACCTATGACACAACAATTTATTTCTGACACAAATTTTTTTGACACAGTAATTTAGTTCTGTCTATCTGACTGACACTAAACTCGAATAAAATTCTATGTTGAGTTTTCATTATGCATTTAGGTATAATTTTATTTTATTTACATTATTTTTATGATCACACGTAAGGGGTTAAGTATAGGTAAATAAAGTAACAATAATAGGAAATAAATATACTGGACATAGTCACACAACGTCATCTATCCAAATCAAGCTAATATAAGCTTGTGCTATAGAATCTAAACAACTGATAGACATACTTACATATTTTCAAACGCAGTATCTGTTAAGTGTTTCATATTTGAACATTAAATAGATAAGATTTTTATATACTTGCATTCGGTTATTGCGTTAATAATTTTCCGTAACAGATGCAGTGTAAAAAGCCTTGTCTTTAAGCTTCTACTTCTAATAGAGTCATAGTACAGAATATTCTTAAACTTATTTATAAAATGCATGTTTTTGTTAATATTGATAATATTACCTACTACACACCATTCAAACACATGCTTTATTTTTTTGTGTCTTAAATATTTATATATCTATTCATTACTGAAAGACATGCATGTAATTGTTAACATAGAATTCATTTTAACTTTTTACTTGGACATACGAAATAATCACAAAGACGATATTATTATGTACAAACATAGTCTCGGGGTATTTAAAAAGCGTGCTATTATTTAAGCCCCACCCAACAACGTAAAAAATAATGGTTATAGTTTACCAACAACGCACAAGTTGTATTATTATTTTTGTTATACCTAAATTATTATTTAACATAATTATTTATAAAGAAACCCCACTCCCAAACACTAATAAAATTAGAAAGTGTAATATGTAGGATTATTAATAATTTATGCTGTTGATTGATGGCACTTGGTGGAACTTGCTGCACATATTGAAAAATGACACGTATCTAAGTAATGAAAGTATGCCCTATACAAGCGTGTAACACCTGTTATTACAGACACTCTTTTCGGATTTCTTGAAGTAAGTAATTGGCTTTAAGAACTTATGTAATGGAGATGTACTTAGAAATCTTAAATGAAGTTAATTCCAATCGATTTATTACTCTGTCTGCATGAATATATATAAAAGAAATAAAGGGAAATCCTTTATAAAGGAAAACATATCGATAAAGATATTTCTGACGCATTAGACTAATACAACCTTCTTAGTATAATTAATTATCCATAGAATTTAATTCGTAACATTAAACCTAACCGCAATAAAGAAATACACTATCGAGGCTTTCCACACTAAGCTGGCACATTTAGCTTTAAATAATTGACAGGTAGAACTTTAGCACAAAGAATAAATGCCGATCGAGATCCTATAACACTCTTTCCGCGTCGTACTGCTATGTAACAGTTTTCTCTAGCTACTTGGTCGTAAGACTTAAGTAATAATATATGCCTATCGAGGTCCTATATAAAGTGACAACTATCGATAAATTACTATTTCCGCATTAGGCTGACACAGTATTCCGTTAATAATTTGCCTCAAAACTTAAGTAGTATAACACCTATCATTAAAGATTCTCTCTTCAATTTTCTATAAGTTGTTGAAGTCTTTCAGTTTGTGTATAATTTAAATAATATAAATAATAGCTGTCAATTCTAAATGAAGTTACACTTATCGATAAATTACTCTGTCCGGATGATGATAGAATAGAATTATATCTCCCAAAATCGTAAATAAAGTAACACACAATATAGATCTATACCTACTTTTTCCGCATTAGGCTAACACAACTTTTTCTGTATGATTTGCAATAGAATTTAATGAATAATAAGAATAACAGACCTATACACATGATAAAAAATATACCTATTGATAAATTAGTCTTTCCGCAGTAAGCTGAAACAATTTGCTCCAAATAATTGTCAGGAGAACGTAAGTAACAAAAATATGCCCGCCGATATCCGAAATAACGTAATAAATTTATCGACATATATAGATTACTCTTCCCCTTTCTTAGAACTAAAGCAAAAATATATGCATATCCATCACTTCAATATAGATACATATTTTCCGTTATACTCTAATTTTCTGAAATTTAAAAAGTTTACTGAAGATCTTAATTAACAAATAATAATATGCCTATTTAATACTTTAGATCACTATTCGTGAAATAGTCCCAAAATAAAGTTAAACCTATTAGTAGATTTCTTTTACGCAAGACTGACACAATCTTTCCTAAATAAAGGGCCGTAGAAAAAAGAAGAATAATACCTATCCACATCCTAAATAAAGTAAAATTTATTGGTAATTATTCTTTTCGCATAAGGTTTGACATAGTTTGTCTTAAATGATTTTTCGCTGAAGTTATCTTAATACTCATCAAAACATTAAATAAGTTAACGCCTAATGTTAGAAGAACTCTTTCAGCATGAGGTTCACACAGCTTTCTTTAAATAATTTGCCGTACATCCCTAATATGTTTTAAGAATATGTCGATTAAGATAATAAATAAACTAGCAAGAAACGATGATACTCTTCCACATGACACTGACATAATTTCCTCAATGCAATATGCCATAGAACTCGATATAATAAATAAAACAACAAATGCCGATCATACACTTTCCGCACGAAGCTGACAGAACTTTCTCTAAATATTTTGCCGTAGAACTTAGATAAGTAATAAGAAAATGCCAATCGTGATAAAAAAAAAACTAACAAGTACCGATAATATTATCCAAGTACCGATAATATACACTTAATTCGCAAGAAGCTGAAACATGTTTTCCTAAACAATTTGCCGTAGAACTTGAGTAAGGGATAAGACAAGTTGCATTGACACTATTTTCGCATGAGGTGACCTAGAACCTAAATAGTAAAAATAAACCCCTATCTAGATATTGAATGTGCCCATAATTGTAAACTAATGACACTCGTTTCGCATTAGTGTGACACAATCTTCTCTAATTAATTAGCCGTAGAACTTTAAGTAGTAAAGAAATATGCTATCTGAAAACTTAATAACCACATAAGGCTGACACAACTTTTCCTAACTAGTGTTGTCGTAGATTTTAGAAAAGTATTAAAAATAACTCATCAAGATAATAAATAAACTAATAAGCAACAATGATATTCTTTGTACATTAAAGTGTAATGTAGAAAGAATATCATTGTTGCTTATTAGTTTATTTATTATCTTGATGAGTTATTTTTAATACTTTTACTTTCTTAAAATGCTTAGCCGTGAAACTTAGATAACTAATAAGAATGTGCCTGAAGATATAAGTACTACGAATATATTTATCAATATACTGACTAGATACACTAACAAACAACGATTATACTCTTTCCGCATAAGGCTGTTATAGGGTGTTCCTAAATAATTTGCCATATAACTTAATTTATAAAAGTATACCTATCTAAGTAGGGATGGTAACTAACTTAACAAGTTCCGCTGAGTCTCTATGTCTGACACAACATTTTCCAAAAAATATGCCGTAGAACTTAGATAAGTAATAAGAATAATGATGATCAAGATAATAAGTTAAAAACAAGTAACGACAACAATCTTTGCGCATGAAGCTGACACAACTTCCTCTAAATAATTAGCCGTAGAGCTTGAGTAAATAAAAAGAATATGCCGATTGATATCATTATAAACTAACAAGTACCGATGACACTCTTTCCGCATTAGTCGGACACAAAGTTCCCTAAATAATTTGCTGTAAAACTTATAGGTACCTATCTAGATACTAAATAAACAAATAAATATTGATGATACTCTGTCCACGTGAGGCTGACAAAACTTTCCCTAAATACGTTTCCGTAGAACGTAGATATAAGAATATGTCAACTGGGATAGTAATAAACTGACAAGTACTGATGATACCCTTTGACTAACATAATTTTCTTTAAATAACATGAAGTTAAGTAATAAGAATATGCTTATCGAGATAATTAACAAGTAACGATGATACTCTATCTGCATTAGTCTGACATAAATTTCACGAAATACATTGCCGTAGAACTGCATGAATATACCTATCGAGATTCTGAAAAGTTAAGCAACAAGGATATGCCTATCGAAATGTTTTTAAACTATCAAGTATACACCGCATGAGGCTGATATAACGTTTTTCAAACAAATTATAAATTAGATAAGTATAAAAGTATGCCGATTAAGACAACTAGTTAACATACAAGTACCGATTTACTCTAAATAATTAGTCGTAAAACTGAAGTGGTAAAAATGTACCTAAGTAGATACTGATTAAAATAAGAAAAACCGATGAGACTCTTTGCCCAAGAGATTAACACATAATCTATCGAGTAACTATGACACTCTTTCAGCATTCGTCTGACACATTTTTTTCTAAATGCTTTGCCGTAGAATATACCTATCTAGATGCTGAATAAGCTAAATATATCTGATGATATTCTCTCCACATTAAGCTGACACAACAGTTCCTAAATACATTGCCGAAGAAATTAGATAGGTAATAAAACATGCCCATAGAGATAGTAAATAAACTAACAAGTACCGAAGGTATACAAGTGATAAAGTAACAAGTATCCAAAGAATAAAGCAAAAGTGCATGAGTGCCGAAGGGGTATAACCCTCTTGTAAGAATATGCCAATCGAAATAATAATATGTAAATAAACAAGTACCGATGATATTTTTTCCGCATGAAGCTGACACAATTTCCTCTAAGTAAATAGCCGTAGAACTAGTAACAGTAAGTAAGTAATAAGGATTTGCCGATCGAGATTATAAAAAAAATAAGAAGTACCGATAAATCTCTTTTCGCAAGACGCTAACACAACTTCCTCTAAAATTATTTGCCGTTGAAATTAAGTGGTAAAATATATTTATTTAAATACTAAATAAATTCACAAAAACTGATGATACTCTTCTGTATGACGCTAACACAACTATCTCTAAATAATATGCCGTATAACTTAGGTAACTAAGATACGCTTTCCGCATGAAGCTGGACACAACTTTCTTAAAATAATTTTCCGTAGAACTTAGGTAAGTAATAAGAATATGCTGATCGAGTAAGTTAATTCACTAACAAGTAACGATGATACTAACACAACTTTCTTTAAATAATATGCCGAAGAACTTAGGGATTAAGCCGATCGAGATAGTTAATTAACTTATGAATAACCAGGGTACAATTTCCTCATAAAGCTGGACACAACTTTCTTTAAATAATTTTCCGTAGAACTTAGGTAAGTAATAAGAATATGCCAATCGAGTAAGTTAATTCACTAACAACTTAACAAGTAACGATGATAAAAACACAACTTTCTTTAAATAATATGCTGAAGAACTTAAGAAGTACGCCGATCGAGACAGTTAATTAACTTAAAAACTACCATAGTACAATTTCCTCATGAAGCTGGACACAAATTTCTTTAAATAATTTTCCGTAGAACTTAGATAAGTAATAAGAATTATGCGGATCAAGTAGGTCAATTCACTAACAAATAATTTTCCGTAGGACTTAGATAAGTAATAAGAATATGCCGATCAAGTAGGTTATTTCACTAACAAAATAATACAATAAATAAATAAATAAGTAAAACAAGTAACGATGATAATTTTTCCGCATGATGTTAATACAACTTTCTTTTAATAATATGCCGAAGAACTTGGGGAATACGCCGATCGAGATAGTTAATTAACTTACAAATACCCATAGTACAATTTTCTCATAAAGCTGACACAACTTTCTTTAAACAATATGCCGAAGAACTTAGGGAATAAGCCGATCAAGATAGTTAATATAACCAGGGTACAATTTGCTCATAAAGCTGGACACAACTTTCTTTAAATAATATGCCGAAGAACTAAGGGAATGAGCCTATCGAGATAGTTAATTAACTTATGAATAACCAGGGTACAATTTCTTCATAAAGCTGGACACTACTTTCTTTAAATAATTTTCCGTAGAACTTAGGTAAGTAATAAGAATATGCCGATCAAGTAGGTCAATTCACTAACAAATAATTTTCCGTAGGACTTAGATAAGTAATAAGAATATGCCGATCAAGTATTATCACATCCAGTTCACTAACAAAATAATACAATAAATAAATAATTAAATAAAACAAGTAACGATGACACTTTTTCCGCATGACGCTAACACAACTATCTCTAAATAATATGCCGTATAACTTAGGTAACTAAGATACGCTTTCCGCATGAAGCTGGACACAACTTTCTTAAAATAATTTTCCGTAGAACTTGAGTAAGTAATAAGAATATGCTGATCGAGTAAGTTAATTCACTAACAAGTAACGATGATACTTAGGGAATAAGCCGATCGAGATAGTTAATATAACCAGGGTACAATTTGCTCATAAAGCTGGACACAACTTTCTTTAAATAATATGGCGAAGAACTAAGGGAATAAGCCGATCGCGATAGTTAATTAACTTATGAATAACCATAGTACAATTTTCTCATGAAGCTGGACACAAATTTCTTTAAATAATTTTCCGTAGGACTTAGATAAGTAATAAGAATATGCCGATCAAGTAGGTCAATTCACTAACAAATAATTTTCCTTAGGACTTAGATAAGTAATAAGAATATGCCGATCGAGATATTTAATTGACTAACAAGTAACAATGATTCTCTTCCGCATGATGCTGACATAACTTTCTCTAAATAGTATGCCGATCGATATAGTTAACTAACTAACAAGTAACCATGATTAATGTCCGCATGAAGCTGGACACAACTTTCTTCAAACCATTTTCCGTAAGACTTGGTAAGTAATTATGATGGGCCGATCGCGATAGTTAATTGACTTAACTATGATACTCTTCCACTTGACGCTAATACATTTTTCTTTAAATAATATGCCGTAGAACTTAGGCCAGTAATAAGAACATGCCGATCAATAAAGTTAAATGACTAACAAGTAACGATGATATTCTTTCCTCATGATGCTAACACAACTTTCTTTAACTAATAAGCCGAAGAACTAAGGTAAGTAGTAAGAATATGCCGATCGATATAGTTAATTAACTAACAAATAAGCATGATACAATGTCTGCAAGAAACTGGACACCACTTTCTTCAAATAATTTTCGGTAGGACTTGGTAAGTAATTAGAATATTATTATGCCGATCGCGATAATTAATTGACTAACAAGTAACGATGATATTCTTCCAGTTGACGCTAACATAATTTTCTTTAAATAATATGCCGTAGAACTTAGGTCAGTAATAAGAACATGCCGATCGATAAAGTTAAATGACTAATAAGTAACGATAATTTTCTTCCGCATGACCCTAACACAACTTTCTGTAAATAATATGCCGCAAAACTTACGTAACTAACTAACAAGTAACGATGATACTAACACAATTTTTTTTAAACAATATGCCGTAGAACTTAGGTAAGTAGGTAATAAGAATATGCCGATTGAGTAAGTTAATTCAATAACAAGTAACGATGATACTTACACAATTTTCTTTAAATAATATGCCGTAGAACTTAGTTAATTAATAGAAGCATGCCAGTGAAGTTAGTTAATTGACTAATGAAAAACGATAAAACTCTTTCCGAATTGACCTGAACACAACTTTCTCCAAATAATATGCCGTAGAACTAAGGTAAGTAATAAGAATATGCCGATCGAGACAGTTATTTGACTAACAAGTAACGATAATACTCTTCCCGCATGCCACTAACACAACTTTCTTTAAATAATATGCGCAAGAACTTAGGGAATACGCTGATTGAGATACTTAGTCAACTTACAAATAATCATGGTACAATTTCTTCATGAAGCTGGACACAACTTTCCCTATATAATATGCTGCAAAATTTAGGTAACTAATAAAAAAATGCAAGTCGAGATAGTTAATTTACTAACAAAGTAACGATGATACTCATCCGCATGACGCTGACACAACTTTCTTTAAGTAATGTGTCATAGAGCTAAGGAAAGTAGGTAATAATAATATTTCGATCGAGACTTTCAATTAACTAACGAGTAACGATAAAACTCTTTCCGCATTAACCTGGACACAATTTTCTCTTAATAATTTGCCGTAGAACTTAGTAAGTAATAAGAATATGCTGATCGAGATGGTTAATTGACTAACAAGTAACGATGATACTCTTTTGCATGACGCTGACACAACTTTCTCTAAATAATATGTCGCAAAACTCAGGTAACTCATAAAAATATGCCCGTCGAGATAGTTAATTTACTAACGAAGTAACAATAATACTCTTTTGCATGACGCTGATAAAGCTTACTATGAATAATATGCCGTAGAACTAAGGTAAGATGGTAATACTAATATGCCTATCGAGAATTTCATTAAACTTACAAGTAAGGTTATGACTCTTTTTGCACTAACCTGGACACAAGTTTCTGTAAATAATTTGCCGTAGAACTTAGGTAAGTAATATGAATATACCTATCGAGATAGTAACTTGACTTTCAAGTAACGTTGATACACTTCCTGCATAATGCTAACACAATTTTCTTTAAATAATATGCCGAAGAACTTAGGATTAATAAGAATATGCCCATCGAGATAGTTAATTGACTAACAAGTAACGATGATACTCTTTCCGCATGATGCTAACACAAATTTCTCTAAATAATATGCAGCAAAACTTAGGGAACTAATAAAAATATGCCAGTCGAGATAGTTAATTTACTAACAAAGTAACAATGATACTCTTCCGCATGACGTAACATAACTTTCTTTAAAAAATATGCTTTAGAACTTAGGTAAGATATAAGAATATGACGATCGAGATAGTTAATTAACTAATAAATAACCATGATACACTTTCCGCATGAAGCTGGACACTTCTTTCTTTAAACCATTTTCCGTAGTAGGTAAATAATAATAATATGCCGATCGAATTAGTTAAGTGACTAACAAGTAACGATGATACTCTTCCACTTGAGTCTAACACAATTTTCTATAAATAATATGCCGTAGAACTTAGAGCAGTACTAAAAACATGCCAATTGATAAAGTTAAATGACTAACAAGTAACGATAGTTTTCTACCATATGACGCTAACGCAACTTTCTCTAAATAATATGCCACAAAACTTAGGTAAGTAATAAAATTATGCCAGTCGCGATAATTAATTTACTAACAAAGTAACGATGATATTCTTTCGTACGACGCTGACACAACTTTCTCTTAATAATATGCCGTAGAACTAAGGTACCTAAGTAATCAGAATATGCCGATCGAGATAATTAATTAACTAACAAGCAACAATGATACTCTTTCAGCATGAAGCTGTATGTGACTTTCTCTAAATAATATGCCGTAAAACTTAGGTAAGATATAAGAATATGCCGATCGAGATAGTTAATTTACTAACAAGTATTGACTCTTCCACACCTGACATGACGCTAACACAACTCTTTTTTTACTCATTTGTCGTAGAATTTAGTAAGTATTAAGCATATGCCGTTCTAGATAAGTAAATAACAAGTATTGATAATACTTTTCCTCATGACGCTAACACAACTCTTTTCTAAATAATTTGATGTAGAATATAGGTAAGTATTAAGTACATACCGTTTGAGATAATAAACTTAAACGCCGTATAACACTTCCGCATGACGCTGACACAACTGTCTCTAAATAAAAGGTCGTAGAACTTATGTAAGTAATAAGAATATGCCAATCGAGATAATTAATGAACTAACAAGTAACGAATAATACTCTTTCGCCATGAAGCTGGATATAACTTTCTCTAAATAGTATGCAGTAGAACTTAGGTAAGATTTAAGAATATGCTGATTGAGATACTTAATTGACTAACAGGTATTGTTGACACTCTTCCGCATGACGCTAACACAACTCTTATATAAATAATTTGATGTAGAATATAGTTATGTTTTAAGAATATGCCGTTTGATAATGAACTTATGAGTAAGGAGAATACACTTCGTCATGACAACTGTCTATAAATAATATGTCGTAGAACTTATGTAAGTAATAAGAATATGCTGATCGAGGTAATTGATTGACTTACAAGTAACAATGATACTCTTCCGCGTGACCCTAACACGACTCTTTTTAAATCATTAGCCGTAGAACATAGGTAAGTATTAAGAATATGCCGTTCGAGATAATTAACTAACAAGTAACGATGATACTAAAAATAAAATATAATGTTCCAATATCTTTATGATTTGTTGAATAAAGTCATTTTCGCTTTTAAATAAAATGGCTGAGGATAAGCGATAAATTGTAAATTTACATAGTGCCAAGTATCAGGCAGTTAAGCTGTTTAACAATCTGCCTAGTAAGTTGAAGCTCGATATTTACAATACGGGTTCCTTTAAGAAAGAATTGAAGTCCTTACTGTTGAGGGAATGTTATTACACAGTAGATGAGTTCTTGAGCAGTGATTGTGGAGTTTCACATTGACTTTTGATATAAATGTAATAATAATAATATGTCATACTCATCAGATTGCATTTTAATTGACTTCTAGACTTTTAATTTATTTGACAATTTTATGGACATGGGCATGGACATTTTAATTATTTTATGGACATGAGTGTGACATTTATTTATAATTTTAATATGTAATTAATGCTCTAATTTGACGCTGATAGTTTTTTTTTTTTATTATTTTATTAGTTTTATTTTCGGATCTCAAATTTGATTATACCGACATGATTGTTTTAAAAGTTTATTATTGATTTAATTTTTTTTTTTGTTATTTTATTATTATAATTATATAGATTAAGTAATAGGGTGGAATCCGTGGAATCTATTTATCTCAATTTGATTTTAAGCTGTTTTTGTGTGTGACGTTTTTATTTCAGTATACTGTTTTGATTTTCAGATACAATTTTATGTTGTTAAATGAAATAAATATTGAATTGAATTGAATTGAAAAATTGAAATACTCTTCCGCAGAACGCTGACAAAACTGTCTCTAAATAATATGCCGTAGAAATTATGTAAGTAATGAGAATAGATCGCTCGATATAATTAAATAACTAACAAGTAACGATGAAACTCTCGCATGACGTTGACTCAACTTTCTTTAAATAATATGCCGTGGCAGTTAAGTAAGTAGGTAATAAGAATATGCCGCTCGAGATAATTGATTAACTAACAAGTTTTGATGATACTCTTCCACATTACGCTAACACAACTCTTTTTAAATAATATGTCGCAGAACTTATGCAGGTACCTAAGGAATAAAAATGTGCCTGTCGATATAGTAGGTAAATAAACTAAGAAGTACCGATGTTACTCTTTGTATGTCACAAATTACTCTTAATAATATGCCGAAGAACTTAGGTAAGTAATAGAAATATGCCTAATATAAATAAATAAACTTGCTGTAACTCTTTCCACATTAGTCTGACACAATTTTCTTTAAATAATTTGCACGAGATTGTTTCAATAATTTGCAGCAATATTTAAATACTTAACAGGAATACTACTATTTTACTACTATTACTATCTTCACGCCAAATTCTTGCGGGAATAATAATAACAAGAATATTTCTATCAAAAATAGAAACAGTTAAAGATAGCCTTCATATTAGGTAATTTTCCGCAACAACTTTATCAACTGCGCTTAGATTCCTTATTTCAGTAACTGTACAGAACACACCTACTTTAAATTTCAAATGAACACTGGCTTCGCTTAAAAAAGAATCAAACCCTGAAATGGTCATTACATAATCTATCGACAATAAAAACAATAAAAACTATTTGATGCGAGTACAGTCGTGCAATACCTACGGATCCTGAAAACAATATCCGCAAAAAATAATGTCCTGAAAATATGCGCAGGTAGACCATATCATTGAAATAAACTACAACTGATATTATACTCGTAACAGTAGGTACCTGCCAGCAAACAGTAATTACACAGAGAGTGCCATTTATTACCTAATCTGCTGCCCTTTTTACCTACGCCTTTTTTCAAATATTCTACTTATTAATTTATCTCCAATTCGCCAACCAAAATACTGATCTAGCCTATTTATAGAGCTTAATATCCTACTAATAACCATAAAATTCTATTTGAGAAAAACAATTTGACTTCCAAACTCCAAATATAGTCGCTTTAAATGCGGCTAAATTTATTTTTGAAAAGCTAGAAAAAAGTGTAGAGGTAACTGATTGTTAATGTCTTTGAATTATAAAAAAACTGGTTTGGTTAATAACTAACTAAATTAAAATTAAATTTAATTAAAATAAACAGAAACAAAATTTAAAAAATACATTACCAAATGCTTGTTTTAAACACGCTTTTGTTTGAAACGCCCTTGTATCTAATTTAAAAAATGCATGACTAAGCTACTGCACCTACCTAAATACTAATTATATGAATCATAAATTGCTCGAAAAATCCTTTAAACACGAAGAAAAAACACTACACAAAAAAATGGAACAATAACCTTCTTTTGTTTAAAACGGTGTATTATCTTTAAAAAAAAATCTTGTACACAATTGAATTTCATTAAGTGATCGACAAAGGAAACCAATTACCTATTCGAAATAACATCTATCGTCTAATTGCGCTATTTATTCTATCTATTTTCCTTGAATGTTAAATGCCCTTTAATGCACCTAAAATATCTCTAAAACTAAGCTTGACATTGCCATCGTCTAAAAAATGCATCAGCTTGTTCAACAAATGAATGATTAAAAAATGCTACCTTAAATTATTCTCACAACGAATCTAATATAAATGTTCAACTGCCAAGAAGGGTTTAAATAGAATGTACCTACAACTAAGTATATTTAGTTTCTATTACATACCGACTATAATAAAGAATCGATATCCTTTCTGCCATTAAATTTTAAACTGCCTGACACGGTTTGGTTTTGAAGTAATTACCTATGACGACTCTACATGACTCTACATACCTATATTTAAAATTATTATCAACTACAGTATTACTTTGTGCTACAAAAATTGCGTTTTACTTTTCGATGGTTAACGGCAAACTTTGAATGACACTATTGTATAGTTTGTTGTTAATTAAAGAGTTGTTTGTTGTTAAAAAAAGTGTTGTTAGATAATTAAATTACTAAAAATGAATAATACCTAGCCACAGCGTATCTATATCTATGGAATACAATAAAACCTAATTCTAAATTCCTACTTCATAGTTAATACGTTAATTGATTGATTTTCCTCGTATACCTACTTAACCTTCTCTGCTGCCTCTCTCTAACTAAGTACGCAACTTTTGTACTAAGATAGGTATAAAACAATATTTCATCAATGCCTTAAGCAATCCGTAATTTCATGTTCGAATCTAGGTACCTATAGGAATTCTTTCAGTGTCTAATTTTAGAATTTGAATTGCTTACTGTTCTAATTATAATTTATAATAGGTATCAGAATAATTCTACTTAAATTCATTACTTTTATTCTACCTAACTTCATTCTAATTTAATTCCACCTCACACCTAATTTAAAAACCTAATACAGCACTTTTAGGAGCTCATTTATATCAAATAACTGCGTAAAAGAATGCTTTTTTCGTATGCTAGTCTAGTATAGACAATACGTGTCATATCATATACCTTACCGCTCTACCTATCTCGCATTGTATTATTGTAAATATTTAAATCCATATTATAAGAAAAAGTAGGTTATATCTAAATTATCTATTCAGTGAAATTTCATTAGCAAAAGTGCTAGTAACTAACATTAGCAAAAATAAAAGTCGAAAAGTCGACGAAGGTCGTCGACGCCATTTTGTCAGCTCGTCCGCAAATTTCAATATGCTAGACATCTAGATCTATTTCTCATCAAAATGGATGCTTTGTTAAGACAGGTTACCTTTAAAAATCATTTGGTAATGTATTATCATATTTAGTATTAAGTATAACGTATTCTTTGGTCTATATAAGTAAATATTGTAAGTATCAAGCTGTGACCTAATTATGCACCTATAGATAGAATGTTCGTCGAACTAATTTTCCTCCTGAAATTTTCCTTGGCGTAACTGCGCAATATAGATTTTGATGAAATTTTCCTACAATAAGAAAATATTTTACTGACAAGTCATCGAAGCTATTGTTTTGGATTATATCCTTTACATTTATTAAACATAGATATTTATTTTCTTATAGTGAGATCATCCTTAACCTAACTACAGTAACTACGCAGTTAGTTAAACCATCTAACAAGAAATAATAAATACATATTCCGAATTGAAAAACCTTATTAAAGATAGCTTGCCAAATATTTAATTTCTCATAGTGAGACCATCCTTAACCTAACTACAGTACCTACGCAGTCCCATCTAAAAAAATAGAGACTTTTCCGACCCCGTTACCATAAAGATTCGTCAAGACAAGAATTAATAATAAACACTATTTCCAAGTTGAAAAAACCTATTCAAGATAGCTTGCCAACACAATGATTCGAAACAGCTGTTACTTGATAAGCCGATGAAGTTATATCGCAATAACAAAGACTGAAGGTCGAACGCCATATTGAAAAGTTTGTCGGCAAATATATATTTGCGATAATACATATAAATATACACAATTTGGGACTTATGTACTTAAAAATATATATTTAGAACCTAGGGTTGCAACTTAGGAACTTATTAATACTGATTCAATTAGTAATGATAAAAATATGAACAAAAATAACACACACACCGACATCATGGCAACTGTTTACGTCTTACAAATCCTAGCTAAAATTGACTTAAATAAAGCAAAAACTTACCTAACGTTATGAAAAACAAATATAAAAGAGAACCTTACCTCACATTTCGTCCGTAAAAACGTCTTTTGCCGTTTTTTTACTCTATTTTAGAGGATCTACGCAGTATTTGTCAACCGGGCGATGACGCCGCCATCTTATAACTCTAACGGGACTTGCCACGTCTTTCTTTAGCTAACTTCTTGCTACATTTTACATGTTTTGAAACTATTTTTGAGCCGAAAAACCTGATGGTCTACATTTTAAGGGCCTGTCTGGTCCTACCACTATGCCATCCTAATATACGTGGTATAAATCGACCTCACCACTAGACTTGAAAATGGTTTCTCGCAATTTCCCCCCCTTGTTTCGCTTTTTATAGTCGTTGCGAGTTACGCAGTCACCACATAATCCAACTAAAACGAAAAGCTTCGCTCAAAACGTTCTACAAGCATTGAATAAGCATATTCAACTTGGCGGTGTTATAATTCTGGAATTTTCCTTACCGCATGAAAGAAATGACATAGCAATGAACAGAGATAGCAATATAAGGGGGGCAAAATTTTCTAGAACAATCGGTCCATATGATGCTGTTGTGAGTGAAAGGGACAACCGATACCGATTCTCGAATACTCTCGAATCAATACAACTCTAGTATACCAGCCTCTACATTTTCTTTCCCCTAGTTTAAATTTTGTAAACATACATACATACTTATGGTCACGCCTTTATCCCCGAAGGGGTAGGCAGAGGCATATTATATGCCCACATTTCACCTTTGTATAATTTGTCTTGCTGAAAATATTTTAAACATTATACTTAGGTACTTCATCATACATGATCATATTTCATAAAAAAACCTATTTTTTCTGCGAATTAATTTTACAGGATAATAAACATTCATTTAAACAACACAAACAACATAAATAGAATTTAAGTATTAAAGAGTAAATTATATAATATGTGGTATTATACCTGTATTAAAATAAATAAAATAAAATAATGGCTAATATACTGTACTGAAGCCTTGGTTGTATTCAATCTCCGTTTCGAAGTTCGGGGGTACTCTTTCCTATCTCTTATATAAATAAATCTTTTTTATCTACTTCGCACTATCTCAGTATCCCTCGTTGTGCGGTCAACAAATACATCAAATCATTGCCTCTTCTGCTATGATCTGGCCTCTTACACTCATGCCGACTAGGACTATAATAAAAACCTCAAGTCTTTATTAACTCAATTAATGCTACCGTAAAATCAAGACTAAACATTCCAGTCCATTTAAACGAATTATGTATGATAAGTATATACCTATTTAAAAGTATATAAGTACCTATTAATGTTCGTGGTCTTATACCTATAACACAAGCAGGTTATTCCTAGTTTACTATGCAATCAGATAGTTGTATGCAATGTCCGTAAATATTTATTTATTATTATTATTTATTTCTAAAACTCCAAGTCTCCCTGGGACATCCTTCCGAGGGAATCCCGGTCGTAGACAATTGTAAGGCATCGTGTGGTTTTAGTCATCCATGGAAGATTTCCACGCGTAAACAAAACCCCAAGTGTGCACATTTTCCACGATTTAGGGGTAATCTTTTCTACGGGTATCACTACAGTGACAAGCAAGATATATCTATCTCTGTCTACGACTCTCATTGGCTAGAAACTTCGAGAAAGATCCTGTCTGAAAGACGTTTCATTGGTGTTTCGAGAACCTTCGAGATAATTCTGCTTCGCTATTGGTGGAGTATATAAAGAGCGGTGAACCGCGCCAAGTTATTCAGTATTTGAAAATACAGACAAGTGAAGATAAGAGAGAGCACGAGCGGTTTGAATACCGAACAATTCTGACAAGTTACATAGGTACATTCATCGAGTTATTTTAGAGGAAGCTTTTGTACATTATCTTTGATTCTATACCACGAGAAAAGTAAAAAAAAAAAATGCCAGCCATAGGAATAGATTTGGGAACGACATATTCATGTGTTGGAGTGTGGCAGCACGGCAATGTGGAAATAATCGCCAATGATCAAGGAAACAGGACGACACCATCGTACGTTGCATTTACGGATACAGAACGATTGATTGGCGATGCTGCTAAGAACCAGGTGGCACTTAATCCAAACAATACTGTCTTCGACGCCAAGCGACTCATTGGGCGCAAGTTTAATGATTCTAAAATCCAGTTAGATATGCAGCACTGGCCGTTTAAAGTGATACCAGATGGCGACAAACCAAAGATACAAGTAGAGTTCAAAGGACAAACAAAGAGATTCGCCCCGGAAGAGATCAGTAGCATGGTGCTGACCAAAATGAAGGAAGTAGCGGAAGCGTATCTAGGTACCTCAGTGCGTGATGCCGTTATCACAGTCCCAGCATACTTCAACGATTCACAACGCCAGGCCACGAAGGACGCAGGAGCTATTGCCGGTTTGAATGTTCTTCGGATAATCAACGAGCCTACAGCTGCTGCACTGGCATACGGATTGGATAAGAATCTTAAAGGAGAACGCAATGTGCTCATTTTTGATTTGGGTGGTGGCACCTTCGACGTCTCTATCCTGACCATCGACGAAGGCTCTCTTTTTGAAGTAAGGGCGACAGCTGGAGACACTCATCTTGGTGGCGAAGACTTTGATAATAGGTTGGTGAGCCACCTCGCTGATGAATTCAAACGCAAGTACCACAAGGACATTCGCAGCAACCCACGTGCATTGCGAAGATTACGAACAGCTGCTGAGCGTGCGAAACGCACCCTCTCATCTAGCACAGAGGCAACCATCGAGATCGATGCGTTATATGAAGGGATCGATTACTACACCAGAGTGTCAAGAGCACGTTTTGAAGAACTCAACTCGGATCTCTTTAGGGGCACTTTGGAACCTGTTGAAAAAGCCCTCAACGACGCTAAATTAGACAAGAGCGCAATCCATGACGTAGTGCTCGTTGGAGGTTCTACGCGCATTCCCAAAATCCAAAGTATGCTACAAAACTTCTTTTGTGGCAAAAAACTTAACTTGTCTATCAATCCAGATGAAGCAGTTG
This sequence comes from Miltochrista miniata, assembly GCA_933228765.1. Classification (NCBI taxonomy): domain Eukaryota; kingdom Metazoa; phylum Arthropoda; class Insecta; order Lepidoptera; family Erebidae; genus Miltochrista; species Miltochrista miniata. Next base: position 35,292,479 of record OW121752.1, read on the forward strand.
CATATGGTGCGGCAGTACAGGCCGCCATACTGAGTGGTGAACAGCATTCCAAAATCCAGGACGTACTACTGGTAGATGTAGCTCCTCTATCATTGGGCATCGAGACAGCTGGTGGTGTGATGACCAAAATCGTCGAAAGAAACTGCAAAATACCATGCACGCAATCTCAAACTTTCACCACTTATTCGGACAATCAGCCAGCAGTCACAATCCAAGTTTACGAGGGAGAACGAGCTATGACTAAGGATAACAACATGTTAGGTCGTTTCGACCTGACTGGTATTCCACCGGCACCACGCGGTGTTCCCAAGATTGACGTCACCTTCGATTTGGACGCGAATGGAATCCTGAACGTATCTGCCAAAGAGAATAGCACTGGAATCACTAAGAATATTGTCATCAAGAACGATAAAGGCCGTTTATCGCAAGCTGAGATTGATCGTATGTTAGCAGAAGCAGAAAAATATAAAGACGAAGATGAACGGCAACGAGAAAGAGTTGCCAAGCGCAATCAGCTAGAGGCTTACATCTTCAGCGTGAAGCAGGCACTTGATGATGCAGGTGATAAATTGAGTGAGGAGGACAAGGCAACAGCACGTCGAGAATGTGATGAAGCATTACGCTGGCTCGACAACAACTCTCTTGCAGAATGCGACGAACTTACGCACAAACTAAACGAACTTCAGCGTGCCTTCTCACCTCTTATGACTAAAATGCATTCGCAAAACACTGGCGCTGGTCCACAAGCTCAGAACTGCCGCCAGCAACAACAGCAGTATCAAAACTATTCCGGTCCTACGGTGGAGGAAGTAGACTGAATCAGTGATTTCATAGTATTAAATTAGTCTAGCCATTTCAGTATTGTTTGTATATATTGTAAATATAGTCTGTAAGTAAGGTATATGTAATTTATTGAGACTAGCTTTAAGTAATTTTCCAAAGAAATGATAAAAAGCGCAAATAAAATTAATTAATTCAATTTGTACCTTTGCATTTTAATTTTACCTTCAATTTACACTGTTTCGTTTTAGTACAGATGTCTTCTATGTACAGTAAGGGGCAATAGGTAAGTAGATATCTATCTAAAGTTTAGATTAGATTCTAAACCCAGGTCTTGAGACTGCCTCGACTGCCGAATAGTTGTCTAGTGCCTACTTAGGTATTAATTGCTCCACTAATGGATAAACCTAGTTGGTCCTTTGGTTCTCGCAGTTAATCATTCGACCAATACTTCATTGTAGTCTAAAGACCAGAACAGCTTCATTTTGGGAAGCTCGGGTTAAATGAACTGGCTGAAATTTGCTACAGGGATAGATAATAGGAATAGATTATTCCCGGGATAAAAAGCCTACGTATTATTCTAGACTCATAAAAACGGCAACGAAATGTCACACGGGTGAAGCTACGGGCATCAGTTAATCGAATAAAATACGTAGGTAGGTAGTACAAGCGTACAGGTGGCGCGGCGTAAAAAAACCGTTAATATTTTATTCATTTAGATACCTAGGTATTACTTTTAAAAAATTAAGAATTCTTTTTTAAAATGCCTTTTCTTACTTAACTTTTTCCAGAAACCATGCAAAAAATATCCGAAGTACTTAGGTTCTTTATTAGGCAGAGCCGTAAAATACTTACGTACTAATTGCCGTGAAGATGACATTTGATATCAATAACAGCCCACGGATGAAGAGCTACTGAAGTCGAGAGTGGCTATGCCGGACTCCTACCAACTAAAATCACACAATGCCTTACAACAGTCTATGGCCGGGAGTCCCGCGTAAGCTCTCGGAAGAATGTCCCAGACGGGCGAAGAGACATGCCACCGTCTTTGCCTGCTTCTGTAAGAACGACGAGCAGTCGACTCGCCGTTCTCAGGACCTCGGGCATGGAGGCCGGTAGTCCGGGGCACAAACGGCGACGACGACCCCCCGTCGCCGACTGCGAAACTCGTTGATTTGCAACAAAAACAGCCTTATGGCAGCCAGCAGCAAGTTATTGGTGACCAAAGAAACAATTATTATTATAGGAGTATTAACAGTTCCCACACCGGGAATGTATCAAAGTTTCTCAGAATCGAACAAGAATCGAACACGTCTCTATGCGGTCATGGTATCAGGTATGCCTTCGAAAGAACAACTCTGAGACCGAGTCTCTACAAGTACGGTATCAATAAAGTATCGATATGATTCTTTCCTAATATCTAATAGGGAGGGAAGATAAAATCAGTAGGTCAGGTCTACGACTTTTCTGTTTGGTAATTAGGTACCTACTATTTACAAGAGCTATATATTTATTTGGCGCTCTTAAAGTACGTTATTGCAATGCTCTCAGAAAATTACGTTTGTTTTTGAAAAAGAAAGCCTCTAATAAAATTTGAACATTCGCGCCGTTTCTTGTGTGGCTAAGTTAGTCAATAGTGTTGTACTAAGGAATTGTAACATAATATATTTTTAGTATTACTAAGCAACCTTACTAAATAGTAATGTGATAAAAGCTAAAATATGTATTTATGAATGTTTGTTTACTCTTTTACATTCAAGGGCGTGAACGGATATGGATGCAATTTGGTCTAGGGATTGATTATAGTCTGGCATATCACTTAGCTACTTTTTATCCCTGAAAGACTTTACTTTACCATGAAGTGCAGGAACGGCAACAATATTCCGCGTGAGTGTAGCCGCAGCCACTATCTAGTATGATAATAAACTTCACCTAATGCAGTTAAGTTATTGTAATACTAATTATAAACTCACAGCGTAGGTACATACTTTGACAGCGTGATATTATACCTATCAATTTTTTAAACTGAATATATGTGGATGTCAGTAATAATTACCCAACAACAGCAATAAGACTGTTATGCGACGGCAACTGCACATGGTTTTGCTGCAAATAAATCTAAGTATCTATACTTTTTCTGTATAAAAGTTTGACAAAAAATTGTTACTCTACAATATTCGTGGTCTGATAACCATAACACAAGCAATGCTGCTTGTGTTATGGGTATCAGGTATAATTCTAGCTTACTTTAGAATCAGATATCGTTGTGTGAAAATGTCCGTAAATACTTATTTTGTACAAAAAAAAATACAATATCAACCGATAGTACCTGATTTACGGCCGTCTCGTCGCGTGTAATCCATCGCTTCTTTATAAATATTTATTAATTTTGTAGAGGAATAAATGTTTCTTTTACCGACTTAGAAACTTCTACCACTGTATTCTTCTACACTTCTTACAGCATGAAATTATGGTCAATATATATTATACTTTACTCTAATGCTTCCTCCACATTACTCGCGAAGTTGAACGAAGTTGGACGAGTACGATAGTGTGGAGGGGCTCCTCGGCCTACTTCGTCAAAAAATTTCTTTGATTCGGGCAACTTCGCTGACGAACTTCGTTCAACGCAGAAGCATAAGAATAAAGCCTATAGTTTGTCAATGAAATACTGCATTAGAAGAATCGACTAATTTTGACTATGGTTCCGGTGTGGCACAGCACTGGCACTCAGCAATTTATGCGCGACTTCTGACGTTGTGTCATTGTGTGACGTATGTTTTGTATTAATCGTACGATCTATTCGTAATTTTAAAATTTGATTTCATAATCGAGAATGAAGTGAGTGTTGAGTACTCGGTGTGGTGATACGTGTGTCTTCAGTGTGTTAAATGTTGTTGAAAATATAATTAAGTTGTAACTCCGAAATGGCGCCGAATTTTAGCAAACTAACTTCTCGGACTGATGTGAAAATCGCTTTGGCAGCCTCTGCTGCACTTGGTGCCTGGGCTATAAAGAAATCCATGAACTCACGGTAAACGATACATTAAAATCTTCCATAATTGCTAAGAAAGTCCAAAGTATTTATTTACTAAAATAGACTTTGTAACAGTTATTAAAATTAATATTATCTTACTTCTTACTTCTTACTAATATTATAAAGGCGAAAGTTTGTGAGTGTGGATGTTTGTTACTCTTTCACGCTCGAACGGCTAAACGGATCTGGCTGAAATTTGATACAGGGATACATTATAGTCTGGAATAACACATAGGCTACTTTTTATCCCGGGAATAAGTTCCCACGGGAAGCAGGAATGGGAACAAATTTTACGCAGGCGAAGCTGCGGGCTTCAGCTAGTTCATAATAAAATTAATATTAGTCCAGTAGCCACTCATATTTAGTTTATTCTAGAGCTGTTATTTCTTTAGATAAGTTTCCCATGTCTAATTGGCAACGGAATATTAAATGAAATAGCATGACTTACACAAGTAGTAACAGTAATTTAAAATAGTGTTTGGACTTCGGATTGTCGTCCCACGATTTAAGGGGCGGGAGAGGGTGGAAAGGGGGGAGGGGGGGTTGTAGAACCCCCCCCCTGAAGGAAAAGTTGCGGAAGCCCCCCCTTTTTGAGTTATAATTTTTTTAATTTCCTAACCTAACTTTCACATTGACATCAATATAAAGGTCGAAATTGTTAAAATAATATATAAAGCGCTCGGCGGCCGCTGCCGCGGCACGCTCGCTTCGCTCGCTCGCCTTCGCGCGTCAATGGTCACAGTTCCAACCTAAGCTAACCATAATATGTGCATAGAGATAATCAACAATAGTTTGGCTAAATGGCTGAAGCCAGGCCGTAAAATATATATTAAAAAAAAAAATTATAACTGTCAGAAAGTAACAGTGACAGCGCGTCGTCGACGTTTTACGTTTAGTTTTACATAGCGGCAATAGTCGGTAAATTATTGTCAGAATACATTTATGTAATAGCATTCATTTATATCAGCAAAATATACGTAATATTATAAAATATGCATAAAATTTTACTTTGTTACTAAATATAATTATTTATTTAATTATTAAATGAAGTAAAACATTGTTGTGCTTTAACCTTACGGAAAACAAAACGTATAGTGACGAGCTGAATGTCAAAAGCATTGAGAGTGTTTGTATTCTGTGGTGAAAAGTGACAAATTATTGGTGAATTTTAGTGATTTTCATTTTTTTTTTTTTCGTTAACCATTAATTTCCGCAAGTTAAAACTTCGTGTGGAGGCTTCTAATAATATAAGCTTTGTGTAAAAAAAATATGAACCCCAAACTCCACGTCAGACAATCTAAAGTTGAGCCGAAACGGCACCTATTTCACAAACATCTGTTTTCTTTTCAGTGAAACAAGAATAGCTAAACCTGGCCGCTTGTCTCCTGAAGAACAAATACAGTATATGATAAAAGAAAAAGGTAAGAAAGGTCCTAGAGCTCAAGTAGATGCAAGGTTTATAGCTGAATTGAAAGCACTATGGAAGATTATGATGCCTTCGATATGGTCCAAAGAAAGTGGATTCATGATGCTGATAGCCTTTTCATTGATATCAAGATCTATATGTGATTTATGGATGATACAACATACCACATTGATTGAAGGGTAAGTTCTTATTGATAACTGTATGTTTATTTAGGTTATTTTAGAATGGATAATTTTATCTGCTTCTTAAATAAATATGATTGTAAATGCACTCAACAGACAGATAGATAAGAAATAAAAAAGGGATTACTTTTTCTTTTTAGGTCATTTAATTTAACTGCCTGTGTGGCGCAGCCGGTAGTGATACCGCCTGCGGCGCTGGAGGTCGTGGGTTCGATTCCCACTGGAGACAAATATTTGTGTGACCCATAAATGTTTGTCTCAAGAGTCTGGGTGTTTCTATGTATAATATGTATGTATTTATAAAGTATATAAGTATTAATATCCATGGTCTGATACCCATAACACAAGCAGGTTATTCCTAGCTTACTTTGGGATCAGATAGCGTTGTGTGAAATGTCTGTGAATATTTATTATTTATTATTAATTATAAAATTAAATTTATTGTTAAAAATGAGTGAAACATTATAATTATAGTATTACATATATAATATTTACATTATTATTATTACTATCTAAACTAAACCTAAATAAGGCCCCCATGGCATTGCGCCCAAAATACAAGCAGTATTCCCCCTTTGAATAGCAATACCTATTTGCTGAGGGAGAAAACTGCCAGCCCTTGGATTACCAGTCCACTTTTTAGGCTATTTTTTTTATTTTAAGTATGTTTTTCACATAGATAACATACACTGTGTTGCAAATGTATACAAACTTTTTTCTTTAACATCTAAATCTCACAGATACAAAAACTGTGCCATTGATTACCACAGCTATAGATAAAAGATTCCTTGAATCACACACACCTAGAAATGAGTGGCCAGTGTCATGTGTCACCTATGATAAGTTGAGGTTGTAAACTGTTTTTATATCAGAGTTTTCTTCAATGAAGCATATTTACTTTCATTTGCAGTCTAGGATCCTGTTCTATTGACTGCTAGAAGCACATATAATTTTTCTTATTCTATAAAACAGTTCGCAGCAACTGCTATTTAAAGTTTCAAACCCCACCAAGATGTCCAGCTTTCCAAGTGAAAATCACGGTCATGTTTTTAAGCCAGTTAATCAATTTTTTAAATCCTTAGGCTTAACCACTGAAATGGCATACGCTAATAGAATATCAATATTATATATGTTACTGTACACGGTGAAATGTGGGCCGGTATAGGCCTCTGCCTACCCCTTCGGGGATAGAGGCGTGAGTATATGTATGTATGTATGTATGTATGTTACTGTAAAAGCCCGAACTACGGTAAATCCTTAGATTTACCAGTAAGTCTTAGGATTTACCAACATGAGTTGATAAATAAATAAATAAATATTCACGGACATTTCACACAACGCTATCTGATCCCAAAGTAAGCTAGGAATAACCTGCTTGTGTTATGGCTATTAGACCACTGATATTAATACTTATAAACTTTTTAAATACATACATAATGAGAAACACCCAGACTCTTGAGACAAACATTTATCGGTCATACAAATATTTGTCTCCGGTGGGAATCGAACCCACGACCTCCAGTGCGGCTTGCGGTCATCACTACCGACTGCGCCACAGAGGCAGATAAATGTAAGGATTTATGAAAATGGGACATTTTTTTCAAGCTTTTACCATTAGGATTTGGTAAATGCTAAGTTTTACCACTGACAGCTAGTAAAAGTTGGTTTTGGGAATAAAACAAATATTAATTCTTATTCAAAACAAGTACTTATGTTACCGGTAAATTTAACAATTTCTAAAGTTAAATTTACAAATAAACATGTTGACCTTCGTGGCCTTTATATACTCAGTAGTTATTTAAGTATTCAATTGAATAAAATGCTGTTACTTTTTGTACCGTGACTAAGTAAAACACATCTTAATAATATTTAATGAAGGCGCATTTGCTGTTTGTTCCCTTAAATTGTTTTATGTTCTCTACAGATTTTAATGCAGTTCTCATCAATAGATAGTGCGATGCAGTAGACGGGTTTATAGATATCTTTTATATTATAGTACAGAAAATCTGAACTTAAATGAAACTTGCTTTGTGCTTAGGAGCTAAATGACTGTTCAGGCACCTAGCTAGCAGATCACACACAATATGGCTGCTATGACTGTATGTAATGTGTCTGTTAGCTAGTATCAAGCAAAGACTTCTATTATAAACTGAGGTAGACATGCCCTACGCACAGATTTTTGAAACCTATAAACGGTGCCAATTAGCAGCGTTGCACGCACTGTAGCGAGTCAAAACATCGAGAGTAGGCACTCGGCTTGCAATCGGGGTCCATACGCCTTCTCCTTTACTCTAGTTCTATTCGTATATTGTGGTGATTTATTAGTGAGTGTAGTCTTTGCAATGTGTGTGTTTGAGGATTGCTTTTGAAATTTCGTTCATTAGAGTATAGCGCGTCTACCTCAGTCTAATAGAAGTCTTTGGTATCAAGTCACTAAACAAGTTGCTTGCCCCTCAGAAACAAGGGACACCGTTATAACCTTAGAGGAGAATACATTCATAAACATTTACAAGTTACAAGTTTCAAATTACAAGTTCTTGTTCAGGGTGCCAGATTCCACCATGATTTTTTGAAGCCTAAACAAATCTCTCCTGGGTACTAAAACCCAAGTTAAAATTCAGTAATTAATGAGAGAATTTAGTTAACCAAAGGTGTTGGCCTCTGGCCACCAGGACCAACATCGGCAGTAGAAACATGGTCAGCCTTCCGAGGACGGTATAATCATTTACAGAACACTGAGTCAGCATGGCTACAAGTGCTTCTTTATTTGTATAATACAAACGATCACGCCTTCCATCCCCGAAGGAATAGGCAGAGGCATATTATATGCCCATATTTCACCTCCACGTAATAGGTGGTGAGCCGTATTGCCGTGTCGATATAGACAGGCGCAGGTTGTGACTGCCTGCTGTTGAAAATTTTCAAGGCCTTCAACTTTATTTGTACCGTGTTATTATAATTTTGTTGTGGAGGTCAAACTTAATGTGACCACATGAATATTTCATTGCTAATTGTTATATCAGGGATCAATAGCACCCAGCTATCAATGACCCTTCTATTTTTAATTAAGGAAGTGTAGGGCTTGTGATGCAGTTTGTTCTCAAATTCTTCAATTTTACCATACTCCATTTATTACTACCATTGAATTAATGGTAATGAAATATTTATAGAGCATGTTTATTTACATACAATAAAACATAATTATGTAAATTAAGTGATTGTTCAAGACTTTTAATGTACACTTATTGTTGACATGGGAAAATCCAAATCCACTCGGATTTAATGCCGAACTCGAACCAACTAAATACCACATGAAACTTTTTGTAGGACCGATAATCGGATCGCCCATTTCATGTCTGAACGACTTTTTGTAGGACGTTTAGATTCCGCTGTTGTTGTAAATACGTTCTATTTTTCTCCCACACAAAATCTGTGCTGAGGACCTAAAAAGGCAACCTTGTGTGTTTCATATTATGAAACGTAAAATAATTGGTATGCTTTGTATGTTCCGTATTACAAATTATATGAATTGTATGTTTCACATTATGAAACATACAATGTTGCCTTTTTAGGCCCGCTGGATTCGGAAATGAGTGCACACCCTAACACACGGTCCTCTCCTTGTAAGGAGGTCCACCGAGGATTCCTGGCTAACTCACTGCGGTTACTGCGAGATCATCTAGCTAGGGGTTTGACGCTTCTTTAGGCTTTAGTTCCTCTGTTAAAAAAAAATATCCCGCTTCTTGTAGCGAGAAGCGTGCGTTAAACCTACTTTACCCTACCTACGAACCTACTTTAAGATCTCACATTTTAAAAAAAGTAACAGCAATTGTTATAGGTATCCAATAAAGCAAAGAAATAGGTAGGTTCATAAAGTTTTTTTGTTCCTATAAATACATATTTGGATTTTGCATAGAACTTGGCACGCATTTAGATCTCCATTCTTTTTGCCTCGAAGCCCACAGCCAAGCATAATTTTTGTATTGAACTTGACTCTCCTTTTTTACATTTATGTTTTTGGTGGGATAGCAATATTTAGCATTAAGTATACATACCGTAGCCCCTAAGAAAAAAAAACATACAGACGAATTGAGAACCTCCTCCTTCTTTGGAAGTCGGTTAAAAAATGGCCCCGGTCGCACTCGTACCGCACGCTTCAGTGCACGCGAGGCCGCACTCGGCGGCAGCAGATGACCACAAAACCGGGGTTTTATTGCCAGGTTTTTTTTTTCTCCAGCTCTACCTATTGCGTTGCGAATCTAGCAACACATGTAAATGTAGAAGCAATCATTTGGAAGTTCATGAGCGTTGCATTGTGTTTGTGACCTACATGAATAAAGATTTTTTTTATTTTTCATTACAAATTCGGTTGCTGTAAGCACTAGGCTACTTCTTACAGTACACTGTCCTACATAAATGTCCATAACGTTTTACTCCATTGACAACGGTGACCGGTTATACCTAAAGAAGCTTCACACTAAAGTGGCAAGTCATGTAAAAATGTTATGGGTGTTATTAGACCAATCGATCGATCGTCGATCGACAGCATCGATCAACGTCGATCGTTGTCGATCGACTGGTGTAATAGCTTTAATTGATCGACGGATACTGTTCGACCAACCAATCGTACGATTACCGGTTGATGACATCAGTCGACGTTGATCGTTTTGTGTTATTAGACCAATCGATCGATTCCGTCGATCGACCGATTGATGTGATAGAAACAATCGAGCGACGTCGACTAAACCATTCTGCCATCGATCGATCGATTGGTATGTACAAATTATCGATCGACGTCGACTAAATCATTCTGCCTTCGATCGATGCCGTCGATCGACGATCGATTGATTGGTGTGATAGAAATTATCGATCGACGTCGACTAAACCATTCTGCCATCGATCGATGCCGTCGATCGACGATCAATCGATTGGTCTAATGACACCCTAACGCAAACGCCGCCCCTTTCAATGACCGGCGAGGAGTTAGTTCCTCATCATCATCATTATCCTCTGCTAAAGTTTCCCCCTCAGAACCCGAGGACCACTGTTGAAGGCAAGGCAACACGTACATTTATGGAAATATCTGTATTTACTTACGCATTGGTAAGTAATTATTTGAACTTCATCATTGTTGGTGCGGTAGTCCTGGTTGCATCAAAAGCCTTTTCAGACCCTGACGTCAGCTTGATAGCCCTTTATGTCAGTGTACTACTGATATTGATAAGCGTAGTTAGGTAGGTACTTGGCCACTATCAATATGGCTTAATTCCGACATATCTGTTGATAAACCATTCGTCGTTCTGCCAATGAAAAGAGAACGCCTATTTTGCCAAAAATTCAGGATTTGTAAAAACGGTCTGATTTTGCGTCTAAACGGAATGAATACCTATCACTTACATGGTACATACAAAAAGTAGATTAATAGCGTAATCGGTTCGAATGTGATAAAGAGGATTTGAAAAATTCCCAGTTGTCATCAGATAGTAATTTCAAAACGAACTCCAAGCCCTTAAACTCAATTGTTGGAGTATTTGTGATAAGATAAAACGAGTCCAAAAGAATGTTATTCAGGCATCGCGATTATTAGTCACAGTTCTCATAAGTCGCGTAATATTAAGCTGCCTTTAATAAATACTATACATATCAGGAGAATATACAGCTGACTGGCTCACACCGTACTACCCGTTCGCTCTAACTTTGCCGCTGGCGTGGCGTAGAGGCGTATACCCGAATTGTTAATTATACGAAGTAAATTGACAGTAGCTAATGTCACTTCGTCATAGAAAATACGCAACATTGTATGAAGAAGTGACATTAGTTGCTGTCAATTTACTTCGTCTAATTAAAAATTCGACTTTAGTATGGAGCCGAGCGGCAAAGTTAGAGCGAACGAGCAGTATACTTTTACATAGTACTGTAACTACAGATATTTTAAGACTTTTTTAAAAAGACTTTTTTCTGATTTCTGTGACTGTAACCTTACATTATGAGTAAAGTAACACACGTGGTCCTTTGAAAGTCAAAGCAGGTATTGTACCGGGTAGCGAGATCAACCCCATTATTAGGGACTAGCTGATGTCGCGAGGGTTCCCGTGGGAATACGCGAGTAAAATATAGCCTATCTCACCCGGGGATAGTGTAGCTACCCAAGAGTGAAAGAATTTTTCGAATCGGATCAGTAGATTCGGAGCCTATTCTACGCAAACAAATAAACAATCAAATCTTTCCTATATATAATATTAGTAGAGATGGAATATGAAGTAGTGTCACCCATCTATGCTTCTGAGGAGAGCTCCATCCTCCTGGCATCGTCCCTCTACAGATGTTAGTGACGTAACCTCTGACCTATCCTTTTGTTGCAAAGCGCTCGTAACCCCGCTGACTCAGTATTCTGCAAACTATCACTGCTGCTTCTGCAGTGTGCATCATTCGTTAAGGCTTGTCCTCGGATCAATAACCAGTTGTGACATTAATGTAAGCGCTTCCGTACCGTACGCCGTACCGTAGTGCAAGGGGAATTTCAGCAAAATCCCTGTAAATTAAACACCTAGGTGTTGCAAGAGCTTCAGTAAGCTGTTTACCCTTTGTTGGGAGTCCTGGGATATCCTTCCGAGGGCTTACTCGGGGCTCCCAACCATAGGCTGTTGGGCGTTACGTGAGGTTTTTTAGTCGGTAGGAGTCCGGTATTACATCCTTGAGGATTTTCCCTCACGTTAAAAAAAAACAAGTATCTAAAGCGGCATTGATAGAATCTCACCAAATCTGTTTAGGCAGGGAGGGAACATTGTGGACGGTGAAGTTAACTGCTGCAAAAGGTCATGAAACTCTATCTTATGTAAATAGCACGGTAGCATGTAAAATGTAAATGGGCGTAGAGTTTTAAATAAAGGAATAGATAGGTATATTGTAAACAACCTTTTTGGAGTAAGGTCGAGCCGCTTAGCAACTAACTGCGATACCAACGTCAAAACTTAAGGGGCGGTTAACCCGCACAAGTAGGCATTTGGCGCTCCCCTCGCCCCGGGCGCAAGCCACACCGCGCGCCGGCAGCGGCAGTCCACTCTCATGCCACAGTATACAGTATAGTAGAAAGAAACAGCATGCTAACTTTGTTTGACGTAGTAAATGCATCTAACTTTGTTAAGTGTAGTGATTTATTAGTTTCGTAAATAAAAATAAATGAGTTAATCGTAAATAAATTATGTATATTATACTATTATTTTTAAGCTAAAGAGTTTGTTTGTTTGTTTAGTTGTTCTAACTCTAGAGTCTAAGAGACTGCTAGTTGAATTTCAAGAGTTTCTTAACAGAATGTCCATTTTTGAAAAATACCAAAATATATAACATCACGCTAAGGCGAATAAGAGCTTAGCAGCAACGAAACATTTTTCGACAACTAGGATATTTCATTTCTTTTGAGAGTTTCCGTTGCGTACGTTTGTTACAGTTGCGTAAAAAATGTAAATTACATAATAGCTGGCCATAAAAATTTCTAAAGTTTTCTAAAGTTAGTATGCTAAGTATGAATCACGGGATCATTGTGCAATCCAAAATGGCCGCCGCGGTGTAATCACAAAATTTCATGATGGGTGTCGTTTAAAGGGTTTTTTGGTATGCTGAGTACGAATCACGTACTAATTTTGCAATCCACTATGGACGCCGCGCCGTAATCACAAAATGTCATGATGGGTATCGTTTAAGGGGTTTCTTGGTATGCTGAGTACGAATCACGTGATAATTTTGCAATCCAATATGGGCGCCGCGCCGTAATCACAAAATTTCATGATGGGTGTCGTTTAAGGGGTTTCTTGGTATGCTGAGTACGAATCACGTGATAATTTTGCAATCCAAAATGGCGGCCGCGTTGTAATCACAAAAATTCATGATGGGTATCGTTTAAAGGGTTTTTTGGTATGCTGAGTACGAATTACGTACTAATTTTGCAATCCAATATGGCCACCGCGCCGTAATCACAAAATTTCATGATGGTTATCGTTTAAGGGGTTTTTGGTATGCTGAGGACGAATCACATGATAATTTTGCATTCCAAAATGGCCACCGCGCCGTAATCACATAATTTCGTAATGAATATCGTTTAATGGGTTTTTTCGAATGCTGAGTACGAATAACATGATCATTTTGGAATTCAATTTGGCCGCCTAAGCTATTTAGGCCCACTTGCGCGGAGAGTCGAGTTAAATATATAAATATAGAGTTAGTAAGCTCTGAGTTAAATAAATAACTTCTTAACTCTGACCACGTCTTGCACAGTTGCAAATTGGCACGCGGTTAACTAACTCACAGTAAACCGAACAAGTTTTTTTAGTCTGTGTCGTTCCATGCAATCCAACCACACACAAATGTTAGAACGAAGAATGGAACATGTGTCTCTATCTCTTTTACACTACAGTCTGCTACGTATGATTTACGATACTACCATACTTACGATACTACCATTTACGATACCAATCATAAAATTTTGTGATTACGGTGCGGCGGGCATATTGGATTGCAAAATTATCACGTGATTCGTACTCTGCATACCAAAAAACCCCTTAAACGATACCCATCATGAAATTTTGTGATTATGGCACGGCGGCCATATTGGATTGCAAAATTATCACGTGATTCGTACTCAGCACACCAAAAAACCCCTTAAACGATACCCATCATGAAATTTTATGATTACGGCGCGGCGGCCATCTTGTATTGCAAAATTAGTACGCGATTCGTACTCAGCATACCAAAAAACCCCTTAAACGATACCCATCATGAAATTTTGTGATTACGGCGCGGCGGCTATATTCGATTGCAAAATTATCACGTGATTCGTACTCAGCATACCAAAAAACCCCTTAAACGATACCCATCATGAAATTTTGTGATTACGGCGCGGCGGCCATATTGGATTGCAAAATTATCACGTACTTCGTACTCAGCATACCAAGAAACCCCTTAAACGATACCCATCATGAAATTTTGTGATTATGGCACGGCGGCCATATTGGATTGCAAAATTATCACGTGATTCGTACTCAGCATACCAAAAAACCCCTTAAACGATACCCATCATGAAATTTTGTGATTACGGCGCGGCGGCCATCTTGTATTGCAAAATTAGTACGCGATTCGTACTCAGCATACCAAAAAACCCCTTAAACGATACCCATCATGAAATTTTGTGATTACGGCGCGGCGGCTATATTCGATTGCAAAATTATCACGTGATTCGTACTCAGCATACCAAAAAACCCCTTAAACGATACCCATCATGAAATTTTGTGATTACGGCGCGGCGGCCATATTGGATTGCAAAATTATAACGTACTTCGTTCTCAGCATACCAAAAAACCCCTTAAACGATACCCATCATGAAATTTTGTGATTACGGCGTGGCCGCCATGTTGGATTGCGAAATTATCATGTAATTCGTAGACATTTTAATGCATTAGGTAGCTGGTTACCATGTCGTGAAAACACTTAAAAAGTAAAAGATCACCACATTTTTACCATGAGTCGCGTATGTATTTGTAACGGTTAATCTAATTACATTTTGCCCATTACTGATATTTTTATACTGTGGCGCGATTTCAACGTAATTTGGCATAATAATTACGAAATAGTTGCGAAAAAAACTGACACAGGTCCTGCCTCCACAAGCGCCAGGGCGAGACTGATCGGCCGTCAGCGGCGCAATTCTATTGCGTTTGGTAGATATTCGTACATGATAACTATGTAAATAGTTGTTTATAGAAAAACGCTCGGAAAATGTGTATAAAAACTTAATACCTTTAATTGAGTGCAAAAAAAATATATAAAATGTTAATAGTTTAGCCACAGTATTGAAAAAACTTTCCTGAGAGAGTCAACTTTGGGATTTTTTTCTATCTAGTGAAATTTATTGGATCGTGTAACGGGCTCGGAATATGTTTAGCTTATATCCTTAACTATTATATATTTTTCAGATTTAAAAACCCTTTACTTTTTGAATAGGATTGTTTCAAAAAACTCAAAATCTGACCCACGCGGCCAATGAATTCTCACAACATCTTTTTTTATACAATACATATAAACCATCATAACTAATTATTTAATTAGTTTTTTATTGTTTTACTTATTGTAGACTTTTTATTGTTGGTGTAATTAGTACCTACATATTTATGTTACAGGTGGCATGGCAAGTATTCTAAATATTAATATATTGTGTTTAACATCAAAATGTATTGTCTAGTTTTTATGCAGTTCTTCGTAGTACCTACACAAGTATTCTTTTCAAAATACTTGATATCCTGATTCAACCAAAAAATCAAAATATATTGTCTAGTTTTTGTACAATTCTTTGTAGGTATTTTTTTACAAACACAAGTACTTATTTTTTCAAAATTCTAGATCATGGTTATATAATCACTTTTAATATTTTATTTTTATATTTAAATTTTTTTATTTTTATATTTTATATTTTAAAATATTAAAGGTAAAGGGTCACAGCAAGAGTGCAAAAACTACCGCGGCATAAGCTTGCTCAGTGTCGTAGGCAAATTGTATGCGAAAGTTTTGATTAAAAGAGTGATGAATGAAACTGAAGAAAAATGTGGGATGTACAAGCAGGATTTATGAAAGGAAGAGGATGCACGGATCAGGTCTTGCTAGGCAAAACGTCAAAAAGTCTATTGCATCTTCGTGGACTTGGAAAAGGCCTATGACAGAGTGGTGTGGAATGAACTGTGGCCAACACTGTCCATGTATGGAGTGAACAGCAACTTGATACGAGCCTTGAAATCTCTATACGAGGGCTCCAGTGCTTGTGTCAGGATCAATGGAGCTTGCAAAGACTTTTTTCCCATCGAAAAGGTGTGAGACAAGGCTGTGTAGCGTCACCATGGCTGTTCAACCTATACATGGACAGTTGCTTGAAAGAACTACAAGAGTGCGCGTATGGATTAAAAATGAATGAGCTAACCGTCAAATGCCTCCTTTATGCTGATGATCAGGTAATACTGGCATCATCGGCGGAGGAGTTGCAGATGATGGTTAATATAATGAACGATGCGCTTAAAAGTAGAGGAATGAATGTTAATGTAAGCAAGACAAAAGTAATGGTTTTTGAAAGAGGGAAATGTATGACTGATTGCTCGATATCGATCGAAGGAAAGAGCGTGGAACAGGTGAAAGAGTTTGTATGTTTGGGTTCAAAATTTGCAAGAGATGGAAAGTGTGACAATGATATTGAAAGAAGAGTTTTGGCTGGAAACCAAGTGAATGGAGCCATTCACACCTTTATGAGCAGTCAGAACGTGTCTAAAAAGGCAAGGATGGCTGTACATAGAGGAGTGCTTGTCCCTACACTTATGCATGGTAGTGAAAGTTGGGTGTGGCAGGAGAAGCATGAAAGTAAAATTAATGCAGTGGAAATGAGAAGTTTGCGAAGTATAGCTGGAGTGACATTGAGGGATAAAGTAAAGAATAGTGTGATAAGGGAACATTGCGGTATGACAGAAGATGTAGTGACTAAGATAGAGAAAGGGATGCTCAGATGGTTTGGACATGTGGAGAGAATGGATGGAAATAGGCTGACGAAACAGATTTATGAAGCGAGAGTGAATGAGCAAACTGGTAGGGGTCGACCTCGGCATACTCATGTCGATAAAATCGATAATCTTCTGAGAAAAGGCCAGGTCAAAAGTACCTGTAACCGAAGAGCATGTATGAAGACACTTATGAAAGTTGAAGAAGCGAAAGTTGTCTGCCAGAATCGTAGCAAGTGGAAAGTCATAGTCTCTGCCTACCCCGTTGGGAGACAGGCGTGATGTTATGTATGTATGTATGTAATATTTATTAAGGAAGTAAACAAGGATTTTTTATTAATAATAATATGTTTGACGCTGAAAATACGTAACGTAACATTTTTTATAGTAGATAGGTAGGTATAATAAAAATAATTAAGTAAGCATAATCTATATCTATACATATAATAAAACTGTTGAGGGTCGAGAGTCTATTCATGGAAGATATTTTGAAAATTTTAATTGGCATGTATTTAAATCGATATCTGTATATTCCCCTTTTCTGAACTAAATAAATCAAATTCAATATACTGATTAATGGTATTTGCTTAACTGTTTTTCTGAACGAATATCTATTATCAAAATAGTATATCTAACAATTCCTTAGTTTACCAAAAATATTCAAACTTTTTTAAGGAAAACCATCGTCTAATTTACTTTTAGCCCGTGGCCGCACTTGCGCTTTACCGCGGCTGTTTCTAACCTCAAAATGACATCAAATGGTCAAAATCAATGAAATCAAGTCAACGTTTGACATTTTGAGGTTAAAAACGCGGTTTACCGCGGATGCGGCTTCGCGCTTAGGAACATCGTTTATTCTAAGTAATACCCCAATTTAATCAGTCACCTCTACAAAATTAAATTTTATTGATCAAAGAAATAAAAGTTTAACCTAACCTATTCCGTTATAAGATTGTACAATTTAGAGTGCAAGTTAGTATTTTTGATATACAATTCGTATTTCTGTTTAACAAATCATATATTCGACGTACGAACCACATTTTTGGTGTGAATTCGATTAAAAAGTTCATCTCGTTCTGAGTAATATTTTAGTTTTTAAGTAGGACATGTTTAGTTCATCAATTGGTTTTTTTGCACAGCATTTAATTTTCTGGTTTGCATTCAGTAAATAGTGGAGCTACCTAGTGTGTAGAAAAATGAAACAGATGTGCATTTAAAAATATCCCATTTTAATTGTAGGGCGTTCTCTAATCGATACTGAAGCCGAAAATGTAATTAAATTTTTTCATGTCTGTCTGTCTGTATCCCGAATAAGTATCACGCCGAAACAACTGAATCGATTTGAATGAATTAGAGCTTATAATCCGAGGAAGGTTCTAGGATACTAGTTTGACAATAACAAATACAAAAAAAAAGGTATAGGCGAAATTGGTCCAGTCGTTCACGCGTGACCACGAAAATTTTCGATTTTCGTTGTTACGTTTTCACGCTTCCGTGGTCACCATTTCATCTTTATTTTTCGAAAGCAATACGTTGTCAGTAAATGAGGCAAGAAGTATAACGTGTTAGTTATAATGTAATGTCATAATATAATAATCGAATAGTGTAATATTGTAATTGAATGTAAAAATGTAATGAAGTGACTGAGTGATTAATATAATATTGTGGCCTGTGGGGGGGACGCCGGCTATACCGAGCGGACAATCCGACCGCCTCTTTTGCTGTCCATTTCGTCCAGAGGGAAGAAGTAACTCCAGTAATTTGTTGATTGAAAATGTTTACCTAATATTAATATATTTGTACAAGCGTCTAATGCTTACACACGTTAAATATGTAATGGGCCTATTACACGCTGCCTGCTGATACCGGTTTGTACAATGAACACCGAGCGTGTTGTAGATTTAACACGCTTGGTATGTTAAGCCCCTAAGTGTATCAATATGAATCGACTCCGTCATAATTGATTTGATACATTGACTTCAGCGTGCAATGGTCAATCAATCAAATCAGCTTATGACAGTCCACTGTTGGACGTAGGCCTCTCCCAAACTTCGCCACAATACACGCTCCTGCGTCTTCTGCATCCAGTCAGTCCCTGCGACGTTTTTCAGGTCGTCGGTCCATCTGGCGGGAGATCGCCCTACCCCACGCGGTACCAAGTCGCGGTCTCCACTCCAGCACCCCTTTGCTCCACCGACCATTTGTTCTTCAACAGAATTAGCCAGCCCACTGCCACTTCAAAACGCATACCTACTCTGCGAGCTATGCCGACCACTCTAATTCTCTGACGGTCCAATGCATGGTACAAACTACAAAATCGAAATCGGTCAACCGGAAACAATTGTACTGCATGTGCCTTTGCGAGATTTCGTTAGCTTTTCGTGAAGCCAAGTGCCATTGATGCAAAACGAAACGTAAGGTGGTCAATTTGCCCAATAAAGGTAGGCTTACGTGAATTTGAGATACCGAATTTGCCCCTGTATAGGGTGACAATTTCGGTGTGCAACATCTTCCTACCATCCTACATAGTTCCATTTACTTCATCACGAGATGTGGACAAATTAACATAGGTAGGTAACAAGTTAACATAGGGTAGAAATTTTGCCCCTGAAAGGTAATTATTAATTTGTGTACCACGGGTC
Source organism: Miltochrista miniata (assembly GCA_933228765.1). NCBI lineage: Eukaryota > Metazoa > Arthropoda > Insecta > Lepidoptera > Erebidae > Miltochrista > Miltochrista miniata. The sequence goes on from OW121752.1 coordinate 35,312,071, forward strand.
CTTGTAATGGGTAACAAAATGGGTCCATTTCTCAAATCGAAGGTATGGATGTGTGTGTATGTCATTCGTGCCAAGTCCTTTTGCTGCATCACACAAGATGTAAGCCTGATCTTACCACGTGAAACTGCAACGATGTTGGGTCCATTTCTTTTTTTTTTCATGAGACAAATAATTCAAGATTGAATGAGCTCTGCCTGTAGTATTGGGCCCGACTTAGCTGCGAATGGCTTCAACAAAACCTATAGCTGAAGCTATGTATTTTATATTATCATCAACGTCATCATTAGTGTCGTAATGGTGGTTTGGATTAATTGACCACAACATTTTTTACTTAATCTCGTTAAATGCAGTGAACCGAAAAAACATATAATAAATTGATTCTCACATTATTCATAAAAAGTTGATAAAACCGCGGCGGCTATCGAGAGTAAGGGTGAGGCTCTAGCAGTAAGCCTCGACATCTCGAAAGCCTTTGACCGGGTCTGGCACCGTGGTCTTCTTACGAAATTGCCCTCCTATGGACTGCCCGAGAGTTTATGCGGATGGGTGTCCAGCTTTCTGGCCGGTAGAAGCATCAGGGCCGTCGTTGACGGTAGCTGTTCTGACTGCATGGCCATAAACGCTGGAGTACCACAAGGCTCAGTGTTGTCCCCTACTTTGTTTCTGCTGCATATCAATGACATGTTGTCTATTGACGGCATTCATTGTTATGCGGACGACAGTACGGGCGACACTTATTACACGGGCCGTCCCGGTATCTCTCGGGTTGCAGTGGAAGAAAGTCGTGAACAACTTGTGTCTGAAGTCGAGGCTACTCTCACTAGAGTGTCCGATTGGGGTCGACAAAATCTTGTCCAATTCAACCCTACCAAGACACAAGTTTGTGTTTTCACCGCAAAAAAGACCCCATTCACTGTGGCGCCACAATTTCAGGGCACATCTCTCACCATCTCTGAAAGTATAGGGATCCTTGGTGTTGACATCTCCAGTGATGTGCAGTTCCGCAGTCACTTGGAGGGCAAGGCCAAGCTGGCGTCCAGGAAGCTCGGAGTGCTCAGAAGGGCGCGGCGGTACTTTACTGCGGCGCAAGCACTGCTTCTCTATAAGTCGCAAGTGCGTCCGCATATGGAGTACTGCTGTCACCTCTGGGCTGGGGCACCCGAATACCAGCTTCGTCCATTTGACTCGGTGCAAAGGCGAGCTATGAGAGTTGTCAACGATCCCATACTTGCAGGTGGTGTGGAACCTCTTAGTGACAGGAGAGACTTTGCTTCTCTGTGTGTGTTCTACCGCCTGTACAACGGTTTGTGCTCTGAAGAATTGTTTGACATGATGCCTACGGCTACATTCTATCATCGCACCGCTCGCCATAGACAGGGTGTTCATCCTCACACGTTGCGTTCTGAGCGCTCGAGCACGGTGAGATCTAATAGAGGCTTTCTTCCGCGTACGCTTAGGTTGTGGAATGATCTCCCTGCTTCGGTTTTCCCAGACGCCTACAGTATGGGGTTCTTCAAAAGGGGACTTAGAAGGTTTCTAAAGAGTCGGCAGCGCGCTTGTGGCACCTCTGGTGTTGCGAACGTCCATAGGCTGCGGTGACCACCGGTACATCTGGGGGGGCCGTATGCTTGTCTGCCACTCGAGTGGAATAAAAAAAAAAAAAAAAAAAAAAAAACCTTGTAAGATCTCTTGGTGTTATTTATTGTTTAAAACACACTTGCTAATATATCGCCAGATTGTTAAGGTGCCAATCACTGGATTCCACGCTGTTTCGTATTCATCTTCCCAATTAAATGTGTGTTTTTATTGCAATAACTTCCCGTTCTATACTAAGATGGGATGAAAGCTTCCGAGAACCTTCAGGACTCGAGCCAGACTCACCCGTGAGTGGTGCCCCCTGCTGAAATTGAAAGAAAAAACATGTACTACTCACCCATCTGAATCTGACCATAGTGAGACCAATTTAATCCTCCAAAAATCAAATTGGGAGAGATCTATGTCCAAAAGTGAGATAGATTATAATATATAATCTATACTAATATTATAAAGAGGAAAAATTTGATTATTTGTTTGTTTGCATCGAATAGGCTCCGGAACTACTGGACCAATGCGAAAAATCCTTTCACTGTTAGGAAGCTACACTCTTTGCGGTGAACATAGGCTATATTTTTTTCCCGTATTCCCACGGGAACGGGAATTAAGCGGGTGAAACCGCGTGACGTCCGCTAGTATAGTAGGTATCCTTCCCATTCGTCCCCTCTTGAATTAGGAGGGGGACGATCGGGAACTGATTAAATATTATTTTAGTGAATTCCCGTTCGTCCCCCTCGGGGGGACAAACTCGAGGGGACGAACGGGAATACTCCCATATTATAACCAAATGGTTGATAGGTTTTATGTTTTCACAAGATATGAATGAAGGTGTCGTTTTTATTCAGTCTTCCTTATTAAATCTTTTAACAACAGTTATAAGATACTAGATGATGCTCGCGAGCGTGAAATTCGGTACCCCTTGCCGCTTCCCGTGGGAGCACATTTCCCTGATGAAAAGTATAGTAATTATTCCAGACTATAAGCTATCTCAGTACCAAATTTCAATCCTTTCAGACGTTAGAGCGTGATTGAGTAACAAACATCCAAACATCTTCACTAACTTTCACATTTACCTACATTTTATTTAACAATTTCTCACTGTATGATAATTCAACGTTGAGTTGCCAGATGGCATCAAACAATTCCTGACGGTGATAGCATGACGATACAGACGACCTTCGCCTTAAGACACCGCTCAATCTTATCAGTGATTTCTTTAACATTGAATACAACAGTAAAACAAAACGTTGAACTTTGTCTGGGTAGTCTAACAAAACAGCCGCGTCATTCATCACATCATCATGCTATCTGTGGTCCCGTTTGAGGAACCTAGGAAATCCTTCCAGCGTTCTTGATAAAGAGACCATTGAAAGCATATTCTTCTTCGACGATAAACTCGGCATCATTAATGTGTCAATAATAGGTACCGTTGACAGGTGTGGAAACACTTCTTTTCCCAGCACTAGTGCGCAAGCTCGACCTATAAAGTACCTCTTTGATATCGACTAATGACACTTTCATTACTGTATAGGTACCTATATTCTTCTGCAATCGACATCATCTTTTTCTCCTATTTTTTTCTGTACTCCTAGTAGCTTTGGATGTAAAGAAGACATAGATCTTCACGCCGGCAAACGAATGCATCTTCTGACTAACAGGCGGCCAATGCTAAATTCGGTTGGAAAGGTGATCGAAATAAAAGGCCAATTCACGACTGCCCCTTTTTTTTTAACGTGCGGGAAAGTCCTCATGAATGCTATGCCGGGCTCCTACCGACTAAAAAACCTCACGTTACGCCCAACAGCCTAGCTAGCCTAGCCCGGGTTGGGTTGGGAGTCCCGGGTAAGCCCTCTGAAGGATGTCCCAGAACTCCCAACATCAAGACCGCCCCTAGTAGCGCATTACAACGGAGTTCAATGGACTCTACCATTAAAGTACAGATTTGACTCTATTATTAAAGTAGACGGAAATGTGGCTTAAGTTTTCTTAAATGTTGACAGATTCTTTCCTCACAACTCTACCCACTGCTTTTACAAATAGGCAGTACGATGAGATATACATTTTATCCATCATGTCGTTTTACACATGGGGTAGGACGATCCCCCGCCTGCGATCTTCTTCAGGTCATCGGTCATACGACCGATGACCTGAAGAAGGTCGCAGGGAATGACTATATGTGGAGGCGCTGAACCGTATATTGTGGTGAAATGCGGGAGAGGCCTACGTCCAGCAGTGGACAGAGTGGACTGCCATATGCTGATATGATTGATGTCGTTGTATGTCACAAATTATTCATGTTTCTGTCCATTTCTCTCAAAGAATTGCCCAAATAAGGCAGCAATGTTGTATTTTAAGTAGCTAGTGCTTACATCAGTGTCCACTGGGCCATAAAATATTAACAACCATATTGCTCTTATGTAAACTACTTACATCATTCTTTTGTAACATAAATTGATGGTTTTGCTTCGAGGAGGTGTAAAAATCTGTTGGATCTAATGACATTGCGCAACAAACAGTAGTACTACTTATTTTGGTACATTACTATTTTACGTTGAAACATGTCTAGAGCTTCCTCCACACTACTCGCGAAGTTGGACGAATACGATAGTGTAGAGAGGCACTTAGACTTTCTTCGTCATAACTTAAGTTTTCTTCCTATATTGTTTGTGTGCCCAATTATGTTTCCGAATGAATAATTTTTCTTTCTTTCTTTCTAACTTTACATCGCCTAGGAACTTCGATCAACTTCGCAAACAGTGTGAAGGAAGAATAAGATACAGTACCTAATAGGTTGAGGAACCTTAGCGAAGTGGAGCAGGCTTCACGCAAAATACTGTTCCAGAAAGTTTCCATGAGATTTAGAAAGAATAATGCTAAAAAAGTTCTGTTTTGTCGACATCCATGAGGAGTATGTTATTTATTATCTACTTCCTACTGGCTAAAACTACACGATGCCCTACCTGTCCCTATGACTGGAAGTCCCAGGTGCGCCCCATTACTTATCACAACCCCAGGGACTAAATAAACCTTCGATGTTCAAGTTCAAGGCAGGCAAACAGGTCCACCTCACATGGACGTTCCCTGAGCTCTGATACGAACTGTCCCTTATTAGTTGTGTCAATAAAACGGGAATATCGCAGTCTTTTGCTGGACTTCGGTCACTCCTAATTTATATTGAGGATGATTGGCCGTATTTGTTAGAGTTTTTCTTGTCTTCACCATGACCTCGTCCGCTAATCTGATTATCTCGACATAGCCCCAGCAGCACTTACAAATTAGATGTAAGTATTTCCCCCTAGGTGAGACCGCAGTGGTAGCCGTAGGTCTGTTGAGACTTGAGAGTCCTGAGGTATCGTTCCTAGGTCTTACCCAGGGCTCCCAATTGTAGGCTATTAGGTAGGATACGTGTGGTTTTTATTCGGTAGGAGTCAGGCATACTCGTGTATGCCATACACGAGTATGCCTGACTGAGGAAATTACTACATGGATATACGAATATCCATGTAGTAATTTCCTCACGTTAAAAAAAAGTATAAATACATTTGTCAGCTTAGCTCATTGATGGCTAAGCAATTTCTTACATAGATTTCTCCATTAGTTTGTCAATACTAAGCATTATTTTATTAATTCGTCCGACGATGACGAATCAATAATACAAGCGATTATGCTGCAAGGCAACAGCGAGTCGACAGACCAATTCACTTCATTTTACGTAACATTATCTTCAATGAGTCACGCATTGACCGTTGTACGGGTAGCAATAACCAGCTCAAATAAGTGCTGCATGCATGTCATTGTACATTGGTTCTTGACCAACGAGAGCCACTCTATCACGTGACCATATCTACGTATTATATTGGCTGAGCATTTCAAAAGATCTAGCCCACAGTGCCGCGCTTGGCAGTAGTGAAAGGTGTGCTTTACAATGGCAACTGTTCTATGGCAAGCTTAAAAAGCTCTTCGAATATTAAATCTTCCTTTCACAAAAATACACGATTTTGCAGTCAACGTTTTAAATAACTAGAGAACCGTGGGCCTTCAAAATTCTACAGTAATTCTTAAAAAAATGTTTATGCATTTCTTCTCCAAACTTATCAAAGACGATCATCCATTGGCGTATTTATCTTATAAGGGGTTTAAAAAGCCTTTTAAAGTTCGAATCTTATTCTTTTATAGACACTTATTTTAAGTTGTCCAAGTCCTGGCCCTCCTTTTCAACATCTTGGTCGAGTATTACGTCAAGGTTAGTTTGAGCACAGTAACAAGACTAACCGTGTTTTGCCGTACTTACGTTACTTTCACATACGCTGTAGCATGTGTCCTTTTATATATAAATACTAGCTGACTCGCGCAATTTCGTTTGCGTCAATTTTTTTATCTTAAATTAAAATGCAACCTGTCCTGTCCTAATCTAAACAAATCAGGCATAATGAAGATATTTGAAGTATAAGTTGATATGATTTTGGCAACTCTTTTCCAGCTAGTACTATCTTCGTATCAGCAACTCTGCCTCGTTGGTCTAAAGGTCGAAATATGCGACTGCGGATCACGAGGTCGTGGGTTCGATTTCTTCCAGAGACAAAAATTTGTGTGATCCATAAATGTTTGTTTCGAGAGTCCGGGTTTCTATGTATGATAGGAATGTATTTAAAATAAGTGTACTTATAAGTATTAATATCCATAACACAAGCAGGTTATTCCTAGCTTACTTTGGAATCAGATAGCGTTGTGTGAAAATGTCCGTGAATATTTATTTATTTAAATTGAAATCGGTGAAAGAACTAGGTATATATTCAGCAGAACAATGAAAAATTGCTTTTTTCCCTGTTGTGTAAGGTACCTACATAACTAATTAATTCGGTTGATGTAGTCACTTTTGCATAAACTTGATAGAGCATCACTTCATTCAACCAACCATGATTTGCTACTTTTCTGCCGTCAAACCTTTCATGCTCATAACAGCTGGGTATAGGTACTTACCCAAGCTAATACACTGACAAGACATTAAACTGCAAAGGGTTGCAGTTTATAGGTAAGGGCTGGGTATAGGTACCTACCCCAGCTAATTCACTGACAAGACATTAAACTGCAAAGGGTTGCAGTTTATAGGTAAGGGCTGGGTATAGGTACCTACCCCAGCTAATTCACTGACAAGACATTAAATTGCAAAGGGTTGCAGTTTATAGGTTAGGGCTGGGTATAGGTACCTACCCTAGCTAATTCACTGACAAGACATTAAACTGCAAAGGGTTGCAGTTTATAGGTAAGGGCTGGGTATAGGTACCTACCCCAGCTAATTCACTGACAAGACATTAAACTGCAAAGGGTTGCAGTTTATAGGTAAGGGCTGGGTATAGGTACCTACCCCAGCTAATTCACTGACAAGACATTAAACTGCAAAGGGTTGCAGTTTATAGGTAAGGGCTGGGTATAGGTACCTACCCCAGCTAATTCACTGACAGGACATTAAACTGCAAAGGGTTGCAGTTTATGGGTAAGGGCTGGGTATAGGTACCTACCCCAGCTAATTCACTGACAAGACATTAAACTGCAAAGGGTTGCAGTTTATAGGTAAGGGCTGGGTATAGGTACTTGTACCTACCCCACCTAATTCACTGACAAGACATTAAACTGCAGAGGGGTTGTAGTTTATGGGTAAGGGCTGGGTATAGGTACCTACCCCAGCTAATTCACTGACAAGACATTAAACTGCAAAGGGTTGCAGTTTATGGGTAAGGGCTGGGTATAGGTACCTACCCCAGCTAATTCACTGACAAGACATTAAACTGCAAAGGGTTGCAGTAGGGCTGGGTATAGGTACCTACCCCAGCTAATTCACTGACAGGATCACAGCATGGACGAGTACCTAATGCATGCGGGTGGGTGGTGCGCAGGTGAGCCACAGCGTGACCCCCGCGGCCCCCGCAATAGTAAGATCGCGTTTCCTTCTGATGTGGCCACGCGGCCCACCAGTGAGCCATAACTCTTAAATGCAATATTTATAGCGTAAAAATCGATTGTTTTGAATGGATATAATATTACTTCATCTTTTTTACGGATTACGTGAATAAAACACTATTATGAAAATTGACAGAAATATCATTTTCACTTTGGCTCAAACAAGTTTTCTCACGCGGCTCACACGGTGAGCCGCGTGGCGTTCAACGTGTTAAGTACTATTATTCACAGATCTATTCGTTTTACAAAATGTTAGAACCACACTGCCGGAATTATATAATTACTGTTTCAAAAGGAAATATTTTAGAGCTATTATTCTTAATCATAAAAATAAAAAAAAATCAAACGCTTGAGATTAGTTTTTGCCTTACACAAGTGTTATTTTGTACTCAATTTAAATCTCCGACCCTGGTATTAGTCTAATAAGCCCAAACATGGTATAATATCCTGTAATTTTGTGCATCAATATCTTATTAATACATCAACCTGTTCCAGGTTACCGTGTCGTGAAAATACCATCAAAATAACAGTACTTATATCAAAATTTCCAAGGAATCGGCCCTGGGAATATTAGGAAAATCCGTTTATCACTTGGGAAATAAGCTGGTGATCTTCAAAATTTACAGCTAAGAACAATATTCTCGGCTTTCGACCAAAAAACCGTATCAAAATTGGTCCACTCTTTGGGACGCTACGATGCCACAGACACACACGTTAAACTTATTATCCATCCCTAGTTTTAGTCGGGCCTTAAGATATATATTCTGGTGTTCTAAAATGTTTTGTAATATGGTTATCAAAGCATGTCTGCTCCTGTACTCCTAAAAAGTTTAAATTCATAATATTAAAAATAAATTTTCTTTTTTTTTTCAGGTCCATTATCACAATGAATCACAAGGAATTTAAAAGATTATTAATCCAGTTCTTCATATCCATGCCAATTGTGAGTATCCTTTCCTGGAATTTATCTAACTACGTTCAAGCCATCAATGCGAAGAACGCAGCGATGATACAGCGCTCTACACATTAGAGGAGTGCTCAGCGTAGGCGCACTAGCGTTAGTTCTTCGTGGCAAGTCTAGAGGTGCTTTCACTGGAGACTATGGTGCGCGCCATCGTCTCCAGTGGTAGTATACGGGACGCCCGTCGCGTCTTTCTGCGAGCAGTTCATGCTCGTTAAAGAAGCAGCTTAGAGGAAGCGGGTAAGATCTCTCACACTCGAGCTCCGCAGACGAAGACTAGCGGCGTCCACGGACGGCAGGAGGGCTACTCGCCGTCCTTAGAGAAGCAGGTCCAAAACTCACTCCCCAAGAAGCGGGATAGCACCCGAACCAACCCCAAAGTCGTCTGATAGCACCCGAACCCATAGGCGACACCGCCGCAATGGTATCTAAAATCTATCGGGAGTCCTGGAATATCTTTCCGAGGACTTACCCGGGACTGCAGGCAGTTGCAGGGCACCGTGTGGTTTTAACTGATAGGAGTCCTGGCATAGCATCCATGAGGATATCCTTGCGTAAAAAAAAACCGTATGGCGTATGCCCTACCTGGTCAGTCGTTTGTAATTGGCGCAATTTGCATATTGACTGACAGATGCATCGGTCGGTATCATACATTGCTGTTTTGATTTATTTTTTAAAATATACCAATTTCAATTTAATTTATTGTTTTCAACGTCTTTCGGGGTATCAGGTCAGTTCACGGAATAATAAAAACAAGGTCAGTTAGTCTTTAAGTAGGTACCCTAATTGTCAAAATTGTTACTGTCCCGAAATTAAATGAAATGTTTGGTATTCGATCTTTTGTTTCGACAGTTTCATTATAGTAATCGACCGTAAATCGTTATACGGCGAAATGATAACAAAATTACTAATTATACATACATCGATTTGCATTTATGCAAGGCTGATAAATGTAATGTATTTTTTTTACCTATCGTAATTCTAGTTATGGCCACAATTCACGTGCTTGGTTGTCATGCTTCATTATTGAGATCATTTGAAGTACAGTTGGTATAACTATTGGTGCGACGACAAGTATTACTATTGACGTATTTATACGTCAATAGTAATACTATTATAACTTAGGGGTCCAAGCCAACCTCACTTGAAAGAGGATCCGCCTGCTGAGTAATGGACGAGGTCATGGCGAAAAGGAAACAGAACCCTGTACGAATCTCCTGGCCATCACCTTTCCAAAATAAAATTGGAAGAACCTATAAGTCCAGCAGTCGATAGATTGTGATCGGCCGATTGGCTTACCGAGTGTCATGATTTAGAGTCCTGGGGTATCCTTCCGAGTTTCCGAGGGCTTACCGGTGGCTTCCAACCGTAGGCTGTTAGGCAGGATACGTGAGGTTTTTTAGTCGGTAGAAGTCCGGCATAGCATCCAAAGAATTTTCCCTCACGTTAAAAAAAAGTCATGAATTATTTGAAGAAAAAAAAAATTGATATGCATAGATAACTAAAGTCCAAAGTACACTAGACAGACTGTTCGTTTGATGTCCTCTAACTAGCTTGTGCACACGGGTTCACGCGTTTCGTACCTTGAACCTTTGTCGCACGACTTCAATACTGCATATCCGTTTGGCAGATTGTCGTGACGATAAGTGTTGCCATAAAGCTGATATGTATGTAGTTATTTTCTGCTATATACATACATGTCATGTATTAATCTAATCAGCCTTGACACACAGTCTCCTGCTGGATGCAGGCATTTGCCAATTTGAGAGGGTGATTGTCCTTGAGATTGGTACAGGCTTTTATTTCGGATTTTCCTTTTCTTAGTTAACAGCTCGTCGGCAGATGCACCTACTTTTAGATGAGATAGACCGGGTCCCCGAAAATACGAATGCTTATTAGCTGATTTTATGATAAGGCAACCTTTTTAAACGCAATACACATGGGGTCTATTTCCTGCACGTTTCGTCTTGTACCTTACTTACCCTACGTCATAAAGTGTCTCCTTGATGAAACAATAATAGTGCTATCCTGAGATTTTGGGTCAGTAGTACACTCGAGAGCAATGAATCCGGGTCACTTAAAGAATGTTAAAAATCTCGGAAACTAAAAATGATAGGTTAATGCAATAAATTGTATTTAATAGACAATGTAATACTCCTTAAATGAAAGTAAAAAAAATATGAGTCACCATACATTTTATTAACACAAAATTACATAAAGAAAAAACTGCTGATCTCTCCTTAAAACAAAAATAGGAAACATGAAATTTTTGAACTTTATTACGATTTTCTTGAATTTTAATACTTCGTATTGCCTCCTCGTGCTTCCATTACTGCGTTTACGCGGTTTGGCATGCTGTACACCAAGTTCCTTATACGATTTTGGGGAATATTCTCCCATTCCTCTGTGAGAGCAATTTTGAGCTCACGAAGCGTGATTGGGGGAGGGTTTCGTTGTTTTACTCATCTGCCTAGCTCGTCCCAAGCATGCTCGATCGGGTTGATATCCGGGCTGCGCGCTGGCCACTCCATACGAGTAATGTTCATCTCTTGAAGGTAGTCATTCACAATCCTACCTGTATGAGGTCGGGCATTGTCATGCATAAATATAGCATCCTCACCTAAATTGACCATAAATGGACCAACGTGATCATTGAGGATTTCTTCCACATATCTTACGCTAGTTAAAGAGCCGTTTTCTATGATCACCAGCTCTGTGCGACTTTCAGAAGAAATTCCGGCCCACACAAGTACAGACCCACCACCGTAGGCTACTTTTTCTTCGATGCATGCTTGCTTGAATCTTTCCCCTGGTCTTCGATACACTCTGTGTCTTCCATCGTGCTTGTAGAGCATAAATTTTGATTCGTCGGAGAACATAACTTTTGACCAATCTTCAATACTCCAATTTACGTGGCTCTGGGCATACCTTAGTCTCGAAATACGATGCCCACGCTCCAGTTTAGGGCCGTTTGCAGGTCTAAGGGGTTTTAAGTTAGATTCAGCAAGCCGACGTCTTACTGTCCATGCACTTGGGTTACTTCCTCCGAGGCGTCGAAACTGATTGGTGAGTTCAGTTCCTGTGAGAAAGCGATTTCGAAGCATGGTGTTCACCAAGTATCGGTCTTCTCGTGCTGTGGTACACCTGGTTCTGCCCGTTCCTGGTCTGCGTAGGTTAGAACCAGTTTCTTCGTAACGTCGGAGAACTCTTTGTACTGTTGACAGCGACACACCGACAGTCCTGGCTGTATCGCGCTGACTCCGGCCGGTTTCCAGCATTGTAAGTATTCTGGTGCATTCTTCAGGCGTAAGCGACATAATTTCAGCTTGATTAATGAATATAGAGCACTATCAACATGGTTTATGTACCCACATAAATGACAGATTACAAACAAAAGCAACACCAAATGCTGTAATTTCGTAGTTCCATCTTCGAAAGTGGCCCTTTTTCAAATTTGATTTTTTTATGATATAACTTTACAATAACTAAGAAGTTTTAATACCTTCATTTAAGGAGTATTACATTGTCTATTAAATACAATTTATTGCATTAACCTAGCATTTTTAGTTTCCGAGATTTTTAGGATTCTTTAAGTGACCCGGATTCATTGCTCTCGAGTGTACTTATCACTCGGAAGCGGTCGTGGCCCCGCGGTCTCAGTGTTCTGTAAACGATCACTGCAGTAAGCAACTTTCACTATGGCCGGTCCATGGATGGGTGACCATCCATGTGATCACTTTGTGACATTTATTTGAGCGTTTCCGTGCTTCGGAAGGCACGTTAAGCCGTTGGTCCCGGTTGCCAGTAAAATGGCAGTCGTTAAGCTAAGTTGAAGGCTTTATTTCAACAGTAGGCAGTCACAACCTGCGCCTGTCCATTTAAACACGGCAATACGGCTCACCACCTATTACGTGGGACAAATTATACAAAGGTGAAATGTGGGCGTATAATATGCCTCTGCCTTCGGGGATAAAGGCGTGACCATATGTATGTATGTATGTAGTACTTATCACAGCGCGCGCTAAGAATTAGCAGTGAGCAGTGACCTTGTCGCGCGCCCTCGTTCTCACTCTCTAGGATACATTATAGGTACTTAATCACTCAATTCCGCAATTATTGTATCAGAGTTGAATGACAAGAAATGTCAAGAATATAATACATATTACGCACGATATCAGCTTCAGTCCACGCCACGTAGTTATCATCGTAACACATATTATAAACACTTTATTTATCAGTTATGTCATCGTTATCTCTGAACTGGTTACACAGATATAGATAGGTATGACAAGTAATCCGTAATATAATAAAAAAACTAATGACTTCTATTTATACAATCGCTATACGGAACTCGTGTAGTTTAGAAGTTGCCGATAAGCATACTGAACCACCTGAGCGAAAGTGGTTATTGTAGACTTAGAAGTGGTGTTACGGTCACACTGCCACCCGCTCTTCTGGCAACCGGGACCAACAGCCCGTGCGGTTGGCTCCGTGTTGTGCCTAAATGGAAAGAGGTCCCATTCCTATTCCTACACAGTGGAGAGAATACTGGCTGGAGCTGAGCGATTCACAAGATCGTTACTTTGTCGAACCATGAAAACTTGGAACGACCTGCCCGCGCACGTGTTCACCTCCTCTGACAACCCAAGCGAGCGTGAAAAGGCACATCATAAGGCCGCCAACGTGAGGACCACTGTCCAGAAGTCTTACGAGCTTTGAAAGTGGTCCCTAATCGCTAGATCTCGCCTTGGCTTTCCATTAGGCGGGCGGCGTCTATTTGACAAGCTTAATATACAAAAATGCCTGAAATGGTAACCCATCGTGAAGTCCAGCTCTTTCACAAAGAGCAGTCTTCAGCTCTTTTCGACTGACCTTGTATTGCCATATCCTGTTAGGTAGATATAGTAGACATTTTTTATACTCGTGTGGAAGTCCTCATGGATTTCACCCTAGAACTGTTGACGGGGCGGGTAGGTAGTGTGTATGACGAACTAGGCGAGTCAAAAGACTAATCAATCACTCAAAAACGCCTATAGGCTCTGTAGCAATCCACTGTTCGACTCTCCCATTTTTATTTATGGGAGGGTCTTACCAGACTGGTCCGACGGGTTGTTACAGGGTTCGCATTTTCTTGCTCTTCTCTATGACCTCGTACGTTAGTCAGCACGTCCAGATGAGGCTGGTTTGGATCCTGAAGTACTCCTATAGTACTAATACGCTATGCTTATTTGCCACTGTGTGCGTTTATTTTAACGTTGACCCCCAACATTGTTCTAACTAGATTTTTTTTCCTTTTCAGATATCGTTAGTAAACAACGTATTGAAATGGAGTATTGGAGAGCTGAAGCTAAGACTTAGAACCAACTTGACAATGCATTTGTATCAACAATACTTGAAGTAAGTACAAAACCATTTTAGTTACGACCGCTCTCCCCTTCCCACTCCACCTTTAGTAGAACCTCATTTCGTATCAATAGGGAGTTCTTTGCATCGCTGGCATCGATGGCAGTAGACGTATCAGATCAGGTCTTGAGTACTTAACCTGGTCTATGCTCTCGATCCTGTCATGATCTATGTCATCATTATTGATATTACCGGCTAAGTACTTAATCTTCACTAGATTCAGCTACAGATAGCTGAGCTTGCTCCGTTTGGACATTCCCAATCCCAGTCGGCTAGTGCGCTGTCATATCATGCCATACACACTTGGCAATATAGTCCAAAAACGTAACTTATATTTTGCATACTGGCTACATCATCAAAATGCTCACTGTTGTAAGCAACATTGACTTTGGATGGGTGACCATCACACACATGACAACTTTGTGACGTTTATTTGCGAGCGTTTCCGTGCTTCAGAAGGCACGTTAAGCCGTTGGTCCCGGTTGCCAGTAAAATGGCAGTAGTTAAGCCAAATTGAAGCTTGAAAAATTTCAACAGCGGGCAGTCACAACCTGCGCCTGTCCATATCACCATGGCATGAAGGCTTCACCACCTATGTATGTATGTATAATTATTTCATGCAGAACGACCAGACCTCCTGTTAATTTTCACAAAAAGACATCAAAATTAATTCCGCTTTAGTATTGAGAGACATTGAAAAAAAATGCTTTTATTTACAATCCATAGATATTGAATTTTACGCCGCGGAGACAAGGCCATACGTCTGATAGAAGTAATTACGATTAATAAAGATATCTGCTTTATCATGCACCTCGAGATAATATGAAGATAATATTGCAAAGGAATTCTTTCCTGTAGCTTTAATTTTAGTGATAAGCTAAAATATAAAGTACTAGCTGTGCTCCACGGCTTTTCTTGTGATGTTCTACAAATCCTGTAGCACCCAAATCCAATGAAAATCCGACGATATAGGCGACTAAGAGAACACTTGCAAAACGAACGTTGCGTAGAGCAGGAAAACTCGAAACGAATCCCGGTTGTCATTAAATAGACGATCGTTAAGCCGAGTTGATGACCTTATGGGCGGCTTGCGCCGTCCATTTCGATACCGCAATAGGCTCACCAGCTATTACGTGAAATAACTATAAGGTTAATTTATAAGGTGAAATGTGGGTGTATTGTGCACCTGCCTACCCCTTCGGGGATAAGGGCGTGACTGTCAGTCGTCTAGATCCCATAGCACAAGCTTATATTAGCTTAATTTGGGCTAGATGATGTTGTGGGGTTAAATTATGACCGGGGCAACAAGATGTTGATGTTTACAAAACAGTCAATGCTCAGATAGTTGTATTGTATCTAAATTTACTAAAATAAACAAATCTTGATACTTCCAGAGGATTCACGTACTACCAAGTATCGAACTTAGACAATCGAATATCGAATGCAGACCAGCTATTAACTACAGACATCGAGAGGTTCTGCGATACAGTTGTAGACCTATACAGTAATATCACTAAACCTGTGTTGGATATTAGCATTTACTTGTATAGGCTGACTGTCAACTTGGGCGCTTCGGTATGTATTATTTATTTTGTGCACACCTATATTATAATCCAGAGATCCATCTATGTCTGAGCTAAAATTTTTCAAAACAAGCAGTTACTCGTATAAAGGTGCCTGAAAAAAAAAGACAAATTTCTGTAACTTGATTAAATGTGTAAAGGTTTTGTCATGAAACTCAGAGTGGGTACTTCTTCAATCAGACTGACAAACTTTTAAAGTTTGCGAAAGGCTGTTGGAAGCAGCGCCGCCGCCGTGTCGGGTTCAGACCTGACCAAAGATTGCCATCTTTGGTCAGGTCAGAGCCCAATGGGCAGCAATCTGCTGAGATGAATGACATTATGTTATGAACGCAGTAGTTCATGATCGCTAACCTCGTAACCGTGCAAGTTCATTTCACGGCTCCGGCTCGAACTGCATTGAATGCCATTACGTCATTGAGACGCCAACTTGAGGGCCATTGTCTATAGTGTTGTATACTGTTAATGGCCCCAACCGCTGGATGCCGCCATAGTTTTATAACATGTACTAGCTGTTCCCCGCGGCTTCGACCGCGTAGAAATCGTTATCGCGTAATAGTCGTTATATCGTACAATCATAACCCTCCTTTTGCGCAGTCGGTTAAAAAGTAGCCTATGTCCTTCGCAGGGCCTCGAACTATCCTTATACCAAATTTCATCTCAATCACTCCAGCCGTTTAGGCGTGAAAGCGTAACAGACAGAGTTATTTTCGCATTTAAAATTTTAGAAGGTATTTGGCGAAGCACCCATGGCTTGTAAGGTGATACATCGATCCACTGGGCATCCTTTTTATCTAAGGACGAGGCATCACGATTGCTTAGATGTAAATAAAATTGTGAATATTTATTCTAAAATGTATAAATTATAAATTCCAGACCCCGGGAATCATGATGGCGTATTTATTATTGTCTGGTGTGTTCCTGACGTATCTTAGGAAACCAACTGGTAAGAGAATATAAACTGTTTCTCTTTATTTATTCATGCATTCGCTCGCTTGGGAGTCCTGGGACATTCTTCCGAGGACCTTACCCGGGACTCCCAACTATAGGCTGTTGGGCGTTATGTTAGGTTTTTAGTCGGTAGGAGTCCGGCATAGCATCCATGAGGATTTTCCCTCACGTTAAAAAAATGCATTCACTCGGCTAAAGATTTAACTACTTGCATACATTATTTAATTTTGTTCTATGTCAGTATTATCTATCCCAAATTTCAGCCAGATCCGTTCAGACGATTACAGCGTGATTGAGTAACAAGCATCTAAATATCGAAACATATTTCACATTTTTATGTAGGACTAGCTGTTCCCCTTTGGCGCAGTCAGTTAAAAAGTAGCATATGTCCTTACCTTCGACTCAAACTATCTTTATACCAAATTTCTTCAAAATCAGTTCAGCGGTGTAGGCGTGAAAACTTAAGGACTGTCAGAAGTGGCCCCCAATCGCTAGATGCGCCACGGCTTTCCATCAGGCTGGTGGCGACGTCAATTTGGCGAGCTAAATATAAAAAAAAAACAGCTACTTTCAAATTTATAATATTAGTAGGGATCACAAACTACCTTTGCCCCCGGTGACTACCCTGTTGCAGCCATTGAACTCATGCATACAATGAATCGAGATCCGTCAGATTTATTGATAGGATGGGAAACACAGCTAGTCCTATCTAATCCTACTTCCTAATAATATTATAAATGTGAAAGTTTGTGAAGATGTTTGGATGTTTGTTACTCGACCGCTCTTGCGCATACCACGTGGGCCCTCCTTGTGACGTTTCCGGGTTAATCGCGTTCACGGATTCGTGCTTAAACATACGAGGCGTTAATCACGGCCTAACGGCTGAACGGATTGGGCTGAAATTTGGTACAGAGATAGCTTATAGTCTGGAATAACACATAGTCTACTTTTCATCCCGGAAATATGTTCCCACGGAAAGCGGAAACTGGTACCAAATTTCACGCGGGCGAAGTCTCATTCTATCAGGCGTCAAGCTCTAGTTCATTTATAATAGTAAAAAGATTATCTTAACAATAACATGACTTTGTTTTTGTTTTCCAGCTAAAATGACAGTACAGGAACAAAAACTGGAAGGCGAATTCAGATACGTGAACTCCAGGCTGATCACGTACTCAGAGGAGGTTGCTTTCTATCAGGTATGTTTGTCAAAGAAGTAGCCTACTAGGACGGTATATAGAATTTAACTGCCTCTGTGGCGCATTCGGTATTGATACCACCTACGGCGCTGGAGGTCCTGGGTCCGTCCAAATATTTGTGTGATCCACAAATGTTGGTTTCGGAGTTTGGGTGTTTTCTATGTATAATATGTATCTATGTATTTAGAAATATATCAGTCGTCTAGATCCCATAGCACAAGCTTATAATAGCTTAATTTGGGCTAGATGATGTTGTGTGTGAATGTCAACAAATATTATTATCATTAACTAGCGGACGTCACGCGGTTTTACCCGCGTAGTTCACGTTCCCGTGGGAATACGGGAATAAAATATAGCCTATGTTCACCGCAAAGAGTGTAGCTTCCCAACAGTGAAAGAATTTTTCAAATCGGTCCAGTAGTTCCGGAGCCTATTCGTTACAAACAAACAAAAAAACAAATCTTTCCTCTTTATAATATTAGTATACATTTCCTGGTAAAAGAACTTTGAATCGATACGTGGTTCTGAATTTTCCTCAGCTTCCGCATTAAGCGAGATACTACAATATGATTGGTGGTTCTTTGTAACGGGCTACCATATTAACTGCAGAGTGGCGCCTCATTTTCTACTCTTTTTAGGGCTTCGTAGCCAAAAAGCAAAAATGGTACACTTATAGTTTCGTCATGTCTGTCTGTCCGTACGTAAAGTGCCTGTGACATACAGGCACTTTTTTTAATACGTCCTAAACCACAATTTTCGCCTAGAAAAATCCCTTCCACTGTGAACGTGTTAAAACATCAATCAAAGTTATAACGAACTAAAAGAACTTTTATATTATGTTACTTGCTGCTACGGAACCCTTCATGGGCGAGTCCAACTCGCACTTTGCCGGTTTTTGTTAGGATATAGCTACGGAGTTTTGTTTATTTCTAACTGTATACCAATGTATGGTGTCTTGCAGGGTAACCATCGAGAACAACTAACACTGCTAGCGAGCTACTACAAACTGACGCGACATCTGAGAAACTTCCTCAACTTTAGAGTGGGCATGGGATTCATTGACAACATTATTGCCAAATGTGAGTATGAACAACCTTTTTTTATGAGTGAACGATGACTGCACGCATAAAAAATTGTCACGTTCCGCTTAAGCCGAGCGAGAGCGCGGAACAAGTAACGTGAGGAAAATCCTATTTGGTTGCTATACCTACCGATTAATAACCACACGTCTACGGTTGGGAGCCCCGGGTAAGCCCTCGGAAGGATGTCTCCCCAGTATTCCCAAGAGACCTCGGCTACCACTGCAGCCTCATTTAGGAGGGAGATCGAATGCCATCCTGCGTCTGGGGGGTTCTTCGGGTGTGATCGCGCTTCTTAGGGGGGGCTTGCGTGAATACCTCATACGCTGCCGTCATGGGCCTGCTTCTGTAAGGACGGTGAGCGGCACTCTCACCGTCCTCAGACCCCCGGTCATGGAGGCCGATAGTCCTCGGCGAAGACACGTCGGCGGAACTCGGGTGGGAGAGTTCTCTCCCGCACCCGGCCCGCCGCCTCCTTCGCGAGCATGACTTGCTCGCAGAAAGAGGCGGCGCAGTCCCACTTATAATCCGTTCACAGTTATATTACCTCTGACTGACAGCTTGTCGATAATTTCCTGTGTGTTGGCATTGCTGTAAAGTCCCCCTATGAGTGCCAGCCTACGACATTTTTCCGATTATAGTGGAGATTTTATTTTTAAACTATCGCTATTTTTTTACACTCATACTTATAGAACTCAGGACTTAACGCGAAATACGTCTACTTACATTTTCACACCGACGTTTCAAGCACGTTGCAGCGCCCGTGGTCGCGGTTGGACTCAAGTAGATGTATTACGCGTGAAGTCCCGAGTTCTATAAGTATGAGTATAGTGGAGATTATAAAATCCAACCGTTAGCACCAAGGGTTTTGTTTTTCATGTCATAATGTACTTAACTTTACTAAAACAGTGCTCTTATAACTATACGATTGGATTTGAGATTTATTTATTTGTTATGAATATCTGAAAAGAAACATTCACTACCATCACCAACGTAGGTGATGTTGCTGCACAACGTTCCACATCTCAATTAATGGTCACCCGAAAAAAACGATAGCAAAAGAAGAAAGTAAGTTTCGACTAAAAGTTAGATTACATGGGAGAAACTAAAACTTATTGGGGTAACACAGCTATCAAGATAGGCAACCTAAGTGCTAGAGGTAATATATCTCTGAATGAACTATACTCCCGCTGGAGAGCATGGCTCGCAAGAGAGTGTCCACGTCCAGACCCACCACGAGGACCTGGCGCTGTTGCGCCCACGCCGTGAAGCGTTCGGCTTGTGACGCATCTATATCTCTTCCACTCCATCAGCCGATTGCGTTTTAAGTTTTCTTATGTCCTCATAACGTTATATTATCGTCCGTAAACCATCTTTACAGACGACCCCTTTTTAGGTGGACATCTTTCTAGATACTATGCTGGATTCCTACCAACTAAATCACACGATGCGTTTCCACGTGCCTACGGCCGGGAGTCCCGGATAAGTCCTCGGGAGATACCCCAAGAAATACTGTAGAATATGAGAGCTATTCCACTGCCATTTTTCTAAATGCCCGTAACTATATTCGTACATATAGCTTAGCAAAAAAGTCTAGAAACGGAACTAGTATTTTGCTGGCTGACTACATCGTCAAAAAGCTGCCAATAACGTCACATATATGTCTGTCAGTCAATGACAGTATACAATTTGATTGGTGGGTTTTATTGACGCTTGTTGGCAACTGGCTACTGATTGGTGGTTCTTATTAACGGGTTGCCATTTGAACAGCCATTATTTTCACGACTTTTTTGCCTTTTTAATGCGAAAATTCCTCAATACTACTGACGGTGTTCCTAAATTTGGCGGCCCTATAACGTGCCGCTTGAAGAACCCAGGTTTTTAAGATGATCCAAATCTTACCTGATCTGACCTTTGTTTCAATGTTTAGTTTGAAGTAAACACTACAACTTATAAATAAATCTACTTCACAGATGTGGCAGTAACAGTGGGCTTCATAGCGGTGTCGAGACCGTTCTTCGCTGCTAACCACAACCTACTCACTACTGGCACTGAGAATGATAGGTTTAAGGTAACGTATAGGCTACTCATTAAAGAACTCACAATGATACCAAATTGATCTTACTGTTACACAATCTATACGTATAATAAAATGATAGTAAAGTCAAAACGGTACATTGGAAATATTAAAAAAATCTCGCTGGGTGTTCAACATAAGGTACCGAAGCTGAAAATATAGTTAGAATTTTTTTTCTTCTGTTTGTCTGTTTGCTTTGCTTTGTCCAGAAGGATCTCGAAAAGTACTCAATAGATTTGATTAAAATTTTGCACAAATATTGACTAAGGGTAGGGTCTTCCAATAGGCTATACAGGGTGAATTTATGAAAAGGGCTTGGATGGCCAACTCCGAAACTATAAGGAATAGCTAAAAATGTTCAAAAGGAGTCACAAGCCCGATTTTGATAAAACTTAAACCTCATCATTAGATTTTTGAAAAACCAATAATCTTAGCTGGGAATCGAACCCATTGATTTTGAAAAAAAAACACACTTCATTATTACACCAAACGATAGTGTCGCTGATAAAGATCAAATTCTGCGAAGTAATGATACACGGCAAATTATACGGCACCCTGTATATTATCACGCTCCATATCCTAGGGGCTGAGCAGAGAGCAATTAAATTGACATTATAAAATAATTTTCACGCGTACGAAGTCGCGGGCAACAGCTAGTTAGATATACAGCTGTAACTGTTCAAGATTTAACACTCACACAAATACAGTTATCTTATTCCAACGCGAAAACTTTCATAACGCGATGTAGGATTTTCATTACCTTCGTACTTCATTTAATCTTCGCCATGTGACCAATAAAATAAAACTACGTTTCTAATATTCCCAGCACTACTACACATACGGGCGCATGTTAGTCAAGATGGCGGAAGGCATCGGCCGCCTGGTACTGTCGGGGCGGGAACTCAGCAAGCTGGCGGGTCTGACGTCACGCGTGACGCAACTGCGCACCGTGCTCGATGACGTCAACAAGGGCAACTACACGCGCACTATGGTCGACAGGAACGTGCAGAATGGTTCAGGTTAGTGTCTATACATATAGAGATTGTCAAAATGGCGGAAGGCATCGGTCGGCTGGTACTGTCGGGGCGGGAACTCAGCAAGCTGGCGGGTCTGACGTCACGCGTGACGCAACTGCGCACCGTGCTCGATGACGTCAACAAGGGCAACTACACGCGCACTATGGTCGACAGGAACGTGCAGAATGGTTCAGGTTAGTGTCTATACATATAGAGATTGTCAAAATGGCGGAAGGCATCGGTCGGCTGGTACTGTCGGGGCGGGAACTCAGCAAGCTGGCGGGTCTGACGTCACGCGTGACGCAACTGCGCACCGTGCTCGATGACGTCAACAAGGGCAACTACACGCGCACTATGGTCGACAGGAACGTGCAGAATGGTTCAGGTTAGTGTCTAAACATATATTTTGTCAAAATGGCGAAAGGCATTCGTCGCCTGGTACTGTCGGGGCGGGAACTCAGCAAGCTGGCGGGTCTGACGTCACGCGTGACGCAACTACGCACTGTGCTCGATGACGTCAACAAAGGCAACTACACGCGCACTATGGTCGACAGGAACGTGCAGAATGGTTCAGGTTAGTGTCTAAACATATATTTTGTCAAAATGGCGAAAGGCATTCGTCGCCTGGTACTGTCGGGGCGGGAACTCAGCAAGCTGGCGGGTCTGACGTCACGCGTGACGCAACTACGCACTGTGCTCGATGACGTCAACAAAGGCAACTACACGCGCACTATGGTCGACAGGAACGTGCAGAATGGTTCAGGTTAGTGTTTATAGTGAATGTCTCGTGTGTAGGCAGGAGAGGATCTGTGGCGGCGGAGTTGCTCACCACGTATCTGACTTGCTGCTATACTTAGGTCCGCCTTCCACTGCGAGCGAGTCGGACCCATTACGGACTCCGCTATACTCGTAACGATGATTTTCGATACATGTCATGTCCGCTTTGGTGGAAGGACATGTATGAAAATCGTCGTTACGAGTATAGCGGAGTCCATAATGGGTCAGACTCGCTCGCAGTGGAAGGCGGGCATTATTCTCAGCTGCGATAGTCGACTGCTTGTTCTAGGGGCGCGTACGGAATCGAAGGTCAGAGTCGATGACGACCAGGGTTAGTAAATCGAGTATATTTTGCGAGTATAAACTGTTTACGTGTGTTGATCGAACCGAGGGAAAGAAGTGACTGCGGGCACACGGGACGCTACTTTTCTACTTGCAACCCGGCAATGGTATTGCATCAGCCGATGACGTAATCATGGTGTGTCCCCACAGTGTTTATACATAATAGAGTTTGTCCAAAATGGCAGAAGGCATAGGTCGCCTTTTTTTTAACGTGAGGAAAATCCTACATGAATGCTATGCCGGACTCTTACCGACTAAAAACCACACGACGATGAAATCAAGCAATCCTTCAGAGCAAGGCGTCTTTACAACAAAATAATAAGGTTTTATTTGCTACATTGAAATTTAAACCAAAACCATATCGCGATTATTTCTACCGTACAACGCCATCTATTGGGTATTTACGAACTTCATAGACGCAAAGTTATTTGTTGCGAGCTGTACAGTCCGAACAGTGTTAGTTCCATAGTGACAGCCGATTAAACAATAGGGAATATGCATGATTTTTTTTTATAACTTAAATGAATTCCTTACATCATCTATACTTATAATAAAACTGTTGAGGGTCGAGAGTCTGTACATGGAAGATATTGTGAAAATTTTAAGTGTAAAGCGTTCTCTAATCGATACTGAAGCCGAAAACCTAATTTAAAATTTTCATGTCTGTCTGTCTGTCTGTATCCCGAATAAGTATCACGCCGAAACTACTGAACCGATTTGAATGGTACTCGGTACGATCTGAGCTTATAGTCCGAGGAAGGTTCTTGGATACTTTTGATCCCCATATTTTGCGCGGTTCCTTTGGGAGAGGGGATGAAAGACAAAACAGTTTTTTTGTTGTAACTGCTCAATGCGTGGTCCGATTCCAAAAAAAATTCAGTGTTATAAAGGGAATACTTTAGGGAATGTTTCACACAAGTGCCAATGTTGAAGGTTTTGTAGTTCCGGCATTAGAGACATTTCAACTTTTGCAAAACCTAGAATTCAAGGATTCTTTTAAATGTGACGGTAATTCTAAACGAGCGTGTTGGCTTAATCATAAAAGAGCTTAATGATTAAGGCTATTGTAAAATAATTCAGTCCGCGCCGAAGGCGGGGACTGAATTGTTTTAGAATAGACTTAATCTTTAAGCTCTTTTATGATTAAGCAAACAGGGCCGTTTCACACACGCTGCTTGATGAGTATGATGAAAAAGTACCTCTCCTTTCGCAAACCTTATGTGACGTAAACGAAGTTGCGAGGGTCAGCTAGTTATAAAATAAAAATAATATGTAAGTAAGCCTTAAAATGATCAAATTATTCTTGAAATTCAAATTTAAAACATTGATTAAATTTGAGCACTTGAAACGCCACCAATATTGGCGCCATTTTGATGACAAAAGATGACACTGTCAATCCGTGTATGCTTGTACTGTTTGCTTGGGTCATGACCTTTATACATACTGACGCCTATAAGTTGAATGTTGTGTGAGACAAATGACGTCACATTTCGTGTCGACCAATGGTGAAGTGTTTGTGCAAGTTTGAATTTCGCTCTCAGGATTTTCACTTTTAATGCAGTATTTTACAGGTTTTAAATAATAAATAAATAAAAAAAACCTTTTATTTATAATTAAATGATAATAAAAAGTGGAAAAAATGATTTTTGAGGCAATATAAATTGTATGCATATTCCCTATTATTAGAGATAGCTATGTATATTTAGAACAAACATGCTATGTCTACTCCTCTTGTTCTAGCCGCATTGTTCTTAGATAACTACCAATAATAACACAAAACATATCTTCCCTTGTAGCGGAGTTGCCAATGATTCTAGCCCCGGGCGCTGGACGTATCATCTACCAGGACAAGCTGATCCGGTTCGACAAAGTGCCACTCGTCACGCCCAATGGAGACGTGCTTATTAAGGAGCTTAGCTTTGAAGTGCGGTCAGTATTTATTTATTTCTATTTAGATCATTAGAGATCATTTTGAAAAGCAATTACTATGTTAACTAATAACAAATTTAATGTGGAAAAATTCTCGATGTCAAGCAGGTCCTTGTGCTGAGTGAGTGGTTAAAATTACGAGTGTATTTATTTATTTTTATTTATGTTTTTTTTATTACTTTCATTGTTTTGTGTAAGTTCCATAGTGATAGCCGATTGCTTATGTAGTGGTGTATTACGATTTCCCCCGCGACATATGGCAGACAAATAATGTAGAGAGCAAACTTTCTATGACTACTCCGTTTGTGCTGGTCGGGTTGCTCTGTGTTGTAGGCACGACAATGTGTAACGTTACGGTCAACATGCCGTGAATTCTACGACACGGCGCCACCGTGTCGTTGACTACGTCGCGTCGTGGTGTTGTGGACACCCTAAATAGTTCGGAACTTAGGCATAGACACTTCAATAATTAATATTTTCTTTTTCCAGTTCGGGTATAAACGTGCTAGTATGCGGCCCTAACGGTTGTGGCAAGTCGTCCATGTTCCGGCAACTGGGCGAGCTGTGGCCCATATTCGGCGGCACGCTCACCAAGCCACCCAAGGGCAAGCTGTTCTATGTGCCGCAGCGACCCTACATGACTCTCGGCACGCTGAGAGACCAGGTAATGGCATATCTAGCTCATGTCATACATACATACATACATACATATACAACTGGGCGAGCTGTGGCCCATATTCGGCGGCACGCCGATTGCTGACCCCCATACTGTAGAATTTTTAAAAAATGGAAGCAGATAGTTAATGCCATCGAAAAAATGCATCATTCTTTATGCCTGAGCATGCAAATGCAAATTTCACAAAGTGGTCACCCATCTCAAAACCACCCTGCCTCAAGCCTGCCAGTTTACAAAACACTGAGTTAGCATTGTGAGCGCTTAGAAGTATGGTAGTGGGCCTCCTCTCTCTCAGGACTTTATCAGCTACCCTCAAAGTCATTTAAACATCCCATTCCCAGTAATATCTTTGTCCCAATCGTTCGAAGCTGCAGACTCTAATTACATGTTCCGTCAACATTTCAACAACAGGTAGTTACAAGCTGCGCCTGTCCTTTTAAAACACGGCAATAGGCTCACCAGCTATATACCTATTTCGTAGGTGGTGAGTCTATTGCCGTATTGAAAAGGTGGCAAAACATACCGATAATTGTGGGCATTTAGTATATTTCTGCCTACCTTTTCGGGCAATAAGGCGTGACTATCATTTAATAATATGTAATGTATCAATATTGCCCCTTTTGCAGATAATCTACCCCCAAACCCTAGAAGAGATGACCCGTCGCCGTCGCACAGACAGCGAACTGCATCGTTTCCTAGACATCGTACAATTGGAGTACCTCACCAACAGAGAGGGGGGCTTGGACGCGGTTGAGGACTGGATGGATGTACTGTCTGGGGGGGAGAAGCAGAGGATCGCTGTGAGTATTGGAACCATTTTAATCCCTGACGAAAACTAGCGGTGCTGTAAGTTTAACTTGTGTATCTATAGAATAAAAACGCCAGAACGATTGGGCCAATTTTGATACGATTTTTGAAGTATAACTTTAGGCGCTTTTTTTATGGAAGTAGCGCTGTTTGAATATTCAAAATTCGAATGAATGATATAGATGCCGTCAGTGGCAAAGAAGTTTTAAGTCAATCGCGAGTTAAGGTTACACGCACACACTTTTTTTTTTTGTTCAGAAGTCAATGTAATTTAAATAGTTCTTATCCCTAAAATTTGTAAATCATTCCCACTTCGTAAGTGTTAAAGAGATCTCATTAAAACGTTTCAATGCCAAAAAAATATTAGAGTCTGTTATGCTATTGCTCTAAAAGTTCGTTAGGAAAGAATTTTTCTTTACGTCCGTGATTTTTTTAGTCAGAAAGCCAAGGCAAGACATTTAGCAAGTTGATGCCCACAAGGCTATTAGCAGTGGTACTCAAGTTGGCGGCCCTGTGATGTGCCTCTTCACGCTCCGCTTGAAGAACCCGGGATTTTAATCAGAGGGAAATGCCATGACTTTCTCGACTAAATATAAAACATAAATTCCTTCTTTTCTTCCCCGGTGAACTCGTTTTTATTGTAGATCTGAAGTACTGCAGTAGTTTCCCTCTCTGCTAGGTGTTGAAAATTAGGAAAAAGATTGTTTTACTTTTTTTATTTATTGTTCAAGACTTATAACATAGGTACTTACAGCTTGGCAAAAAAGAGCAGAAAATAATGGAGGAGTCACTGTGCTGTTCATATGGCAACCCGTTAAAAGAACCACCAATCAGTAGCCAGTTGTCGACAACCGGCAATAAAACCCACCAATCAAATTGTTTAACGTCATTGATTGACAGTCATTGTGACGTTATTGACAGCTTTTTGACAATGTAGCCAGCCTGCAAAATATTAGTTCCGTTTCTTGACTTTTTTGCCAAGCTGTACATTATTGTTATTCTATCTTATACTACAAACACCTCGTAGGGTCTTTATGAGTATAATTGAGCCGTTTTTTTTTAAGTAATTTGTTGTTTTGTGTAACAGATGGCGCGACTGTTCTACCACGAACCGCAGTTCGCCATTTTGGATGAATGCACGAGCGCCGTGTCCGTAGACGTGGAGGGACAAATGTACCAGTACTGCCGGGAGGTGAGTCTATTATAAGCATAACGTAATAGCTTGGCACCGTGCAGTTCATAATACAACCCGTTACAAAGAACCGCCAATCAGTATCCAGTTGCCATGCCAATAAACGTCAATAAAAAAAAACCACTAATCGAATTGTATTACGTCATTGATTGACTGACATAATGTGACGTTACTGACATAATTTCGACAGTGTAGCCAACATTCAAAATATTAGTTCTGTTTCCAGACTATTTTGCCAAGCTATAATTTGCGCTACAATTGGAACATAATGTTAAGTGGAGCAACGCAATAAAGAAAACCGCATTGCAGTCGGTTAAGCAGTTGCTGAGATTAGCGTGCACAAACGTACAGACAAACAGACAGTTACGATTTTATTATATGTATTGATTGATTGATAAATCTTATTATTATTTTTAAATACATCTGTGAAAATTTCAGCTCTCTAGTCATCACGGTTCCAGAGATACAGCCTATTGACAAACAGACAGACAGACAGACAGACGGACGACGAAGTCTCAAGAATATGGTGCAGTTTTTACCATGTGTGTACTGAACCCTAAAAAATATTCTCAAAATATTTAATTACATTTTTTTTTTTCAATATTTCAGGTCGGCATATCCCTATTCACGGTCTCCCACCGCAAGTCATTGTGGAAACATCACGACCATTACCTACAGATGGACGGCAGAGGCGGCTACGTTTTCGAACAAATTGACAACGAAACACAGGAATTTGGCTCGTGAGCGCATTGTTATAGAGTTGAAAATACACTGAACATAATTATTTGACTCGTACTATTGTAATATATGCCTTATTATTTGGTTGTTAGAGTAGAAAATGTATTGAACAATTCTTTTTTATATCAAAGTACTTTACGAACGTTATGGTGTAGCTTTTCTTTTGAATTTTGCCTCATTTTTTAATTCCTCGGTTGTATAGTGATTGCTGTCAGCAACTGCCGCACTGAGGTTCCGAATTCGATTCCTGTGGTCTATAAAGAATTGTTTCGGAGTTTAGGTGTTTTCTATGTATGTATTTCTAGAAATATATAAGTATGTATATCAGTCGTCTATATCCCATAGCACAAGCTTACAATCAGCTTACTTTGGGCTAGATGGCGTTGTATGACTATGTCCTAAAATATATATTTCTTACCAAGTACAAACAATACTCAAACTATATCGTTCGTACGGTACAAAATAATTGCATTCACAATTTATCAAAATTCTTTCAAAATCCGATATCGATAAAGCTGTGATAAATTACTATCGATGGCGCTGAAATCGATGTTAAAATCGATTCGATTTGAAGTTTTACTGTAAGTATATTTCCACGTAATAAATAGAACAATTTGCACTACTATTATATTCCATAATATACTTAAAATATCTATTTTCATTGAAGTCAAGTAAAATAAGTATTACTTCAAAACGATCAACGTTAAAAGCAGTAAAATTGTAACTATTAAAAATAATTCTTTTAAATAAATTCTAAACTTACATTAAATATAAAAAGAATAAAATAAAAATTTAAACTTATTAATATACGTCTATTATTGAAAAATATACGTGTATGAGAACAAATCCTGAAAGTAATATTTTTATACTTATTCACTATTTAGACAAATCTCTCAAAAGTTCTATTTCAGTCTGTAGATGCAAAGAATTGGTCAATATTTTTGAGTTAACTTTTAGCTGTAATATAAATTCGTAAAACTTTGATAAATAATAATAAATGATGGTTTTATTTTTTTATTTGATACATCTTTAGCCGATGGTTAAACTGATTTTTGCCGTGGTTACTCTATCTATATCATATCTATCGGTTTCAATACATATATCAGTGCTAGATATAATTATGTATTGAAACTCGGATTTTGGATTTCGGGTTTGGAATTTTAGATTTTACAAAATAATTTCAATGTTTCGCAACTGCCAGACTCACAATTTTTTTTAAAATTCTATAGTGTAACGTCAAAACTATCGATATCGATAGCATAGTATGTAATCATCACTATACGCTTACGACTTAAGGTCATAAAATTAACATTAAAAAAATATCGACTCATTTATTTAAACGATCAAAAAAGTATTCATTTCTACGTTAATGGCTGAGATGTTTTTTTTTTATATAATAAATATTATTTATTTATATATTCATGTGAAATGTGATAATGAGTATGACAATCAAATTATAATCAAAATGTGTTATTTCTTGATGCTTTGAACTCTATGTAATTGTATAATAATAGTATACTAAACTTAAAATGCCTTAAGAAGTGAAACTTCTTCATAAACTTAATTTTCACCTCACCTTAAATTAAGTCAAAAAGTACAAAAGTCCAAAAGTCCAAAATGAAGTTATGACAAACCAACAATTTTATTTTTCATGTTGATTTAAAGTAATTATTAATTTCCTAATTCAGGATATTTTTAATTTTGTTGATAGTACCCTAGTTTATTTTTATATATTAGCACTTGTTAGATTTTTTAGACTATATTCAAATATTAGGACTACACCCAAAGTTTAGACCATATTTCAATGTTTAGACTATATTAAAAAATTTGGTCTGTAGATTTCTGTCAAATATAATTATATTATACTAGCTGACCCGCGCAACTTCGTTTGCGTGATAAATGAAGAACCGCTCGACCGATTTTGTGCTAACTTCACATAAACCATCTACTAAATAGCCCGAACAACGCCTAAACATTTGGTTTGGATAGGTGAGCCCGTTCTTGAGTTATAAAATTACAACGAAAAGTGGCATTGATTTTTATATATATAGATTTATGTAAGTACTAGTAAGATTAATGGTATTTTAAAATATCGATATATGTATCTCTAAAAATCATACTTGTGTCAAATTCAGGGTCCAATTATTCATAGAAACCATAATGGGCGCTTCACACTCGCTACTGAACTCACAAACGAACTCCGTAAACGATCATTGCGCGAGTGTGTAGCGGCCTTTATAGTCGAATCGCGGAGAGTAGACAATTTCGTGTATATGAGCTCACCTACGACCTCTAAGGGGGATAAAACCCACTCCGTAGAGGAAAGTCTGCGATGGTGGAGAAAGCCTGTCGGGAACCCTGGTATTTATCCTTCCGGGGGCGTAGGTACCGGGACTACCAGCGATAGGCAGTGATAGGGAACATGTGGTTTTAGTCTTCCACCAAGTAATAGTATAGACCGGCCTACCATACATTAGTTTTGAAGACGTTAAAGTGAGCGCATGCACTCACTTAGTCGCAGTCGGTGTTATTGTTCCGAAGGTGAAACACGTGTCCAGATAAGACATTTTACGCAAGATGCCTGTGCGTTTCCGAAGTGTAAAAACACTACTGTAACAGAAGGGGCAATTAAACACTTCAGGACTCTGCTAATTACTTTACTCTCCGTATAGACACACAATAAATTGGGCAGGACTTCGGCAATGAATACAAACTTATACTAGAAGAACAGTTCTTAAGGATTTTTTGTGCCAATTTTGTTGGAGGCATGTCCCCAGCTCGTGTAGTTCCCATTTGGCGGCGCTGTCGTCGCGTTTCACTGTCTCAGTCAAAAACTAGTAGGCCAATTTTTACGTTTATAATCGACTAAATTCAGGGATTATTAATAAAAAAATATTTCACATCTTTTATATCAAAACATAATATATTTATATTAAGTATATATAGATATTTACAATGGTTGATTTTACTCTTTTGCTACAAAAAGTTAAAAATGGCTGCCGCGCTGCGACTGCAACGCCGCCAAGCGGCAGTTTATGTCACAGAAAGTTTGTCTTCAGGGCAGCCTAAGAAACTATTCTTCTAGTATACGTCTGTATTCATTGGCTTCGAACTAGTCATAGTATACAGTACAGTACAGAATGACCGACTAATGTGCTCGCACTGTCTTATATAGATGTACACTCGGAAATTGCGTAACTCCTTATGTCAACTGTCATAGTGATTTAAGACGTGGCGTAACACTTCACTAAATTCGAAAAAAGAATGTATGTCGTGTCGTTGCTGCAATATCTTTGTGTGTAAACTAGTCTCACTTTTTGAGTTCGTAATGTATGACGTGGGCCCGTCTATACTATTACTTGGTCGAAGGTTTTATGTTTTTGTCAGTGAAAGTCCGACATTACATCCATGAGGATTTCCACACATGAAACACAAACCACGTAAACAATATATTGTGTTCTCTTTACACACGGCTAGGGAATGCAATACCGGGATACCGGGATCCCGAAATACCGGGATCCCGCAGTATTTTTGCGGGACCAGTCCCGCACGTAAATCGTGCGGGATCCCGCGGGATTAGCGGGATTGTGCAAAGGTAATCGTCATGTGTTGTTCTGTAAGCGGAAGCGCATAAACTGATTTGGTTTGAGAAAGTTTTTTGTAATTGTGACGTAATATATAACCTAATAACTTATTTGATTTTAGTGATTTAATCAGGGAGATTTGACTTTTCTTGTACTGTAAAAGTATTCAATTATCTCGTACATTGCTTGCTGGCTATCTGACATGTAAAGTTAGGAGTCGTTTGGCAGACAAGAATTTTGACATGCTATGTTTTCTGCGCTTCTAATAATTTGCAGTAGCTATTTTATTACTTATTATGTATATCCGTTTAATAATCTTAATACAAAAGTAATATTAAATAATTTATTTTTAATTGTGCCCCGCGGACTCAGTGTTCTGTAAAAGATCACTGCAGTAAGTTACATTTACTATGGCCGGTCCTTAGGTGGGTGACCAATTTGTTACATTTATTTGAGAGTTGCCGTGCTTCGGATGGCACGTTAAGCCGTTGGTCCCTAGGCAGCTAAGTCAAGTTGAAGGACCGGCTTGTCTCATATCATAATGTCCTTTTCTCGAAATGTCCTTTCTCATTATGTCCTTTTCTCGAAATGTCCTTTCTCATAATGTCCTTTCTCAAAATGTCCTTTTCCCAAAATGTCCTTTTCCCAAAATGTACTTACTTTTCTCGAAATGTCTTTTTCTCAAAATGTCCTTTTCGCGAAATATACTTTTCTCAAAATGTCCTTTTCGCGAAATGTCCTTTTCTCAAAATGTCTCTTTCTCCAAATATGTGCACTACAGGATTAACCCCGCTCAATCCGATTTGATAGGTTAGGTTAGGTTAAAAAAAAATAACCACGAAGGCTAATGCGGAAGCTTCGCTGCGCTCCGCTCCGGCCTTAGCCTTCTAACCTAACCTATCCAAGTCGGATTGAGCGGGGTCCTGTAGTGCACATATTTTGAGAATGGGAAATTTTGAGAAAAGGACATTAGGTATGAGATGAGACCATATGCCTCCTACCCCTTCAGGGATTAAGGGGGTGACTATTTTTTAGTTCTAGATGGATGTATGATACAGAATTCTATTCTTTTCCTAATGACTTTCAGAAATATGCGGGATCCCGCAAATACCGGGATCCCGCGGGACTGAGATTGCTCAGTCCCGCAAATACCGGGATTACAATCTTGTTGCGGGATTGCATTCCCTACACACGGCTGAAAATTTTATGAAATTCTTTTAACTCCGCGATTCTAGTAAGTATATTATAATAAAGTTTTTAGTTCCATGTTATAATTATATAAAACAGAATAGTTACCATGTGTTATCTTATCAAGGCTCCGTTATTTCGGCACTATAGCAAGTGCACTATCACTAATATTATAGATTAAGAATAACCTTGTCCGTATAGAACAACTTCATTATGCACAGGAGTATAAAATGTATGAAATGACTCACCGATGGTATTGCACCACCAGACTTGAAATGTCCTTCAACTTCTGTAAAAAGATAATCAGCTGATATGTTCTATTTTTTTTATTCCAGGGCAAGCGCGGATATTATAGAGGTTTTTACATGTTTAACATAAGTTACCATTTTACCATTCCAAAGTAGTATAATGTACTTCCGACACGGTCAAACTGCAATTGTCATGCCTCGTCAATATCATGTGTACCCGTCGATGCACACACACACATGTAAAGAAATCACGCATACCGGAGCAGCTTCTATTCATATTTATCAGGCATGTCATGCCCAGTTTGACCAAGTCGGGAGCCCATAATAAATGAAATGTTGTTTTACTTTATTTTGCATCTCTATGGTATGTTTTTTTTTTATTTTCGAAGATACTCGGTCTTGTAGTGGGCTTATATGAAAACATAGTTACTAGTCCTACTATACTACGTTTATTATATCAAAGTTATTCAAAATAGACAATTATATCCCAACCTGCTTTATGTCGGAAGGTAACTATAGAGATACAGAAATAGTCCTTTACTAGATTATAAGAATAATCATTCTATGGTCTAAGGTTCTAAGCAATGAGCATAGTACTAAAGGGAGCAAACGAAGAAATGGTAAAAAAAAAGCTACGAAAGGGCTGGTTGTAAGGGTTTTAAATATATTTTACTATAAGAAAAAAAGTGACAATTTACCATTCGCCGCTACCCCATCTCCGAAACTACGAAAAGGTTTAAAGAAAAGATATTTTTACGTGAAAATTGGAAACGTAATCGGCCGATGGAGTGGCGGAGATATAGATGGGTCACAAGCCGAACTTGCTTGCTTGTTCCGATCTCTCGCTTGCACACTCGACTGCAGTGGAACGTGACAATGAGTCATTCATTTATAAGACGTTGCGACGAGGCCGCACTTGCGGTTACCACGGCGGTTTCTAACCTTAAAATGTCAAACCATTGACTTAATTTCATTGGTTTTGACAGTTTGAAGTTAAAATTTGTTATTTTGGGGTTAGAAACCGCCGCGGTAAACCGCAAATGCCGCCTCAGGCTTAGAGGTTACTGAAAAACCTATGTTATAAGAAATCTGTGGTATGAAATCTTTGAACATTGTGGCGTACAAATTTACATTAATTTATCATTTAAAGTGGGTGAGTGTATTTTCATTATAACAAAAAAAAATAACTTAGTACATATTTCAGTTCTATTCTGTTTACTTTTTATTATAATGACAGATTCATTTTAAATTATATAATAAATTTTACGTTTATGTATATCTTTTACTCTACCTAAGTAAAGAAAATTATAATTTCTAGAAGTAAATCTCTTAACGTTGTCCATACAGATTCAAAGCGAATTTGTCTATTTATACTTAGGTACTAGATTTATTTTACACTTTTTTTAAACAGGCAACAGCATCGCGTTATCATAAACAAATTCTTGATCGAAAAATATACCTACCTATTTTGTAGATACCTATTTCGGTGAAAAATAAAGGTACTATAAGTATCAATCTACCATATCCATCGTTATATTGAATGGTATAGTTTGGAATTTTCATTGACAAATTGTTTTTATCTTCGTAACAGTAGAAAATAGAGAATTTCGTTGCCTGTCTCTTTCACTCCCGAGCAAATACAATAACAGCATCTCGTTCATATGAACTTGGCAGCTCCTACTGTATGTACAAAATTCTCTGTGTACCACGATAGGTAGGACGATAATAATTTACGTTGTAGTTGATTTATTTTGAAAAAATGTGCGCCAATTCATGACCCTCGGGTTTATTTTGTATAATAAGATTTACTCATTCTTGTTAATTGGTCTTGGTCAATGATAAGAAAAAAACATTTTTTCAGTGAGCCATTTAGCATGAGCTGTCAAATAATTTAATTTAGTACTGTTTACTATAACATCCAGTAAGAATATCAGAGACCATGTCCTATCTATGCCCGGGGCCGCATTTGCGGTTTACCGCGGCGGTTTCTAACCTCAAAATGTCAAAACCAATGAAACCGAGTCCATGGTTTGATATTTTGAGGTTAGAAACCGCCGCGGTAACCGCAAATGCGGCCTCAGCCTTTATCATAATATTTATTATTAGCCCGGGGCCGCACTTGCGGTTTACCGCGGCGGTTTCTCATCTCAAAATGTCAAAACCAATGAAATCAAATCAATGATTTAACATTTTTAAGGCTAGAAACCGCTGCGGTAACCGCAAGTGCAGCCTTAGCCTTACTCTGTGAAAGTGTATCAATGTGACATTTGCTGTGATAGATGTTAAGTTTTGTTGTTCTTGTGTTGGTGGTGCTGGGTCAATAAAGAGGTTGAGGAAATAGTTTGTTTTATTTACCTTAAAGCGGATGCCACGCGGTTTCACCCGCGTTGTTACCGCTCCCGTGAGAATACAAATGTGTTTCGATTTAGCGGGGCCACTCGAGCTACACCAAGAAAACTAGTGTCAATGGTTTGCTTTTTCAATGTACCTCACGAATTTATTAACAAGATCCTATGTACCTCATCAATTTTAATAAAAATTACAATAAAGCACGTCATCTATCCAGCGGAGCCCGCGGCTGTATTACGCTCGAAATACATAAAAAGAATACTGATCGTAACTTGTGCCAATGTACCTCTCGATGCATGTATTAACTCCAAGAAATCTTCAACAGAACAGGAGATATTCAGCAAGAAAAAATTGTCTGCCCAGCGGGGCCCTTCCTAATTTAAACTCATATGTTATTACCAAAGTACATATATGAATACACACATACAAGTTGGTGGCAGTACTTCTTTCTGTTGATTTATGTCCAAATAAATGTTGATTAACCTATTTATGACCTATTATTTTTAACGCACGGTATTATCAAACCGGGGGCACGCTATTATCAAACTTGAAAAATTGTGATTTTCTTCTTTTATTTTCATGTAGGTGTTGTAAAAAGTTAAAATTGTTTTTAAATTTGATAGCTAGGTAACCTGTATTAATAAATATCTAGCTGAAGTCGATCTGATCTTCGCTAGTAAAAAATTATACCTATGTTCTCTTAAGGGCGCGGCATTATCCAACCCTCCCCTATTTTATTCAAATCACAAGGAATTGGGTACAATCATTGAGAAGTATTAGACAGTTACCCTTGTGTTATGTCTTAGACCACCTTTTTAGGGTCCCGTTTTTACTTTTTGGATACGGAATCGTAAAACGATGACCGACAAGGGGTAGGTTCATCATATATTTCTAACCCCATCTTTGATTCATCTGTTGCAGTGATAAGAGGGTATAGCATTGTCTTTTGAGGCGGCATATCTCGTTATAGGGACCACTCAATGGGAATTTCATAGTATTACATTAAAAAAAAAATAACAAAAAAGAAACCGATTTCAAACAAAAATAAAAACTGAAAAATAAAATTTACTTAGCACAAAGTTAGTATTTTCTGATTTATCAGATTACATTAAAATATAATACAGAAATCGGTACCCAGTAAAACTACCTAGGCTTAGGTCGGCAATATTAATCTCTCTCATAGTCATATTGGCACCGACTTCCGTATTATATTTTAATGATATCTGATAAATCAGAAAATACTAACTTTGTGCTAAGTAAATTTTATTTTTCAGTTTTTAGTTTTGTTTGAAGTTGGTTTCTTTTTTGTTAATTTTTTTTTTCACCATTTTTAGTGACGTGTAGACTGAAAATCTATCTATATAGGTGTAAAGTGCTCAACAGTACAAATTAATCAAGCCCAAACACAAGGTAACTGCTGTATATCGTTACGGAATTCTCTCTACTGTCTTTCGTCTCCATCATCAGATCGACTCCAGACTGTCATTAAGTTGTGCTACTTTAAAGCCCTTAATAAAAAAAATTACAAATGCCCTAGATACCCCTACAATTTTCAAAAGTTCCCTTCGATTTCTCCAGGATGCCATCATCAGATCCTGACCTCCTTAAAATGGGACCACCTTGGGAGTATCTATTTTAAAACGATTTTTTTTTTTAATATGGAAAAAGAAAAAAAAATATCAAATCGGTCCTTAAACGACGGAGTTCTGCACGAACAAACTTACAAAAAAAAACGGTCGTATTGAGTAACCTCCTCCTTTTTGAAGTCGGTTAAAAATGGAAGCGAGAGCCCTTGCGTCGTTATTTAATAGGGGCTGGAGTGATGCCATCGGTCAGAGCTCCGCGAAATCGAGACTTACCGGTCCCCGCTCTACCAGGAAGCCATTATTATTTTCTTGTGGGGGACGCCGGCTGTACCGAGCGGACGATCCGACCGCCTTTCTTGCTGTCCATTTATCTTGGAAGGTGCGATTTCAGCAACCAAGGCGAGAAAACGCTACAATCGGGGCAAACAATCTCATACCGGTAGTCACAGATAATATTGGGCACGGGTGCGTCGATAAATATCTGTGGCGATACACCGGGAGACCACAGCTGAGTGCCAGCACGGCGAAGAACGCAGCTAGGACACAGGGTTCCACTTATTGGTAGAGTGCTCAGCGTCGGGGCAGCAGCGCCAGATCCTCGTGGCAAGTCGTGAGGCGGATCTTATTCTGGGAAGTATATATATTATATACTTTTGAGTTTAGTATTTGCTTTCTTGACCTCACTTTCTTGTTCGGTAAGCGTAATCGCTCTTTTAGTTACAAAGTGATATTGATTACAAATTGATTACAAATTGATTACAAATTCATTTATTTTGCGAATACAGGTTTACAGGATGTTATTATAAATTTTTGTATCACTATAATCGACCGCCAAGGCAGCATGCAAATGTATATACTATTTGCTTGACAGGGTTTATATCATTAATATTAATTTTAATTATATAATTACAAATGTCATAAATATCCATTAAATAATAAATTTCCATGTCAGCAAAATTTCCCAATGTCATAACAAATTATTATACTTAATACTCATTTACAATTAATAACCAAACCAAAACACCATTGATAAATAATTTCAAAATAAACTGTCACATTAACATAACAATAGGAGTCCGTAAAATTAGCAGATGTCAACAAATTCTCCCGATGTTAATATTACAAATTTGATTCTCATTTATTTTGATTAGGTAATACAAGACAGAGATACATTAGCAAGAAATATTATAAGTCATCTTGTAAAAATTCGTCTATTGAGTAATAACATTTATTCACTAGGAGTAATTGCAAGGATTTTTTAAATTTAAATATGGGCATTATTCTTATTTCCAGGGGTATTTTATTAAATATTTTTGGTGCCATACCAAATACACTTTTTTTCATTAATGCTGTGTTACAGTTTACATTGCACAGCATTCCAGTATATTGACGGCGTATTGGACCCCTACGAACTTCAGACAGTTTTTTAAACAGATTCGAGTTTGTCTTGACAAATAAAGCTATTTCCAATATGTACAGGCCCGGTAGCGTTAATAGATTATATCTTTTGAAATAGGGTACACAGCTATCTGTTATTTGTAAGCCCCATATGTGTCTAATACATCTCTTCTGCATTTTAAATACCGAGTCCCTATCTGTTGAACGACCCCAGAATATAATTCCATATCTGAGGATTGAGACTACCATTCCATGATATGCAACAAGAAGCGCTTCTTGACCAACCCTTTTCGAAAGTTGCAAAAGAGCATAGGCCGACTGACTTAATCTTTTGCATAATTGATCT
The DNA here is from genome assembly GCA_933228765.1 of Miltochrista miniata. Lineage (NCBI taxonomy): Eukaryota > Metazoa > Arthropoda > Insecta > Lepidoptera > Erebidae > Miltochrista > Miltochrista miniata. Next base: position 35,351,045 of record OW121752.1, read on the forward strand.
GTATGTGACTTCCAAGTTAGTTTATTGTCAATTATTAAGCCTAAGAATTTCACTTTTATGGTTTCATCTATTACAGATTCATTAACAGTAATGCGTACATCTGGAATCACACATCTCTGATGGAAATGCATTATTTTAGTTTTCATTAAATTAATAACAAGATTATTTTTATTGAGCCAATTAATAATGTTGGATAAGGAACTATATATGTCGCTTTTATAGGTATCTGGGTTATTACATTTTACAATTGCTGTACTGTCATCTGCGAAGAGAACCATCTTACTGCTTGTTGCTTTTGGAAGATCGTTTATATATATTAAGAAAAGCAACGGCCCTAAAACACTGCCCTGTGGCACACCGTACTTTACAATTCTTGATTTTGATAAATATGTAATTTCTTGTTTAGTCAGTGGGCATATTCTTGAAATTTCTGTATATTGTATACGATTAGTTATATATGATTCTAAGAGATTCAGAATATTACCTCTTATTCCATATCCCTGCATCTTATTCAATAGTGTTTTATGATCAACATAGTCAAAGGCCTTAGTCATATCTGTGTAAATTGCACAGACTGGTTTTTTTTGGTCAATAGAAGTTATAATATGTGAAAGAAAGTCGAAAATTGCCATATTGATTGTACGGTTCTGTCGGAATCCCTTCTGCTCATCGCAAAATAGCTGATTTTTATTGAAATATTTATTTAGAGACTGATAGATCAACTTCTCAAAAATCTTGGAAAAAATTGGAACTTTTGCTATGGGTCTGTAGTTTTTTAGAGCAGTTTTCGTTTCTTTTTTATGTATAGGTTTAATAATGACACGTTTCAGGCTATCCGGGAAAACCCCGCTAACTATACTTAAGTTGAATATGTGTGCCAGTAAGGGAGCTATTATTTCAATAACAAATTTAATTACCCTAGTTGATATACCGTCGAAGCCAACAGTGTTAGTATTTTTTAGTCCTTTCGTGACTCTAAGTATGTCATTGTTCAATATAGGATGCATAAAAAATGATTGTAATGTCAAATTTTTGAACTGATTATTAATATGTATGTCAGATTTTGAATTATTTTCCATTTCGTCAACAAAGTAGTCATTAAATTCATTAGCAATATCCTCAGGTTGAGTTAATAATAGGTTACCCTTCTTTATTGAAGTGATAGATTCCTTGGGTAAAGAGAGTTTAGATTTTTTAATAATATCCCAAGTGGCTTTCGATTTGTTGTGTGCTGTACTTATAAAATGATTATTTTGAGCTTTTTGTGTTAATCGTATTATTTTTTTATATAAAGCAGTATATTTTTTAAAAGCTATTTTATTTTTTGAATTTGGCTTTAACCCATACGCCCATAGTAATTGTCTCTGTTTATGACTGCATGATTTAATTCCACGTGAGATCCATTTACTTTTTTTAGTACATTTTATAATTATGTTCTTTTTTGGAAAGCATAGGTTGTAAAGTAGTGAAAAACTCTCCATAAATGCATCATAAGCTTGATTTGCATCTTCTACTTCGTATACGTCCTTAAACGATAAACATTGTAGGTGGTTCTTAAATTTGTTTAAATGCTCCTGATTGATAATTGATTTAGTTACTTTCCAAAATTTTAGTTTACAGGTTTTTTCTACAGGGACAGTCAAAATTTGCGCAGTGTGGTCAGACAAAACAAGTTCTATTACTTGTGCTCTCCACATATTGTGATAGTTATGAGCAAAATTGTCTATACATGTTTGTTTCCGCGGTCGTGTTGGTGTGTATAGTGACAGTTTCAAATTGTAACGGAAAAGGAAGTTTTCTAGATCTAAAGTATATTTGTTCCGTTTCAATAAATCAGTGTTGAAGTCACCACACACAATAATTTTTTTGTTACAGGATGATCCAATCTTCTCGAAAACCTTTTGAAATTGTTCGTAGAATACAGAATAATGTCGTGAAGGTATTCTGTATATGCAGAGAATAACTATTTTATGTGATATTAATTCTATACCACAGCATTCGAAGTCATCTCGAACTGACAATTTAGCGATATCTGTCAGTTCTTTATATTGGAGCCCTGTTCTTACAAGTATACATGCGCCACCCCGTTTTATATCAGTTCTGGAGTAAATAGCGGCAAGAGAAAAATTTGGCAAATATAACGTACTTTCATAGCCCAATTCAATAAAATGCTCAGTTATGCAAAGAACATCAATGGTGGTACCAGAACAGCATAGCTCATTCAATTTTACGTGAAGCAGATCTGATTTATTAATAAGTCCGGCTATGTTTTGATGAAGAATGTTTAAAGAATTAAAGAAAAAACTGTGATTTTTCTTCTGAAAATTGAGTTTTAAGCGGGTTTTCTATTTTGTCCATTTGTTTTATAAGGTCTAGTAAGTCTAAGACAATACATTTCATACCCCTGTAGTTCAGGGATCCACTACGCCAGCCAAACATGGTGTAGTCATAAGAGAGATTAAGATTAGAATCAACCACATAAGCATATTTGTGTGTGTAATTATCCATGCAAAGTAAGTTATTAAATGTTTCTATTCTACTATTAAACAAGTTGTTGTAGCCGTTAAATTTAAAGGTTGGTAAACAAATAATAAAGTTAGTGTTATCCAATGTTATCAGCGTTTTTCTGATAAACGTAACTAATTTTACATAATTTTGTGTTATCTTAAAGTCCTCTTCACCTAGGGGAAGTGTGCTTAAGATGACATAGTCAGATAAGATGACACACCTGTATTATTTTCTGAAATACACGCGCCAAAGGTGATCCCGTGACGTTTTATAAGGTGCATGTAGGTGGCGCTAGTACCGAAGTGCAGTATGGCGGAGAGTGACGGCGCGTTGCAACATAGTGAACGTTTTCGTGATTTTACAGGAAGGAAAAATTACCCAATACTTTTGTTTGTTGGTGAAAATACACTTAAAGATTGAATATTTTCGTTTAAATAGTTTTAATTGTAAATAGTGATTAATATATGACTCAAATATTGATAGTAACGTATTCTAACCAAAAAGAATTTGTCAGGATATTTGAATGAAACTTTTGTTAACCATTTGGTAAGATGACATACTAGACGTCGGTATAAGATGACATACTATGTCATCTTATCTTTATTTGGCGGTAGTATGCCTATCTTATTTTATTGATCACCAACGACTTAGGTCGCAGACAAGCGCACGGTCCACCTGATGGAAAGTGGTTACTGTGGCCTATGGAGTGTAATACCATGGGGAGTCACACTCGCGCTGCCGACCCTGGAACAACAGAGAGATTCTGTGCCGTCAGCGCAGAAGACAAGCAGGACAAGCCTCTGGTCTACCCACCGACAGCACAAAACCGCCGGGAACACGTCACAAGGTTATTTAGCCGCAGTATCCTGTAAGGCCGAGGTACTTCCCCAGTCGGACTACTAGACTGGGACGGAAATACCGTCGTCTCCTATCTCCTACCTATTGGTGACCTATAAGACGACATTACCAATAAAGTCTAAGATGACATAGTGTGCCATCTTTCACTAGGCTTATGTCATCTTACACACGGAGACTTAAGTGCAAATTATATACTTTTAAAAATTGTATATTCAGTTGATTGTTTTAAAACTATAATGACTCTGTTAACTATTTAGTATTTGAATAAATGCGTAAGATTTTGATCGCATTATGACTTTCTTTTTTGTAATATTTGTGTAGAAACAAAAAGTATGTCATCTTAAGCACACTTCCCCTATATGAATCACACAATAGTCAGACTTTGAGAATTTACAGACTTTATCACCCATGCCATACAGTATCTGACGTAGGGTTGCCCCAGGCTTTCGAAAATGACATAGTGCGTATTTATCACAGTAAGAATAGGTGTCTATTATCTTATAAATTCGGTTTGATGATTCACTGCTCAATACATAAATTTTCGGTTTCGCAAATTCATCGGCGAGCGTAATTACTTTTTGAATATCTGTAGTTGACTGACAGGGGATGACACTTGTCAGTGCAATCTTATCCTCCGTTTCAGTGCTAGTACTTTTGTTATCGGTATTACTGGTGGATGAGGGTGGAGCGCTTAGCGATACAGTCACAGACTTTTTTCTTTGGCTATTTTTGTGTTTGTTTGACCTGGGCGTAATAATGCTATGCGCAAACATTTTCTTGAGGGTTTCTTTAGAAGTCGAGAGCTCGTCCAATTCTTTACGTAGTTGAGAATTTTCTAATAACAGTTTATCGATCTCTGCGTGTGCGCTGTCTAACATTCGCTGTTTCTCTTCAAGCTGCCTTTGTAATTTACATATTAATTCGTCACTCGTTGACCGCGTAGTAATTTCATTCATACTCGTGGCAGATAGATTATTTAATTCACTGTCATCACTTGAGGCATCATCGTATATCGACTCAAATGATAACGCCCGTGGTAATTTTTGACGCAAAGTAATATTTCTATCCGATGAATCCATGGTTAGTATTGTAGTTTTAATTTTTTAGAGCTCGCAGGTTCTGTTGTTCCGTATTTGCGACCGAAACAAATTTCGCAAAAAGTGAGTTTTAGGTAACTTGGATTAGAACCCCGGTCTTCCGGAATGAAGTAATAAGAGTTAAGCCTCGAGACCAAACCTTTAACTACGTAGGTTGTCGAAATTGTTGAACACTTTATACAGTAAAACTATAACTGCATAGTCATTGTTAACATTTAAACCTAGTTCAAACTGCAACGGTTTTAAGATTTTTGCACTTTTTTTTCACTTTTAACTATTTTTCTTGTTGTAACATATGATTCACTGTCGATTTCATGTCCCAGTTCTATGCTTGCAAAGTATTTATTATATTTAGCAGGAATTTAAGCGAAAAATCATCACCATAACTTTTAAGTTGTTTTTATAACTTTACACTTCTTGTAGCACTGAGATAACACTTCTGCTTAAGAATTGGAGTATTCTAACACTTATTTACCTATATAACAGGTAATTTATGCACAATTAATATTTTTAAACTAAATAAGTACTGCAGCTATTGTTATTGCTGGCACTAGCGCCATCTGTTGTTGAATATGATATCCGATATCAAATAGCGGTTTCTGATTAATGCAAATGGCCGGTCGCTGTCGTCCCATGCACTCGCGTCAAGCCTTGCACTGACTATTTTCACGAAAAAATAATAGGTAAGTATATGATATGATATATTGGGTGTAACAAAACTACCTGTTCAAATTTCGTCATATGACGTGGTATCAGTAATGAAACATTACAAAAATGAAGAAAAAAAAATCACATGAATACTTTAACCGTAAATCCGTTTTAAAGGTCCTATAAATTTTCATTATCACCCTTTCTATCGCTACTGAGCGGCAGAAGAAAGCGACAACGACAGCCAGACCACCCGTCTGTGTTTGTTTTGCCACGGCGACCATGTTACCTCGAATTGCCGCGGTAAAAAATGGATTCTTAAGGTGCGACAATTTTTTTTTTTATAAAAAAATTAACCCCCCTTTTTTATTAAATATTTGTATTTGATTTCCGATGCCAAGTCATCTCATGAAATTTGGAGAGGTAGTTTTGTTACACCCAGTATATTATTTATTTTACACGCTAAGTTACAAAAACTGATGTTGTCTGTGGAGGCTTACATTATAATTATTTGAGGCTCTTGTTTGAAGCTGTAAAATATAAAATGGTGATTACATGTAAAATCTGTGGCTGAATTATTAATACGCAGGACAAGTTAAAATAATTGTTGCTCTTTATTTGATGCTTATAATGGAATGTTTAGGTGACGTTGTAAAGAAGACTAATTAGTATATTAGAGGCTATTTCATTTTCGTGTAGCTTAGTTATTAAATCAGAAGCTGAATGCCGTGGCCGATTAAAACTTTTGAGGCTCGGTTTATTATATCCTATTCTAAATAGCTGAAATGTGGGCATATAATATGCCTCTGCCATCCCCTTCGGGGATAAGGGCGTGACTATATGTCATATGGTCACGCCTTTATCCCCGAAGGGGAAGGCAGAGGCATATTTTAATGTATAAAACATGTGGACATCTGTTCCACTGCGTCAAATTATTCGAAGTTAGGTTATCGGCAAAGTACCTACAACAATATTTATTTATTTTGCTTCTTTACCGGGAGAGAGCGAAGTGTTGTACCTAATATTGAAATATCTGGCATCTTGGCAGAGATAAAATAATAGTATTACATACAAATAGGCAACTCCCTTCCTCCCACTGAGTAAGATTCCCATCCCGCCGTAAAGTTGGCGGATCTGAGTGGCAAGTGCGAGTTTTGGCGTGCGCCTGTCGACATTCACGGTGAGCGGGTTATCGCCGATTTGTATGGAATCGAGACAAGTTCCCGCGTTTACAGCTAGGTGGCGGTGTCTCGATTCCATACGAATCGGCCTTAGATCATCTAACCACAGGATGCGCCTTACTTAAGCATTGTTTTCTGCCATTGCACATGACCATTTGGTCTTTTGGCTTTATGAAAAGCCTGTACATCAGTACATCATTTTATATGATTAAACTAGTACATTACATTGTAGTTGACTGTACAATAACAATTAACACACAACAGCCATTACGCGTTTGTCAATTAATACATTTTTAAATGCAATGAAATTTTATATGTCTTTGTGTTTCCCCCTTCACTTGTATGAAAACTGGCAGAATATTTTTGTATGCGGTGGTTCGCTAAGGCTAGTCCCGTGTTATATGGTCTAAGGAATCGGCGCACCGTGAATGTCACATGAATGGCGACAGGCACACGCCAAAACTCGCACTTGCCACTCAGAGTGGCATTTGTTGGCTGTTGTCGGAACAGTAGATACATTGAGAGATGAGCCCATCACAAAGTCATTTTATATTATATCTAACAAAAAACCGGCCAAGTGCGAGTCGAATTCACGCACAGGCGGTTTCGTAGCATAAAACGTTAAAAATCAAGTTTGTTTTAAGGCAGCCCACCTTAATACATCAGTCTTATAAATAGGGTGCCGTTCTTACCCTTTGGTTTTCCGGCCGTATGTTTGTCCGGTACCTTAGTGGTATAAAAGAAAAAGAAGGCTCAAGACGGAGGTATGACGACAGAGATTTCATGCACGCCTCACGTCCCAAGTAGTGGGATAACCGAACCAATTCACAAAAACGCGGGATATTTTTCATGTAGGTATCCCTAGGTGAGGCTGCCACTCACAAAGACGCGGGATATTTCATGTACTTATATATAAGTGGGGCCGCGGTGGCAGCCAAAGACTGTGGGGAATTCTGGGATGTCCTTAGGAGAGGGCTTACCTGGGGCTGTGGTGGGCTTAAGACAATGGCCGTGTGGTTTTAGTCGGCAGGTAAGTAGAGTCCAGCATAGCATCGATGAGGAATTTCCACACGTATAAAAAAGGGGGGTTAAGTAAGTAATATGCTTTCACAATGATAATAATAGTAAGATTATGTTGTGTGATAGAACTTTGGAAAGAGACATCTACTGGTGCGGTTTGATAGAGAGTTAAGTTTGTGTTCACATTTAGATACTGTATTCTATTTGATTTCTTATCCTAAAATAAGTAAGTACTTATCTAAAATTTTAGTCAATGACTGTTTAAACTTGCCGCCAATGTACAGCCGACATCATTGAAATATAACCTGTTGTTATTTTCTAGAAACACGAAGGCATCTTATTCAGATCGTGCTACGGCAAATATCGAGACAGGTCTGATGCCTTTGCCAGCAAAAGCTTAAAATTAACTTCATTTGGGCTAGACTGTGTTGTGCGACCACGTAGGCCATGAAAGCAAATACTAAATTCAAAAGTGAATCTGCGTAGCCTCAGTAACATAGGTATAGTAAAGAACTGTAATGTAAGAAGCTTAGTTTAGCGCTGCGTCATTATATGCACTTTTAAATTTAGTGTTTGCTGTCTTGGCCTACCTTTCTTTCATAACATTAAAAACGTAGATTATCAGTCTATGGATGACGCTGAACGCTTTTTGGTCATAGACATTTTCGCTTTATTCCTCTATGGTTGCTAATGACGTCATGTAGCGTTTCCATCTGACTTATTTCATGACGTCACTGCAATTTCTGCAACTAAACGTATGACGTTACATATCAATTCTATCTTATTAAATACTGAAGAATGTGTAACATTATTATAAGCTCAAATTTACAATATCATTTACTGTAAATTAATATACATTTTCAAATGATTGTAAGAAAATAAAAAGTTTCAAAAAGGCATTCAGTCTTATAGAAGAAGTTGAACAAAACGCAACTGTAGTAAATGCTTCGCATCAGCTGTTGTAAAAAAACTAACGGGATTTCGTAAATGAAAACTGGTCACACTGACGGCCACATCAAAAAACTGGGGGTCTGGCGTGACCCTGTTATTTCTATCCTGCAATAAAATAGCTGTGTAATATAATCAGTTCATGTGTGCTTCGTGCAGTGCTTAATTGTAAATTCTTGTGTAATATATGAAGAAATTATGGAGCGGGCAACAGGAACAGAGGTGCACGGGTGTGGCTCGCCCCAATCCTCGGACATAACGCTGAATATACAAACTACTACGGGTGGTAATTTCTCCGTCAGTCTGAACGGTAAAAATACAGTGGAGGCCCTCAAGAAGCTAGTTTCGAAGAAATTAAAAGTTTCAAAGGATAGAATATGTTTACTACATCGCGAAAGGTGAGCGCTTTGAGAGACGCCAAGCTTCTATTGTCAAACATATCACGGAAATATGTCGATACGATGACGCATCAGTGTTATTTGACTCGTGTGTTGAGTTTGAGTTTTGTGTTTGCAGACAACTAAGCGACGGCACGCTAGACGAGAACGGCCTACAGGACGGATCCAGAGTAATACTGCTGCCGAGCGTGGAAACAGGCCTGCTGGTAAGTGCGTCACGTTGTGTCGAAACCCCCCCAAGCCCCTCATGATAATCATGTTTCATAATAATGACTAGTTAATCAATACAAATTCAATATTCATACTGTTAATGACTATTCATTCAGTAATTAGTTGACATTAATGCTATCATTTCGTTCTTTACAGAGTCAAAGGACTGAAAACTCAGTGATGCAAGCACTAGAGTCCTTAAATGATACTCAGGTCAATGACTTCTTGAGCGGTAAATCTCCATTGAATTTAACTATGCGGTTAGGAGACCACATGATGCTGATACAATTGCAGCTCTCTACTTTGAACTCTAACTCTAGTAGCTCCAGATCACTGAGAACTTCCACGCCTACAAAAAGTGCTTCAACATCAACCCCATTAAAGACAGTAGCTAAGAGTGAAACCAGGGAACCGCCCAGCCCTCAGAGTGCACAGCCTACCTGTTGTACACCTGTACCTACAGATCATTCCTACATTAGTAGTGATAGTGCCAAGCCTGAAGCACATTCCTCCTGCCTGCCACATGGCCTCCAAAGAGACATTGAAATGCTCCAAAATTATTTTGATTTATATAGATCTCTCGCAGAAGAAAAACTGAGTGACAAATCAGAGGTTGTTGATGAAAAAGATGAAACCGCAGGCACATCAAAGTCTACGATATCAGATCTTTCGGACACATCAATAGATAGTGAACAGTCACCGATAAAATCGTTATCCAATCTGGTATCTAGCCCCATAGACACTACTGAAACTAAATTAAGTGCTGAAGAAGCAGCTCTTGCTAGTACTGTAAAAAATAATTTGTTAAACTTTCTATCAAGAGATGACTTAAAGGATGTGATATCTTCATCTACAAGCACAGATGACAAGCAGTGTGCTACTACTTCGCACACACTCGACAGCTCAGATGATAGTGAAAACATTACAGACCAAGATTCATTTCTTACTGAACGAACTATAGATGAGTATCCAATGGAAAATTTATTCAACAGTGCAGTAGATAAAGGATTGTTCGAAAATCAGGATGACTCTATAATGGATAGGGAAATATCAAATTTGGCGACGACCAGTCATGGCAGTGAGGAATCTACCTCGGGGACATTGCCTTCATTCCAAAGTATAAGTGAGCCTATGAAAAATAATAAGCGCTTCCAATATCTGCTTCACAAAACATCTAAATTCAAGCACCCCATTGGACAAAATAAACAAAAGGCTTTCATGCAGTCTGTTGTAAATAAACATAAAAAGAGAATGCAGAATCAGCAAGACCCCAGTTTGTCACAGCCGTCTACCTCAAGAACTGAACCATATATAACTAATTCTAGGAAATTAATATTGCAACCAAGTAATGGACAAGCGGAGGACAATGCAACACCATCAACTTCTAAACAGGCAACATTTAAAGCACCAGATGCTCCTAAAAAGCCCCTCCGAGTATCACCAACTCCCCCTGTAGATTCCAAAGCTCTTATAGAAGCATCAAAGAACTTAACACAAAAATTGAAAAAGCTATCCAAAGAAGTTTTGACAAATAAAATTGATTTGAGAGCGGCTGAAGAGACTGTACGTGCAAAATATGGCCCCGGCGCTGTGATAGAGTCTATGAAACATCATGGAAAAGGAATTTATTCGGGGACGTTTTCAGGCACATTAAATCCAGCATTACAAGACAGGTAAGTGTTTTGACTATATTCCTGTAAGAATCTTTTTAATTACTCCCTAACCTTATCTGAATCTGAAACGCCAGCGTGGCTTTTTATTTTAGGTTTAGTTGAGAGACTTGCCTCCCAACAGTATAGCAGTTAGTAATGTTCTGTGTTGAGTTTAAATCTAGTGTTTTTCTAGTAGTATCTATACATATAATAAAATGATAGAAAAGTCAAAACTGTACATTGGAAATATTTAAAAAAAAATACTCAGTGGGTATTCAACATAAGATACCGAAGCCGAAAATATAGTTAGAAATTTTTTTGTCTGTTTGTCTGTTTGTCTGTTTGCTTTGCTTTGTCCGGAAGGATCTCGAAAAGTACTGAATGGATTTGGTTAAAATTTTGTACAAATATTAGCTAGGGGTAGGGTCTTAAAATAGGCTATATATTATCACGCTATATATCCTAGGGGATAAGCAGAGAGCAATCAAATTGGCATTATAACATAATTTTCACGCGTACGAAGTCGCGGGCAACAGCTAGTAGAAAATAAATTAAGTTGTGCACATGGCAGCAATATTATCATCAATACTTGTGGGTCAATCACTATCAGCTTTTCAAGCACACACATCAAACTGTTCAATGTTCATTCAATATCACATTCAAATATTAGTATCTAACTTCAAATATCTGTATCAGACTTGCCCTTGCATATGTATTTCAAATAAGAGCCAAATATGGCGTTCTTCCGCGCACGCTTAGATTTTAAAATGATTTCCCTGCCTCGGTTTTCCCAAGCGCATAGAGTATGGAGTTCTTCTAAAGAGGTCTTAGAAGGTTCTTGCACGGTAAAAAGTGCGTTTTTAGTGGCTCTGGTGTTGCAAACGTCCTATGCTATGGTTACCCCATTTATCGGGTGGGCTGTCAGCTTGTCTGCCACTTTGGTGGTAAAAAAAAAACACTTCCATCTCGTTGTTATTCTGCCGACCGTTTCAGAGAAGCAGACATGATTATTATGTATTTTGTATTGACTACTCAGAAATTAGCTGACACATTGTAAGACCAAATTGTTGTCATATTAGTCATAATTGCTATTTAACAGAATTTGACACCGTAGAAGTACTTACTTAATAATAAGTATAGATATTATGTACACGTGTTCTCACCTTATGCTAGCGTTATTTTGTTGCTTCTTTCATTGTTTCGGTATTGTTAGGAGAAGAGCCATTTTATTTTTCTCGTTTGGAAAGCCTTCATTTATGCTATGCCCAGACTCTTCTATACTAATATTATAAAGAGGAAATATTTGATTGTTTATTTGTTTGTTTGCATCGAATATCCGAAACTACTGGACCGATTTGAAAAATTCTTTCACTGTTGGGAAGCTACACTTTTTGCGTTGAACATAGGCTATATTTTATTCCCGAATTCCCACGGGAATGAGAAACGTCCGCTAGTTTTCTAAACGTGCGGAAACCTTGTAGATGCCCTTCCATGCCTACAACCAGGGTCGGGAGATATGCTATGTCTTTTCATATCTAATCTTTTTTTCATAATTGACTCGTATAACTATTATTTTAGTAATGTAATTGTAATTTAATAGAATTTCATATCATAACGAGAGTTACAATGAGTAAAGAATTTTTTATCGGAATTTCTAGAACACTAAAGCTACCTATGATATTGCAGCGTAGCTTAATACGCTTAAATAAACCTCGCAGTTTAGTCAGTACTCTAGTTTACTGAACTCTTTATGGGTCCTACGTTTAAAAAAAAGGAACTTGAGCGGCCACTTCATTCCACTTGTTGTACACCCAAAGATAATATAATAGTATTACATACAGATAAACAACTCCCTGCCCCTCACTGAGCAAGCTTTCCCTCCCCACCCCCGCCAGTCCCGCCACAGCTGTCATTATAGTTGGCGAGTGTCGTGAGGGAACATTTGCGTATAAGTCCAATCCTACCCGATCTGGCAATAATGTAAACATGTCATGTTTTGACAATCGTTGTCTAAGACAGATGAGTAGAAAAATATAGTATGACAAATCATTGAAATTTTTACTATCCTGAGTACGTATTTTAAATGAAAATAAACTGTCATAAAGAAGTTATTTGGTGTCGAAATGATTGTAAGAACACTGTATGACTCCCTGGATACTGGAATATAATCAGGGTGAATACTCAATTGCAAGTAACTATGGATATATAGGATCAAATGTGTGTTGTTTACATTTTTGCGCAAAGCTATTGAAATACAGTATACCTTATTGGTCACACGCACACATTCAAGCTCCGTACGCTGACATAATTGAAAACGAATCATTTGTATGGAGTTTCCGCCCTGTGGTACACCTAAACTTCTAAGGCCCACTACTCACTGCTGCGGCGTGACATGAGAGATAATTGCACGTGTATTTTGTCAAAAAATGAAGCGCTCGTGGCCCCGCGGACTCAGTGTTCTGTAAACGATCACTGCAGTAAGCAACTTTCACTATGGCCGGTCCATGGATGGGTGACCATCCATGTGATCACTTTGTGACATTTATTTGAGCGTTTCCGTGCTTCGGAAGGCACGTTAAGCCGGATATGTATGTATTTTGTCAAAAAAGGAACGCTAGGTTGTGGGTTCAAATCTCGTATGGGCCAATTGTCTTTTTTCACTTTATATTAAATATTATGTGCATCCATTATAGTCCACTCATTGTACGCCAAATCTTAAAAGACCATTGTCCATTATGCGGCGTAACAGCATAAACGCTACAAAATACGCCTTGCAGCTTGTGCAGCCTTGCTGCTGTTGCCATATCTACGCGTGGCAACTTTTGCAGCATATTGTACTGAACTGTTATACTCCACGAGGCCTATTACATGCATATATTTTCAAACATTTTTTCTAAAAAGGATCACCCACTGTGCTTCTAAATTGACCATATTATCGCGCGTTATGCTGGGTGGGACGTATAACGTTATCTACGGCAGACGTCATGCAGCGAAGCGTACGCCTCCGTCGACACAGTTTGATAGTTTTGTATGTAAACTGTACATAGGCGTAAAATTACACCAAGCGTAAAATGATGAATACAACAGTGCCTCAAAAGTTAGCAAAGAGTCTTTGCGCACGTGTTACTCGAATTATGCCGGGTCTCATAGCGCGATTGTTATAGCTCGGGTTTCAAATTATTACACGTGTATAATCCGCGCACAATGAGTAGAATGCGGAACCTTGTCAAAGAAAATGGCTAATGACATTTCAAGTACAGCGTCAGCAAACGCGCCTGTCTAATTCAACACGGCAATAGGCTCACCTACCACGTGGGACATAAAACTATAAGGTGAAATGTGGGCGTATACTATGCCTCTGCCTACCCCTTCAGGAATAAAGACGTGACTACATGTATGTTAGCAAAAAGGTTAAAAAATGTCACTTTCAATTTTCGCTGACAAGCCAAGACAAGCTAAATAAACCTGGGCCTGAGCAGGACGACTCTTGAATGCAAAAGTTGCAATTCGGCCCTTACAGTCAGTCTCCATATAAACCTACCAAAACTGGTATCTTCGTACGAAAACTCATTTCAGCCTCTCTCCCTCTTCAGCATTTTCAAATGATGTGTGACCCGACACGTATCACGAGCGAATACAGATTTTTTTAATGGAGGTACACAGTACCAACTAAAAAATATACCCGTTAATAGACAAGATTTTCGTAAAAGTTTCTTAATTTCAGCTAGAATGAACAAGAGATACAACTAATGTCTTTTCTGTTATCAACTTTGATAATTTGCTTTGTATGAACTTGTCTCCGCCCTTTTAATGCAACCTTACCTATTGTATTTGATTACTAACAATGTTATTATTACTCACGCTACAGATATGGCCGACCAAAGAGAGATATATCCACGATAATACACATACTGAACGACTTATTGTGTGCGGCGCCGCCTATCGCTTTAGCACAGGTAAGTTATTTGACAATCACTGAATGAAAGTCTTAATTGTAATTGTGCTCCCTGGACTCAAAGGAATTCATTTGTATTATGTAGTCGTGAAATTTCAACAGTGAATCGTCACAACCTGCTTCTGGAATGGCATCACGTGTGTAGCTCCTCTGGTGTTGCCAACGACCGTAGGCTCTGATAACCCATGATTAGGTAGGCAGTAAACTTGTTTGCCACTTTCGTTCATCTTTTGAGGTTCTGTCACAGTAACTTTTTTAATGTAAATCGAATTTGTTATAAAACAAAATATTAGCGATGGGATTCCGCGCGGAGGGAAACGTATGTTTAAAGTTTCTATCTCTCTCTCTCTCTCTCATGTGACGCAAACAAAGTTGCGAGGGTCAGCTAGGTGTGTCTGTACCCAGCCATTGACTATTGCCTGCGTGGTAACGAATTCATTAAATAATTAGATCTATATTAGTTCTATCGAGATATGTATAACACGCAATTTGTTCCGTTCTAGTTTTTACACAAAAATACTTCTTCTATAACAGTTACTCAGCGATGTACTTTTAAATTACGCACTTTAAAAAAACAAAATCTAGACAGGCGATTAGATCTACATTAACTCTAACTACTTATGTACTTTTTACTTATAAAAATCTTTACATTAAGTTAAAAAAGACAATTGAAAAAAGTAAGTGAATTCGTTACCACGCAGGCAATGGTCAATCGCTGGGTACAGACACACGGTCAGCTAGTCCTTTATATCCGTCGTGAATCCAACTTATACTTTACCTTTTTTTATTTATTCGCATTTCAGACCGAGTCAAACCACTCTTGTGCATCAAACACAGAGGAGACGAACAAATGCATATGTTGCAGCCAACCTTCTTGTACATACGGCCAGTGTGACGGCCACCTCCCATCCACATCGTCCGCAGCGTCCAAACACTGCTCCTGCGAAACAAAAGGCTCACAATGCAACAGACTCGAACCCAAACTCTGTGCACAATGCGTGGGCAAATCAGCCGGGGAGATATGCAAGAAATGTGATACAGCGAAGACGCTGGCTATGGAAAATTCAAAGACTAAGTGCAAACTTGAGCAGCTAAGGCTCGTTATGCAACAAAAGAAGCAGAGACGAGAGGCTCGGAAGCTAAAGACTTTGCCTTACACAAGCTCGCCTACAAAACTACCGTCGCCGGAACAGACGCCGGTTATACAAGAAGAAATAGAAACAGTCGCTTAGAGCATACGAAACGTGTTATTTATTAACCGCGCTTCTAGATTTGTAACGGTACGGTTCGCTTTGTATAGACATTCACTAATTATTCAGTTGTATTGTTGTGTGGTTTAAATTATGCACAGGACGCATTCCATCTCGATGGCTAAATAAATATTAGCTTTCTCAACGAACCCAGTGCGTTTTAGACAAAGAGTGTTCAGAAGGTTTAAAATCAGGCTAATGTTTGCACAGATACTATTCTCCTGTAAATGTTTAGTGAAATCTTAGCCGATGACTTTGTTTGCAAAGATTGAAAAGAAATCTAGCCGATGAATTTCAGCTGTTGCAAAAGGTTTAAAGGAAATCTAGTGGATGAATTTTAGTTGCTGCAAAGATTAATAGCATAGCATAACTACTAGTGTGAATAATATTCTAAATTACCATTTGATATAAGTTCGGATAGTACACCTTATCTATTTAAGTGTTAATATACGCATGTACAAATTATAAAGAGTCTGCAAGTAGTAGCTAAAGTAACGAACCGGTATTGGCTATCATATGTTGCTGAGCGCCTTCCCAAGCAAATTGTTATATTTTAGATTTATATTTTATTGGTTCGACGTTTTAGACTGTATCTAGTATAATTTTATTGAAATCGATGACGTACTAGCCACACTCCACGACGGATCCACCCTTAAAACCGAAATAAACTATTATTAATAGCTTACCAGACAAGTGATCATGAAAGTGCCTTTACCATCATAAGATTTGATATCCCCATAATATTATAAATGTGAAAGTTTGTGAAGATGTTTGGATGTTTGTTACTTAATCACTCTCTAACGGCTGAACGGATTGGGCTGAAAGGTACAAAGATAGCGTATAGTCTGGAATAAAACATAGGCTACTTTTAATCCCGGGAATACGTTCCCACGGGAAGCTAGAACGGGTGCCGAATGTCACGCGGGTGAAGCCGCGAACATTATCTAGTTAATTCCTATATTTGGTAGAACAGAATCGTCTCATCATCTAGGTACAATTTTTACAGCTGCGATTACGTTTCTCAAAACAAACTTTTGGTCGACATAAGTTTGGTGAGGTCGACCCCTACCAGTTTGCCCAATAACTCTCATCTTATAAATCTCTTTTGTCAGTTTGTTTTCATCCATTCTCTCCACATGTCCGAACCATCTGAGCATCCCTTTCTCTATCTTAGTCACTACCAGCCCCGGATCTAGAGATTTTTTTAGGCGGGGCAAAATCTGAATTTGCCGCCCCCGTTCACCTCCCCCCCCCCCATTTTTACGGTACCTTAGTTCAAAGCTGAGAACAGTACCTATTACCGAAGGTACAAATCTGCGTCTTGTACAGCAGACACCTCTATTGTGGCGTAAGCCGCGTAATGAACCACCTCAACTTATTTAGAGCTCTTATTTCCCGAGAGAGATGAATTCGGAGCTCGCGATGGACGTCTAGGCCGAGGATGTCTAGATAGTCCTTTAGTGGTATTATCGCATACTGAAGAGAGGGTTTTTAGATACATAAGAAAATCCGTCATGAATGCTTTGCCGAACTCTTACCGACTGAAACCACGCAAATCCTATCACTGCATGCCTACGGTCGGTAGCCCCAGGTAACCCTTCGGAAGGATATGTCAGGATTCCCAACAGACTTTGGCTACCATTGCTACCTTACTAAGGTGATTCGGGTGCTCTTCTGCATCTATGAGGGTTATTCAGGTGTTATCCTGCTTTTTGGGGAGTTTGGCGTGGGAGAAACGTTTACGTTACGCTGTCTTTTTGGGCCTGCTTCTGTAATGAACGTGAGGAGCCTCCCGCTGTCCTCAGACCCCTGGTCATGGAGGCCCATAGTCTTGGGCGAAGACAAGTTTGCGACGAGGGGCACCTCAGCTATCTCCGGTTTCCCGCTTCCTCCCCGACGAAGCCATTCATGAGTCCCACTTACACCTACTGGGGATCAATGCCACCATGATCTCCAAGTAGAGAATGTCCATGACCAGACCTTCTATTAGGACCCGGCGCTGTTGCGCTCACGCTGTGCTCTTCTCCAATGTGTGAAGCGATGTGTCATGGCTGCGTTCCTTGCAGTGCTAGCGCTCAGCCGTGGTTTCCCGGTGTATTCGCCACAAATATTTACCGAAGCTCCCGCTAATCATATGTGACAATCAGTAGGAGACGTTGCCGTGGCTCCTGTCCCTCTGAAGAGGGGGAATAGAAGAAAAGGGTATACTTCAGCTGTAAACGCACACGCCTGTGTTTCCCGGCATTTAAACTACCAGGCTTTCTAAATCCCATTAGGAAATGCGGTCAGGCCCGGTCGAGATCCGCCACGAGATGCCGCCTTTTTCCTCCACGTCGGGCCGCCCCCTCTAGACGGTCAGAGGATGTCTATATAGTCCTTCAGTAGTATAAGCGCATTCTGAAGAGAGGGTAGAGGAAGGAAAGGAGATCTTTCAGCTGTAAAGGCACACGCCTATGTTTCGTTAAAATTAAAAAATACAAAATTTTCTAAATGCCATTGGTAAATGCGGTCAGACCCGGTTGAGATCCGCCACGAGTTGCCGCCCCTTTTATATTAACTTTCATACAGAGTACTGTCGTCTGCATAGCAATGAGTACACCCATGGGATAACATACCGAAGAAACAGTGTTGGACAACACAGATCCCTGTGGTATTCTTGTATTAAACTACAAAAAGCAGGGAACCTGACCAGCACAGAGGACTATACGTCACCCGTGCAAGAAACTGGCCATACAGCGGCACAATTGAGACAGTCAGTGCAAAAGTGACTTAATCCTCAATTTATACGTATGCAAAAATGGCCTAGCTGGCTTAGCCTTTCTTTTACATATTTAAGAGACAAAAAGAAATAATAGTGAAATAGAATCAAAAATGACACTTTGGAACGCTATCTGTTGACGGAATGTGCAAAAAGATATACACTCGAGAGCAATGAATCCGGGTCACTTAAAGAATGTTAAAAATCTCGGAAACTAAAAATGATAGGTTAATGCAATAAATTGTATTTAATAGACAATGTAATACTCCTTAAATGAAAGTAAAAAAAATATGAGTCACCATACATTTTATTAACACAAAATTACATAAAGAAAAAACTGCTGATCTCTCCTTAAAACAAAAATAGGAAACATGAAATTTTTGAACTTTATTACGATTTTCTTGAATTTTAATACTTCGTATTGCCTCCTCGTGCTTCCATTACTGCGTTTACGCGGTTTGGCATGCTGTACACCAAGTTCCTTATACGATTTTGGGGAATATTCTCCCATTCCTCTGTGAGAGCAATTTTGAGCTCACGAAGCGTGATTGGGGGAGGGTTTCGTTGTTTTACGCATCTGCCTAGCTCGTCCCAAGCATGCTCGATCGGGTTGATATCCGGGCTGCGCGCTGGCCACTCCATACGAGTAATGTTCATCTCTTGAAGGTAGTCATTCACAATCCTACCTGTATGAGGTCGGGCATTGTCATGCATAAATATAGCATCCTCACCTAAATTGACCATAAATGGACCAACGTGATCATTGAGGATTTCTTCCACATATCTTACGCTAGTTAAAGAGCCGTTTTCTATGATCACCAGCTCTGTGCGACTTTCAGAAGAAATTCCGGCCCACACAAGTACAGACCCACCACCGTAGGCTACTTTTTCTTCGATGCATGCTTGCTTGAATCTTTCCCCTGGTCTTCGATACACTCTGTGTCTTCCATCGTGCTTGTAGAGCATAAATTTTGATTCGTCGGAGAACATAACTTTTGACCAATCTTCAATACTCCAATTTACGTGGCTCTGGGCATACCTTAGTCTCGAAATACGATGCCCACGCTCCAGTTTAGGGCCGTTTGCAGGTCTAAGGGGTTTTAAGTTAGATTCAGCAAGCCGACGTCTTACTGTCCATGCACTTGGGTTACTTCCTCCGAGGCGTCGAAACTGATTGGTGAGTTCAGTTCCTGTGAGAAAGCGATTTCGAAGCATGGTGTTCACCAAGTATCGGTCTTCTCGTGCTGTGGTACACCTGGTTCTGCCCGTTCCTGGTCTGCGTAGGTTAGAACCAGTTTCTTCGTAACGTCGGAGAACTCTTTGTACTGTTGACAGCGACACACCGACAGTCCTGGCTGTATCGCGCTGACTCCGGCCGGTTTCCAGCATTGTAAGTATTCTGGTGCATTCTTCAGGCGTAAGCGACATAATTTCAGCTTGATTAATGAATATAGAGCACTATCAACATGGTTTATGTACCCACATAAATGACAGATTACAAACAAAAGCAACACCAAATGCTGTAATTTCGTAGTTCCATCTTCGAAAGTGGCCCTTTTTCAAATTTGATTTTTTTATGATATAACTTTACAATAACTAAGAAGTTTTAATACCTTCATTTAAGGAGTATTACATTGTCTATTAAATACAATTTATTGCATTAACCTAGCATTTTTAGTTTCCGAGATTTTTAGGATTCTTTAAGTGACCCGGATTCATTGCTCTCGAGTGTATTTAAAGAAGTTGTCGTTATAGATACTAAAACAACAAATTCAAAAAATCAGAATATGAAAAATTGTGGCCGCCCCTGCGTTGGACGCCTCAATTGAGGCGGTAGATAAATATTTAAAGCAATAGTATGCTAACTTCTTCATAACTTTTATAAATATCGTGATAAAAGACAACTTGCTTGCGACGGGATTTAAACCCCCAACTCTCCTTTCAAGCATCTGGCATATCTCTCAAGTTAATTTCAGATATGATTTGAGCAATTTCCATAATTATTTCTTGAGAAAGGAGTTGAATAAGTTGCAGTGTTATAATTTGGTAGGATTCTACTATGTTCAAGGTTAATTAACTGATGAGTTGTGCATTTTTCTGCGAAGTTTGAATTTTTCGCTCTCTGATTTGCCGCCCCCCTGATTTTGCCGCCCGGGGCATGGGCCCCGGCTTGCCCCCCCCTAGATCCGGGGCTGGTCACTACATCTTCTGTTATGCCGCAATGTTCCCTTATCATACTGTTCCTTTGTTTATCCAGCAATGTCACTCCAGCTATACTTCGTAGACTCCTCATTTACAATGCATAAATTTTTCTTTTATGCTTCTTCTGCCACACCCAACTTTCACTGCCACGCATAAGTGTAGAGACAAGCACTCTTCTATGTCATGGCAATACAATTTAATACATTCCGTGTCATTGTAAATCTAAAATGGCCGCCAGTACAAAATGGCGGCACACATAATTTCTTCACTACTATAGTCATGAAATGAAATGACTTGTATAATAGGCATGTTTATCAGTGTTCTAGAACTCATTGCACAACTTATATTATCCTGTAAAAATGTTCCACAATATATTATTTAAGTATTTATAATCCCGCCACCAAAGTGTTAAGTAATGATTTTAGTGTCTGGTAAGCTTATAGGACTATGATATGTAGAGACATCTGGACGTGTTGCTAGTCCGTTTTCGGTTTAAACTCAAAATATGGAGAGTACAGAATTATTTGAATGTTTTCAACACATAGCTAAGAATTATCGAGTAAATTGTAAAGAAGTGCTCGGAGCCCTAAATTAGTATTCTGTAAGCGATGAATACTTTAAGCACCGTTTACGGATGGGTGACCGTTTGTGGCATTCTCATACATAAGAGTTTCTGTGAATGACAAGTTATGTTGCTGATCTCTGCTGCGAGTAATATGGTAACCGTTAAACCAAGTTGAAAGCCTTAGAATGGAATAAAATAAACATTATTGCACAAAATGGAATTAATACAAAGATATAAATCTACATAGCTTTTTCGCTAAAACACAATCTTTACAGGCAACCTTGATAAGCTGCATGCAACAGCCTGTCCCTTTCAACACGACAAATAGGTTCGACATCTCATCCTGTTCTTTAACACCCTCTAAATCTGCTGTCAAATTTTATATTCAAATGCGATAATAATATCACTGGAATGAAAATTGAAAAATGACATGTATTTTTTAAATCACAAAACAAAATATGTCGGGTTACAGTGTTGCAAGTTCAATGCTTTTATTTCCACCTCAAAAATGGCCGTCCTCACCCGCGTCTAAAAAAGCTTTGACTTTAAATATTAGTAATATTCGTTCCTATAAGCGTAATCCTAATGTGCTATGATCGAGCGCTGTGCAATGCATGTCTCCTGGTTTCTGTACTCTCACTATTCTGCGGTTTAAGACTCTTGATGGATAAATCGCTTGTATAAATAGAAATCTGTAATAAATTAATATACAGTCAGCGCTAATAGTAAGGACCAGTTCAAAATGATGTTAACAACTAAGAAATGAGACCGTATTTCTATTGGATAGAGTTCATATCAGAAAGACAGCTGTCGTGAAATATTCCTTACGCCAATAGTTAGATTATAATTTTCATATTTGCTGACATCTTTTTGAACAATGTGTCTCTTTAAGTCGCTGACTCTACCTAAGATAAAATTAGTCCCACTGTCAAGTGCGGTGTAGTTTCATAGACGCGTATTCATCATTTTACGTCTGCATGCAACTCACATACAAAACTTGTACAAAATTATGAAATTGTAAATGTTATACGTCTTTCCGTATAGCGTGTGGAATGGAATTGACGGAAATGTCACTTTTTTGAAAAATTGCTGAAAGAAAAGTTATAATAAAAACTTGTATAAAAAGTATAAAGTGCGTCCTTCAGTAAAGCACGTTATACGGCCTTCTATAAAACATGTTACACGCAACGACGCGACGTATTATAATTAGACACTTCATGCACGAACACGACTTTCAAAAACAGCAGAACTTTTATACATTTAAAAAAAGAATTTCTATGAAATTTTCTATGGTAGCATGTATGAAAAGTACTTTTTGTTGCCAATTTTTTCAGTGTTGGTAACGTATTTATAGTTTTCCTATATCATTGGTTATACGGCTTTCCGTACAGCATGTTACACGTCTTTCCGTATAGCGTGTGGACTGGAAAACGTAGACGTTTTTTTCAATAGTCAAATTTTGAAAACGCCTTGTATATAGAATTAAATACTATCGCGTACTGAAATATGAAACTACACCGCAACAGAAGGCCCACTGTATAATATGTTGCTATACATAACAATATTTTTTCTTTTTATATAAAAATGTTTGAACGAGTGATATTTATCCCACTTTTAGTTAATTAATTGGCACTGTTATTCATATAGTTATTTTTTTTGTTTGATTTTCTCGTTCCACTTATAAGTTGTTGAAGATAAATAAAATGTTTGGTGCATTATGAATGTTGTTGATATTATTGACGTCACAACGTCTTATAATTCGATGGAGCCGGCTGCACGCACGAAAAAACATTACGTATGCGGCGTTACCTCGCTCTGAGGAGTTCCATGTAAGGCTGAGTTTTTTTTGTATAACTAAGCGGACCGGAGACTGTAATTATGACAGGTCTATCTAACCCATCACCTCATCGAAACGGGGAATCAATTGGAAGGGTGATTGACCTGTAAACGCTGGTCAAATTAAGGTAATTTAAGCTTGTGCTATGGGATCTAGACGCCTGATAGACATACTTATATATTTCTAAATACATACATAGAAAACACTCAAACTCCGAAACAAACATTTGTGGTACACACAAATATTTGGACCGACCGGACCTCAGCGCTCTTGGTATCGGGTTTTCATTTTTCAAGGTATCTTCGTCCGTTGCAAGTAGGGGTCCTAAAGATAAGGGAGCCTGCTGCAGATCCTAGGTCAACGTCGCGTCGATTGCTCGGAGTGGCTGCCCGTTTCACTTAGCAAAGGCATGAAGACCCAGTGTAGTGAAATTAGTAGTTTTCGATACAAGTGTGGGATTTCTGTTATTACGAGTTAGGACAGGTGTTGACCCGAGCCGAAGGCATGGGTAGACAGTCGGAACGAGTTTAAATAACAGTCCCACACGTTGTACTGAACAACTATTTTTAATTCAGTTGCGAAAAAATTAAGCAATTTTATAAAATAATAAAAACACAATAAACCTGAATATCCAAAATGGCGCCAACCGTAAAAGAATATATATTTTTTTTTTCTTCTTGTTCTTGGACTTTCTCGGTTTGAGAGTATGCCAAAGTCAAGTAAATTTCATTGTGGGAAATATAAATCATTTTCATGTAATGATTCTTCTTATGAGCAGCGTATTCATGTATGTCCAAGTTTGGACTAAGTTCTACTCTAGTAAGGCGGTGGTACCTTACTAGGGCTTGCTGTGGAATTCGTCGACAAACCTAAAAACTCGCGTTTCACTGCGCTTTATCACTTTCCAATACTTGTGCACGTTGTCGAACCTTTATGTTTAATAATCCACCATAAATTACACATAAACACCCTAAATTACACTAGTTTTGAAAAAATATTAAAATAATATAACGCTTGTCTGAAAGTTTCCCGCCGAATCCAGAATATATATATGTACCTTCCTAAGCAGAGACTATGGCAGTGCACTTCATACAGCCAACTTGTTTTATTTTTATTTGACCGAGACTCATATTAATTTATGCTTAAATTTTAATAAAAACTACTTTTAATTCAAATTAAGTTTTTTTTTTTTTTTTTTTAAACTTTGAAATTGAAAAAAAAGATACTAACTTGTTTTAATATCAGTATTAAAACAAGTTAGTATCTTTTTTTTTTAGAAATACACTCATTTGCAAAAAAAAAAAAAACGGGCACCTAAGCAATGCACCATTTCAAATGTTAATATTGCTTTGTTTGATAATTATAGGTAGTTTTATCCTCACAATTTGGTAAATTAATAAGAAAATAATCGTTTTCATCAGTATTTCATAAAATTTTGTTACAATTTATGGGAAATAATGCTAAACCTCGCTAGTAGTGTATGTTCGCTAGTAGTGCATATGCTTATGAAGTAAAAATAATAAAAAAAAAAGTTTTTTTGTTTGTTTTTCTGTAATAAAGTAAAAGCAGATAAATGTTTAGTATCGAGTGTGACCCCCTCTAGCTAAAATCACAGCTTGAATTCGTCTGGGCATGCTAGCGAGTATATCCCGGATACTTGCTTGCGGAATACGTTCCCACTCTGCAGTAATCACATTCTTCAGCTCTCTGATGGTCTGCGGAGCCGGGTGTACTGATCTCACACACCGTTTTAGAAGGTCCCAGATATGTTCTATGGGATTGAGGTCGGGACTTCGAGCTGGCCAATCCAAACGACGAATGCCGACCTCTTGCACATACTCATTAACATCGCGGGATCGGTGGGCGCGAGCATTGTCGTCCATAAAAATCGAGTCTTGACCTAGAGCGGCCAATGCGGTTTGTGCATGAGGAATTAGAACTTCCGTTATGTATCGATGCCCAGTCAGTGAGCCGTTTTCAATGAAGACTAACTCTGTACGTTCCATTGAATTTATTCCTGCCCAAAACATAACAGAGCCCCCACCATAAGGTGTGATTTCTTCGAAACATGCATCTGCAAAGCGCTCTCCTTGTCTTCTTAGCACTCGCCGACGTCGATCTTCACCGAACAGAGATAT
Source organism: Miltochrista miniata (assembly GCA_933228765.1). Lineage (NCBI taxonomy): Eukaryota > Metazoa > Arthropoda > Insecta > Lepidoptera > Erebidae > Miltochrista > Miltochrista miniata. The sequence continues at coordinate 35,376,270 of OW121752.1, forward strand.
CCTGGCTTCATCAGAGAACAAAACCCTATTCCAATCTTCTTGAGTCCATGATTCACAATTTCTAGCGAACCTAAGCCTGTGAACTCTGTGCTCACGGAGTAATTTGGGGCCGCGGGCCGGGCGGTGACTGCGTATATTGGCAGCGAGAAGCCTCCTCCTGACCGTCCATAGACTAATATGCACATTTCTTACTTCTTGGAGGTTGTTCTTAAGATCCACATACGAACATTTGCGATTTCTCAATGCGCGACTCACAAGAAAACGATCATCCCGTGGTTGGGTACATGGTTGTCTTTCAGAACCAGGCCTTCTCTCGACGGAACCAGTCTCCTGATATCGCTGCCAGGTCCTTTGGACCGTCGAGCGACTAACATTTAGCCTCCTAGCCACGAAACATTGACTGCAACCCTCTTCAAGCAGCGCGATAATTTTGGTAGCTTTTACCACTTTATCTACCATTTTTGATACAGCCAAACAGCAATAAATAAAGCTTTGACAGTCAAGGATATGAAATTAATCGATAAAAATTGAATAAAAGTTGTGGTAGTCGATGTTAACTTCTGGAACTTCGCGCCAAAAATGTAGGATAAAAAGGGGGTTTCTGTAAAAATGAGCATCAAATGAAAATTTGAATTAAGAACGTACTTTTTTAAATACCACGGCATTTTTAAAACCTGCCAGTAACGTGTACAAACGATTGAAACCTTTTTGGTATTGTATCTTTTTAAAGATGAATGAAAATCAAAACCGCCCGTTTTTTTTGCAAATGAGTGTATTTGCATGAATCACAGACATTATTTTGAAAATTGGTAAAGAGAAAGCACGAGTGTGTAATAGCCCACAAGCCGAACGCTATACGTCCCTGTAATACGCCACTTTTTGAGCAACTGTATTAAAAAGGAAGTTCAAAAAGAGGCGTATTACAGGGATGTATAGCGTTCAGGATGTTACACACTCGTGCTTTTTCTTTACTATTCCCGCACTCGTGAGATTTTTTTCCTAATTGTCAAAATAATGTCTATTAAAAATAAAGAAATCAACCAAAAATTCATAGAAGTTTTAGTGATTCATGCAGATATTTATAAAAAAAAATACTAACTTGTTTCACTATCAGATTAAAAGTAATTTTATTTATAATATAAGCATACATTAATATTAGTATCGGCCAAATTAAATTTATGAATATAAAAAAAAGTTGGCTGTATGAAGTGCACTGCCATAGTCTCTGCCAGGTACATATTCTTTTACGGTTGGCGCCATTTTGGAAATTCAGGTTTGTTTGTGTTTTTATTATTTTATAAAATTGCTTAATTTTTTCGCAACTGTGTTAAAAATAGTTGTTCAATACAACGTGCGGGACTGTTATTTAAACTCGTTCCGACTGTCTACCCTCGCCTTCGGTTCGGGTCAACACCTGTCGTAACTCGTTGTAATAACAGAGATCCCACACTTGTATCGAAAACTACTATTTCCATTCGCAAAATGCCTTTTCAGAGATCGGTTTTTTTTTACGTGACCGACTAAAACCACACGATGCCCCACAACTGTCTACGGCCGGGAGTCCTGGGCAAGCCCTCGGAAGGATGTCCCAGGGCTCTCGGCAGACGTTGGAACAAACGAATGATGCATTAGATCTTTACTTTCTTTAGTAAAAGGGATATTTGCAAATTGCAATAATCTACCGAATACTCGAAAAACTTCAGCATAGTTTTATAGGTAGGTAAGGCAAAAATAACCTTGTGCGTTCGTTTAGTACCGAGCATAATTTAATAATTTTGTTCTATACTGTCCTAAGAGATTGGGTCCTTTGGTAAGTGAAGCATAGGTACCTACATACGAACGCTACCGACGCGGCGACGCCCGCCTCAGGTGTTTGTATTGGAAAACTAGCTGACCCGACAGACGTCGTCATGCCATAACTATGAATTATGGCTACGGCTTACCGAGCGCAAAGGATATGGATTTCGATATCCCGAGTTCTGAGTCACCGGTCCCATGTTCCCGTTCCTGGTTTCCTGATCCCGGTTTCGAGTTCCGAGTTCCCGGTTCCTGGATTTCATTTCCCAGTCCGTCTTTCTATTTCCAGTTCCCATTTTGGTGCTTCGAGATCCATGTTCCCGTTCCTGGTTTCCTGATCCCTGTTCCCAGTTCCGAGTTCTCAGTTCCTTGTTTTCATTTCCCAGTCCGTTTTTCTGTTCCTAGTTCCCATTTTGGTGCTTCGAGTTCCAAGAACCAATCCAAAATCGCAATAGAAACAATTTCTTTGAACAGTTCGAGCCAGTGACAGCTAATGCAAAATTTTCTAAGTTTTCACGCAACTTTCTTAATTTTTTTTCCATAAGAACCTTCTCCTGACAATAACAAATACAAACAAAAAAAGATTTAGCGAAATCGGTCCAGCCGTTCACGCGTGATGCCGTGACCAAGGAAATAGGGACTCATTTTTATATATAGGTACCTACCTATAGATAGTATGAGTAGCGCAGCGCTAACTCGGGCGGAAGCTGTATTTGGCTGGCAAAGTTATTAAAGTGAAAGGTGAGTCTCCCAGTATTTTTGTTTTATATTTTACCTTTCGAGTACCTACAGAGTTTTGAATTGAAAAGAGAATTGTCGCCACCCCAATTCATACCGAGTGTCGTAAGAGGCGATAGGGAACACTTTCGCAAAACGATCCATTGCATTATAAAACCCGGTTGTCAGTAAAATTCGTTAAGCCAAGTTGAAGGCCTTATTGGCGGCTTAAAAAAATTAACTGCGGGTGTTCACGACATGCGCCTGTCCATTTCAACACGGCAATAGGAACATCTACCACTATTACGTGGGACATAAAACAATAAGGTTATACGTGGGCGTGTATACCTACCTACAATGCCTCCGCCTACCTCTTCGGGGATAAAGGCGTGACTATATGTAAGTATTTTACCTTCCTTCATTAATATTCAGTTATTGTGCCTAATAATGAATTTAAACCCTTGGAAAGTCACACACTGTTCCATAAACAGAGTAGGTACTCAACTGTTCAGAATGAATAGGACACTGGGGCTCCCCGTCTTCAACAATTTACACTGAATTTCACAAGTGTGGTGGTTGTGCCATTTTTCATGCAGGTACCTACCTAGTAAAAAATAATGCACGACGATGATGGACAATGTGCCTCCAAATGCTAGTTAATTAAGTTCATGGCATTTGTGACAGGTCAAATACATATTATGTATATAGTCACGCCTCTATCCTCGAAGGGGTAGGCAGACGCATAGTATACGCCCACATTTTTCTCCTTAGTTTTATGTCCCACATGATAGGTGGTGAGTAGGGAAGCAAACGTAATATCGATATATTTAAAATATCGATATATCGGTTATAAATATCGATATTTTAGTATCGATATCGGAATCAAAAATATCGACGATATATCGTTCTTCATGAGCGAAATATTGATATTTTAATATCCATATTGAAACCCAAAATTTCGACGATTTATTCTTGAGCGTGAGATGATTTCACTCAATCAAAAATTATATTTATTTTTTATTTATTTTACACTTTATTGTACGCCAAATAAATACAATTAAGGTACAATGGTAATACACTGCAAGAAGATGTACAATGGGCGGCCTTATCGCTAAAAAGCAATTTCTACCAGGCAACCTTAATTGAATATTTTAAATAAAAGATTTTGGTATTTATCTTGATATATTACCACTTAGGTTTTGGTAAATGAAACTGAGTTAAGATGAAATTAATTTCATGTGTTATTTACAAGTGTATTGAGGCGTAAATTTGGAAAGGCCTACATCCAGATTTGATTAATAGATTGTTTTATTTTAGATATCTAATTTGAATTACCAAAACTATTAAAATGTTAAAATATAAACTTAACACTAGGCTATATGGCTGCCACTGCCACGTTGTGGCGGAGTGATACTGCATGCGACTGCTACGCTGAGGTATTTGGCCGATTGTTTTAATTGAGTTCGATTCCCGGGTAAGACAATCGGCCAAATACATTTTTCTAAGTTTGAGTGTTTTCGGTTTATACTATTCGTATTATTGAAGTGTAAAGTGGTCGTGTCTGTACAATGGAGATACTTAAAAAATAATACTTGGATTATAATATCCTAACGAACGATACTGCACACAACGTTTTTATTAATCCTTGTCTGTTGGTCCTTATGCCTGTTTGTTCGGTATACATGGACGCAAATACTACTGAACGGAACTTTATGCGTATTTTAATAGAGAGATCTAGTTAAGCTTAAATCTAAGCTTTGTTCCATGGCAATCGGTTGAAAAAAGGTGGAGTTATGAACAAAAGTAGAATAATCAAGGTTATTCCCGTCCGATCATTATTCTTAAATAGAAACAATAAGAGCAGCAAAAAAATCGATAGATCGATATATCGTTCATCAATATCGATATATCGTTTATAAACATCGATATTTTCAATATCGATATTTTATTTCGAAAAATATCGATATTCTAATATCGATATTTTTTATGAACGATATTGCATCCCTAGTGGTGAGCCTATAGCAGTGTTCTAACAGATAAAACGAGACGAATTCCGGGATGTCGCCTCTGCCTCGCTTACCATCAAAATTGGTTGCAGCGTAGCTTTGTGGTACTAAACAGATTCGAGATTTAGCAGAAATGCCGTGAGACTGTCTCACCTGACTGCCCCTCTAACGTTTATTGTGAAAGTGAAAGTTCAATTCGATTGAAGTCGTCATTTTTGTTTTATTTCAAACTTTGAACAGAAGGTCCACTTGACCTAGTGACGTAATTTAATGCAAAAGAGTCACAGACTACAGACACAAGTCTCGCCATAAGCCCCTCTGCAATCTATTTTATAGAGAGAGGCTAAAAAGGGGTACCAAAAACACAATAAAAGCAATATAATGTACTTTTAATTGTTTTATTATAAAGTTCATTTATTTAAATTAGCACATAACCCACACATGCTGCGCACGCTACGACGCGCCGTAGACACCGCTACGAGCTACGAGCTACGCGCTACGAGGTCATCGACCCCGTAGCGGTGTTTACAGCGTACAGCTATTATGATCTTAGAACAAAAGTGTACTCATTCCGCCCATTTCGGCTTGTTCCTTAACGAATATTTCGAAGTACTGGTATATAATGGCGACGGCTAGTAAAATACCGGTGCCGGAACCTATTTGCCGAATGATTCATCGAAATTTGCAATACCTACTAAACACACTTGCCTTTCTGGTAATGGTTGTCAAATCTTAGCTGCACAAAAGTAAAAAAGGGGTACCAAAAACACAATAAAAGCAATATAATGTACTTATAATTGTTTTATTATAAAGTTCATTTATATAAATTAGCACATAACCCACACACGCTGCGCACGCTACGACGCGCCGTAGACACCGCTACGAGCTACGAGCTACGCGCTACGAGGTCATCGACCCCGCAGCGGTGTCTACAGCGTACAACTATTATGATCTTAGAACAAAAGTGTACTCATTCCGCCCATTTCGGCTTGTTCCTTAACGAATATTTCGAAGTACTGGTATATAATGGTGACGGCTAGTAGAATACCGGTGCCGGAACCTATAGCTCCTAGGAAGTCTGCTAGGACTGATAGGGCCCCGATGCAGAGGCCTCCGAAGGCTGCAGCAGTGGGGATGTAGCGGTTGAGTTCGTGAATCATTGAGTTGTCACGATGACCACGCATTACCATCTGTTGTTCTTTCAGCTGTTTGGCGACCTGTAGGTGAATTGTTGTGTTAGTGGACTGGTTTAAAGTAATCTACATAATAAACAAGAAAGCCGTGAGATCGTTCTCACCAGACTGCCCCTCTCTAACAGGTTTATTGTGAAAGTGAAAGTTCAATCTGATTGACGTTGTCATTTTTGTTTTATTTCAGACTTTGAACAGCTGATCCACGTGACCTAGTGACGTAGTTTAATGCGACAGAGTCACAGACTACAGACAAAGTCTCGCCATAAGCCCCTCTGCACTCTATTTTATAGAGAGGGGCTAAAATGGATCTGCAGAATGTATGTACGCGAATGTATAACTTGAGAACGGCTGGACCGATTTCGCTTATTCTTTTTTTTTGTATTAGCTGTAGCCAGCGCAAGGTTTGTATCCAAAAAAATATAAGCAAGAAAAAAATATTGATATGGCGGAACAAATTTCGCCGGGTCAGCTAGTTTATAATAAATGCGAAAGTAACTCGGTCTGTTACGCTTTGACGCTTAAACCGCTGAAGCGATTTAGATGAAATTTGGTAAATAGTCTAGTCCCTAAGAAGGACAAAGGCTACTTTTAGCCGACTGCGCAAAAGGAGGATAATAATTTTACGCGATAACGACTTCGATTTTAAATTTTGAATTGTAAAAGTTAACCTAGTAAATTTATTTGGCTTGTGAAATAAACGAATTGTTCTATTCAGTTATGTTCAGTCAATTGGAAAATTGCTTATGCAAGATGAAGCATAGAAATTCGTCATTGAAATTGTATGACTGATTAAGTAAAACATTCAATACAACTTAAAACATACATACATAATATGATCACGCCTCTATCCCCGAAGGGGTAGACAAAGGGCATATTATATGCCCACATTTCACCTTTATATGACACACTAGCTGATGCCCGCAGCTTCGCCCGCGTAAAATTTGTTCCCGCGGGAACTTATTCTCGGGATAAAAAGTAGCCTATGTGTTATACCAGACTATAATGTATCTCTGTACCAAATTTCAGCCTGATCTGTTCAGCGGTTTGAGTGTGAAAGAGTAACAAACAACCACACTCACAAACTTTTGCATTTATAATATTAGTAAGAAGTAAGATTTAAGCAAAATTTTTGTTTCAAATTCAAACAAATTTCATTCCATACTCACATCCTTAGCCGAAGATCCAGACACATCGATCCAGGTCTTTGAGAAGAACGCACAGGATCCCAACATAAAGATGATATACAGCACTGCATGGACCGGGTCATGGGCTATATGTGAGAGAGACTCCGGAGGACTGAAGTAGTAGCATAGACCTCCTACTGGGTAGGCTCGGGCAGGACCACCTCCTCCCACATCTGCCCATACTCCGAGTAAGTTGACTAAGAAGTTTCCACTGAATTTCACTGCCAACATCTGTTGTGAAAAAAGTTTCAGTTAGGATGAGAATATTTTGATACCAAGGCACTACCTACTTAGGTACTTAATTTAAAAAAAAAATGTTTTTTTTTTTAATTTTTGATTGAGCTGTCAGATAAAAAATAAAGGGAATAATATGATCAGGTTAAAAGAATTCCAGTCTTAATTAATTTAATTAAATAAAGGATTTACTATTTATTCCGTTTGGAGAGGCCAAAGCCATAGGGTTTAATTGCAAAAATAAAGGATTGTGAAAATTTTGATTCTTGAATTAAGGATTGTAAAAACTTTGAACAATATTGAAAACGACACTTGTACTGTTCCACAATATTATACTTAAGTGTCATTTTTAATATGTGCAGCAAGTCCCAACAAGTGCCGTGAATCAACAGTATAAACAATTTTGAAAAACTTATGATCGGGCTCTTTTCAAATTTACAGACATTTTCTATTAGTATTTTTTTCTACCTTGCAACACTAACGACAGAATCAAATGGTACTTGTTCAACATAAAAAAAATACATTAAAATTTAATTTAAACAGACACAAACCTGAGAGATAACGTAGAGATTAGATACAAGCGCAGACTGTAGAATGATAGGTATGTTGGAGGTGTAGAACAGTTTGATGGGGTACGACGAGTACTGGCCGCGGTAGCGCGCTGACTTGATAGGGAGGTCCACGCGGAAGCCCTGTCGAATACAAACATTAAATATTTCTATTTATAGAAGTCAACCTATTTTAGAAAAAAAATAAATTGTCTTATTAAAGAAGCTGGTCAAAAATTCTTCTTAATTTCTTCCAAATTCTACATATATTTTTAGCCCGGGCCACATTTTTATTGACAACTAGTTACACCATCATTTGGCTATTTATTTTTTACATTGTTGAAAATGGTTATCTGAAGTCAATTAGCAGGTACATCGCCGCCCGTTGAGCTTAGTACTTCGAGATCAGTTTGAGATCCATTAGCTCTTTTTAAAATATCTAGCTTGCTAAAATTATGTCACCCGGTTGATGGAAGACCATGGCGACATAAAGCGAGTTTAAGAGTCTCTATTGCCCCTCCTAAGACAGTATACTTCAAGTTGGTTGGCTAATCTGAACCTGGATTAGTAAGAAACACATACACAAGCTTATTTTAAACTAGCGGACGTCACGCGGTTTCACCCGCGTAGTTCCCGTTCCCGTGGGAATACAGGAATAAAATATAGCCTATGTTCACCGCAAAGAGTGTAGCTTTCTAACAGTGAAAGAATTTTTCAAATCGGTCCAGTATTTCCGGAGCCTATTCGTTACAAACAAACAAAAAACAAAAAAAAAAACAAATCTTTCCTCTTTATAATATTAGTATAGATTAGTATAGATTATTTAAACTAAATGCTGTTGTAAAAAAAAACATTCAAAACATATCCTCACCTGGAAGTATATAACGATAGCAAACACCAGCACAGTAGCTAGCAGATTCATCAAGTTAGGCAGGTTCTGTCGGTAGAAGGCTTCGCGCAACGCCCGCACCTTGTCTGGGCGAGTGGCCAGCAGGTGGAACAGCGCTATTACTGCGCCTTCAAACTCTGTGCCGCGACCTGTTGGGAAGATAGTATATGTATGATGACGATGCTTATTGGTTGTGTATGAAGATTTTTTCATTTGGAATTTCTTGTAGAAACATACTGTTTTTAAAAAAGGAACATTTTTTGGTTGAGTGTATTGAATTTTGTGAAACTTGATCATTCACGTATGACGATAATGCTTTTTGAAGATTTCCTATTTGGTAGTTTATACAGAAACATACTGTTTTTGAAAAGGAAAATCTTTTGGATGTATGGATTCGATTTTGTTAAGCTGCAATTTTTGTATTGTTAATAACACAAAAATTGCAGTAGGTCTCCGCGCAATGCCTGCACCTTGTCTGGGCGAGTGGCTAACAGGTGGAATAGAGCTATTACTGCGCTTTCGAACTGTGTGCCGCGACCTGTTGGGACGGTTGTTCATAATGATGATAATGCTTTTTGAACATTTCCTATTTGGAAGTTTATACAGAAACATAGTTTTTGAAAAGGAAAATCTTTTGGATGTATGGATTGGATTTCGTTAAGCTGCAATTTTTGTATTGTATACTGGGTGTAATAAAATTACCTCTCCAAATTTCATGAGATGACTTGGCATCGGAAATCAAATACAAATATTTAATAAAAAAAGGGGGGTAAATTTTTTCATTTTTTTTTAATTTTTTTGTCGCACATTAAGAATTCATTTTTTACCGCGGCAATTCGAGGTAACATGGTCGCCGTGGCAAAACAAACACAGAGCACCCGTCTGGCTGTCGTTGTCGCTTTCTACTGCCGCTCAGTAGCGATAGAAAGGGTGAAAATAGGATAAAATAGGACCTTTAAAACGGCTTAACGGTTAAAGTATTCATGTGATTTTTTTTTCTTCATTTTTGTAATGTTTCTTGACTGATGCCACGTCACGTGACGAAATTTGGATAGGTAATTTTGTTACACCCAATATACTAATAACACAAAAATTGCAGTAGGTCTTCGCGCAATGCCTGCACCTTTTCTGGGTGAGTGGCTAACAGGTGGAAAAGAACTATTACTGCGCTTTCGAACTGTGTGCCGCGACCTGTAGGGGACGGTTGATGATAATTCTTTTTGAAGATTTCTTATTTGGAAGTACATACAGAAACATACAGTTTTTGAAAGGGAAAATCTTTCGGATTTTTTTTTGAAGTAAAACTTCTTTAGGCGCGACTAGGGAGTAACTCAGAATTTTTTTCTGACGGAAGTTACGCTTACTATTTAAATTTTAAATAGCGGAAACTGAGTTTCCGCTATTCAAAATTAGAATGAATGATATTAATATAACATTTGATGCCGTCAATGTCAAAGAAGTTTTACTTCAATCGCGCGTAAAGGTTACACGCACACACTTGTTTTATTAGAAATTTATTGTAGAAACATACTGTTTTTAAAGAGGAAAATCTTTTGGTTGAATGTATTGAATTTTGTGAAATTTGATCATTCACATATGATGATAATGCTTTTTGAAGGTTTCCTGTTTGGTAGTTCATACAGAAACGTTTTAGATTGAATTTTGTGAAACTGGTACTTTTGTTTTAATACAAAAATACTCATATAGTCTAGATGCAAACAGGTTTTTTTATTATACTAAAATATTAACCGTATTTTTTAACTTTTTCGCTTCTTCCTACTTCAAATAAAAAAGAATTACTTAACTAAAATAAAAAGTTCAGTTTAACCTTGATTTCTTTTTCTATTAAAACTTGTATAAGTAAAAGATTTAATTTTAACAGGTATTTTAAATTACATGTAAAATAAAACATACATAATTACTATAAATAAAAAGGTGTCCCATTGTTATTTTTCAAGAAAAAATATTACTAGGTATTTTTAAATTTATATTTCAATTCAATTTCAATTTATTTCATTTTGCTGAATATGGGTACAAAGGATGTTACAGTTAGTAGATGTTAAGTTTCGCCATACCAGGCTTTACAGCCATGCAAAGGATTATACAAAACAACAATTCTATGACTACACAATAATTCGACAGTTGGTACTAAAATTTGTGGATATTGCTACAATTCAAGGTCAAAATATTAAATTCAATGCTGACGGTGAACATACAAAATATTAAATTGAATCAACTAAGTGTGGATATTTTTACATTTCAATGTCAAAATATTAAATAAAATGTCAAAGTGGATATTATTACAGTTCAATGTCAATACTAAATTCAATGTCAACGGTTGATATTATTACATTACAATGTCAAAATATAAAATTCAATGTCAACGGTAGATATCAATACTCTTCAATGTCAAAATATTAAATTAAATGTCAACGGTAGATATTGACACTCTTCAATGTCAAAATATTAAATTTAATGTCAACTATAGATATTAATATATTTCAATGTCCAAATATTAAATTCAATGTCAACGGGAACAATTCATATCAAATTACAAAACCTATAAATTATAAACCACAGTACATCTCATTTACATAATTTATCACTTATTTTCACGGTGAAACTATACATAAAAAATTCCTCTTGATCGCTATTCAACTATTTAATGATTTTCTATGTGGCAATTCATTAACTAATTTTAAGCTCCTTATCAGCCTTTGGTGTAGCCAACAGCCATAGGCTTAGATGATCTACCATCATTATGAAATACCATTTTGAAATGTGAAAACGTTGTAACTGGTTTAAAGATATTATTATCATTTAAGAAAAGAGACATTGTAAATTGTTTGTTTTCCGAATAAAAAAAAATAAAAAAAATATCAGTTGGGATCATATGCTTGTATGTCACCTTTGTGGTAGATATAGAAAAAGACACAAACAGAGTAAATTTTACAATATGAAAGAATAAGGACATATTGTACTTACCAGTGTTGACAGTAGCTGGGGAGAATGCTTTCCATACAATAGTTTCACAAATGTTGGTCGCAATGAAGAGAGAGATACCAGAGCCAAGTCCATAGCCTGCAAGTTCAACTACTGTTACTATCTATTCCTTAGATTGAGACAGTTCCAGATATTCAAAGCTAGATTTTTTTTTAAACCTGAGGGAAAATCCCTAATGGATGCTAAGCCGGACTCCTACCGACTAAAAAAAACCTCATCTAACGCCCAACAGCCTATGGTTAGGAGCCCCGGGTAAGCCCTTGGAAGGATGTCCCAAGACTCCCAACAGTCAAAGCTAGACCTTTGAATGGACAATTAACACAGTCTAAAGTGGGCATTTGAGCCTAGGGACCCTATGTGGGGAGATGGTTTTATTATTGATGTTAAAGCAACTATAAACTGATCTCTTTAGATTTATCTTAAGTCAGTGCGACATTTGCTGGTTAGTTAGAACACCAACTTTCAGACCTCCATGCAATAGTTTTCTATGTAACGGGTAAGATAAAATTTCAGTTGTTGCAAATACTAACTGGATCTTGAGCTTTTTGAAGTAAGTTTGAAGAAGCAACTAAGCGAACCTCAAAAAGCAGCTAGGATTTAACTTTTAATTTTTGACCCACGACCTGAGCCGTGTGCTCTTCAATTTGTCAGCAGGTACACCACTCACAGGTGAAGTCAAGCTTGGTCCTAAAGCCTTAGTGAGGTGGAGGTAATAACCTAAAGATTTATGGTGTTAAATATTGTAAGAAAATTTCTGCTAAGGGATTATTGAATATTATGAAGTAAAAAAAATTATAAGTGCTATATTACATCAGAAATTAACAACTGACCTTTCTGTAACAGCTCATCGAGCAGCAACACGATAAGACCAGCCACGAATAGCTGGATAATGATGAGCAGACAGACGCCGGCGCCGATTTCACTGGGCTCGCCGTACATACCGGTCATCACATACACAATAGCTTGACCTACTGTGATCACCATGCCAAATACTGTGGACAAAAATAAAATTTATATATTTTTTTATACTTCTAAGGTGGCTGATAAGCTTACAGCCCACCTGATGGGTGGTTACCATAGCCCATGGATGTTGGCAACACCAGAGGCATTACACGAGCGCTGCAGACCAAGGCGCAGGTTGTGAAGACTTAAAGTTGAAATTTTATGATATTGTAACTCTGGAAGGTAGTTAGTGCTCTGTAAATTCATTTAAAACTACTACAGGTTTAGTACTATTGGTTTCTTTTGTAGTATGAAACTCCAGGTTGCATTCAAGGTTTTGATTGGGCGATTTTCGAGTTTATAGTAAAATTAAAAATGTGATTAAGATCGTTGGTGAATATTTTTTCTGAAAATTCTTCCATAGGTAAAAAAATGGTGCATGATCTTTTTCATCATTCTCCTACATTCTTCATAATTCTTAAAATTTTCAGAAATTGTTCATAATTCCTTCTCAAAGTAATTATTTTGCCAAAGTGCCTTGCCATTTCTACCTATACGCTAAAATTTGGCAAGCTGCCTTCTTAATGATAAAAACCAAGAACACCAACTTGATGCATATAGATTTTATTAAAAGTTATCATATAGTAGACTATGGGTTTGTTAGACATTTTGACTGTATCAGAACACTTTTAGTATTTTCATTACATTAAATAAATATAGTATGTAATTTATTGATTGTCTTAACTTTATACATAAGATTAAGATAAAGTTTATCTAAAAAAGATGTTGATAGCTAAGCCAAGTATTGTTGTGTTGTTTCATCAATTAAACAAAAATGTTTTAGCTATTTTCAAACTTCATAAAAGGTCACCAATCAGCTTAGTGGAATGCATAAAGAATGTGCACAGGAAAATATTTAGCCAGAATTGGCAAGCTTATCAGTAAGGCATTGTAATGAGATAAAGTGGGGGTAGCTTCCCCTCCCAACTGATATTGTAATTATAATGAAATACCACATTGTCGAAATTCATAAATCAGCACAAAGATATCTGTAGCTTTAAAACAGGATTAATAAAACATGACAAAAAAAATTACATGTTAATTTGATTATATAGCCCACACAGCATAGTCATTTAACTGTCAATTCCAAGTTATAAAATGTAAGACAATATAAATTTCTAATCTAAACGGTTAATACATTGGGGATAATAGTTTAAAGTCAAAACAACAGTTGAACATTCTTATCTTTTTTAGTTATTGTAAGCTGATTTTGTTCTCTTCTATACAAATTTCTGGTAACCAATAATACTTTAAAAATAATAAATAATATACTTACATTTCTGTGCGCCGTTGAATAAAGCTCTGTCTTTAGGAGTGTCTCCGACTTCTATGATTTTTGCTCCGGCTAACAGTTGCATGATAAGACCTGATGTTACGATGGGAGATATGCCAAGTTCCATGAGTGTTCCTCTATTTGATGCAAGGATGACACGGATCCAATAAAAGGGATCTGCGCTGTCTGATGACATTATACCAAATAAGGGTATCTGAAATATACATTATTTATGTGAAAGCTTGAATTCAAATATTGATACTATTTATGTATGTACAAAATCTTTTATTTAATACTTTTAAGAAAATTGTATGTTAATGTTATGTTAATGTGTATAATATTTACTGTTAATTGTCATAATGTCATTATCTTCATTTCAAAATATGACTATTGATTCAGCATATGGCCACATCATACATAATAGAAATATGAAGATCTTGAGCCTTACCTGACAACATACTAAGAAAATAAATAAGGTGATTGCTGTCCATAATACTTTCTCTCGGAATTGGATCTGAAAAACAACGCATTTAGTTATAAATGAGATACAATAACGCTTCAAATTTAACATCAAAAAGTACAGTTAGCCATTCTACATACATAGTACGTTTAGGTTAGATATGAACTTTCACTTGCATTTTTAACACGTATATAAAGTTTTTACACCCAGATTTAACCATATTTACTAGAAGAACACGTTAATAATGCAAATAGCAAGAATTTTAGATGAAATCACGCAAATTACAACGGCAACTCACTTTTCTTTCGGGTTTCGCTATTTCAGGTAATATACTGCAAAACGGCTTTATAACTTCGAGGAATTTGACTGCAAGTAGAATGATTACATTAATGAAGCTCACATTTTACACAGTACACACAATTTATGATATAAATTCATACGCAAAGGAAAATACGTGTCGCTTGATTTATCACAGCTTTTTCACAAAAATAATGAACTATACTCACTTCCCATTTTGATTTATTGAGAATTAACTATCCTAACTAAAATATTAACAGAACAATTCGGCTAAAACCATTCAACTTTTGTTCATTAGTACCACTCCAATAGGACTTTTACGAGAAAGACCCTGCGCAACGCCGCCAACGAGCTGTCCGCGAATGACACGTCCACAACGTCATGTCACGTGACCTGTGATGTTGGCGTGCAAAATGTTGCCCTTCATAATACAGTGTAAACGTTAAGCCGGCTACTCACACACCTGCCGCAGGGGCAATCTAGGGTGCATGGCGGTCGGGGCGATATCGGGTGTTTCTCTACACATTTGCCTGCCGTGCAGTATTCGTGAGTAAGCTGAGCGGAGTACACGTGTTGAAAATGGTACCCGTATTATCGAATACGGATATATGTACGCATATTTTCAATATTTTTTTTGTAAGCTGACATCCATATTCTTTTTACTAATTAAAACATTAGGCTAAAAGTTTGCTGCCTCATGTCACGGTTAAAATACTGTTCATGTTTTTTATCCCACATGTGAGGTCGGTCTTTATAAATATCTATAACTCGCATCCTAACTTCACGTCCGTTGTCGGCCGCCATATCGATTGACACGCGTGCACTCCGTGTGGCAGGTAACAACAAACTAACTAGGAAATTGTCCCAATCGCGCTACACACACGGCAACGGCAGGGGCGACTTAGGGACCAAGGATAGTCTTGCGCTCCTGCCGCCCTGCAGCAGGGCCAATCTAGAAAATTGCCCCTGCTTGCCTACACACATAACAATTAAGGCGGCAATTTAAGCCGGCTACTCACATACCTGCCGCAGGGGCAATCTATGACGTTGACCCTAAATTGCCGCCTTAATTGTTATGTGTGTAGGCAAGCAGGGGCAATTTTCTAGATTGGCCCTGCTGCAGGGCGGCAGGAGCGCGAGACCATCCTTGGTCCCTATGTCACCCCTGCCGTTGCCGTGTGAGTAGCGCGATTGGGGCAATTTTTGTCAGTTGGTTGTTATCTGTCATACGGAGTGCACGCCTATTAATTAGTAATTTACTCAGTATGGCGGCGGACAACGAACGTGAAGTTTGGACGCGAATTTTAGACATATATAAAGACCGACCTCACATGTGGGACAAAAAATATAAAAAAAAACTTGAGAGGTGTCAAGGGACACCCGGATGGAACGAAGTTCCTTTCGATTAAAGTGAAGGAATTGTAATAAAATTTTATTTTAATTTTAAAATTTTATTGTAAGCAATAACAAAAACAGAAACAAAAACAAAAAGAAAACAAATATAATAAAAGTGAGTGCGTGTAACCTTTACGCGCGACTGAAACTGAACAGAGCGAAACTCCTATTTGCTTTGGTGTTGCTCGTAGAGTTCATGTTCATCCCCTGGCTAGCACTAGCACTACCACTATCACTACCACTATCACTATCACTACCACTACCACTACCACTATCATTACTACTATTACTACCACTATCACTACCACTATCACTACCACTATCACTACCACTATCACTACCACTACCACTATCACTACCACTATCACTACCACTATCACTACCACTATCACTACCACTATCACTACCACTATCACTACCACTATCACTACCACTATCACTATCACTATCACTATCACTAGCACTACCACTATCACTACCACTATCACTACCACTATCACTACCACTATCACTACCACTATCACTACCACTATCACTACCACTATCACTACCACTATCACTGCCACTATCACTACCACTATCACTACCACTATCACTACCACTATCACTACCACTATCACTACCAAAAGTGTCGTTACAACTTTTCGTGAGAATTTTTTCCGTCTAGCCCCCTTTCACAACGCGCGATAAGGAACTTCGTTCCAATTATTTTAACCGTGACATGAGGCAGCAAACGTTTAGCCTAATGTTTGAAATATTTAGCGAAATGGAAAATAACATCGAGATGACATGTTTCATAAAAAAAATGCGAAAATATGCGTACGTCTTATATGCGAGAGTTTAAGAAGGTACGTTTAAACTCGTTTTCAAAACCTTATTGATAATATGTAATTACAGTACGAATTTGTATTTTATTACAGTTTTTATCGTTTTTAAGTAAATTCTTCAAAACAAACTGGATCTGGCAGCGATGATGTGTACAAGCCATCTCTATGGTATTACGATCTCTTTACTTTTATGGAAGAGACTACTACACCATCTCGCACGGGAGTAGATACCATGCACCCTGACAAGGTAAAATCTTGTATTTTAGAAACAAATAAAAACAAAATAAATAAAAACAAAATTTTCGCCAAGGCTACATCAATCTTTTGATTTGTCGATAATACGGGTACCATTCTCAACACGTGCACTCAGCTCTGTCTACTCTCGAATACTGCACAGCAGGCAAATGTGTAGAGACACTCCCGATATTGCCCCGACCGCCATGTACCCTAGATTGCCCCTGCGGCAGGTATGTGAGTAGCCGGCTTTAGGGTCAACGTCATAGATTGCCCCTGCGGCAGGTATGTGAGTAGCCGGCTTTAACAAAATGTCTGGCACTACTTTCCTTGGGTTGCATTCAATGCCTACACCATCTCCGACGCAACCCGATCACCCATCTTGTCGTGTAAAGTGTCGTTTTTTGAATATTTGGGTTCATTCCACAAAATACAGTCCGCTAACTCACGTGGCAGGAGAAAACGCGCCACCAATGGTATTGAAAATCGTTGGTTACAGCAATAATTAATCCATTGCGTAGAGGAAAAAAACTTGAATTGAAATTCAGTTGTCAGTAAAATGAAGGGGTCCCGAGCGACACGATCAATTGGCAATATTGTCATGCACGTTAAGGGGTCCCGATACGGTCAAACTGCAATTGTTAAGCACATACAATTTTATGAGCGCGCCTAATCTGTAGTGATCTTACGATTAAAATAGAAAATTTTATATTTCTAAAAATATGCTTTTAGGCGTTTATAGACATCACTAATCACAAATATGTAAAAAAATATTAAATACTAGAGGACGTCACGCGGTTTCACCCGCGTAGTACCCGTTCCCGTGGGAATACAATATTTTTTCTTCCATAAGAACCTTGTCCTCCTGACAATACCTTACACAACAATAAAAGAATTAGTAAAATCGGTCCACCCGTTCTGAAGTTATGCGCTTACCAACACATTTTGCATTCATTTTTATATACATATAAGATTATGCTTGTTCATAAAGTCGAGAATTGCTTGCACCTATTTTTTAAAATGGTTATCGCATCTATATTACAAAAATGGGTGCAAGCAAATTTCGACCTTATGAGCATGTATAATATCTATTTATTTTTAAATATTCGTGATCAGTGATGTCTATAAACGCCTCAAAGCACATTTTTAGAAAAGTGTCATTAAGGTCGAGAATTGCATGCACCTATTTTTTTGAAAGGTAATCGCATCTAGATTACCAAATATGGCTGTAAGTAATTTTTGACCTTATCAACTTGCGTAGTCTTTTGTTTTATTGATCTGCAAATGTTTGGTCGATCTTCATTTGTTTTGCCGATCTTCATTTGTTCAGTCGATCTGTATTTGTTTTGCCGATCTTCATTTGTTTTGCCGATCTTCATTTGTTTTGCCGATCTTCATTTGTTTTGTTGATGTTCATTTGTTTTGTCGATCTTCATTTGTTTTGCCGATCTTCATTTGTTTTGACGATCTTCATTTGTTTTGTCGATCTTCATTTGTTTTGCCGATCTTCATTTGTTTTGTCGATCTTTATTTCTTTTGCCGATCTTCATTTGTTCTGATTTCAACTTCTATTGACTTTGTAAAACTGTGGTTCAAGCATCCCCTTAATAAGTAACAGAGCAAGTGGGAATAGTTGAAAGATAAGTCGCGGGTAAAAGCATAGTCTTATGAGTCACAGAACTAACAGGAATAAAATTACCAGTAGTCCTGCCAACAGAACTACTCAACAGTACAGGTGATCGGAATAGTTTTCGTAAGTCAGGTGTAAAGCATAGTCTTATAATTCACAGAACTAATGGTAATAAAATTACCAGTAGTTCTGCCAACAGAACTAGTCAACAGATACACATGATATTTAACGTGCATGACGATTGCAGTTTGACCGTGTCGGGACCCCTTTATGGGCAGCTTCACCTGTGGGTTGTTCATAGATTTAGAATTTTTCGCTACTCTCAATAGATATACAAAGCGTGCGAGCGAGACCTCATTATCCATAGCACTTAGCTCGAGAGGAAAATAGAAAGCAAATTGTGTACTCATATGTCAGTATTTTGAATCGCTGAGCCCGCTGGGATCCTATGGCGGCTCTATGTTATTCATAATATCCAATAATCTGTAGTGATCTTACGATTAAAATAGAAAATTTTATATTTTCAACAATATTGTCGTGTTTAGTGTGTGAATAGGATATTACAAAACGCAATTATACGAAGAAAGACTCGTTTAACAGGTCATTTGTGACTTCGTTCATTCCATTTTTGACGTACATATTTTGCCAAATTGGATGTAAAATTTCACTGAAAGTCCAACTCATAACGTAGATTATGCATTTTCCTTCATACATAACACAATATTTAATGTGTAAATGCATTTTTGGAGGATATATAAGGCAGAAATAGAAAGGGCTGTTTACAGTAAAATAGTCATGGGTAGGTATCGATAAGGATGTCGATAGTTCATTATAGTGGCATTGCTACAAACAAACTTATCTGGATTTAATTTACTATAAATATGATTGATTCTTACTCGAACTGTGTTATTTAACCTTTTTTTAGGGTTTTGTGCCTATTTTAATATAATATTTCCAAAATTTGTGATCCATTTTGAGTTGAATTTTTATAATTTTACTTCACTTAAGGTACTCCACGCCACACCGGGTTGTTTGCTGTGCAAGGCGCAGATTAGCCTCTGCGTCGAATTCTGTTCTCACCTTTGGGATGACTGTGCGAGGTACTTACTGGACGCGCTTGGCGCTATGCAGAGACGTGTTATCCGATTTCAATTATAGGTTGTCCTAAGATGACGGTAAGCCTCGAGCCGTTAGCGCAGCAAAGAACCATAGCGTCCTTGGCTGCCTTCTACTGAATGTATCACGGCGAATGTTCTGAAGAGCTCTTCAACCTGATCCCACCATCTCCTTTCCGATTCCGAACAACACGTCGGGCAGAGGTGCCACTCATATATAGCGGAGAGAATCTTCGCCAGAACTGAGCGTTTCAAAAGATCGTTCCTCTGTCGAACTACAAAATCCTGGAACGACCTGCCCGCACATGTGTTTCCCTCATTTTACAATCCCGGGTTCTACAAGCGGAGCGTGAAGAGGAACATCATAGGGCCGCCAACTTGAGTACTACTGTCAGAAGTCTTGTGTGCTGTAAGCATGGCCCCCATTCGCTAGATGCGCCACGGCTTTCCATTAGTTTCCATCAGTGGCGACGTCAATTTGGCGAGGTTAATATATTTAAAAAAATCTACGAGTAATATCTTTTATTGTTACTAGGGTTCAATAATAAATGAGTTTCTTGGTTTAGTATTACGATAAGAGTTGGATTTTTAGTAAAATTTCAAATTCAATTGGCAAAATATATATGTACGGCAACAATGCAATGTACGATGCCATAAATTACATGTTAAAAGTGTATTTTCACATTCACTTACTGAATCAAAATTCGTAAAATCACTACAGAATTTCTAATAGTACGAGTTACCCCATATAATCCCATTTTTACTTTTTCATAGTCGATTACATTCAAATTAACAATTTATTCCCCAAAACAAGAAGTTGGAAATGAAACTTCTAAGCACTTTGTGTGCTTAGAAGTTTCATTTCCATTCCATCCATTTATACAGATACTTTTATCGATAACATAGGTGTGACCATTCAACAACACTATTTAACCCACACATAGATCTTTCATTTTTGGTCTCGTCTTCAGTTTGACACTGTTCATGGGTTGTTACAACCTGCGTCTGTCCATTTCAACATACAACATAGATTGCTATGTTGAAATGGACAGACGCAGGATGTGCGTTGTGACAACCTTTGGGGATTTTTTTAGCTATTGTCATACTTCATTCAGGCTCACCACCTACGTGGTTCATAAAACCATTAGATGAAATGTGGGCGTATAGTATACTATGCCTCTGCCTATCACGTTAATATACTCATCTAAATTACATTTATTTTGCCAGATGTACGAACTGGTGAACAGGCATGACCGAAACGAAGACGAGAAATAACCGACGACACTCGTTTGTCAGCATGTTATAGAATTAAGGGCTTGGTAGCCTAGCCCGTGGCACTACCAGAGTGGTACTACTGGTAATATGATTGGTAAAATACCTGGGGCACTACCTAGGATCAAGTATACCCTGGATTCGCCAACCGCGTACACCCGAAAGGGACAAACACATAGTACTTGTGATACCAGTGTTGTTAGTCCCTACCAAATTTTACCCACGACTTTTTTAAATCCGTTAGGTAAGTATAATGAATTAATGTTTTCTGGCATTACATCCTTTAAAAAAACTCAAATACGTAACAATTTAGGCATAAAGAATACTGATAACTGTAATTATGTTAAAAAAAAATAAAAAAAATTAAATTTATTATACAAACACGAAAGGTGGTATCAGAAGAATTTTTGATTACTTACATTGCCCTAAAAGAGGGACAAGGTTTTACAGTGTCCTACGCGTAGGATATGGTCAAAAAACAATCGGCAGCGCGCAGTGACTCCTTACCGCGGTGGTGCACGGCGGAGTGGGAGTATATCCATTGCTCCCACTCCCACGCGCAGTGCACCTCCCGCCACCACCTCGTCAACTGACGAGGCGACAGCGGCCCAACACTGTTGCCGCCAGCCGCGTCGTTATTCACGGTCGGCAGCCCGAACTGCATGGCAGGGCGGGAGCATCTACCCAAACTCCCGCCCCCGCAATGGCGGCAAAGTGCTGTTTGCCATCATCGCCTCGCTAGCAAGTGGCGAAGCGACGGTTACCCAGCATTGCTGCTGCCGGCCGTGCCGTTAATGACGGCCCACAGGTGGATTGCTCCCGCCTGGGCCTGAATTAGCCAGAGTAGCACTACTCCCCCACAGAGGAAGGGAAATGGTCGCTACTCCGTTGTCCAGGATGCATCATGAGGAGGATCCGATCCATTGGGGTCCTCATCATGAGGAGGATCCGATCCATTGGGGTCCTGAAGATGTTTGTAGGACACCGCATCCCCATGGCATTGGCGTTATACCAGACCTTGACCTAAATATTTTATAATGTGGGCTTAAAATAAAAAAGTTTGGGACTCCTAGTCCCCAAGGAGCTGCATAGAATTTATTCAGCGTGTTTGAATAAAAAAAATGAAACAAGTTGCTCAAAATTCCAATTTTCAAAGTTTTTATTGTCCATTAAATAAAAATAAAAATAATTTAGTGTACATATTTCGTATGTTGTCAACTCTGTTACAAAAAGATTTTGTGCCATAATGAATACGTACATTCAAATATTTTTTACATATAGCTTTAATTAAAAGAGAGTAATGGTTTTCAGCAATAGGTCGATGGACTAATTAGCCGTTTTTCTTGAAATTTTTCTACAATTGCGGACAGTTTGCCGTTTTTCTTCATAAGACGCTGATTTTTCGAACGTAATATAGCCAACTTCTTTGTCGTGTCTGGGCTAAAAGCGCCTGCCGGTTTAATTGCTTGAATAGTTTCTGTTTCCGTGGTGTTATCTCAACCTCCGTGGACTTTTCAATCAATGTTGAGTGTTCAACCTAAAATTAATTTAGAAAAAGGGGATTTTAATAATAATAATAATTTAAATTGCTACTAATATTAATAAACATTTTCTCGATTCATTGAAACTATAGATACGAGTAATTACAATTATAAACATATTGAAAGAGAATTTTATGTTTACCCTTTTATTCAATCTCTGTATCAAATTGTATCAGATTATCTTCCGAAATGACAAACTTTAATACTAACTTCCATCTCCTAGTCCTATACCCCCCCTCACCTCTATCCCCTTTTACGCGATCAAAGGTAGTCTAGGTCCGTTCCCAAGCTCTAATCCATCTTTGTGCCAAATTTCATCAGGATATCTTCAAAAATGGCAAACTTTCATGCCCAATTTAACCCTTTAAACCCCCCTTTTGGCGATAAAAGGTAGCCTATGTCCATTCCTAAGCCCTAATCCAGCTCTGTGCCAAATTTCATCAAGATCGGTTCAGTGATTTAGGCGTAGACAGACAGACAAAGTAACTTTCGGAATTAGAATATAAGTATGGATCACCTGCGTAGATATGGACGCGATTTCCATTGGTACTTGTTTAGATGTCGACGCAATTTTCGTTGATACTTGAATGGATATAGACGGCATTTCCATTGGTACTTGGTAAGGGGTCGACGCGATTTCCATTGGTACCTGGTTAGATGTTGGCATGTCTTCCCTTGGTACCTGGATGTGAAATAAAAAAAATATTAACAGGAATGGAGTGAACAGTGGATGGACATCATACAGATACTCAAATACAAGAAGCTTAACATCTACATGATCTTACCATCAGATGCACGATGTGCTTTTCCCATTACAAAGTAGGTATGTAGTTTAAAAAAAAAACTAGACTAGGTACCTACCATTAATACAATAAAATAGTAACTAACCTCTTCGACAACATGAAGTGTAGGGATCGAGAACGCTTTTAGGTATGTTTTCCTAAAACAACTTTGTTCAAAATGTCTCGAGCATATTCGAGTGTAATTGGTCGGTTGCCAGTTTAGTCGTCCTGCGGCACGAATCCATAATTGACGGATTGCAGAGTCCTTTGGAAATCTGAAACAACAGTTTCATTAATATGAAGTTTTAAGAATAAATAAAATATACCCCTCATTATGGGTAATTTACCAGTACCTCAACTGGTATCCCTAAAAAATCTATAACCTAGATCAGTGTTTCCCAATTAGTGGTACGCGTACCCCCAGGGGTACGTGGAGTTGCATTAAGGGGTACGTGCGGCTATCAGTAAAAACAAGAACGATTTCCAAAATATTATTTTATTACGATCATCATCATAAAAGCACGGAGCAGCGAGCACTATGACCGATAACTGGACCGTGCGCTATCCCGCGCCTCCCGCATCTCGCGTTATTCGGCCACTCCCGCCACCCGTCACCGGTTCCCACTTCCCGCCAGTTCAGCTTTTGTCGTAAGCCGTGTAACAGTGTTTTGTTTTGGTTGTGAATTAAGTACTAAGCGTCGCGTTACCTCGGCCTAATATACTTTGGAAAAAGCGTAACGTGTTACGCCGACGACACCCTCGTTACGGCGCGGGGAGCAACGCACCGAGACGCAGCACTAAAGGCCACGGCAAGGGTTGCTCAAGTCGTGGGTCGGATACGGCGGCTGGGTCTCAAGGTCGCCCTTCACAAATCCGAGATTCTGTGCTTCCACGGACCTCTGATGGAGCCACCTGCGGGATCAAGACTGCCCTCGATGAAGTATCTGGAGCTCGTACTCGATGGCCGGAGGAACTTCGGACATCACTTCCGAAGTTTTGGTCCCAAAACTCAGGGGGGCATCATCCACACTAGCGCGGCTGATGCCCAACATCAGGGGACCCAACGCTCCCTACAGAAGACTGTACCTGGGGATCGTGCGAAGTATGGCCCTATACGGGGCCCCCATATGGGCGGAGACCCTGACGGCCAGCAATGAGGCTAGACTGCTGGGCCCGCAGAGGGCGATCGCCGTCAGGGTGATAAGGGGATACCGCACGATCTCCGGTGAGGCGGTATGTCTCCTAGCCGGGACCCCTCCATGGGAACTGGAGGCGAGAGCCCTTGCGTCACTGTTTAGATGGCGCAAGAAGGCGCTGGAGCGGGGCCAAAGGCCTGCGTCTCGAGAAATCGAGGCCCAGCGGTCCCTGCTCCACCAGGAAACCGTGGAGACATGGAAGGTGCGACTTGAGCAACCAAAGGGGGGATTCGCCACAATCGCGGTCGTCAGACCGGTCATGGACGAGTGGCTGGAGAGGAGACACGATGCTCTCTCCTACCGGTTGTCACAGATACTTACCGGACACGGTAGCTTCGGTAGGTATCTGTGGCGAAGACACCGGGAAACGCAGCGATGACACCGCGCTCTACACACTGGTGGAGTGCACGGCGTGGGCGCAACAGCGCCAGGTCCTCGTGGTGGGTCTGGACGTGGACACTGTCTCGCTCGAGACCATGGTGCGAGCCATGATCTCCAGCGGGAGTAAGTGGGACTGCCGCCTTTTACTGTGAGCAGGTCATGCTCGTGAAAGAGACGGCCGCCGACGTGTCATCGCCGAAGACTACCAGCCTCCATGACCGGGGGCCTGAAGACGGTGAGAGGGCTGCTCACCGTCAGCGTGCGTCAGCAAGCAGGATCACACCCGAAACCCCCCAAAGACGCGGGATAGCACCCGAACCACCCCCTGGGCGAGGCCGCAGTGGCGGCCGTGGGTCTGTTGGGAGTCCTGGGACATCCTTCCGAGGGCTTACCCGGAGCTCCCAACCATAGGCTGTTGGGCGTAATGTGAGGTTTTTTAGTCGGTAGGAGTCCGGCATAGCATCCATGATAGATTTTCTCTCACGGTAAAAAAAAAGAAAAACCTATCTGTAAATCCAGGGAGAAACTACTACCTGTATACCAAAGTTCATCAAAATTGGTCCTGGCGTTTGAGCGTGAAGAAGTAACAAACATACACACACACTCACAAACTTTTGCATTTAAAAAATATTTGTGTGATTCCTTTAATAAGGGGTACGCAGGTTTGAGTACATTTTTATAGTGGTACACAGCAAAAACTAATTGGGAACCACTGACCTAGACCAGTCGTACGGCCGAACTGTCAAACGTCACTGGCCGCCGACGCCCAACACCTTCGCGAGCGTTGGCGGGAACAGCGGTTGCGCGCCGAGCTTCACAAAATTAATTCTTATTTCTTTTAGAGGAGTCGCACTACAGAAATACTTACTGTTTCATCATGCTGGATAACTGACGAAAATAACTAAACTAAATCCGAGGATATCCGATGTGTAATGGATTAATGAAATGTCGCTGAAAATTACGATGGTTAAAATGAAGTAGTATTCTTATGTTTTACCATGTAATTCAAAATAAAACCAGTTTTAAGTCTTATATTTTTTTATTTACCAAATATACACACAAACACGTTACCCAAAAATAAAAAAAAAGAATTTGTAGATACAAAATCTCCGAAAATAAATTTATCAATATTAGCGTATTTTCATTGCCAAAAATTGTCATCTTCACATGCTATTATAATTAATTTTACCTCGATTTGGGACGGAAATATTTATAACAGCTGTTAAACAACACCTTTTAAATGCAAAACAAGAATAATTGAATCAAAATAAACAAAAATATTAATAAAATAAAAGTATTAAAGTTATACATTTTTTGCGTATTTACATTGGCCAATAAAAAAAACTATTAATAAATATACACTGAAATAAATAAGTATATATTATAAAATAATATATCATTCAATGTAAAAAATAAAACCATAAATAAAAGCAGAATAAACTAAAATATTTAATACTTACCCCGTAACTAATTGGAACGCTAATGGCGGCTCAACAGAAAATTTATTTATCACAATCAACTCGAAGTTTCTGATGTTTTTTCTTTTAATGTTACTCTGCACGCTATGTTAATCATTATTATAAACTCATCCTGCATTATTTCCGGCCTGGATGAAAGAGGATAACACCGGATATAAACGGATATAAACTGGCATTAAGATGACCGTGGGCGTCGGAGCCGATGACAGTTCTGTCACTATAGTGCACGTGGGCGCCATACTGGATAAATTAAAAAGTAGATAAAAATGGCGGACAAGTCAGGCTTTTGTTTCGAGTTCGATAATTTTAACTTACAACTTTATTTGGTTGGTTATCACACTTGTTATTGTAAAAATAAATCATTATTTTGAGCCATTATTTCTACTTTAAAGAACTTGTTAATATGCTACGGCTCATAATCTGTTATTATCTTTACAAAGCAAGGGATATTTTATCTAAAAATCGTACTTACTGCTCGTTCGCTCTAACTTTGCCGCTCGGCTCGATACTAAAGTCGAATTTTTAATTAGACGAAGTAAATTGACAGCAACTAATGTCACTTCTTCATACAATGTTGCGTAATTCGGGTATATGCCTCTACGCCAGCGGCAAAGTTAGAGCGAACGGGTAGTACGTATGATAGGTTATGTTTTGTGATTTCCGCTCACTACGGCTTTTGCAGCCTATTAAATAACATATCACCATGTTCAATAGATGAGTTTTAAGCAAAAATTATCTGCCTTCTTAGTTACACCACTTAAATTACTGTCTATTACAACAAAATCCCACAACAATTAACGATCACAACAAACTTGTTGGTCACTTTACCTATAGCTTTATGGTCACAACCTGCACTTGTGTGACCAACAAAAAAAACAGAAACTCTGACAAAGACAGAGAATACACTTTTTGTCCTTTTCATTCCTTACTGTTTTTTGTATGTTGTGTCTCGTTCATACGTGGTATTATTATTTGCGTAGCTAATCCAGGGTATACTTGATCCTAGGGCACTACCAAGTGGTACTAGTAGTACTGGTTAATCGTTGCTTTTTAAAAATTGTCCCACGTACTAAGCGGTGAGTCATGTTGCCGTTTTGAAAGAGATATTCGATATTTTTTGAAGCCCTCACTTGGCTTAACGACTGCCATTTTACTGGCAACTGAGAGCAACGGCTTAACGAGCGTACAGAATCATGAAAACGCTCGCAATTAAAATTTTCACAAAGTAGTCACCCTTATGTCAAAAAGTAGTCACCCATTATAAAAATGTCACCAAGTAGTCACCCATCCAGAACGGGCAATAGTGAAAATTACTTATTGCAGTGATCATTTAATAAGAAAATTGAGTTTGCGAAACCACGAGCGCTTCAAACTACCGTAACTATTTCAAAATCTACAAATTAAAGTTATTTATGGCGTCTTTATGCACGTTGCTATAATGAAAGTCTTTGAATCAAACGAGGGTCGATTGTACATTCGGTTGAGATTGAGACTCTAGTTGTAAAATATAGTGACCACAGTTATTCGTAATAGTTTGTCCGAAATTAATTATCTTGTTTGAAGAAGTTTGTGTACACGTCGCGTCGCGTCGCAGTTTATAAAAACAGGGCCTAGCCTAGGCTGGTCTTATGTTGACGTTTAACTTGCTGTTAAATGTCAACTTAAAGGCTCTGGCACAGAGACTTTGTATTCAGTTGCCGTATCGGATATTTAAAAAAGTTTAAAAGTCACTGTCATGTCAAAACATCTGACATCTGTCAAGAGTCAATTCGTATCGCAATTTGTACATTTTGTATACCGCAAGGAACATGTGCTCGTTCAAGAAGTAAATAACTTCATTTTACGTTTATTTCAGCGATAAAAATGCAGCAAGCTCATCGCCCGGGTAATCTAAAACAAAGCAATAAAACACACAAATCTCGTCATAGATCCAAACGGGGCATTTCAGCCGCTGTTAAAGGTTAGCGCTCACTTTTACTAGCGTGTTTATTTATAACGTTTTGAACCTAGTTATAATGCGATTTCTCTTTACAGGCAAGGTAAATGTTAAGGAGTTTGTCCGCCGAAACCGCCATATCCTGAAAAAAGATGAGCGACGTCACCAAGCACTTCAAATTCGGAAAAATAAACGCGAGGAAGTTCTATCAAAGAAACGTGCTTTAGGAGGCACTCGTAATCCTCCATTCT
Source organism: Miltochrista miniata (assembly GCA_933228765.1). Lineage (NCBI taxonomy): Eukaryota > Metazoa > Arthropoda > Insecta > Lepidoptera > Erebidae > Miltochrista > Miltochrista miniata. The sequence goes on from OW121752.1 coordinate 35,404,911, forward strand.
TGGTGTGCGTAGTACCTTTGAACGCCCAATTGGATGTGCAGTCTGCTCTTGTGATATTAAAGACTTGCTCGGAGGGAGCGCTTGTTACAGAATCTCCTAATGGCATGTTACATCTTGGGTAAGTTTCTAATTATTTACTTAAGTGTTGTTCAAAATACTACAACAGTAAGTGGTCATCAAGTCAAATAGAGCAGTCTGTTAACTACATTCCTTTTCATGTTGAAAACAACACTTGTTCCACATATTCATACAAACTTCTTGCTGCTAACATTTATTACATTACAAACTTATTTCTTTTCAGCTTACCCAACTTCAAACAAAGATTTTCTTTCATTTGCCCAGAGGTTTATAATGAATTTGCCTTGTTGGATGCACTTAAAGTTGCAGACACTGTGCTCTTTGTAAGTTCTGCTTTAGAAGAGCCTGTTGATGAATGGGGAGAAAAGGTCCTAGCCTTGGCTATGGCTCAAGGCATGCCAACACCTATTGTCGTCGCAATGGATATCGAAGGAGTACATCCCAAAAAACGCACAACAGAAAAACAAAATGTTCAAAAACTAGTATCCAAGTGGCTCCCAGAAGAAAAGATAATGCAACTAGACAAAAGTTCAGATGGTCTGAATGTATTACGTAGAATTGGTAATCAGAAACGTAACATTATACACCATAGAGAAAAGAGGCCCTATATGTTAGCTGAAGATGTTGAATACATCCCCAATACTGAAGGAGAGACTGGCACCCTTAAAATAAGTGGCTATTTACGCGGTATGCCATTAAACGTAAACAGTTTAGTGCATATAACGGGTCTTGGAGATTTTCAAATGCTTAAAATTGATGGATGGTCTGAAGATCCACATCCTTTAAATGCAGCGAAAGAAAATGGTAAATCTGGTGATGCAACAATGGAGGCAGAACTTACGAAAACATCAGTATTACAAGTGGCAGATCCTGCTAAACAGGAAAGTCTTGTATCAGAGAATGTTCCTGATCCTATGGATGCAGAGCAGACATGGCCAACTGAGGAAGAAATAGAGCAAGCTAATTTAGAGGTATATTGATTTTTATATGATTTTGAATCATTTGCTAAACCAAATATTTGAAATTATATTATTCATTCTACCGTATTTAGGTATTAGAATTTTTGTATGATCACTGAGTACAAAGATTGGAAAATGTTATTTTAGTCATATATCGTAACAATGATAATATAATATTTTTTCAGACTAAAACAAAAAAAGTCAAGAAAGTACCAAAAGGCTGGTCTGATTATCAAGCAGCATGGATTGTAGAATCAGATGCAGAAGGAGGCTCCGATGACAGTGAAAGTGATGATGAAGACGAAGAAGATGATGCATTCATGTCTTGTGAAGAGGATAATTCTGAGAACGGAGAAAAAGCTGAGGAAAATGACTATCAATCTGTAACAGAATCAGAAATAGGTCCTACTGATGAAAAGTACGATGCAATAATTGATCCTCACGAAGAACATGAAATGCTTTTAAAACTAGCGGCAGCTAAAGAGGATCAACAGTTTCCAGATGAAGTTGATACTCCTCAAGAGGTGCCGGCGAAAGAACGGTTCATGCGATACCGGGGTCTTGAATCTTTCAGAACTTCTGCATGGGATGTCAAGGAAAATCTGCCAGAGGATTTTGCGAGAATATTTCAGTTTCAGAACTATGATAGAACTAGGAGGAGAGTTTTTAAGGAATTGGAAGATAGCTTGATTAATATGGTGAGTAATTTAGTAATCTAATCACTGTATTTCTTTCCTTTAAAACTCACAGCAGCAAACTAAAAATGTCAATATATGAAAGCACGACATTACAAATCATTTCTGAGTAAAATTTTAAAGCTTTTTTCAGTTGTTCATAAAAAATTATAATAGCTCTATTACTATCTTTTAAATGTAGGTGAATACAATCACATGATCCTACATATACATATGTGAATCAATAAATAAGACTGCAATATGTTTTTATAAATCTATGGCTTCAATTTCCCATTCACAGTATGGTTTCTACATCACAATCCATGTAAAAGATGTGCGTCAAGACCTCTGGAAGGCCTTTCAAAATGCAAACCAAAACGCACCCCTCTCCGTGTTCGGTCTACTGCCTCACGAGCACAAGATGTCGGTCATGAATGTGGTACTGAAGCGTACTGGAGCCAGCGATGAACCGATCAAGAGCAAGGAGCGGTTGATCTTCCAAGTCGGCTATAGGAGGTTTATTGTCAATCCTGTGTTTAGCCAGCATACTAGTGGATCGAAACATAAGGTTGGTATATACATGTATGACATCTGATTCTATTCTATACAAAATATATAATTTTGAACCATATGATTTGAAAATATACTTAGATGAATTAAATATTAAAATTATCTAATTAATAAAAGATCAAGTCACTTTTCATCACACTGTTGTAAAATACTAAATGAGGCAAACAAGTACCAATGCAGATTCTGGCTCGAAAGTGTTCTCTGAGGCATATGAACTATTGCAATACCAGACACTCCTGCCTTTTTTTTTTAACGTGAGGGAAAAGCCTCTTGGATGCTATACCGGACTCCTACCGACTAAAAAATTGCGTGTACTTAGTGTACACACGTAAGAAGTGAAACTTCTTCAAAAACTTAATTTTCACCTCACCTTAAATTAAGTCAAAAAGTACAAAAGTACAAAAGTCCAAAAGTCCAAAAGTCCAAAAGTCCAAAAGTCCAAAAGTTCAAAAGGCCAAAAGTCCCAAAGTCCCAAAGTCCCAAAGTCCCAAAGTCCCAAAGTCCCAAAGTCCCAAAGTCCCAAAGTCCCAAAGTCCCAAAGTCCCAAAGTCCCAAAGTCCCAAAGTCCCAAAGTCCCAAAGTCCCAAAGTCCCAAAGTCCCAAAGTCCCAAGTCCCAAAGTCCCAAAGTCCCAAAGTCCCAAAGTCCCAAAGTCCCAAAGTCCCAAAGTCCCAAAGTCCCAAAGTCCCAAAGTCCCAAAGTCCCAAAGTCCCAAGTCCCAAGTCCCAAGTCCCAAGTCCCAAAGTCCCAAAGTCCCAAAGACCCAAAGTACCAAGGTCCCATCCAAAAGTCCAAAAGTCCAAAAGTCCAAAAGTCCAAAAAGTCCCAAAGTCCCAAAGTCCCAAAGTTCCAAAGTCCCAAAGACCCAAAGTACCAATGTCCCATCCAAAAGTCCAAAAGTCCAAAAACCCTTAAATGACATGCTATTCCTGGATAAAGTACTCTTAATTCGAATCCACCGTGGTGGGGAACAGAACAAAGATGGCGCGTAACCAAAAATCGTGACGTGACGTAAATTTTTTTCCAACGCCGATAAAGAAGTTTCACTTCAAAAAACCTCACGTAACGCCCAACAGCCTATGGTTGGGAGCCCCGGGTAAGCCCTCGGAAGGATGTCCCAAGACATTTTAGTCACCAAAATTGAGCTAAGATCGATTGATGATGATCTTTCAATATTTGAATAAATCGAGACAAGATTGTTCAACCTAAGCATTCTTTTCTAACTGTGAATCTGATGTAATATTTTTTTTTTATTGCAGTATGAGAGATATTTCCAGCCTGCCTCAACGTGTGTTGCATCCTTTTTTGCACCCATACAGTTTAGTCCTTCTTCAGTACTTTGTTTCAAGGTAAGTTTTTGTCTCTGTCACTCATCAACTAATAGATACTATATTTCTTGTAATGAGCATTGATGTTTATTGTTGTTTCATTCATGCCTGAATGTGCTATGAGCACCCATTTCACACTTTCATGCTCTTAAACATATAAACTATATACTTATACGACTCGCGAAACACATTTACTTACATACACCGACGTTTCGGGCACGTTGCAGCGCCCGTGGTCGCGGCTGAACGGTATACCAACTCCAAATTTCATGAGAAGACTTGGCATCGGAAATCAAATACAAATATTGAATAAAAAAGGGGGGTTAATTTTTTTTATTTTTTTTTTTATTTTTTTGTCGCACATTAAGAAATAGTTTTTTACCGCGGCAATTTGAGGTAACATGGTCGCCCGTGGCAAAACAAACACGGAGCACCCGTCTGGCTGTCGTTGTCGCTTTCTGCTGTCGCTCAGTAGCGATAGAAAGGGTGAAAATGAAAATTTATAGGACCTTTTAAACCGATTTACGGTTAAAGTATTCATGTGATTCTTTTTTCTTCATTTTTGTAATGTTTCTTGACTGATGCCACGTCACGTGACAAAATTTGAATATTCAATTTTGTTACACCTATTAGACTCTTTCTTATATCGAAATTTGCCTTGTTTTTTTTTAAATTTATGCTACCGCTTATGTTACTTCAAAATAACTTTCTAATGGAGAAAAAGTTTTTATGAAGTTTATCCATTACAAAGTAACAAACTCTTCCTCTATAAGACATTAGTAAAGATCTACCATTCATACTATTTTTGTTTCACAGGAAAAGAAAAATACAAATCTTCAGTTAATAGCCTCGGGAGTGCTGTTGTCGTGTAATCCAGACAGACTGATCATTAAGAGGATAGTACTCTCAGGACATCCTTATAAGGTAAGTGATACTGTATTATTTACTTACTCTTGCTGTCCCTTTGGCCATCATCGAAACTGTTTTGTAACCAGTTGCTATCTAAGACGTATTCGTCCTTGGTCGTACCCAGTTGCGATCTAAGACGTATTCGTCCTTGGTCGTAACCAGTTACTATCTAAGACGTATTCGTCCTTGGTCGTACCCAGTGGTCATCTAAGACGTATTCGTCCTTGGCAGTAAGCAGTTGCGATCTAAGACGTATTCGTCCTTGGCAGTAAGCAGTTGCGATCTAAGACGTATTCGTCCTTGGCCGTAACCAGTTGCGATCTAAGACGTATTCGTCCTTGATCGTACCCAGTGGTCATCTAAGACGTATTCGTCCTTGGCAGTAAGCAGTTGCGATCTAAGACGTATTCGTCCTTGGCAGTAAGCAGTTGCGATCTAAGACATATTCGTCCTTGGCTGTAACCAGTTGCGATCTAAGACGTATTCGTCCTTGATCTTACCCAGTGGTCATCTAAGACGTATTCGTCCTTGGCAGTAAGCAGTTGCGATCTAAGACGTATTCGTCCTTGGCAGTAAGCAGTTGCGATCTAAGACGTATTCGTCCTTGATCGTACCCAGTGGTCATCTAAGACGTATTCGTCCTTGATCGTAACCAGTGGTCATCTAAGACGTAATCGTCCTTGGCCGTAAGCAGTTGCGATCTAAGATGTATTCGTCCTCGGCCGTAACCAGTTGCGATCTAAGACGTATTCGTCCGTGGTCGTAAGCAGTTGCGATCTAAGACGTATTCGTCCTTGGCAGTAACCAGTTGCGATCTAAGACGTATTCGTCCTTGATCGTACCCAGTGGTCATCTAAGACGTATTCGTCCTTGGCCGTAAGCAGTTGCGATCTAAGACGTATTCGTCCTTGATCGTAACCAGTGGTCATCTAAGACGTATTCGTCCTTGGCCGTAAGCAGTTGCGATCTAAGATGTATTCGTCATTGGCCGTAAGCAGTTGCGATCTAAGGGTCCGTTCACACAGACCGGCTCGGAGAGGAGAGCAGATTCTTATCACGTTGAAAACAGAGTTTTTAGTGTTCGAAGTAAGGTTTATTTTTGCATGTGCACTGCTTTTGTCATTAAGAATGCTTGAACGCGCTTGGTGTGAAATAATAAGAGGAACTGACCGGCTTCGATCGCGTACTTTTTCTGGTTCGCGCAGCCGTTCGGCTCCGATTTCATGCTCTTTCTTGCTCGCGCAGCCGATCGGCTCCAATTGCATGCTCTTTATCGCTCGCGCAGCGGATCGGCTCCGATTGCGTGCTCTTTTCCGCTCGCGCAGCCGATCGGCTCCGATTGCGTGCGCGCTGCCCCACGCCGACCGCCATTTTGATGGCATAATTTAAACAGAACAGTTGTGTGTACTTAGACGAAAACATCACTGATGAAAACTTAATATATTTCTTCATCGGAGCTATCTAAAAGCATGTTCCGAAAAGCACATGTTATGTGACTGCGTGGATACTGGTACTGCCTTTGTAGTGAATCCACCCGGCTGCGAGCGCATCCGACCGGCTGCGAGAGCATCCGACCGGCTGCGAGGGCATTCGACCGGCTCCGAGCGCATCCGCTTCCAGCCGGTCTATGTGAAATAGTCGGCGGCTCCGCTCCGACCGGCTCCGAGCGTATACGATCCGGTCTGTGTGAAAAGAAAAGTGCGCGCCGATGCTCTCCGAGCCGGTCTGTGTGAACGGACCCTAAGACGTATTCGTCCTTGATCGTAACCAGTGGTCATCTAAGACGTAATCGTCCTTGGCCGTAAGCAGTTGCGATCTAAGATGTATTCGTCCTCGGCCGTAACCAGTTGCGATCTAAGACGTATTCGTCCGTGGTCGTAACCAGTTGCGATCTAAGACGTATTCGGCCTTGGCCGTAAGCAGTTGCGATCTAAGACGTATTCGTCCGTGGTCGTAACCAGTTGCGATCTAAGACGTAGTCGTCCGTGGTCGTAACCAGTTGCTATCTAAGACGTATTCGTCCGTGGTCGTAACCAGTTGCTATCTAGGACGTATTCGTCCGTGGTCGTAACCAGTTGCGATCTAAGACGTATTCGGCCTTGGCCGTAACCAGTTGCGATCTAAGACGTATTCGTCCTTGATCGTAACCAGTGGTCATCTAAGACGTATTCGTCCTTGATCGTAACCAGTGATCATCTAAGACGTATTCGTCCTTGATCGTAACCAGTGATCATCTAAGACGTATTCGTCCTTGGCCGTAAGCAGTTGCGATCAAAGACGTATTTGTCCTTGGCCGTAACCAGTTGCGATCTAAGACGTATTCGTCCTTTATTAAGTATGTGTCATATATCTATTACAGAGAACCCAGTTGTAAATGTTTAACATAGTCCAGAAAATCTAGAGCAAAAAAGGTGCAAACTATGTATCTATGTCGTCCTTGGCCGTAAGCAGTTGCGATCTAAGACGTATTCGTCCTTGATCGTAACCAGTGGTCATCTAAGACGTATTCGTCTTCGACCGCAAGCAGTTGTGATCTAAGACGTATTCGTCCTTGGCTGTAACCAGTAGCGATCTAAGACGTATTCGTCCTTGGTCGTAAGTAGTTGCGATCTAAGACGTATTCGTCCATGGTTGCGCGAATAATCGTGATGTTATGTAGCCTATATAACCTTCTTCTAAAAATGGACTATGAAACTTTAAAACATTTTTCGAAATCAAGCTGTCAAGTTCCTAAGATCCTAGCTTTCAAACAAATTCTTCAGGTTTATACTATTACTATAGAATAAAATTAACCCATTTTACAGGTAAACAAGCGGTCAGCGGTAATCAGGTTCATGTTCTTCAACAGAGAAGATGTGTTGTACTTTAAACCTTGCAAGCTACGAACGAAGTACGGACACACGGGACATATCAAGGAACCTTTAGGTAAGTGCACCATTTTCCTTGCATTTTTTGACACGCTTTTATTAGGTCGACCTGTATGTAACTATGTATATAATGGAATTTAAGGTAACTAAATTAACCATTTTCCAAGGATCGTAGCGCCATGAAAATTGGCAGTTGTATGTATTTCGGATGACAATACAATAATATGGTACTGTCGAACTGATCTGATGATGGAACAAGATACGAACTGGAACTTCATGATGGAACATCGTATCATAGCTGTGTTCGGATTCGTTGGAGAATCCTAGAATGATTTCCTCAAAAAAAAATTGACTAAAAAAGTTTCATTTTAGTAATTCTTTTATTTGTTGTTTGCAGGTACCCACGGCCACATGAAATGTGTGTTCGAAAGTCAGCTCAGATCTCAGGACACGGTGTTACTCAACCTGTACAAGCGAATATTCCCCAAATGGACCTATGAGAATTGCATTGTTACTGATAGACCTAGTAAAGATGATATGATGGAGTGATGTAGAGATAGACGAATATATCTGTTAAAATATAAAATGATTTCGTTGTTCTTAAATTAATCACTTATTAAGACCTAATTCTTTGCATTCCATGGATGGAGAGTGCGGGCGCCGAGTCCATAGCGTGGCACAGGGTGGAATACGCCGACGGCGTCTCGGACTTGCGACCCATTTGAGTAGGTTTAGGGTGGCCACATTACTATGCGCATAAACGCTCACCTTCCACCGTCAGCAATGTTCCCTCCCCTGCCCAATTAACACGAAATGTAACCCGGTTGTCAGTAAAACGACTTTCGATTTTTTTTGTTTGACGCAGGCGAAGGCGCTCCGCCTTTACGCGCCGTTATTCCAGCCGCGGAGGCAACTGGGACGGTGTGTGGGACTCCCACCCCAGTACGGAAAGGGACCGTCCTACCCACTAAACCCCACGGTGTTCCTCCTCACGCTAAAGCTGGGCCGAGAGATATCAAGATTATTCACCTCGACCCGGCCCGGGGCGCCCCGGTAAATCGGTGCTCTCCTCGGGGGAACCAGATGGGCGGCTCCCCAGAGCTCCTTGTGGAGATTAAAACGACGCCCGCACCTCCACCGATCTCAGGCGCCCCTATGCTTACAGAGTGGGTAGAAAGCGACTGGCGCGGGCGTGCTCCGGTTTACCCATAGATTTAGAATTTTTCGGGTTTACCACTGTTGACCGAAATTCATTTGACGTGTGACCGATAAAACATTAGGCCATTCTACTACTGATCGAATGAACAATTGACCAAAAGAGTTTTTCGACCAAACGTTCATTCGATCAGTAGTAAAAATACCAAATGTTTGTTCGATAAAAACTCTTTTCGTCAATTGTTCATTCGATCAATAGTAGAATGGCCCAATGTTTTTTCGGCCACACGTCAAAATGATCAAATGAATTTCGGTCACCACTGGTAAACTCGGCGTGCTCACCGCCATGTGACCGTTGTCCCCCGACCTTACGCCCACGGTCAAGAAACAATTGGGGCGGGCAGTGAACTCCTTACCGCGGCGCCCCCGAACTGCACGGCAGACAGGGCGGGAGTATTTACTCAAACTCCCGCCCCCCACGCAATCTCTCTCACACTTTGCCGCCATCGCCATACAAATGTGGCGAAGCGACGGCGCCAAATTTTTAACTGTGTCTCACAACCTGTGCCTGTTCATTTCAATACGGCAGTAGGCTCACCACCTGTTACGTGGACACAAAACTATAAGGTAGCTGCTGCCGGCCATGCCGTTAAAACGACTTTTGTTAAGCCAGGTTGAAGGCCTTAAATGTAGCTTGAAATTTTTAAACTATGGGTCTCACAACCTGCTCCTGTCCATTTCAATACGGCAGTAGGCTCACTTCCTGTTACGTGGACACAAAACTATAAGGTAGCTGCTGCCGGCCACGCCGTTAAAACGACTTTTGTTAAGCCAGGTTGAAGGCCGTAATTATCTCTTGAAAATTTTTAACTATGGGTCTCACAACCTGCGCCTGTTCATTTCAATACGGCAGTAGGCTCACCACTTCTTACGTGGGACATAAAACTATAAGGTACCATGTGGGCGTATACAATGCCTGTGCCTATTCCTTCGAGGATAAAGGCTGACTATATGTATGTAAGAAAAAAACCACAGTAAGTTTTCCACATCTTTATTGACACATGAAGCGCAAGGCCTACGTACACTGAACATCAGGGTAGCACTCATCGCTACTAACCTAACTTTGCCCAATAATCTCATAAGGCAGTGAAACGACAAACATTCGTCTATAACATATTATAAGTCGAATTAACTAAGTAATCTCATTTTAATACTATAGGCTGTAGAGATTGTACAGCTTGTAAAAAAGTCGAAAAAATTGGGAGCGCCACTGTACTGTTCAAATAAAATAGAAACAACACGGCCGAAATATCTGCGAACCTGGCTTATGACGTCATGTAAACTGTACGGCATAATCCGCGCGCAACGAGGTGGAATCTTGTCACATACCACACCATCCAATCGCTCGGGTTCGGGTTCTACTAAATCGGCGAAAACGGGGTCAGGTGCGGGGAAGCGCGAGGGGAAGCCAGGGTCGCAGATATTTCCGCCGTGTTGTATATTTATTTTACCCTAAAATTGCAATACTTCATTTCGTTAATGAAATAAGTGACTTTTTGACAATGCCGCCAACATGCAGAAAATTATAGAGACAAAACATAAACAAAGAAAACAGTAGTTGTCAAACTTTTTTAACCGGTATTTATTGTGTGTTTAATAGATAAAAATGTGGAAGCAAAATAAGACTAAGTATGCATCTTCGATATGCCGTCTATATTTACATAAGTGTAAAATGTATTTTTTTTAAAGTAACAAAATGTGTACATTTTGTCTCACGCCCAAGTAAATACAGAACTAAAATTCGGATCACAGAACAGTGGAAGCAATAAGCTTGCCCTGTTATTATGTAAGACAAACAAACAAAACTACCAGCCATGCATCTCTGTTTACCCATGAGTGCACTGTTGACCTCAATATAAACATGAATCTCGTGTTCAGTACGTTCAGCCTCAGAAGTAGATGAATACTGTTCAAATTTACGAAATAGATTCATGAATGGAAACGTACACATGGTACTTGTGTGTAACCATATTTTTATAAATTTTATAGAAACATTGTTCCAAGCAAGTGGTATGTGTAAGTTTTCATTTAGGAATTAATTTCGTAATTGTAAATTGTGTATCTAATTTAGAGGCTGACTGTACCTACATAGAACAAATTATTTTATTGGTGTTACTTTACATGCGTTTAATTTCATTTTGGTGTAATACATCTGTTTATACTTACTCTACGGACCCAAAAAAAAAAAAAATCTCAACTTACTCAGTGTAGCTTGCAAATGCCTGATAAATTATGTGTACAAACAATGAAGGAATTGGTTTTTAACGTTTTTAGTATAAGGATTTTTTTGTAAAACAAATAAAAAATTGGGACAGTTTGCAACTTCAACTGACAATCGTCTGTACTTTTTTTTAGGTCTGTGGTACTTTAAAATCTTACAATTGTATTGAAACCGTAACTCGATCGTTCAATAAAAGCCCTATAGATATAATAATAATATTTATCGACTTATAATATATTATAGACATAAAAATAAATCAATAGTTGCGGAGAAAACCACACATAATTACTTCATTAATACAAAAAAATAGTGTTAACATTAAGAGAAAGAAAAAAAAAAACATATTTTTTTTGCATTCTCTGCGTTCGTGCGTTCACGAGATTATTACATTAATATAATATTAATAGTAACTATTAATGAATGCAAACAAATTGTACTATTCGGTGTGTTAGTGGATATTATACGACTCAATAACGTACATTAATGTTTTGTAGAGTATTTTCATGCAGTAACGGCTGCTTTGTCAAATAGAACCTTATACTCGTACAGATAGATCGTATATTGTAATGTAGGAATGATCTCCTGTGTGTCTTGTGTTGTATAAAGCATTCAGATATTATTGCTATTTCTATAGTTTGTTTCTGCTTATAAGATGTAACTTTAAAACGGTACCATTTTAGGACTATGGGTATGATATAAAAAAAAGGCTTGGAAAAAAAGCTACTAAGTTCTGGACAAAATACAATATTCAGACAAATTCGGAAAAAAATCATGTACTTATTCAGTTTTGTTTTCAATGTTTGAATAGAAAATGTGGTGCAAATTCTGGTCGATTTTATAGAATTAATAGCTAAAGTATAATGTAATTCGATAGGTACATAAAATGTATCAATTGCACAATGAATATTAACAGTTCCTTAGCAATATCTGAATGCGTTATAAAAGACAGTCATATAATATTAAGATCACAAATGAAAAAAAAAAAACAGATGTTCAAAACATGAACTTTATTCCTAATGACTCGAGTCTGCTTTTATTTGACACACGGACCTAAAGAACTATGGACGTAATCTCAACTTACTAATGGTGAAGCTTAAAAACCACCTAAAATTATAATAACGACGTGTTTAAAGTAAATAAATATACATTGAAGAATTTTAAAAACATTGCTTTGGGACTATTAAAAGATTTAAACAAATTATTTTGATACAAAAAATCCTGCATCGCACTTTAAAAGTTCTCTTCTTTAAGGCGTAGGCAACGCTATTTTTCCAATAAAGACATTAGTCGCCAAACTCGTAGGAATGGGGGTAATAGATGTTACTATAATATAGAAGATTTCATTTGTGTCATAGTATAAAATATAAAATGGACCGACGACCTAAAGAAGGTTGCAGGGAGTGTCTGGATGAGGAATGCGCAGGACCGTGTATTGTGGCGGGAGAGGCCTACGTCCAGATGTGGACTGCTATAGGCTAATTTGATGATAAAGTATTAACTACTAGCCGATGCGCGCTGCTGAGCCTGCTTGAAATTCTGTACTCGTTCCCGCTTCCCGTGGGAACATTTTCCAGGGATGAAAAGTAGCCTTTGTGTTATTCCGGACTATACTCTATCCCTGTACTAAATTTTAGCTAGGTCCATTCAGCTGTTAGAGCGTGATTGAGTTACAAACATCCAAACATCTAAACATCCAAACATCTTCACAAACTTTCACATTTATAATATTAGTAGGATAGTAGGATTAGTAGGAAGTAGGATTAACGCATTCTTTCACAGTTATTAACATACCTATACGTAATAATTGATTAACACATCAATTATTACTTGAATCGTCAATTGGCATTATAAAAAATTTAATCTCAATTTAAAAATCTCTAGTCAATTATGAAATAAACAGGGTCCTAAAAATAGACTCAACTCTATAGATGAAGTAATCAATTTATTTGTAAGAATTTAAAAGGTTATGATGACGGTGGTTTGACGTTTTTGAATAGGTCTAGGTCTTTTAAAAGTAATAAATATCCCATTGATAGTTGCAGCTTCACGACATCACTATGTAAAATTACGTCCGTTGTTTTTTTAGGTTCGTGAAAATAAAAGTAAAAAAAATAGGGAAAAATACATTACAATGTTAACTAGCAAAACTTAGTAATTTCTCATGTGTTAAATTATAGGTACAAATAAAGTCATCGCAATACAAGTAGTTATTAGCTTACACAATCTATCATTCAAGCGCCATCTTAGCCGCATCATTAACTTTTTTAATTAAATATAATACATTATTAATCTGTAGAACTGTATAGATATCTGGATATAGTTTTTTTTAAAAGGCATATTAAATTTCAGAACGGACAGGCTTGTGAATTTTAGCATTCGGAATTCTATTTTTGAATTGCGCGGCATTTAGTATTTTTTTTATACGGGTATTTTTTTTATACAGAAGGCAAAGGTTGTTATGCTTTAGGTTTTTTATTGCGTCGTTTTTTGACGTCCACGGGGTCTGTGGGCGAAGGCTTGGCGCTAGTTGTGTTGGGTGACACTCCTGACTTGTTATAGAGGTTGTTGAGGAACTCCTCTAGATTAGGATCGTGGCTGGAAGAAAATAAATATAGTGCTTAAGTGTCTTTTAACATTTAAAAATATAATTATTTTAAATGTTTAGATGAAAAGCAGCTAGTGTCAGGCCAGGTGTAGTATTCCGCAGGACTCTGTGTTAGGGTCACTTCTGTAACATCGGCTACGATGGATTGATCAAAATATAAAATCCAAATTCGCAATCCCGAGTCCAGTACATTACATCTAGCACTGCAATAGCATCGCCACTGCTAAAATCAGTTTACCCCTCAACTATATCATAAATAAATAAATACCCCTCGGCTAAATCAGTATGCCCCTCGGGTATACCAGTTTACCCCTCTGCTATATAAGGTTACTTCTCTACTATATCAGTTTACCCCTCTACTATATCAGTTTACCCCTCGGCTATATCAGGTTAACCCTCAGCTATATCAGTTTACCCCTCTATTATATCAGTTTACCCCTCAACCGTAGCAGGTTACCCCCTCGGGTATATCAGTCTAACCCTCGAGTACATCCGTTTTCCTCTCAGCTATACAAGTTTACCCGCGTATATATCAGCTTACCCCTCAGCTATATCAGTTTACCCCTCAGCTATACAAGTTTACCCCCGTATATATCAGCTTACCCCTCAGCTATATCAGTTTACCCCTCAGCTATACAAGTTTACCCCCGTATATATCAGCTTACCCCTCAGCTATATCAGTTTACCCCACAGCTATATCGGTTTACCCCTCAACAATATCAGTTTACCCCTTTAAAACACTTTAAATCAAAGTTACAGTGCGACATACCCAGTGGAGGGTCTCTGGTTGAGGTCTGCCGCGGCGGCCGCCTTGTTCCCCAGCACGATGCGGTACTGCACCACGTGGCAGTCCGGCCGCAGCTGCTTCAGGTTCTTTTTCTGGAACACACAATATGCTTGTGATGTCACGTATAAATATAAAAATAGAATAAACTTTATTGCACACCAATACAAAAACATTCCGAGATTATAGCAGTAAAATGTACGTTAGTCTGTAAAATATAGCTTAATCTCTGTGGTAGTTGTTTCAAAGTAAACAAAAATAGAGTTACTTCTGAATAAGCTCGGATGGGAGAACTGCATGAAGCCGTTCATACCCCTATATTTCTGTTATTAGCGGATGTTTAGCAAATTTAGACACAACAGTGAAGTGCCTTTCTCAGACACGTCCCAACAATAATTTTTATATCTTCATCGCAAGGATCTTCCAAGCCGTTTGGGAGTTACAGTAGCGCGACCAAATAGTACGGACGCACTAACACACCACACATATTGTATTGAGTGGAGTCTGGGTGTTTGTAATTTAAAAGTATATAAGTATCAATATCCGTGGTCTGATTGATATTCATAATACAAAGCAGATTATTCCTAACTTACTTTGAGATCAGATAGCGTTGTGTGAAAATGTCTGTCAGTCTAATCTATTATTGTAGTAAAACTTCTTTAGGTGCAACTAGGGAGTAACTCAGATTTTTTTTCTGACGGAAGTAACGCTTACTATTTGAATCATAGATTTAGAATTTTTTCGCTACTACGGAATGAATGATATTAATATAACATTTGATGCCGTAAAATAAGACCTGTATTATTGTACCTATGTTTACGAAATAAATGAAATCTGAATCTGAATCCGTCAATGGCAAAGAAGATTTACTTCAATCGCGCGTAAAGGTTACACACACACACTTTTTTTCTTCTTCTTTGGTTGAGTAGGCATTGCGCTCGCAAACGTGCAAACTAAGCTTGGTGGGTATGTTCTAAAATAACCTACACCGCTATCCCTCTCTCTAATTGCGATGGCGATGGTTACATTCTTATTTTTGTACATTTTATAGTGTCCTTACCTGACAGCTGGCCCACTGCGTGATCTGGTAGACGGCTCCGTCCATACACGCGTAGTACATCACGAGCAGGCCCATCATACTCGACTCCGCCCATATGTCACCCTGCAACCACCGAACAATTACTTTAACTCAAATCTATATTATACATTTTTTTGGTGTTTGTAACTGTCTGTGTGTGAGATGCGCGGTCGCCAGCATATATCTCTTATACCACCAAAGCGACAGACAAGCATAAGGCCCACCTGGACGTTAGCAACCCCAGAGGTGATACTCTAAAGTTGCCAACCATGTAAAAACCTTCTAAGACCTCTAGAAATACGGCACAAGTTGAATGGAGATGAACAAGTGTGAGTGAGGCGCGCCTATTGCCTTATGGACTCAGTGTTCAGAAAACGATCGCGACAGTCCTCGGATAGGTGACCACTTTGGGTCATTTGCATGCGTTTCCATGCTTAGCAAGGCACTTGTCGGTAAATTGGCAGTCGTAAAGCCAAGTTGCAGACCTCATGTGCGGCTTAAAAAATTTGAAGATGTTCATTGCAACACGGCAATAGGCTCACCACCTACACAACTAAGGGTGAAATGTGGACTCTGCCGACCCCTTCGGGTATAAAGGCGTGTATGTAAGTATGAATGTATGTCTGTGTGTGAGTGTTTACCTCTTTAGCGGAGTGTCGTATCTTGCACTGCACGCAGTAGCGCGCCGCATAGCACGGCCGGTCTGTTAGTACGCGCTTGTGGCGACGCCCGCAGTTCGTGCATCTACAACGATTAAACATTAATGTATACTGTATTTCAATAGCTTTGCGCAAAAATGTAAACAAACACTTCCTCCTATATATCCATAGTTACTTGCAATTGAGTATTCACCCTGATTATATTCCAGTATCCAGGAGTCATACAGTGTTCTTACAATCATTTCGACACCAAATAACTTCTTTATGATAGTTTATGTTCATTTAAAATACGTACTCAGGATAGTAAAACATTCAATGATTTGTTAGACAACGATTGTCAAAACATGACATGTTTACATTATTGCCAGATCGGGCAGAATAGGACTATATAAAAACTGGCCAAGTGCGAGTCGTACTCAAGCACAGAGAGAGCTGTATCAAAAAACGGCAAAAAATCACATAATTGTAGTACAAGCGGCCCCCTTACCCCTCCCCCCCCGCCCTTTTTTCTGTTGTTATAGCGGCAATATAAACACGCCATCTGTGAAAATTTCAGCTCTCTAGCTATTACGGTTCCTGAGATACAGCCTTACGGCGGCGGCGGAGAGACAGACGAACTACGGCACCTTAATAAACAGTCCAAAAATAATTGGTCCGTTTTAGCCCCTCTCTATAAAATAGATTGCAGAGGGGCTTATGGCGAGACTTGTGTCTGTAGTCTGTGACTTTGTTGCATTATATTACGTCACTAGGTCACGTTGATTATCTGTTCAAAGTTTGAAATAAAACAAAAATGACAACGTCAATCGCAGTGAACTTTCACAGAGGGGCAGTTGAGTGAGATCGTCTCACGGCTTCTTGTTGATATTTGAGAAAACGTCACTCTTATTGGTAGATCCAGAATATGCGAAAGTCCGTTCAATGGGAGCAGCTGAAGTTTTGCCTGTACCAGTTTTTGGATACAGATATTGCGAAGAAGACCAAAGACTTCTATATAAACTGAGGTAGACATGCCCTACGCACCGATTTTTGAAACCTATAAACTGAGCTAATTAGCAGCGTTGCTCGCACTGTTTTGAGTCAAAACTTCGAAAGTAGGTGCTCGACTTGCAATCGGAGTCCATACGCCTTCTCTTTTACTCTGTTTCTATTTGTATATTGCTATTATGTGTGGTGACAATTACGTTAAAAATATTTATAAGTGAGTGTAGTCTTATTAATATGTGTATTTGAGGATTGCTTTTGAAATCTCGTTTGTTAGAGTACGGCGCGTCTTTGAAGAAGACTAGTTTGATTATATGCTCTTAAGAGCGCAAGTAGTTAGAAATATCGGAAATAGCCGATAACACATGACAAATGCATCTTGGCATGGCACCTAGAGGTATATGAGCGCTAGTTACCTGATGGTGTTGGCAGCGAACTCCATCTTGTCGTGCAGCTGCGCCAACAGTTGGCTCAGTTCCCCCCACGCCGCTTCTACGTGCCGGGACTCTAGAGCGCGACGCTCGTACGCTTCTCTACGCTCCTGCAATGAGGATCCGTAACGTTTTTAGGTAATAATGCAGATTTATAGACCTAAGAAATCCTTATTAAACAGTGCAAAAATTTTTGTTCTACGACGAATATTGAAGAAGTTGTGACCAAATAACTAGAGAAGTTCGCTGAGTGTCTGACGCGGTAGCTTGTGATTCACATCACCCAAATCGCTGCCTGTTAGCTGGAGCCGCGGTATAGACGCGAAGGGTTTTGTTTGATTTTTGTAACTATGTTTGAGTGTGAGTTATTGCTTAAATATATCCGTAAGTAATAGTCCGATTTAGATAATTCAAAAAAAAAATATTATGAAGTCCTAGAGAATAACGGGGATAAATTTTTTTTGGAATTTGCTATACCTTTACTGATCCTCATTGTAAATAACTAGCTCGGTCAAACGACTCATCGGGCAGGCTGTTGATATTAAAAACTTGTAGTTTATGCAATAATTGTCTGTCTTAGTTAATGCGGCTCTTCAAAATTTTGCTCTTCTGACTCAAAAGGTTGCCGACCCCTGACCTAAGTGAAACGGACAGTCGCTCCGGGCAACCGACGCGACGCGACGCGAACTTAGGATCTGCAGCGGACGACGATAGCTACGAAGAATGAAAACCCGATACAAAGCGCGCTGAGGTCCCGGATCTGCCCAAAAGTTTGTGTGCCTCTATGGGCGACTTGAAAAATTTCAACAGCGGGCAGTCACAACCTCCGCCTGTCCATATCAACACGGCATCGGCTCACCACATATTACGTGGGACAAAAATCTAAAAAAGGGGAGTAAAAGGCGTGACCATGATGTTTGTATGTCAGGGTAAACCGACTAAATACACAGCAAAACGCACAGTTGTATAGTTTTCCTGCTTGGGTCCTATTTCGCATCTGATTAGGGTCTGATTAATATGAAACTGAGAGAAACCTACGTCAAAAGTGGACTGTGACAAGCTTATTTGATTGTAATACATTAGACAAAGTGTGGAAGCAGAGCATGCCTCTTATTTTTAACGTGAGTAAAATCCTACAGGGTTGCTATGCCGGACTCCTACCGACTAAAAACCACACGTATCCTACCGAACAGCCTACGGTTGGGAGCCCTGGGTAAGCCCTCGGAAGGATACCCTAGGAAGAGCATGGCTCTGCCCCATAAGTATGTATGTACTAGATGGCTTTTGTGAGGATTTTTTTCCCGTTTAACAAATTTCAGCCAGATCCATCCAGCTGTTAAACCCTGAAAGAGTAACAACTTACGGATTAAAAATATTGGTAAAATGTATTCTTACCGGCTCTCCTATAAGATCAAAAGCATGTTGCAGTATTTTGAACGCTTCTTCAGCGCCAGGCTGCTGGTTTTTGTCCGGATGCACTAGGAAAGCCTGCCGTCTGTAATATCTCTTGATTTCTTCATCTGTACATGTCACGCTCACACCTAATATACTGGAAAGAGAAAAAGTACATATTATTTGATGGTTCGTGCACGTGGAGAGGGTGGAAAGCCATAGATGGACAGAACAGATTTATGCGTTGAGAATGAATGAGGAAACTGGTAGTCGACCTTGGCGTATGCATGTCTGAAAACTTTTGGGAAAAGGTCAGGTCAAGAGTACCCTTAAGGTGTGGGATAACTTCCTTATCAACCACCAGAGGCTGTGATAATAACCAAAATCTACCCTGAATCTTGGGACATGCTTCCGAGGGTTAACCTGAGACTTCCGGCCGTAGGTGTCCGGCATGGCGTCCATGAGAATTATCTTATCATAGGGTCGGCAGCGCGAGCGTGGCGCCTCTGGTGTTGTAAAAGTTCATAGGCTGCGGTGACCACCGGTCCTTCTGGTGGGCCGTATGCTTGTCTGCCACCTTAGTGGTATAAAAAAAAATCATATTCATCATCATGTGATCACGTCTCTTATCCCCGAAGGGGTAGTCAGAGTCAGAGACATATTATGTAAGTACCGCCCACATTTCACCTATTTAGGTTTTGTCCCACGTAATAGGTGGTGAGCCGTTATGCCGTGTTGATATGGACAGGTCGAGGTTGTCACTGCCGGCTGTTGAAATTTTTTAAAACCGCCCATAAGATTCTTCAACTAGGCTTAACGACTGCCATTTTACTGGCAACCGGGACCAACGGCTTAAGGTGCCTTCCCAAGTATGGAAACGCTAGCAAATAAATAAATGTCACAAAGTGGTCACCCATCCATGACCGACCATAGTAAATGCTTGCTGCAGTGATTATTTACGAATCATTGAGTCCGCGGGGCCACGATCGCTTCGTTACCATACGTACATATGGTCACACCTTTATCCCCGAAGGGGTAGGCAGAGGCATATTAAATGCCCACATTTCACCTTTTTAGATTACATCACACATAAATAAAAAAAGTATCCCAAAGATAGCTTTATTAGCAGAGTTATATACCTGTAAGGATCCTTCCCTTTGCATGCTAGTAGCCTCTTCATAGCTTCTTCACCCGTCGCTGGTAAAGGTATGTTGGCGTTCAGCTTTGTGGAGTCATTGCCGTTGTCCGCTTCTGTTTCTGTCGAAAAAGAAAGGAAAAAGGTTTTATAAGCTGATGACGATGAGGACCAGCAGTGGCGTCGCCCAAGTGAAATTAAATTTTCGCTCGTCGCTTACAGCGGGATCTTATTCCCGGGATAAAAAAAACCTTATGTTATTCCAGATTACAATCTATCCATTAGTGTAACAAAACTACGAAGAGGCATACTAATTTCTGAATTCGTTTTTTTTACTGGCCAGCTAGTGAACAGATGTCCAAAAAGTAACCACCTGAGAACACTTGGTTTAGAAATAATACGACAAATGTTCGGTGGTAAGATTCTGTATTACCTATATTGAGTAACAACAAACAATTAACCTTTATAAATACAGCACCAACAACACTAGTGCGATCCAGGATACCGACAAGCGCCATCTAGTGATGCTATACTATACTATACTATCTTCACGCCAAATCCCTTGCGGGGTAGGCAGAAAGAACCGAGCGCCACACGGCACGGTCCATACACACCTCACTCGCCTCTTCAACTTTCATTTTTCTTTTCATGCATGCACGTCGGTTCCTACGGCTCTTGACACCACCCTCCACTAACACATGATTAATTTGGTCGTGGTAGGTGTGTCGTGGCCTTCCCCGACTCCTACGTACATCCACTTTCGCGTTGTATATCTGTTTTGTCATTCTTTCATCTCCCATTCGTTCCACATGCCCGAACCATCGTAGCATGCCCTTCCTTACTTTAACACCGACACTCTCTTTCAGACCAACTCTCTTTCTTACATCTTCATTCCGAACGCGATCTGCGAGCGTTACTCCGCAGATTTTGCGTAGCGCGCGCATCTCGACCGCGTTTATTCTACTTTCATGCGTTTCCTGCCATACCCAACTCTCGCTTCCATACGTTAGCGTAGGTATCAGCACCGCATTGTGTACTGCGAGCTGGGCCTTTTGACTTAAGGCCTTGGTACCTAAAAGTTTGCCTAACGCTCCATTCACACTATTTCCCGCAGTTACCCTCTTTTCTACATCAGCGGTGTACCGTCCATCCCTGCTAAATGCACATCCAAGATATACAAACTCATCCACCTGTTCCAGCACTACATCATTTACAGTTATCCTGGCATTCGTTCTGTCCTCTTCTCTTTCGAATACCATCACTTTCGTTTTAGTCGCGTTCAAATGTAAGCCTCTCATTAGACAATCATCTTTCATCGTTGTGACTAGTGACTGTAGTTCTGATGGCGATTCGGCTATGAGCACGGCATCATCTGCATACAGCAAACAGTTCACAAGTAAGTCATCCATTCGCAATCCAACATTCATCGATCTTACTCTCTTAAGACAATCGTCCAGGTACAGGACAAACAGCAGAGCCGACAGCACGCAACCCTGTCTGACGCCAATGTTGACGTCAAACCAGGGAGACAGGCTGCCGCCCACCCGCACACATGCCGTACATCCCACATATGTAGACTGCACAGCACGAAGCAGCGCACCATCAATCCCGTATCCTGGCAATATATCCCAGAGATCCTTCCGTACAACTCTGTCAAATGCTTTCTCCATGTCCACAAAACCGCAGAAAACCTTCCGGCCTACAGCCAGCTGCTTCTCTACAATGTTGCGGAGCGAGAAAACTTGGTCCATACATCCCCTTCCATTTCGGAAACCACCCTGCGCCTCCCACAGTAATCCGTCAGATTCCACCCTCATTCTCCTTTCAATAATTTTGCCATACACTTTAGCTGCTATACTGATCAAACTGATGGCCCTATAGTATCTAGTGATGCAAATATAAAATAACTACGTACAGAGATTGAACATGCCGCCCACCATGGACGAATAGTCCATCAAATAATAAAAACTGATGGCTTAATGAGCGACAGCTTAAATTAAAATAAACAGGAATAATTTTTACAAACGGAAACTATACTATAATAACTAACTAACCATACAATAATTAGATAGATAGATAGATACTCTTTATTGTAATACCAAAATACAATTTATACTACTTATATCTACTTACACTAAATTGGTTTTACAATTGGCGGCCTTATCGCACAAGGCAATTTCTTACAGGCAACCTTATAATATAGAAATTAATTTATGATACTAATTCTGGGGTAGCAAGATTAACATTTTAAGATAAAAACTTTACGTAGATAATTATATACATACATACACACATACACAAACACACATACATACATAATTGTAAGTATTATAACTATGTATACTGATTTACATAACTATTTACTAATACTAACAATGGTAAAACGGTTATGCACTTTAAACTACAAAATAATAAATTGAAAATAAAATATAAAAATAAAACCCGAGATTAAACATAGACATAGGTAGGTACAAAACAAGCATTTTCATCATTATTTGAGCAACGAAATTTTTAGAGTGAGTTTATTTTTTTCTATTTTTGCGATAATTGTCTCTGATGGGGGCGGAAGCGAATAATTTTTCGCACGGCACAACTATCTCTTCTTGGTTCATAATTTTAAGTGACAGTCCTGGTTTCGACCCCGATTCCCAAAACCGCATAAGTAAAGCATCAGCTTTGGTAATGCTTACTAAGTGGCTGCTAACAATGCCATTGGATCTCACTTGGTAATTTGTGCTCATATGGTGAGCGACAGTATGCTCACCAGTGCTGCGAACCAAGTCCCATCCCGTGATTCCCAAATAGACTTCCACACCTAAGGGTATATCGATCATACAAGGGCGTCTATAAGATGGATTCCCCAATTGCATAATTGGAAGAACCCTCATCAGAGAATCGTCGATGAACGCGGCCTTGCTAGGACTTAGCAACGAATTGGCCCGTTCCTCAAAGGAATGCACCTTAATGCTCAAAGAAGACGATAACTCAACATGCGATGCCAAACGTACGCCTGTTAATGCTTCGGATTCGGACGATGTCGCGCTTCCCAATTCAGACAGCAGTACGGACTCCTCGACTCCTCCGAGACTCAACAACTGAGCCGCAGATACCACGTTGGCTGACGCCTGAGATGCCCCATCCAAAAAAGATTCCAACGTGCCAGCCGAATTGCACTCAGTCCGTGCACCCACATTCACCAAAGAAGATAAAGAATGTCCTGCAACAACCTCAGGGGCATCTGCCTCGGTTTCGAGTCGCTGTGCAAGCACTGACTCCACTGACACTGACAGGCAGACAGGCACCTCGTAAAAAACACTTGATTCCAAATTCATCTGAGTTTCTCTAAGTAAGGACCTACAGATAATGTAAGCTTCTTTAGTATTGTCGTATACCTTATCAATATAATATGGAGAATTTTGTAAATCTTTTTGTTCTATCTCATAAACTAGCTTGTGATGTGTGCTTGAAAAAAGTTCCCAATTGGCCTCTAAAACTTCTAACCTAGTCTCGACATATAATGAAGTAACGCTATCATTAAGGGATTTTTTAAAATTGATTATGGCTTTAGTAATCCTTCCAGAAAGGTCATATAAAGACCTTAAATACTTATCAGCCATATTAAATAACTCAGTAGAATCTGTAGGCACTCAATAATATTATATAAGCAAAAAGGGTAAAAACATTCAGTAAAAACATCACAAATTATTTCACATGAAACATTATAGGTACTTAAACACTAGAGTTAAAAAAGTTCACAAATCACAAATTTAGTTCAAAAATTTTCAAAGTCGATGTAAACAAACACTGTTATTTATCTAAGTCTTCAATGCCCCAAATTTTTCTAAGTGTTTGAACCTTTACTTCGGTAAAGAATCGGGCATAGGTTCCCCGTCTGAACGTTTTTGGCGAAACTATTCTAAGTTAAAACTACACATTTTTTTCCAAGTTCTAAACACTGTTAATGCACTATCTTTAATTTACACTAAATTTTTCAAAGTTAATGTTCTCTAATAAATAAGGTAGAAAATGTACTCACACAACTCACAGTTTTAGCTTCACTCACTGTCACACTTGACGCTTTCTCCACTGACAACTGCTGTCAAACCCAGCCGTCACTTTGACAGAGGTCTTCCAGTTAGACTTTGACAGATAGACGTCACCAGTTGTCACAGCGGCCGATGATGTTGCTTGAAAAGAGCTGTCAAACGATGCCTTCCCATAAGTTGTCACTTGACAGTAGCTGTCAAATGATATCTTCGATGATGACGTAGTTGCCCTCACGAAGTCTGCTGGAACTTTAAGGGACTTCGCCCCTCACTCCGAAGCTGACCCGTGCAATGGTCTTCCTGAATCACCCAAGGGAGGTTCCTCCGCTTTAGTGATAATTCCGAGCCTGTCTCTTGATGACAGACGGAAACGCTGGCTGAGTAACGATCCACTACCCTTGCCTAGCGTGACTACAGACACTAGTCTACAGTCAACTTCTGGCCTTTATTCGGCTGAAGGACCATGAGATTGAACAGCTAGAATAGATATTCAACTTCGCTTTGTTATACCATGCGGTTTATTCTGTTTAAGGGTCAGTAATTTTTGCGTTTCTCCCTGTCAAAATAAATACACTAAGAATCTTTTGAAAACAGTTTTGATTATTTTCCTTACCTTTTCTAAACCATTTCAATTTCCTCCAAAACCCGAGTTTCGTGTGTCCAAACTTCCTGTCAATGTATAATAAGTATTTGTTGTCGCCAATCTTGCCGGCATAGTCCTTGGTGCTACGCCATACTGCTTGAGAACTGACGTACGTTTGAGTGAACACTGATGTGCACCTGTAAAAACAAAAGATTAGAATACAATATAAATACAAAATTAATCTTACAACCTTGTTTAACGCTATTCTATGGTGTGTGTGGGCTACTATCCTGATCTGTGGAAAGTCTCGCAAATTATAATGGTACAGAAACCAAGTAAACCTGCTAACGAAATCACCTCATACAGATCAACAACTGAAAGGGTTGGCTCCACTGGGAGCGGCACCCTAAAACCCATCCGACTTTAACACATCTGCTCATAGTCCACGAGACTGATCGCATGATTACAATGAAGAAAAAAAAGAAAGAATACAATATAGTTACGCTGTCGTCCTCCAAGGGGTAGACAGAGGCCCACGGGGTAGGCAGAGACATAGTAAACGCCCACATTTCCCCTTATAGTTTTTGTATCACTATTGCCATGTTGAAATGTACAAGCGTGGATTGTAAGGACCCGAAGATTTTTAAATCGATCATAAGGTATTCAACTTCAACCGAAAGCTCGGAAATGCTCGCAAATGAAATGTCACAAAGTGGTGGCGAAAGTAAGGCCTCGCACTGGATGTGAGCGATTAGCGGGGCGCGACGAACTGTGCCCTAACTCGATGTGAGCGGCCAGGTACTCGTGTCGCGACGACGAATGTTATGTTAGGTGTTGATTGTACACATGTTGTAGACTTATAATTTGAATTATATTTTAGGAACTATAAAGTCCGATATAAAACCTTTCAACAAATACAATGTCCTACAAAGAGGAACGAAACTATGCCAATTTGAGGCCTGTTTGTTTGGTATGGCTTCCGGCAGAACGGAATGTGATATAATTTGATACAGAGATAGAATAGACTTGGCTAATTTTCATCCCAGGAAAAAGTTCCTGTGGGAAAGGGGTACAGGAAAACCTCAGACCAAGCAGGCTCCGGGCATAAGCTTGTGATAAATATTTTAGTATAAGAGACGAGACCTTATTCTTAGCATTCCATGGATTTTCCGTGCAGGTGCCGGGTCCATAGCGTGGCGGCGGGGGGAACACCCCGACGGCGCGTCAGGGACTTGCGACCTATTTGAGTAGGTTTAGGGTGGCCACCTTACTATGCGCATAAACGATCACCTTCCACCGTCAGCAATGTTCGCTCCCCTGCCTAACCAGATCAATGCCGCTTTGGATATTCGTTTTAGTAAAGAGCTTACTGAAGCTCTTGGCAATCCAAGGTCTTTAAATAAATTATACAGGGATTTAGCAACTTCCGCTGTACATTATCGAATAAATTTAAACAGCCAGGTTATACAGTGGCCTGGTTGTCTCAACACTACATTACCGGCCCTGACTATACAACTGTGCAGAATGAGAATCTGTGCAGATAGAGCTTCTTCTGAATCTTGCTGTGTTGGCGAGAATGTAGGGCGGTCTTGATATCGTCAAGGAGTTAAGACTTGAGTCTTGGTGTTATGACTAACATATAAATAACTAGATGGCGCTAGCGGCTTCGCCCGGAACATATTCCCGGGATGAAAAGTAGCCAGTGTTATTCCAGACAATAACCTATCTCTGTACCAAATTTCTGCCCGATTCATTTAGCCGTTCGTTAGAGCGTGATTGAGTTACAAACATCCAAACATCTTCACAAATTTTCACATTTATAATATTAGTAAGATTACTCAAAAAACAATTCTTGAGTAATGGTTTATCTGCGTAGTCGGAAGTGACCTGCTCTGCTGGATTCTCAAAAAAATTGTTAAAATGCATAGATTTTAGATTCTTTAAAATTGTAATATAGAGCACTGAAAAGGTGTGCTTCAAGCTGTAATCCTCACCTTTGAAATCTCAATGAAAACGAATTTTGACAACGCCAAAAAATAGTCGTGAAATAGTCGTAAATAGTTGTACATGTAAAAAAAATAGTCGTATTATAGTTTCGGCGTTATAGCTATAGGTTAGTGAGGATTATGGCTTGAACGTCAAGCTGTAATCCTCACCTCTGGTGCAAGCAAACGGTAAATTCTATCGAATTGGTTTAGGTTCCAAAAAATAGTCGTGAAATAGTCGTAACGATCTGCCAAATCTCAGAAATAGTCCATAAGCGGTTCCCGAGATATGAAGGTACCCTGGTGAGGATTATGGCTTGAACCTTTGAAAACTTCAAATTTCTCCGGAACGCCTGCGAATTTCGGTTCAAAGTTTGTGCCAAAACATAGTCATGGAATAGTCGTATGAAGCTATAATAAATTTGAGTTGATTTAATGTGAAAATAAAAACTTTTTATTTTCCCTACATTTCTATTGATGTACAGTCGTGTACAAATTTTGTTACTTCCAATGATACTAGAGGAAGTCACGCGGTTTTACTCGCGTAGCTCTCGTTCCCGTGGGAATGCGGGAATAAAATATAGCCTATGTTTACCGGGAAGAGTGTGGCTTCCCAACAGTGAAAGAATTTTTCAAATCGGTTAAGTAGTTTCGGAGCCTATTCGATGCAAACATACAACCAATCAAATCTTCTCTCGTTATAATATTGGTACAGAATTAGATTATTGGGAAATATTACGCTTAATATAATCATATTTCTTTGAATGAGACGTTTTCTATGCCAGCAGTTATAATTAAACAAAAAACAAACATTCATGATTTGTATCCTCATTTATTACAACCGAAAGCTTGCAGATACGTACATTTGTTTAAATCTCTATGTATGTTTATAACACAGCAATTAGTTTCGATCACAATTATCATAGTTAGTTCAATTTCTGTTGGCGTTTCTATAAATTTTCTAGATGGCGCTGGTAACTTGAGACACAGGTTAATAAATAGTTACTACGTAACAGATACATCGCTCCCATACAAAACCGAAAATACCTACACTATATTAGCCTACAAAATTTTAATAATAATACCTGCTGCTCAGAACGAGAAGAATTGTACCTTAGACACGTGCTCATAGCGTCGAGGCTATGTTGCCCGCCGTGCGAATGACGTCATCGTAAGAATGCTGTTTTTTGTTTAATTATAACTGCTGGCATGGAAAACGTCTCATTCAAAGAAATATTATTATATTAAGCGGAATATTTCCCAATAATCTAATTCTGTACCAATATTATAACGAGAGAAGATTTAATTGATTGTGTGTTTGCATCGAATAGGCTCCGAAACTACTTAACTGATTTGAAAAATTCTTTCACTGTTGGGAAGCTACACTCTTCCCGGTAAACATAGGCTATATTTTATTCTCGCGTTCGTACGGGAACGGGAGCTACGCGGGTAAAACCGCGTGACTTCATCTAGCATCATTGGAAGTTACAAATTTTGTACACGACTGTACATCAATAGAAATGTAGGGAAAATAAAAAGTTTTTATTTTCACATTAAATCAACTCAAATTTATTATAGCTTCATACGACTATTTCATGACTATTTTTTGGCACAAACTTTGAACCGAAATTCGCAGGCGTTCCGGAGAAATTTGAAGTTTTCAAAGGTTCAAGCCATAATCCTCACCAGGGGTACCTTCATATCTCGGGAACCGCTTATGGACTATTTCTGAGATTTGGCAGGTCGTTACGACTATTTCACGACTATTTTTTGGAACCTAAACCAATTCGATAGAATTTACCGTTTGCTTGCACCAGAGGTGAGGATTACAGCTTGACGTTCAAGCCATAATCCTCACTAACCTATAGCTATAGCGCCGAAACTATAATACGACTATTTTTTTACATGTACGACTATTTCACGACTATTTTTTGGGGTTGTCAAAATTCGTTTTCATTGAGATTTCAAAGGTGAGGATTACAGCTTGAAGCACACCTAAAAAGAATAACCAGCTGAGTTTCTTGCCAGTTCTTCTCAGGTGGGTCGAATTGTGATCTGGTGGTAAATTTTTTCGATTTATATTCTGGACGTTTTACAAGTGCATCTGTATATTATGCCTAAGTGAAATAAGTATATTTTTGTTTTGTCTCTACGCTCTGATAGAGAGGTTACAAATATACTGATAATAAAATAGGTCACTCAGAGAAGTTGTGGAACATTTATTTTGAATGATAACAATTATTGGCTATACGATAATACGTAGGTATGTATTCGTCTGGGTCGAGGGCATGGTTCAATGTCTAGGATCAGTATATTATCTGTTATCTGGTAATATCTAATCTTTAAGGATGAATGTTCACCGATGACTTAGAATAAGTAACATTATACTTAGGTACGATGTGTACGCTTCACTTCCTGGGACATCGCTAGCCGGGATGCTCGGCGTTCGAGGGATAGGACCGTGTGGTTTTAGTCAACTCGGGTCTGGCATGGCGGCATCAATGAGGAATTCCACAAGTTTAAAAAAAAATCGGTTGTCTGTAAGTCGGTTTACTGACGATAGTTGAACGTGACAACTCAGCCTTAAATGGAACGCCTCAGTGCGAGGTAACGCCGCATACGTCATGTTTTTTCGTGCGTGCAGCCGGCTCCAACGAATTATACGACGTTGTCACGTCAAAAAACCGGCCAAGTGCGAGTCGGACTCGTCGGACAGAGGGTTCCGTACCAAAAAATTACAAAATGTCACGTTTTTTGTATGGGAGCCCCGTTAATCGCCTATTTTTTTTCTGACTTTAGTAACTGTTGTTATAGAGGCAACAGAAACAGGCACATCATCTGTGAAAATTTCAGCTCTCTAGCTATCACGATTCCTGAGATGCAGCCTCATGACGGACAGACTAATGGAAAGCAAAGTCTCATGAATAGGGTCCCGTTTTTATCACATGGTAGATCACATAGCACAAGCTCATATAAGCTTCATGTAGGCTAGATGGCGTCGTGTGTGAAATTCACAAAAAAAATATGGCGATCTGTGAGGGCAGTATATGCCCAGCAGTGGGATCCAAATTGGCTGAGATGACCATGAAATATTCAAGAAAATATGTAAAAGAAAAACCCAGAAAGCATTTACTACAGAGAACCACAATATCCTCAAATTTAAGGATTTATTATCCTTAAATTTGAGGATATTGTGGTTCTCTGTAGTATGTAGTAACAAAGCAATACTTGAGGAAAACATCAAACAAGTAGGTAAACTGAATACTACTATACTGATTATAACTATACTATGATGTGTTTCAACTTCCTAATCCTATGCAGAATTTTGTGGAGCAAGGTAGGTCTTTAGGCTTTCTGGAGCACGAGTGAACACCACCTGCAAGCTCGTGTACCTGCAGACTGCTAGAGGAAAGTCAAGTGCCTATTGAGGAGCCGGAAGGTAAGCCAGTGGCAGGCATTCTACAACACCCAGCATTGATGTCATGATTTGAGTGTTATTCTGGGTAAGCTTAGAGCATGGAATAATAGTGTATACTCTGTGGTTCTAGGTGGAGTCTGTGGAGCGTGGTAGCACATGCAAGTGGTCTAAAACAGCAGGTATATTAACCACAAACCGTATGTGATGGATGAGAGACTGTACTTGGGCATCCAAATTTTACAGTCAGACAAGCGTACTGTTTACCCGATTCACGGTAATGTAACATTATTGTACCTGATTCTTGTCTGTCTGTCTTTGGACTTTTGTAACACCAATATCTCAACCGCCTATATCATGACAATTAACTAAAACGCACCTTATTATAGAACAATAATAAAAACATCAATATTACTTACAGGTCAAATGACAGATGAAAGCTCATTCGGCATATATCGGAGAGGAGATAAACGAACCAAACAAAGGCCTTCCACGTAGCACCTCCCCAATGTTCTAAATAATTCTGAGCTAACCCCAAATAACCTGGCTTGTTCCTTCTTTGCTTACTTTGATTCTTTTTCTTTTCCTGTACAGGCTTTGTAACCTTACCATTACGGCCATCTTTTTTCTTTTTAGCCTTTGTACTGTCATTTTGACCATCTTGAATGATAAACTGTGAATTGTCATCATCGTCATCCTGTTTTAAATTATCTTCAGTTATCCCGTTCCTGTCTGATGCTTTTGTTTTACTATCACTTTTCTTATCCTTCTTTAGAGGTTTTTCATGATTCTCGATAAACACAAATTGACTTTCATGATCATGAGTGTATGTAATGTCTTCTTCATTGGTAATGTCATCAAGAGAAGACCATTTACGGGATATATTGCTACGTTTGTTTTTAGATTTTTTGTTCGGTTTTGAATGTTTCTCGTTGTCATCAGTGTTGATGTCTCCCGATTCACTGCCTGAAGATATAGTGTTTGTGTGTTGCTTTTTCTCATTTTTGTATTTACCGTCATCCTGTTTGAGGTTAGAGTTTTTCTCAGGCTTCATATTTGATTTGTTATTGGTTGGTTTTATGTCTATATTCTGTGGTTTGACTTTACGAGTGATGTCATTTGGTGGAGTATTCTTTGTGTTCTTGGCTAGTACATCCGAATAAGTTGGACGCATAGGTTTAACTTCAGCAACAATACGCTTCTTAGTACCAGTGTCACCAAGAGGGCCATTTTCGTTTCTTTTTGGGGAATTCTCTGTCTTGACAGCCTGAGTTTTAATGGGATCTATTACAGGATTATTTGTAAGAATATTCATATTTGAAGCATCAGGATGATTTAAAGGATAGTTTTGCCCAAAGGGTGAATAAGTACCAGTTGAGTTGGGTTCTAAGTTGCCCAACAAATCCTTCAAGAAATTTGAGGTTGGCATTTGGTTGTTTAGATTTTCCTGATAATTTCCTTGAGGGTTATTTACAGGAGCATGGTGAATGTTATTGTTCACAGTAAATTCTTGGTTCAATGTGAAAAGATGTGATGGCTGTGGCTTTTGAAGGGGGTCTCTCATACCCTGATTATGGTTAAATAATTCATACTGACCAGACATGGGGAAAATTAACTGCTGATTATTTTCATCATAAAACACACGAACTAGCTGTCCATTACTCAGTTTTAGCATAGCATTACCATAGTTTTGGTTAGCACGATGCACATTAGGCATTGTGTTGAAAGTTATGTTTTCGTCGTTATTGACGGCGGCATCGCCTGGTTGCACATTGTATGTATGTTTGTTCAAATAAACATCGTTGCCGAAGTTCGCATTGGCGTACATACTATTATCATTCATGACACTCGAGTTTGATGAGATCTGTGGCTGGTTCCTCTCATTTAAAGCGCCAGGTGCACAATTTTCGGCTGTTTCCGCGTGATATTTCCATGTATTGTGCTTTATATCATTGAATATCGGATCATCCTGCGACCTTGCCATTTTGGGTTAGTTTAATGGACACTATCAATGATACACTTTTGAGTAAATTTAGAACTGTGGTAAATAACTCAAGGATTTAACATTGCTATATTTTATTGATCAACTTAAAGATAATGTTGTTAAAACGTGGAAAATAATTTTATTGACGATCTGACGCTTTTTGCATCTTGAATTGAAATACAGATAATAAAATAGTTTGAGTTTGACATTTGTCATTTCTTTGTATTGTTTGTTCGACGCGGAGTTGGCTAAGATCAAAGACTATGCTGCCTAATAATACTGCATAATGAGATAATTAAAAAAAAAAAAAAAAATTATAATACTTAAACAATACATGTTTTCAAACTTTTTAATATAAGAATCACATAACACAAAATATAAGAATCCACTTTTTTTAAACAAAGAAAGAGATAACACTTATGTAGGCTACTTTGATTACGAATATGATATAAATTCTCATGGGAAGCAGGAACGAGAAAGAAATTTCAAGCGGGCGCTATCTAGTAGTTGTAAATGTGTATACAGGACAAAATACAATACACCGCTCTGGTCTGAGAATTTGGCAGCACGATACTGGGCACCTACGTTGTAAATGTGTATACAGGATAAACTACAATACACCGCTGGTCTGAGAATTTGGCAGCACGATACTGAGCACTATTCTGTGCTCTTTTTGGGTATAATCAACATTCGGGTACCAAAACTACTACATCACTTACAGGTTGACTGGTGCACCTGCTGAGTGATGGACGATGCGTTGACGTACTGTGTTGTAACGTAGCAACGCGATCACTAAGTCAAAGGTCGTGTCTCTATGCTTCCAATAATTCAAAATGTCATAGGCGAGAGCAAAGAGAATACAATACTACGTGGGCGAGAGCGACGATGCTTTCCAAGTCAACTCTTTTATCGCTTTTATTTTTGTAAGCATCGATCCTACTTCCTGGGACATCCTTCCGAGGGCTTACCCGGGGCTCCTCCCAACCGTAGGCTGTTGGGTGTTACGTGAGGTTTTTTAGTCGGTAGGAGTCCGGCATACCATCGTAATTTGTAAGAAAAAGCAACTGTCCTCCTCTGAAAATCAGTAGTCGCAATATTAAGACGAGAGGGGGCCATGTCATGTTCTGCACTAAGGCACAGTATATACCTAGTATGTTTAAACTGAACTGCAGAGTGATGACTGGATCTCACGCGGTTTCATCCGCGTAGATTCCGTTCCCGTGGGAATACGGGAATAAAATATAGCGTGTGATAGATGATTTATACTGTTGATCGATGGCACTCGGTGGAACTTGCGGCAAATATTGAAAACGACACTGGTGCTGTTCCCAATAGTCTACTCTAGAGTAGTCTATAAAATATGTGTTTTGAAATAATAGATACAAAACAAATATTTTATAGATGAATGTGTAGCTTGGTAATGTATGAATGTCCTTTCTTCTAGACCTTTGAAAATGCCGTGTGGCGAAACCGGTCATTTGAACAGTGCAATTGTCGTTTACAATATGTGTAGCAAACTCCACCAAGAGCCATCGATCAAGAGCCGCAAGAAAAATCAAGTAACAATCAAATGATTTGGCTGAAATTTGGTAGATACAGGGATGGAACCTTAGGGCTTAGAGTATAAATTAGTGGGTATCTGATATCTCTAAGGATAGGATACTCCACCAACCCATGGTCCCTCCAGCCATCTTGGCTATATGGACCGAATCGTCGGGAGATGCGTGCCGTACTTGCGTCTGCTCTTTAGGGCATGAATTTCTTGATTCTCACAATTTCCTATTCCGAGCAACATTAGTACAGGGACGAATTACAGTCGTGAATAATACATACATACATACATATGGTCACGCCTTTATCCCCGAAGGGGTAGGCAGAGGCATATTATATGCCCACATTTCACCTTTGTATAATTTGTCCCACGTAATAGGTGGTGAGCCGTATTGCCGTGTTTAAATGGACAGGCGCAGGTTGTGACTGCCTGCTGTTGAAATAAAGCCTTCAACTTAGCTTAACGACTGCCATTTTACTGGCAACCGGGACCAACGGCTTAACGTGCCTTCCGAAGCACGGAAGCGCTCAAATAAATGTCACAAAGTGATCACATGGATGGTCACCCATCCATGGACCGGCCATAGTGAAAGTTGCTTACTGCAGTGATCGTTTACAGAACACTGAGTCCGCGGGGCCACAAGCGCTTCTAATACATAGGCTACTTTTTATTCTAGGAATAGGTAGGTATGTTCCCATGGGAAGAGTGGAATCGAATTCAACGCAGGCGAAGCCGCGAGCATCGTCTAAAAATACATAATCGGCATCATAATTATGATAGCTAGTTAAATTGC
This sequence comes from Miltochrista miniata, assembly GCA_933228765.1. Classification (NCBI taxonomy): domain Eukaryota; kingdom Metazoa; phylum Arthropoda; class Insecta; order Lepidoptera; family Erebidae; genus Miltochrista; species Miltochrista miniata. The sequence continues at coordinate 35,439,157 of OW121752.1, forward strand.
TTCCTACCTATTTGGTCTAATTTTACTGGATTATGTACGGCCAGCCTAATATACACTCGAGAGCAATGAATCCGGGTCACTTAAAGAATCCTAAAAATCTCGGAAACTAAAAATGCTAGGTTAATGCAATAAATTGTATTTAATAGACAATGTAATACTCCTTAAATGAAGGTATTAAAACTTCTTAGTTATTGTAAAGTTATATCATAAAAAAATCAAATTTGAAAAAGGGCCACTTTCGAAGATGGAACTACGAAATTACAGCATTTGGTGTTGCTTTTGTTTGTAATCTGTCATTTATGTGGGTACATAAACCATGTTGATAGTGCTCTATATTCATTAATCAAGCTGAAATTATGTCGCTTACGCCTGAAGAATGCACCAGAATACTTACAATGCTGGAAACCGGCCGGAGTCAGCGCGATACAGCCAGGACTGTCGGTGTGTCGCTGTCAACAGTACAAAGAGTTCTCCGACGTTACGAAGAAACTGGTTCTAACCTACGCAGACCAGGAACGGGCAGAACCAGGTGTACCACAGCACGAGAAGACCGATACTTGGTGAACACCATGCTTCGAAATCGCTTTCTCACAGGAACTGAACTCACCAATCAGTTTCGACGCCTCGGAGGAAGTAACCCAAGTGCATGGACAGTAAGACGTCGGCTTGCTGAATCTAACTTAAAACCCCTTAGACCTGCAAACGGCCCTAAACTGGAGCGTGGGCATCGTATTTCGAGACTAAGGTATGCCCAGAGCCACGTAAATTGGAGTATTGAAGATTGGTCAAAAGTTATGTTCTCCGACGAATCAAAATTTATGCTCTACAAGCACGATGGAAGACACAGAGTGTATCGAAGACCAGGGGAAAGATTCAAGCAAGCATGCATCGAAGAAAAAGTAGCCTACGGTGGTGGGTCTGTACTTGTGTGGGCCGGAATTTCTTCTGAAAGTCGCACAGAGCTGGTGATCATAGAAAACGGCTCTTTAACTAGCGTAAGATATGTGGAACAAATCCTCAATGATCACGTTGGTCCATTTATGGTCAATTTAGGTGAGGATGCTATATTTATGCATGACAATGCCCGACCTCATACAGGTAGGATTGTGAATGACTACCTTCAAGAGATGAACATTACTCGTATGGAGTGGCCAGCGCGCAGCCCGGATATCAACCCGATCGAGCATGCTTGGGACGAGCTAGGCAGATGCGTAAAACAACGAAACCCTCCCCCAATCACGCTTCGTGAGCTCAAAATTGCTCTCACAGAGGAATGGGAGAATATTCCCCAAAATCGTATAAGGAACTTGGTGTACAGCATGCCAAACCGCGTAAACGCAGTAATGGAAGCACGAGGAGGCAATACGAAGTATTAAAATTCAAGAAAATCGTAATAAAGTTCAAAAATTTCATGTTTCCTATTTTTGTTTTAAGGAGAGATCGGCAGTTTTTTCTTTATGTAATTTTGTGTTAATAAAATGTATGGTGACTCATATTTTTTTTACTTTCATTTAAGGAGTATTACATTGTCTATTAAATACAATTTATTGCATTAACCTATCATTTTTAGTTTCCGAGATTTTTAACATTCTTTAAGTGACCCGGATTCATTGCTCTCGAGTGTAGGTACCTTCTTGAGAATGTCCTGCCGAGTGCTTATCCAATTGTGATCTACATTGCCGGCCGAGCGAGGCCGGCACTTTTCTTCTCGACTGCCGCATGCCGGTCGCTCTACAGCGCCGGCGTCGGCTGGCGTGGGACTACAGCATGGCAGGCGCGGCGGCGCTCCAAGACCAACGTCGGGCAGCCAGCATTCTTCACCTATCTCCGGAAGACGTACTCGTCGACAGGATTGATCTTTTTATACCTTTATTCTTTACCTTTATCTTTTTATATTAACTTTCTCTTTTATATTTCTTTATTACTTACTATAAATATAATGTGTTAAACCGTCTTGTCCTCTTTCAATGTCGTTTCGCGACAATCCGGGGCTCCCAACCGTAGGCGTATAGGGAACGTGTGGTTTTTAGTCGGTAAGAGTCGCCGGACTCCTCGTCATGGATGCTATGCTTACCGAGTAAAGTCACATCTATAAATATGAATGAAAGTTGTTTCAGTGTGCGAGATTTCTTTGCACGTGTCGATGCGCACACACACAGTGTGCGCATCGACGTGTATGTTCCTACACATGATATTTATGAGACTTGTCAAGTGGATATAGACCGTGTGTGCCCATAAGAACTAAACTTTTTTTATTATTTTAACGCGATGAAAATCCTACAGGGATGCTATGGCTCCTACCGACTAAAAACCACACAATATATCCTACCTAACAGCCTACGGTTGGGAGCCCCGGGTAAGCCCTCGGAAGGATAACCCAGGACTAATAGACCTAGACCTAGACTCCTAGACTATTAAACATTATTGAGTAATCATAGATAGGTACCTAGTTAGGTACTTAATTGTGATTACTCAATAATGTTTTTTTTTGCGCTGCTATTAGTATATTAACCAACAAAGCATAACACTCGTAATGCTCGTCGAGTATATTATGTCTGAGTAATTTACGAGTTTACAGGTATCGCCCACTTCCTTACCTAATAAATTTGGATTGGTTGCGCTTTGGATTATTTTATTTAAAAAACTAGCTGATTCCCGCAACTTCATTCGCGTAAGATTTGGTTCGCGTTCCCGCTTCCCATTGAAACTTATTCCCGGGATAAAAGAACCGTATGTGTTCTAAGTGAATAAGTCCCCACGGTAACAAATTTTACGCGGGCGAAGCTGCGGGCATCAGCTAGTTAGTAATAAAATAATATTGCGACCTTCGACCAAGTAATAAGTAGAATAGAATACTTATATTAATACAGATCGATAGGGAATTAAAAATTGAGTAAAACTGTATCAAAAAGTCATTTTCGCCCAAATGTCCTTTACGACCTTTCAGCCCAGAGGTATCGATATTATCTGTGGTAGGAATAGTATTACTTGGTCGAAGATTGCATGTGTCTACACCTAGCGGGAATCCCCTGTCTGGGAGACTTATGAATGATGCAGAGAATTAGTTCTGGATATGTTCTACTGAATTATGCTGAAAACAGAATTTGTTCCGTATAATCTACGAATAATGTATTCTATAGAAATGTAACACCTATAAAGTTACCGCCGAAATCTTGGAGTAACTTACGCATACTAAAAAACAGCAATAAAACATAACACTCACACATCCATCGTTGAATACTTGCATGCGATTGGTCGCGCCAAGGTCATGCCGGCTCGGCGCCCCACCCGAAGCGGCGAACGTGATAAGCGTGGATGGTTATATGCAATAATAAGAATAAGTTCAATCAAAGTTTAATCAACAGAAAAATAATAACTGGATTGTTATTATTTTTCTATTGATTGAACTACTTTGTATGCGTATATAGAAATTAAAATACGTTGTTTTTTTTTTCACAATTACGAACCTCTAAAAATAATTAGTTTATTTAATTTATGGCGGTTGGAATTTAATAAGGACTCGTTTTTAGCAATATAATGCAAACGAATTATTAGAAATTGTTCGATTATAGCCTTCAACAACATAACATCGTGATTGCTTTATATAGGATGACTGTCTTTCAGGGGTTTCGTGACGTCATTTCTTTCTATTATTTTAGCAAAACACTTATTTACCATTATTTTCAAATTGTGTGCCCTAGACAACCCTTTTCCTTCTATGTTGACAAGCTGCCTGAGTAATGTTTCGGACCAAAGACATATTTTGAAAATAATGAATGAAGGATAAACTAATCCTCCAAAATCTTTCAAACAAATTAGTTTGTGAAAATAAAGTTTTTCCGTTGCCAGTAATAAATTGATGCAGGACAAACATTCTATTTTGGTTTGTAACTTTTTTGCTACGAACCCTGCAATATAGCCCACAATTTGCTCAACTGTCTCTGGAAGTTGACGTTCCACATACAGTATATTTGACAACGCCATGCAAACTCCGAAACAAACAAAAATTATAATTTAATTTCTATGCAGAATATCATCCTACTAATATAGTATCTTACTAACAATATTACCTCAGCGCTTAACATACTATGAACACTGCATAAAAATAATTTAATTTTGGAATTGCGTTCATGTTGCATAACACTTTTCATCTTCCCCAAGTACGTGTTTTTAAAATGAATATTTACTAACTTATGGAAGGTGATTCCAGAGTTTTTCATATCCGTATGGCTTCTGCACCACTTCACAACACACGAAGGCATTTTTGGGATATATTTAACGCGAAAACACAATTAATATCACTGACTGATTGGTTCCAGCGACACAACCGTACGTTACGCGTGACAGCGCGGACTAAGTGTGTCGCGCGGTCCCCTTTTTAAGCCCCACCTTCTGCGGTCCCCATTTGGTGGAGCCATTTTTTGAGCGGAATTACACTTCTATAGAATACATTATTCGTAGCGTATAATAAACGGAAATATTAACTTTTCTAACCGACCTCCAGCCAGCGGGATATTTAACAAAATTAAGTCTGGGGAACTATAAATTGGTATTAACTTTTAGTTCTGTATTTGATCTGTTTAACAAAACAAAAAACATACTTCTAGCGTCCTTACTTCAGCCACAATCAAGCTGAAATGAAACCTCCAGTCAGCGGACTTTTTCTCTCAGGGACATTTTTTTGTAAATTTTACACTAAATTGATAACATTTAAACTATTTACGACTATAATCTTAAATTACCTATTCGTACATCTAGTACGAAAATTAAAAGTATAGAATTTGAAAGCTAGTAGGTAAGTGGGTAGAATACAAAATAATCTCACCGGTCTGCATTATCTTTCATAAGTTAATATTATAAATGCGAATATTTGTAAGCGTTAACATGTATGACATGTACGCCAATAGGTCACTTGTTCTAGAAACGCGTTTTCCAATTAATGATAACTTAATGAACTGTAATGTTACATTTATTTACGAAAAAATTCTTATTGACACTTTTCCCTGTGCAAAATTTCAGAGTACGTGCAGTTTTGTGAGCTGCAGTAACAAACACATTAAGCGTAATATTGCTATTTTACCACTTGATTTAAACATCATAAAAATGAAAGGTATTGCTTTTCTAAATGAATCTGCACTAAACGGAACTACTGAAAAAGATTCAGCCTGTCGTCGTACGGTGGGATTATTTTGTATTCTACCCACTTACCTACTAGCTTTCAAATTCTATACTTTTAATTTTCATACTAGATGTACGAAGAGGTAATTTAAGTAAAATTATAGTCGTAAATAGTTTAAATGTTATCAATTTAGTGTAAAAGTTACAAAAAAATGTCCCTGAGAGAAAAAGTCCGCTGACTGGAGGTTTCATTTCAGCTTGATTGTGGCTGAAGTAAGGACGCTAGAAGTATGTTTTTTGTTTTGTTAAACAGATCAAATACAGAACTAAAAGTTAATACCAATTTATAGTTCCCCAGACTTCATTTTGGTAAATATCCCGCTGGCTGGAGGTCGATTAGAAAAGTTTATATTTCCGTTTATTATACGGAACAAATTCTGTTTTCAGCATAATTCCGTAGAACATATCCAGAACTAATTCTCTGCATCATTCATAAGTCTCCTTGACAGTTGATTCCCGCTAGGTGTAGACACATTCACCTGCGACTATAAAATTGAGATGACAGCTATCTCATCTTTCAAGTTAGATCATACTACACACGGTGTGCAATTTGATTAAATTCGGTTAAGTAGTTTAGTAGTCCATTGCGGACAAACAACGTGGCACGTAATATATATTATATAATAGGACTAGCGTGACCTGCCTATGCGTTCGGCAAGTGCGTTTTATTCGTAAATTTATGTATTTTATTATATTGACCTATTTGTATACATGTAACGATATCTGTGAAGGTGATTATCTAGCACTTAATGAGTGAGGAATAACATAAAAAATCAAAATAACATAGCCTATGTAGACCAAAATCACTTGAATAGAAAACCTAACTAACTAGAGTAATTAGCAATCTTACATTTCTTCTAAATGACATCCTTCCGAGGGCTTACCCGGGGCTCCCAACCATAGGCTGTTGGGCGTTACGTGAGGCCTTTTAGTCGGTAGGAGTCCGGCATATCATACATGATGGATTTTCTCTCGCGTTAACAAAAAACCTATTGTAGGATACTTTTTCACAATATCATATAGATATTCCAAATTAAGCTAATATAAGATTGTGCTGTGGAATCTAGACGACTGAAAGACTTATATTACTTATCTTCTATCTTTAGTCAAATAGGTCACAAAGTAACATTTTTTATGTAACGTGAGGGAAAATCCTTCATGGATGCTATGCCGTACCTACTCACGTAACGCCAGTGGCGTAACTACACCATCTGGGGCCGTGGCAAATTCGTTGGATGGGGCCCCTCAGTGAAAATTAAAGTTCTTCTGTTACAATAGTTATAACCAGGGCTTTTTCATCGGGTATTATCCCAGTTTTTGGGGCTTGTGGTGTGCGTGAAACTCTCACGTCACGCTATCGTCATGGGATTGTTTCTGTAAGGATGGTGAGCAGTTCCCCGGCCGTCCTACGCACTGGAGCATAATCATAGATTGTAGTGTGTTGTTCCCCAGACAAAACTGGTGGCCTTACCTGTCATGGTTGTAGCCGAACGAAACCCCATTAACGATCCTTATGGTAGCCCAGGCGAATTTCCACATTAAAAAGGCCTTGAACTTAGGTTTTGAAAGCTTTTCGTATTCTTTAAATTTTTAAATAATATAAAATATTTTTCGGTACTCTCCTTGGCGTCTACTAGTGCCCACTTGCTGCGGCGATCATCGCCCGGCTCTGTAGCTGTTACTTGCTACTAGCTTTGGGTTACTTAGAGGGCTTTTCACAGCTACACAGGTCCAACATCATCTTCGCGGGTACCTCAATGCTTTGGAGCCTCGTCCGTTAATACAGGTGCGACGCTTGCAAGTGAATCCCTGAATATTGGTGGGCCCGGGCCCTAATATTCAAACAGTATTGTTTTTATTTTTTCAATTTGCTCTCGGGCCGGGGCCCCTTTAGGTCGGGGGCCCGTGGCATTTTGCCACCCTTGCCACCCTATAGGTACGCCACTGCGTAACGCCTTAAAAATACCTCACGAAACGCCCAACAGCCTGTACGGTATACGGTTGGGTGCCCCGGGTAAGCCCTCGGAAGGATGTCCCAGGGCTCCCAACAGACACAAAGTAACACTTATGAACGTCTAGTCTTTTAATTCTACTTTTACTGTCGACTTCGCAAGGCAATACCTACCAAGGTAGAGAACGAACCTGGCAAGAAAACTCACAGCCACACTTTTGCTACATTAGTTATACTATACCAAAAAGAATCTACGCAAGCGACGCGACGTTTTGAATCACGTCTAGTTAATCAAGCAACTTATTTTCATTTCCCTGTATCTTCCAAATAGTCATCAATAGTCTACTATGCCCTTTTCAAAAGGTGTGTCTAAGTTTCCTTTATAAATTTATGTAAAGGTTCATTTTATCTAACTAAAGGGATTTTATTGAATAGGCGTACACCGAGTCGTACAAAAATGAGTCGTGAACTCTTACATAGATAATGTTGTTGCAAATGGTAAAAGAAAATTCACTGCTTTGCATGAGAGTTCAGGATACTCTTCCTGTCTAGCTTCCCAAAAATCTATAAACTACAATCAATCTACGCATAGTTCTAATAATGACTCCTGTTCTTTGATAGTCAACGAACGACAAAATGACGGAATTCGTGACTTTGCGTAAATTTTGACGCGAACCCCTTACCGACGAATGACGAACCCCACTGAGGTCTGAGTACGACTCGACAAAGGGATGCTCCGCAATGATGGGAATCTCTTCGGGAGGTCAGATGGACGATTCAGTTCGCTCTCAAGAGCTTCTTCCAAAGTAGATGAGGTAGTTAGAGCAAGCCAGCCACGGCTAGGAGCCTTCTCTGGAACACAGGGGATTTGGGATACCGCCACTATTAGACTATCCTAGCCAATATGCATACGGTTTCTGTCAGACTTTAGCTACCACCACGGCATCACCTTTAGGGCTCAATAAGGCTGCTATTGGTTCGGTTTTATCTAGCACAATTGAAATAGTAGACTTTACTCCCTAGTATGACCTGATCGGGTTAGAACCCGCTTTTTTTCAGGAGTTGTGTGTGAAACACTCACATCAAGCCGCCACCATGACCTGCTTGTGTAAGTGTAAGGACGGCAAACAGCCCATCCGCGGTCTATAAACCCGAGTTATGAAGACAATGGAATTCAGGAGGGAGGGATGTACCGCTACCTCTCCACCGTATCTTTTTCGAGCATGACAGCTGCTCATTTAATTCACAACGAATCGCACTATTCGCACGATAAAGTATAATTATAGCACTAATAAATAAAGTGTTTTTGATTGGCGAATCTATTTTGTGAGTATGCTATATTTTCTTTATTTTGTGGTTTGAACAATTTATAAAACATTTCACATTCTTTTCGTTGAAAGAGATATCAGAGACATACAACACGCTCACGCAGTCACGCTGTACTAGTTGTATTCTGTTCCATGTCCGAACATACGTGTTGAAACTGACAGTAGCAGGTTGTGGCTATCTGTTGCTGTAAATTTCAAGCCACGCATAACGCATTCATCTTGACTAAAATACAACTATGTTACCAAAAAGACCGCAGAGATTTTGATGGAGGACTAGTAAGCACCAGCGGATCCGCTCTGCCACTCGGCAACAGGAATACGATCTCCTGGCATTGCACCGATAATAATTTGGCAGGCGCAGGACCTTGTGTTTTAGTGTAAATTGGGAGAGAGCTACGTCCAGTAGAGGACTGCCATCGGTTGATTTGATTGAACTTCAAAGTCGATAGACTTGTACTTGTATTGACTTTTGGAATGGCATTTTTGTTTCCTATCTGAGATGGGTACCGTATGGTTAGTCGGCTCGAGATCGGCATGATTCCACACATTCAAGTATAGCAGTCAGTGACGTGTTTCGAGTTGAGGCTTGCCTTTGGGCTAACGACCATGACCCTACTCGACGAGTGTTCTTTAGACTGTGGAGGAAGGGTTGGGAATGTTCCTCCGACCAGGCAAGGTGATCGCGCCTGGCGGTTGACCTTGAGGATTCCAGAATTTTGGGTCGACGCGCCTCGAGTATGGTTTATCCGAACCGAGGCCATGCTCGCACCACAAAAGCGGTCGGATGATGCAAGGTTTGATATTGTAGTGTCCAAATTATCGAAAGATGCAATTCAACAGGTAACTGATTTGCTAATGGACCCCCCTAGCAGTTAAAAAAATTGATACGGAGTATCCTCCTGTGTGTTGGAGGAACATTCCCAACCCTTCCTCCACAAGACAAAGAAGTGTAGTATACTTAGTCGTAATTAATAATACAGTACTGTAGATTACAAATGTAGTTTTGGCTATCGTTTTTGGTAACTAAATCCTAAAAAACAATGAATTCATTTGCACCTCTTTTCGTCACTTTTTGAGACAGGGGACTTAATCATGAACATTTTGCAGGGAATTAAACTGAGCATAATGATGGATTTAAAATGGTTGTGCCTTACCATTGTAATGGTTGTTACGGCGACGGCGAATATGAACCCTGAATATTCGCCGGATGCGGCTGGACTGCAAATTGTTTTATTCAAGAACAGGACAAAAGTAAGTTCATTCTTAACAAAGGGTTTGACTTTGAATGTAATGTCTATTTTTTATACGACTAAGGTGGCAGACAAGCATACGGCCAGCATACCAAATTTCAGATCATTCAGACCCGTGGATTTTAGTGAGATCCCTTCATCACATAGGAAGTGAGATAAATCTTCAAAATTTATAGCTAGGAACAAAACAATCCCATTCAATAATAAGTCCACCCGTTGGGGAGCTATGATGCCACAGACAAATGGATTAAAGATACGCATATTAAAATAACACCCTCCAGGGGGAAACTCAGGCAATCGGGCAAGTGTTTACCTCGGTGGACTGCTAACCTGGACCAAGGGTCGGAATGGTTATTCACGCCTTTCGCTACAATGAGTTTCGTAGTTTACTTGGCAAAACCTTTTACTACAAGTTATCTTTCTGACCGAGGGCCTGAGAACGACAAGCTGGCTGTTCGCCGTTCTTACAGAAGCAGGCCAAGACGATGGCGAATATCTCTTTGCCCCTCATAGTGGTGATAGTGGTGGGACAGTACCCAATCTACCCCCCTCGCTTCCCTAAGTAGCGGGATAACACCCGAACCAACTCCCCAGACGCGGGATAGCACCTGAACCCCATACCTCGTCTATAGAAGTATTCGCCAAAGTTTGCCGAGAGCCCTGGGACATCCTTCCGAGCCCAAGACTCCCGGCCTTAGACAGTTGTAAAAAATGGTGTGGTTTTAGTTGGTCTCCTCCCAACTAAAACCACACCATTTTCGCGGCATAGCATCCATGCAGGATTTCCACACGGAAAAAAGTTATCTTTCTGGGTGGGTTGTTCAACTATTCTGCTCTTTTGTTAAGCTTTCCTACAATTTCGGTTAAAATTAGGTAGGTATAGACTACTAACGCGAATGGATATTTATATGGAAAGATTTTTAAAAAGAAGCATTCAGTAATTTTCAATTTTATTATTTTACAGGGTCCAATCGGTACACTGACATCGCCTGGGGGGACACCAGTCGAGGTAAGGGATACTATTTCTCTAAACAAAAGGCTTCTCTATGATGATTTCTTTATGGATTCCATGAGTAACTTTGTTCGCGAGGACATCTTACCAAGAGTTGTACACACGAAGGGTGGTGGAGCATTTGGCTACTTCGAAGTAACTCACGATTTATCAGACATATGCAAAGCTAAAGTCTTCAGCAAAGTTGGTAAAAAGACTCCAATCGCTGCAAGATTCTCTCCAGTGTTTACAGAGAGAGGTGGAGTAGACACAGCTAGAGAGCCAAGGGGTTATGCAATAAAATTTTATACAGAAGAGGGAAATTTTGATATGGTTGGTTTCAATTTACCAGTTGTTGCCATAAAAGACCCTTTTAATTTCATTACTTTTGTGAGAGCATTGAAAAGGAATCCTGCAACCAATACGCTGGATCCAAACACGTTGTGGGATTTCGTTACATCAGTACCAGAAAGTATCAATGCGATTTTACGCATGTTCGGCAATCTTGGTATTCCGAATGGTTACCGACATATGACAGGATTCAGTGTCCACACCTTCCAGGTAGTGAATAACCTTAGTGAGTCACACTTCGTACGATTCTATTTTGAACCTGATCAAGGAATAAAATTCTTTCAAACAGAAGAAGCTGTCAAAGTAGGAGGCTTTGATCCCGATTATAACACAAGAGATTTGTATAATGCCATTGGTCGCGGTGATTTCCCTTCTTGGACTGCAAGTGTACAAGTACTTACCATGGATGATTTACGTAATGCTGATATGGATGTGTTCGATGTTACTCTTGATCTGCCCTTCGAGAAATACCCATTGAGGGAATTTGGCCGCGTTGTTTTAAACAGGAACCCTGTTAACTATTTTGCTGAAATGGAGCAATTAGCGTTTAGCCCTGCAAATCTAATACCTGGTATTCTGGGTGCACCAGATAAGGTATTCGAATCTCGTTTATTAGCGTACAGGGACGCTGAAAACTATAGATTAGGTGGAAACTTTAAAAAAATACCAGTAAATTGCCCACTTCATATGCCTAACACATACATGCGCGATGGTCCAGCTCCAGTTCAGGAGAACATGAGAGATGCACCTAATTATTATCCGAATTCTTTCAACGGCCCGGTGCCGTATTTCGACAAAGGTCGAGTAGAACTTATAGAGATCTATGACCAACCAGCCAATAACTTATACCAAGTTCAAGAACTGTATAAAAATGGCATGTTACCTGAAGAGAAGGAAGTGGTAGCGGTTAATATTCTAACCAGTTTGGGACCAGTCACAAAGTTTCTACAAGAGCGAGCTATTGATTTGTTTACAAAGATTCATCCAGACCTTGGTGCGAGAATCCGCCATGGCTTGCAAGCAAACAGCACAACTCCTTAAAGCGTTTTTGAATATATTACTGTAATTTCTGAAATCCGAGAGCCAATTTAGTGGATTATAAAATTTAGTAATATTAAAATTTAGTATACGGTGTGTTTTATAAATGTATAAAAGTCAAGATTGTTGCTTCTACATTTACTACATACTTATTGTAGTTTTCTTAACTTAAATATATGTATGTATTTAAAAAGTATATCAGAGTATATTTATTTTCTCATTTTATATTACTTTATAAGTCATAATAAAAATTACCCGTCACACAAAATTTATTGAAGCTTAATACGCCCAAACATAGGAGATTTCTGTGAGTGCGCTCATAAAAATCTCCTCTGTTTGGGCTCGTGGGGTGTGTCCGAGCCGTCCTTCGGGCTTGCTCTTATCGAGCTCCTCACAGAACTTGGTTGTTTAGCCGAGTGTCTACAGCCTACACCTGCCCGTGTTTTGCAGATGCCCTCAACCCTTTCTGCTTTCAGAGGATCGATGCGGGTTTGATTTCTCCAGCTTCTTATTCGACGTGAATAATCATAAGATCCTTCGGCTTCGCTATAGGGTGTGAAGCGAGGTTTAGTGGCTAGGACGGTTGCTTTCCAGTGCTGGGAAGTTCCCGTTGCTGTGATGACGGTGTCGAAATTAATGATTCGAGTTCTGGAGCAGCGACCGTGGTTAGGTAACGTGAGGTAGAACGACCCCCGCTAGATGGACCGAGACGACCTGTAAAGGTCGCAGGGGGCGGGACTGTAGATACTCGTAGTGAGCGTACTTTGTATTGTGGTGTAATTTGAGAGAAGCCAACGTCCAGCAGTGGACCGCCATAGGCTTCTCTTAAAAATTCCACGCATAAAAGGGGTGAAATGGAGGTTAAAGCTTATCAAAGTATTATCACGAGAGAAGCTGCGGGGAACGCTAAGTACAGTACCTACATAAGCAGATTATTGTATGTAACTTTACATACAGATAGACAGAGAGACAGACAGACGGACAGCGAAGTCTCACGAATAGTAGGTACGGAATCCTAAAAAGCTATGATTGTTTGTTTGTTTGCACGAATAGACTCCGAAACTACTGAACCGATTTGAAACACACATGAAGATTATTGCTTTCCCATTTACTATCAAATTAGCAAAGCAAGAGAAAAGAACCTGGCAATAAAAACTTGATCCTTTCTGATTGCCAGTAATTACATTAATTTACTGTGAACAGTACCACGAAATAACTAACAGTGCTACGACAATACTTTAAAAACCAGCCCAGTGCGAGTAAGACTAGCGCACTGATGGTTTCGTACTTAAAAACGGCAATGAATTACGTTTGTTGTATAACGCCCTTGGCACACCTCCGCCGCGAAACCAGAACAGCGGAACCGCTGAATGAATTCCGCTGTGATCAAGTGTGGATTGAACAGCGGAACTGGGCAACGGAACCTGACACGAGTTAGTCGATGTGACGCTATCGCAATTTTATCATATTATTTTTATTATCTGGATGACTTAATAAATACATAAAGGGCCTATTTCCGATGGCTTGAAGTAGTTTTTCCGTGAACTTTACGTCCATTTACTGAAAAAATATTAGTTTCGCCGTTCCGCTCTGTATTTCTGTAAATTTTGACAAATCGGCGCGTAGACAACGCGGCACCGCAATAACAAGGCGGCCGAAGCGCGGAGGTTTGATTGGCGTAGCAGCAGATTGGCGAAACCGTGCGGTGAAAGAGATAGAAGATAGTTAAATCTATGCATTAGAACCACAGAAAAGAAAAAACATTGTTGTTTTTGTTATTCCGTGATTAGAACAGGCGGTTTCGCTAGTGTTCCGCTCCTCATACATGTGACAGAACTTGGCGGAATTACTGCGGTTCCGCTATCATGGTTTCGCGGCGGAGGTGTGCTACAGGCGATAACCCCCTAAATATTATTATTTTTCTGATTTGTTATTTATTATTTTTCTGGCTATCAAGGATCCTGAGAGACGACCTCGTGACGGATGGACAGCGCAGTCTCATGAATATTTTTTTTTTTATATTCAGCACGCCAAATTGACGTCGCCACCAGCCTGATGGAAAGCCGTGGCGCATCTAGCGATTGGGAGCCACTTTTGACAGTGGTCCTAAGTTGGCGGCCCTGTGATGTGCCTCTTCACGCTCCTCTTAAAGAACCCGGGATTGTAAGATGAGGAAAAAACGTGTTCGGGCAGGTCGTTCCAAGTTTTTATATGATACGGGGTAACCTTTTGGGTACGAAACTCTGAAGTAAATAAGAAACAGAATCTTAAATTTGAATGGCCTAAATAGTTCGATTGTGGAACATGCACGAACACTTCTATTTATCAAGTCATTTGTATATCTGCTGCCTAAATGCTGTAAATATGACACTGGGAGAATAACGAAATTATTTATACCATTTCATAATTCATTCATAATTCATAATTCTTTATTTGCCTTAAATGGGGTGATACATAATGTGTTACATAATTTACTAGAATTATTTATGTTAACAGCGCAAGCCCACTTAGCCATAATTAAATAGCATGCAAATTTTGTACAATTGAACTAAAATTACTTAACAACACTAATCAATATTGTAATAAATTTAGGACATACAAGTTCTTCACAACATGTTTCGTAATCAATTAATTTAACTAATTTTTATAACAAATTAAAATTTCAAATTAAAATACATTTAAATTAAAATAAACCAATTCATTCATTCAAAAATTCGTCAATTGAATAAAACACCTTATCCATTAACCACTCCCCCAAAGCCGAAATACATTTGTTCAACGGAAGAGCTTTCAAGTGTTTGGGAGTTTTATTAAAAATCTTTACGCACATTGAGTGACTGTTTTTGAGCATTCTGGTCGTTTTAGGTATGACATCCAATACTAGTCTTTCAGGGTTTCTCATATTAGTACGTTTTGTAATATCCTTTAACCGCTTAAATGCTGAAGTATGTTGTTTCACAAACTTATTTACCTCAAGTATATATAGGCAAGGTAGTGTAAGGAGCTTCAGCTTTTTAAAATATGGTTTACATGACACATCTGGAGCAATGTTACATAAAGATCTTATGCACCGCTTTTGTGCAACAAATGCCTTATCTATATCGGTTCCATTACCCCATATAAGCAATCCATACCTTAGCACGGATTCAACATATGCAGAGTAAGCTATGCGTGCCGTGTCCAGGTTAGATACTCTAGTCAGTTTATACAACGCGAATGAAAACCCATTAATTTTGTTGGCGACTCTTTCAATGTGTTCTTTCCAGTTAAGTTTACTATTAATATTAATACCAAGAAATTTAGTATGATTAACCAGTAATAGATTTTGTCCGTTATATGTTACACCAATTTTATGAATAATTAGGTTATTAAAATTAATTATGTGTCTTCGATAAATTTATTTGTAAATTATTATTATTCATCCAGTCAATTATTGATGTCAAAGTATTGTTTATGTCAATTTCATGTTGAGTAATAGATGTCAGATTTTTCCTTGTAGTAACTATTACAGATACGTCGTCAGCAAACAATATAGTTTTATACGGTGTACTGTAAGGTAGGTCATTGATGTAAACTAGAAAGAGCAGCGGACCCAGCACACTGCCCTGAGGAACCCCAAATTTGTTTTTAATGTATTTTGACCTCTTTGTTTCTGTACAGTTCCCTGAGTTGAGTTGCGTTACATCGACACATTGATACCTGTCCGTTAAGTATGTTTCTATCCACGTTAAAGCTGGTCCTCTAATGCCATAATGTTCAAGCTTAGCTAGTAGCTGTTTATGAGACACAAAATCGAACGCTTTTGACATATCAAGGAACAGCACAGTCGTGTACATTTTGTCATTGACGTTCCGAAGAACATCATTTACTAAAAAGAAAGCTGCCTCCCTGGTCGATTTATTTCTTTGAAAACCATATTGGTTTTCAACAATAGTATTGTTGACAGTAAAGAATGAAGTAAGTTTGTCATGCATTATTTTTTCAAAAACTTTTGAAAATATGGGCAATAAAGCAACGGGCCGATAGTTATTCATATTCCTTTTATCTCCTTTTTTATGCAGAGGTTTAATAACAGAGTATTTAAGTTTTTCAGGAAATGTGCCCGTTTCCAATGAGAGATTCACCAAATGAGTCAATATGGGTGTTAATTGCCTGCTACACCTTTTGACGATTTCTGTACAAATATCATTCATATCATTCGGCAGTTTAACATCATTATCAGTGAGCTGTATCACTTAACTAAGTGAAGTCACAACAGTGAAAGTTCGCAACTATAATTACCACCAAACGATACCAATTTATTATATGAAACAATACTTATATAGGGTTAAGGTTGGCTTTATGGTGATAATAAGGAATAAAGTGAAAAATATACACGAAAAGTAAAATTTATTAGAAAATCACTTTGCTTATTACAATAAACAGACTGATTTAGAATACAAAAAACCCGACTGCCAAGTAAACATACAACTGAAACGCAAAGAAACAAGCTCTACATTTCTTTTGTGATTTTCTTTAGCTACTTACTGTTTTACTTTGTCGGCGACATTTGCAGGCGGGAAGAAGCTATGTCAAGCGAGTGGTGGTTTACAAAATAGCTACATGTTCCCAAAGCTTGTTTCCGCCTGCAAATGTTGCCGACAAAGTAAAACAGTAAGTAGGTTGCTAAAGAAAATCACAAAAGAAATGTAGAGCTTGTTTTTTGCTCTTCAGTCGTATGTTTACTTGGCGGTCGGGTTTTTTTGTATTCTAAATAGGTAATTAAGTTTATTTAAAACTTTTTAGTTATGTTAGTGGTGAAGTTATTAATTTTCGTGTAGTGAAGGGTCATCACCAAAATTCAACCTTAATTATTATATTTTTGGTCATATTTCTGGTGCTACTCAACCGATTGCAATCAAACAAAGTGTTAGAATTTAAGTCTGACCAAGGCCTTATAAACACATAATAACGCATCGAAATCGGTTCAGTAGTTTTGCGTTCATCGCAGTTAAATAATTATAACGCCAAAAGTCCGCCATTTTGATTTTCCATGAATTTTATTATACCTGGTGTCACGCACACAATCACGACAAATCAAATGACACCTTGTATTTAAAAATCCATCAAGCCTTTCAGGCTGTAGAGCGTCCAAGAAAAAATATCAAACTTTACATTTTAGCGCCAAAAGTCTGCCATTTTCATTTTTCAAAATTTTTATTGTATCTGGTGTCACTCACACTATCACGACAAATCAAATGACACCTCGTATGTTAAGATCCGTCAAGCCGTTGAGTCTAGCCCAGCGGTCCCTACTCCACCAGGAAACCGTGGAGACATGGAAGGTGCGACTTGAGCAACCAAAGGGGGGATTCGCCACAATCGCGGCCGTCAGACCGGTCATGGACGAGTGGCTGGAGAGGAGACACGGTGCTCTCTCCTACCGGTTGACACAGATGCTTGCCGGGCACGGTAGCTTCGGTAGGTATCTGTGGCGGAAACACCGGGAAACCACGGCCGAGTGTCAGCACTGCGAGGACCGCAGCGATGACACGGCGCTCCACACACTGATGGAGTGCACGGCGTGGGCGCAACAGCGCCAGGTCCTCGTAGTGGGTCTGGACGTGGACACCCTCTCGCTCGAGACCATGGTGCGAGCCATGCTCTCCAGCGGGAGTAAGTGGGACTGCGCCGCCTCCTTCTGCGAGCAGGTCATGCTCGTGAAGGAGGCGGCGGGACGGGTACGGGAGAGAACTCTCCCACCCGAGTTCCGCAGTCAGCGGCCTGGGCGCCGCCGACGTGTCTTCGCCGAGGACTATCGGCCACCATGACCGGGGGCCTGAGGACGGTGACAGGGCGGCTCACCGTCCTTACAGAAGCAGGCCCATGACGGCAGCGTGACGTGATTGAGACAATTCACGCACGCCCCCCCTTAGAAGCGGGATCACACCCGAAACCCCCCAAAGACGCGGGATAGCACCCGAACCACCCCCTGGGCGAGGCCGCAGTAGCGGCCGTGGGTCTGTTGGGAGTCCTGGGACATCCTTCCGAGGGTTTACCCGGGGCTCC
Organism: Miltochrista miniata; assembly: GCA_933228765.1. Classification (NCBI taxonomy): domain Eukaryota; kingdom Metazoa; phylum Arthropoda; class Insecta; order Lepidoptera; family Erebidae; genus Miltochrista; species Miltochrista miniata. The sequence goes on from OW121752.1 coordinate 35,457,292, forward strand.
CAACCATAGACTGTTGGGCGTGACTTGAGGATTTTTAGTCGGTAGGAGTCCGGCATAACATCCATGAGGATTTTCCCTCACGTGAAACAAAAAAAAAAGCCGTTGAGTCTATAGAGCGTGCAAGAAAAAACTCAACGTTTTCATTTTATTGCCAAAAGTCAGCCATTTTGATTTTATAGAAATTTTTATGCACCCGGTGTCACTCACACAATCACGACGAATCAAATGACACCTCATAATTATGTCAAAATCCGTCAAGCCGTTCATGCTGTAGGACGTGATAAAGAATTGGACATACATACATACATCATCTCAAAAAACATTACCCTCCTGTCTTCGGGCCTGTGCACATCACCACGGCACGATGTCGTTGCCGTGGAACGATGCGGTGCCGCGCCGGCGCGTCGAGTCGTCACCGTAGAACTGGTAGAACGGTGCGGTGCCGAGCCGGGGCGCGGCGCGTTGCCCGGCCGTGCCTTGTAAATTTTCGGTACATTTCTTTACTAAATACCAGATAAATAGTAGTTGCGAGTGGCTGGGGTCACGCATGATCGGTCTTGCGGGACCCTAGCTACTTAAAACTACTTTAACTGGTATTTAGTGAAGAATATACGGCGACTTGTAACTTTGCGGCGTCGTGACGTACATTTTTACGGTACGGCAACGTAAATTCCTACGTCACGGCAACGCGCCGTGCTACGGCGCGGCGCCGCACCGTTCCACGGCAACGACGCGACGTCGTGCCGTGGTGATGTGGACAGGCCCTTCGGCAGTTCGGGTAAAAATAGTTGTCAAATCGAAGCCATAGAAGTGGCGCCAAATTTTAAATTAAGCATTACAAATCGCTAATGTCCAATCAATTTATATTCGTTATATTACGTAAGTATCATGTTTAGGTACATTTGCAGGGAATTAAACTGAACATACGAGTAATGAAGGATCAATGAAAATCAACCTTCAGATTGTAATGGTTGCGATGGTGACAACGAATATTCACCCCGCCATTTCGGTGGATCCGGCTGGAAATCAAATTGTTTTGTTCAAGGAGAGCACCAATGTAAGTTCTTTAATTAAGAGAAAGGCCGAACCCAACGCGAGAAAGTCAAGAAAAATATCAAGTAGGAACGCGAATTATTATTTATCAGTCTATTCCCTGACAATCGTGCGGTGTTCTGCAAGGATCGGTCCGAGGACCACTTCTGTGGAACATCGACTATGATTGGGTGCTGCGTGGTCCGTTGCTCAGAAGCGTCAGCGTAACGTGCTACGCTTACGATACCCACGTTACAGCGCGAAGAGCAACGCACCGAGATGCAGCACTAAGGGCCAAGGCAGGTGTTGCTTTAGCTGAGGGTCGAATACAGCGGCTAGGTCTGGAGGTTGCTCTTCACAAAGCCGAGGCTCTGTGCTTTCAAAGTGTCTATGGTTCGTAGTCAACAGCTTATAATCCCAGAACCGAGGGGGGCAATAGATGCACTCTCGCGGTTATTATTGTCCAACATAAGAGAACCCAACGCTCCCTGCAGGAGACTAGTTTTTACAAGTATAGATATATTTTTGGGAAAATCTTGCATGTGTAAGTCCGGGGGTATTACTGTATTATAATATATACAGTATTTCTTTACAGGGTTCTGTCCCTATACTAACATCCCCCAGGGGGTCACCAGTCGAGGTAAGGGATACTATTTCTCTGAACAGAAGGCTCATCTATGACGATTTCTTTATGGATTCAATGAGTAACTTTGTTCGAGAGGACATCGTACCAAGGGCAGTACACACTAAGGGTGGTGGAGCATTTGGCTACTTCGAAGTAAAGTCTTCAGCAAAGTTGGTAAAAAAACTCCGATTGCTGCAAGATTTTCTCAAGTGTTGACAAAGAGTGGTGGAATAGATACTGCTAGAGAGCCAAGGGGCTACGCCATCAAATTTTATACAGAAGAGGGAAATTTTGATATGGCTGGCTTCAATTTACCACTGATTGCCATAAATGAACCTATACATTTTCTTACCTTTGTGAGATCTCAAAAAAGGAACCCCGCAACGAATTTGATAGATCCAAACATGATCTGGGATTTCATTACATCAGTACCAGAAAGTATGAATGCGTTTTTACGCCTTTTCGGCGATTGTGGTATTCCAGATGGTTACCGACATATGGAAGGATACAGTGTCCACACCTTCCAGGTAGTGAATGATCTTGGCGAGACACACTTCGTACGATTCTATTTTTATCCTGACAAAGGGATAAAATGCTTGCAAACAGAAGAAGCGGCCAAAATAGGAGGGTTGGATCCCGATTATAGTACAAGAGATTTGTATAATGCCATTGGTCGCGGTGATTTCCCTACTTGGAATGCAAGTGAACAAGTACTAACCATGAGTGATGTACGTAATGCTGATATTGATGTATTCGATGTTACTCTGGAATTGCCCTTCGAGAAATATCCATTGAGGGAATTTGGCCGCATTGTTTTAAACAGGAACCCTGTTAATTATTTTGCTGAAATCGAGCAACTGGCGTTTAGTCCTGGAAATTTAATACCCGGTATTCTAGGTGCACCAGATAAGATATTCGAATCACGTATATTAGTGTACAGGGACGCTGAAAACTATAGATTAGGCGGAAACTTCCAAAAAATACCTGTAAATTGCCCACTTCATATGCCTTACACATACATGCGCGATGGTCCAGCTCCGGTTCAGGGGAACATGAGAGACGCACCTAATTATTATCCGAATTCTTTCAATGGCCCAGTACCATATATAGAAAAAGGTCGAGTAGAACTAATAGAGATCTATGAAGAGCAATCCAATTACTTACACCAAATTCAAGAACTGTATACACGTGGCATGTCGTCTGGTGAGAAGGAAAGGGTGGCGGAAAATATTCTATCTATTTTGGGTCTAGCCACAAAGTTTCTACAAGAGCTATTGATTTATTTACAAGGATTCATCCAGATTTTGGTGCGAGAATACGCGATGGTTTACGAAACAGCACAACTGCTTAAATTGTTGTTTTTTCAATTCCAGTATCTTGTTATCAAAGTAAAAGTGGTTTAAAGATTTGTACAGTGTAACAGAAGGGGCAATTAAACACTTCAGGACTCGGCTAATTACTTTATTTTCCGTATAGACACACAATAATTTGGGCAGAGCTTCGGCTAGTCTCAGTATACAGTACAGAATGACCGACAAATGTGCTCGCACTGTCATATATAGATGTACACTCGGAAATTGCGTAACTCCTTATGTCAACTGTCATAGTGATTTGAGGCGTGGCGTAACAACAGTATTGGACTGAAATTAAATATGTCTCGCACTTATAGGATTTGACCAAACGCATACAGGTAAATAATAATGTAAGATCAGCTCACGGCTTTTGTTGTTCTTTGGTAAGATGGGTATAATTACCCGGTACCTACCTCCTCGTAGTCATAATGATAGAGCTGTGTAAAATTTGAGCTGTTTCCATTACTGTTGCTGTGGATATTTTTATTTCAGCATAAATTTAGTTTTTGGGTCGTTTCGACTCAACATTTTAGAAGCTTTGCTCTCTAGTTTTATTTTTCTCTTGTCTTGAATTGTTCGTTAAGTGATCTAAATAAAGAAGGAAGACAAATTTAATTACAACATTGGAAATACTTCTATACCTCCTTTCTTCCATATAAAATCCCTTAGTAAAGATTTACAAGTGTCGAGATAAACCGATGAATATAGTTTTGGATATCATGATTACGAGTATAGCGCGTTGCAGGCCAAATTCCTGTACAATACTAAAAGATGGGTCATGTGTGGTGGAAGTCCTCATGGGTGCCATGCCTGACACTGTCGACTGAAACCACATGATGCGCTACTACCTATCTGCCTACGGGAGTTCCTCGTTACTTGTCGAACGCAGATATAGAATGACTTCCATTAGTTTACCCAGTATAGGATAGTCCTTTCCACCAACCCATGGTCTTACCAGCTTCTATTGGCTATGAAGACAGAATCGTTGGAAGTTACGCGCCGTACTTGCGTGTGCTCTTTTCGGCGTGCACTTTGGAGACTTCCACAATTAACTATCCTGGCCCTCTCCCCATTCTGGGGCGGCCTTGACGTCTTGGAGTTCATTACCCATTTTAATACCTCGTTTACATGCAGCCCCTGCCGCTGCCACTCGAGCTGCCGGCAATATTTCCCTTGATACTGCCGTATCAGGATCGAGAGAAGTATAGACGTCGAAATATTTACTGCGTCCGCGCTGTGTATTCTCGCAATTCACAATTATGTAAGAATTTTAAAAAGATTTCAAGTTAAAAAAAAAGGAAATACGTCGCCGTCGAAGATGGTGGATGATATCTATCCATCGTAATAGAACTCTCTCTCACTCACTCGGCGAGAAGCAACGGAGCTGAATGTAAACACGCACTGTCGCTGGCGCTGCCCGGTCCTTTGACTCCCGCACAAAAAACGGCTCTTTTGGGGAGCGACGGGCAGCGCGAGTAGCAATGGCAGGGGCATGAGAAGTATCGTGTTTACATACTCGTCCTGCCCACTTCCCTGCCCACTTCCCTACTTACTTCGGCTGAATGTAAACGGGGTATATGGATACGGTACGATTTACAGGTGACTTCGTCGCTCTATCTCGGGATCTCTAACTCCAGCTGATTTTATCAGTTTCCCCACTATAAGTAGGTACTCTTGGGCACAGTTACGCGTACTTGAGTACAGTAAAGGGACGGGGTCCCGAGTGGCAACGGGAAAGAGTACAAAACGTCGCCTCCTCAATTCATACCTTAGATCATCTAACCACAGGATGCGCCTTACTTAAAGCATTGTTTTCTGCCATTGCACATGACCATTTGGTCTTTTGGCTTTATGAAAAGCCTGTACATCAGTACATCATTTTATATGATTAAACTAGTACATTACATTGTAGTTGACTGTACAATAACAATTAACACACAACAGCCATTACGCGTTTGTCGATAAATACATTTTTAAATGCAATGAAATTTTATATGTCTTTGTGTTTCCCCCTTCATTTGTATGAAAACTGGCAGAATATTTTTGTATGCGGCGGTTCGCAAAGGCTAGTCCCGTGTTATATGGTCTAAGATTCATACCGAGCGTGGCGTAAGAGGTGACTTAGTGAACACTTTCGCATAACGTTCTAGTGCGTAGAGAAGGAAAACGGCTTGAAAAAATTCAATTGCAGGCATTGAACTAATACTACTACGTATGGAACAGACATCGCAAACATAAAATTTGCAACGGTGAGGTTGAGCCGACCGGCTCATGTGCGTTCAGTCGCTCGGCTAACTGCGTAGTAACCGCCCGCAACAATCGTTCGTAAAAATGCCATCGTGTGTGTTAAAACAGTGTAAAAACAATACAACTACCACGAAAAAAGATAGTGGTGTCACTTATCATCGGTAACTAAACAAAATATCAAGTAAATTACATTTCTTTCCAGTATTATAGAATAATTTTAATGCCCATTACTCCCCCAAACTTATGAATGAAATCATAGATCAATAAAAGTGACCAGCTCAGATAGTCACGTAGGTACTAATGTTGGTTGAACTAATTTGTAATGATACATTTTATATGAAGAGCAGTTATTTATTTTGAATTTTTAAATGTATTTCATAGTTTGAAGTCGGTATATTATAATAATAGAAGAGATTATTATGATTTAAGTAACTATAAACATGTAAAACTAAAAAAATTAAATAAACCATAAACTTGTAGTTTTAAAGTATATTTATCAAAATATGGATTACTAGCACATGTTCAATCATGTTTTACCGCCTAAAAGAAATAGTCTTGGTTATATATATGTATGTATGTATAGTGGAATTATTCAACAGACTTAAATAATATAGTAAACAAAGAAATTGGATCTTGACTACTCCATAATTACTTACATTTAATTATCAATCCTGATCATAGTCGTTTCAAGGAACTCTAGTTAGATTTATGCGGACATTTCGACACTAATAAACCTTTAGATTATAGAATAATTTCATGAAAAATACTCGGATGGTAAAAATTAGTGTCCGACCGAAACTGGTTTTCCAGCCGAAACCGAAACCGAAACCGAACTTTCGGCCCCAGGGTCAGTTTCGGCCGAAACCGAAACCGAAACCGAAACTCACGTGTTCAATTTGAAAAAAAAAAAACAGCCAAGTGCGAGTTGGATTCCCGCACAGTGTTCCGTTACAAAAATTCGGTACAAAACTTACGTTTGTTGTGTGGATGCTTTTTTCTGATTTTAGTAGGTATTTTTTGTTATAGCAGGTGGTGGCAGTGTTCGTGTCTCTTGACATCGCCAACGCTTTCAACACCTTGCCCTGGAGCTGCATTTGGGAGTCGCATATTTACCATGGAATGCCTCCATACCTCCATCGAACTGTCGGGGCCTATCTTTCCGAGAGGGCCATAACTTACCCGAGCTGGCTATGGTAGGGTCGGCGAGATGTGTCGTTCGGTGTTCCATAGGGATTCGGTGTTACGATTGGGTGCTGCGTGGTCCGTTGCTCAGAGGTGTCGACGTAACGTGTTATGATGACACCCTCATTACAGCGCGAGGAGCAAGCCTAGACGCAGCCCTGAAGGCCTCCTGCGGGATCCAGCTTACATAAAGGAGGCGTCAGCATCGGCATCGAGCTCTCGATAACGGGCTCGTACTCGATAGACGATGGAACTTCGGATACCACTTCCGAAGTTTGGTCCCATATCGGAGGGAGGGGGGCATCAGCCGCACTCTCGCGGTTGTTGCTCAATATCAGAAGGCCCAACGCTCCCTGCAGGAGACTGAACCTCGGGATCGTGCGGAGCATGGCCCTATACGGGGCCCCCGTATGGACAAAGATCCTGATGGCCAGCAATGCGGCTAGATTGGATAGCCCGCAGAAGGCGACGGCTGTCAGGGTGATAAGGGTACCACACGATCTCAGTTGAGGCGGCATGTCTTCTAGTCGGGATCCCTCTATGGGACGTGGAAGCGAGAAGGCGAGGGCCCTTGCGTCATAGTTTAAATGGCGCAAGGAGGCGCTGAAGCGGGGCCTTAGGCCTCTTCCTGTGAGCAGGTCATGCTCGTGAAAGAGGCGATGGGGAGGAAGCGAGAGAGACTTGCCCACCCGAGTTCCACAGTTTGCGGCGGCGCCCCATACTATCAGCCTCCATGACCGGGGGCCTGAGTGACGAGTGACGGGGCTGCTCACCGTCCTTATAGAAGCAGGCCTTAGACGATAGCGTGACGTAAGAGATTCATGCACGCCCCCCTCAAGAAGCGGTATAACAACTGACCAACCATCCAAAACACGGCCGCAGTATGCATCATTCCGAGGGCAACTCGGAGCTCCCAACCGTAGGCTGTTAGATAGGATACGCGTGGTTTTTAGTCGGTAGGACTACTGTACAGTGAAAATTTTAGGCCTCTAACTGGCCCGGTTCCAGCGATACATCCTCGTGACTAATAGACAGACGGTCGGCTAGGCCTCATGTCTCGAGAGACCGCTTTACCCCCTCCGTGCGAGAGTTAGACTCGCACTTCGCCGGTTATTTTTCCAATAGGTGCAGCATGTTCCACCAAGTGCCCTCAACAACGGTATAAATCTTCTCAAGTGTTCATTTTAGAAATATCTCCACCTAAAGATGAGTTTCTTTCTTTATGTGTGGAATCACTCATAGATGCTATTGCGAACTCCTACCGACTAAACACGGTGCCCTACTACTGTTACTAGCTTTTGGCTGGTTTTGGTTACATTCTAGAAGTATATTACTAAAACTGGACAAAAGTGAGTCGGACTAGCGCAGGTAGGGTTCCGTACAAGAAAAGCAGCAAAAAATTACGTATGTTGTATGGGAGGCCCCCTTTAATATTGTTAATTGGTCTATTTTTATTATTTGTTGCTGAAGCGGCAACAGAAATACATCATCTGTAAAAATTTTAACGGTCTAACTATCACGGTGCATGAGTTACAGCCTGCTGACAGACAGGCAGACGACCAACGAAGTCAATGAAACCGACAACAAGGGGGTAATAAGGTTTCGTAATGTCCTAGATCACCTTTTTAGGATTCCGTAAAAATTGTAGGTATTATTATAACTATTGATTGGAAGTCCTTTGTAAATCTGTAAATCTTTGTTTATTAACATATTAACTGGTTGGGTTGACCCCAACCACGTCACAAGTAGAGCCAGGCACTCAAAATTCATGAACACGTGAGTTTCGGCCGGGCCGAAAGTTTAGGCCCATTTTGGCCGAAACCGAAACTGCGGCCGAAACTCGATTTTTTGGCCGAAACTGGCCGAAACCGAAACCGAAACCGAAACTTCGGTCGGTCACTAGTAAAAATTTAAGACTGTCATTTTTGCTTGTCATTAAATTATTTTTTCTCAGACTTGTTTGTCTTTGCCATAGTGTTGTAAAACTGTTGTACTGGCCAATTGATTTTGAAAGGAGGTCATTGTTTTATCAATCTGTCAGTTCGAAAAAATGTACTTACTTTAATAATATAACTTATTGACCCAGAGAGCGAAGAGTGCGAGTCTTTGCCCCTTTTCACACGTACCGGTTGCCGGGTGCCGGGTAGAGTGGGTGTATTGTATGGCCGTGTACTATAGATGCGCGAAGGCGTGATTTGCCCTGCAACCGCTTGCATTCGCCGCCGGTTACCCGGCACCGGCTACCCGGCAACTAAATAAACAGGTTTCTGTCAAACTGGTCGCTTAGACGGACTTCCCTGACGATGCGAGGCAAGTCCGTCTGGGGTCCTTATTATCTGATTGGTGATAGTTATGGAGTCGTGCAGAATATAATGGAACGACTTCAATAAATGACAATCTGATTAATACTTTCTGGATTGAATATAGGTAAGGTATAGATTTAATTTTATGGCCATTCAAATGTCTTGAGAGATAAGTCCGGCACAATTATGACCTCAGGTGTTCTAAACATTTTATATTTAATTTTACCTGACTGCGCGACACAAAAGAAGGGTTATCGTGTCGGCGGGTTTGAATAGCAGGCTGAATGAATTGATACACAAATAAAATTAGGAAAACTTAGTAAAACGTAATGTTGTAGTATAAGACACAGCAATGAGGTACTTAGTATTAGATATAGATACATTCCTAAATACTTATATGGTTAGAAATATTTCAAAACTTGGTTTCGAATGTGGCCGAAGGGTAAGGTATTATCCTTGATATGAAGCATTCTTACGATTTGTATAATTAGACTAGCCGGCCCGCGCAACTTCGTTTGCGTCACGTCACTTATGAGAGTTATGAGTGAAAAAAAGGTAGGTAGTATTAATATTTTCAGTTTTCAGATTTAAAAACCCCACATTAGAAATCTCTCAAGATGTCTTAGTCTGCTTCTGTAAGAACGGCGAGCAGCCAGCGAGGCGTCTACACTTTTTATCATCCCTAAAGTAATTTATTATTGTAAATAAATGATTATACTATTAAATGTTCTAAAAGTTTCTTTTCTTTTAAAGATCATTTAATTAATATCACATAATATATATTATATTGATATACCGAATTTCATGATTTGATGAATTTGGCGATTGATATACCGAAGTAAATGAATGTACGGTGAACTAGATATAACTCAATGATTATTTACATACATAGAATCAGTATAGTTACAGCACTATGATCACAGACATCTTTTGTCAAAACATGACATGTTTACATGATTGCTGAGCTGTCCAGAAAAAGACTATACCTAATTTCATTGTTCTAATTCAACGAAAAACATCGTACAAATTTTGATTGCCTGGAGTATCTCACCGTTTACGAATAAAATTAATAACCGAATTTTGGGTAAAAAACGGAACCCTATTCATAACACTTCGCCGCCCGTCTGTTGAAAGTCTTTATAAGTTTTAGGCTTGAAAAGTTTCAACAGCGAAGAAACTGCGCCTGTATATTTCAACACGGCTCACCACCTATTACGTGGGACAAATTCTATAATGGTGAAAAGTGGGCATATAATCTGTGGGCCTCTGCCTACCCCTACGGAGACAAAGGCGTGACCATATGTATGTATATTACTTCCTAAAAAGACATACAGAAAAACCCTAAAAAAGTATATTATTTAAATCTGATAAATAAATTACTATTCTGGAAGTAGTAATTCAAATAACCTTTGGGTAAAAACGTATGCGTGTCCAGTCTATAGTTTATAATCTTTTTAAGTGACTTGTTCTTAGAATACGTTGAAGGATACGCGTAAGCGCCTAGATATTCCCGGCGCCTAAGACCTTTTGGTCGTGAAAAAACTATTACTAAGAAGCGGTCTAGCGCTTGAATATTTATATTACGATTAAACGACAAATTTTTGTTCAATCGCTGCAAAAGCGAACTCTTGCTAGCTTACTTGTGGCAAAAGGCGCACGTTTTTTGTTCTGGATAGCTTCTCTATACGTAGTAATAATTACTCAAAGATTGCAGGTCGTTATGACGCGCGCCTGGCTAAAGTAAAGTAATAAGTGCAGCTCTTTTTAAACTCGCACACAGTAATTAATTTTGTCTCATGTTTAACCATTACTGTATGTGAGACAGACATATCACCGGTAAATTGTATTAAATACGCATTCAATTCGTTTAGTCGAGAATCGGCGCCTTGACCTGCTACACCCGACCGAAACATTTGTTTGCCAGCTTCTTAGGATAATTCTGATAGGTACAGTCAGATTCTTATACCTGTGTCAATCAGACCGTCTCGTTCTGAAACCCGATACCAAATATAACATCTGATACTGACTTTCACGAACGTACAGTCGGCAAAGAAAGTGGAGTAACAATTCTGACAAAGTTTCTGTGACGCTAAGGTTGACTTTTCTAACGAAGGTAAATGTTTGTTACAATATAAAATTGAGATATATTATGGTAGGATGTAATACAATACATGATCTTTGTCATAATATTATAGCAAGGGGAAATCGTCCTTGTGGCCTCAAGGCGTTGAAATGAATCTCAACCGTACGCTGGTACTTACGTACGTACTTCATGTATGGTTGACTGTACATCGTCACAGCTCAGTACTAACAAGCTATTTAATTATAGATATCATTTATTTGTTCTCACGGCGTTTGAAATCATATTAGGTAACAATTTAGATTTTTTGCTGTTTCTCCTATCGATTACAAATAGATTACAAAAGTATTGTACGGGGCTATGGCAACTGTACAGCAGGAAGGCGGCTTGGCCGCCGTTGGCCGCCGACGACGTGTCTTCGCCGAGGACTATCGGCCTCCATGACCGGGGGTCTGAGGACAGTGAGAGGGCCGCTCACCGTCCTTACAGAAGCAGGCACATGACGGCAGCGTGACGAGAGCAACTCACGCACGCTCCCCCTTAGAAGCGGGATCACACCCGAAACCCCCCCAAACACCCGGGATAGCACCCGAACCACCCCCTGGGCGAGGCCGCAGTGGCGGCCGTAGGTCTGTTGGGAGTCCTGGGACATCCTTCCCAGGGCTTTCCCGGGGCTCCCAACCATAGGCTGTTGGGCGTTACGTGAGGTTTTTTAGTCGGTAGGAGTCCGGCATAGCATCCATGAGGATTTTCCCTCACGTTAAACAAAAAAAAAACCGTACAGCAGGAATTCTGGACGAATACTTATTAAAACATAAGTTAAAGATAAAATGGTATATTAACTCAACTTATGCTAAGATGGTAGATGGTGGTGATGGTGAGTAACCGAATGGTAGTTGACGATGCACTGGTTCGATGTACATAATATATTGGCATTGATCGACGTAATCTGCTGACTACGCGCAACGTGATGTACGATGTTAGTCGCTGTCCGATCCTGGGTCATCCTTCCGAGGTCTTCCCCGGGTCTCCCAACCATAGGCGTTAAGTGAGGTTTTTTAGTCGGTAGGAGTTCGGCATAGCATCTATGAGGATTTTTTAAGATAAAAAAAAAGAGAAGCGCTCGTGGCCCCGCGGACTCAGTGTTCTGTAAACGATCACTGCAGTAAGCAACTTTCACTATGGCCGGTCCATGGATGGGTGACCATCCATGTTCATCACTTTGTGACATTTATTTGAGCGTTTCCGTGCTTCGGAAGGCACGCTAAGCCGTTGGTCCCGGTTGCCAGTAAAATGGCAGTCGTTAAGCTAAGTTGAAGGCTTTATTTCAACAGCAGGTAGTCACAACCTGCGCCTGTCCATTTAAACACGGCAATACGGCTCACCACCTATTACGTGGGACAAATTATACAAAAAGGTGAAATGTGGGCATATAATATGCCTCTGCCTACCCCTTCGGGGATAAAGGCGTGACCATATGTATGTATGTAAAAAAAATGACGCTGTCCGAGCCTCGTACAAGTATGTTTGCCCGCGAGTTTGTCTGCGTGATCAAATTTTTTGTAAGTATCTATAAGGATCTCTTATACCCATTTTCCAAAGGGAATACTGTAGTAAGCTGTCTTTAAAAAACCGGTCAAGTGCGGGTCGGACACGCTCACGAAAGACGGCAAAAGCTCATAAAATAATTGTAAGAGGTAGGTATGTATTGGCATGATGACTCTGCCAACCTTTTGAGGGAAAAGGGGTAATTCTAATAAGAATATGTATGTTTTGCTATGTATCCAAAATAAGTCCAGTAATACCATAGATAATGTTATAGAAGTAGAACCACAGATTAAATAATAGTTCCTACGTAGGTAGACCTTGTTATTACACCATGCCCCTACCATTTTTTCAGTAGCAATATAGAATCTTGTGTATTACAGGCGTTTATTGGTGACCTAGGTACTAACCTCACGCTCATGAAAAACTATGACTGTGATCTAGTCAACCTATGCCCGCGAGGATAAAACGCGATTTTATGTAGGTATGCCCCAATACATCCCGAGGGTGTCGTAAGAGGCGACTAAGGCAACACTTTTGCAAAAAGATCCATTTACGCAATGGATCTTTTAGAAGGAAATTCGAAATAAAATCCGGTGGTCAGTAAAATGACAATCGTTAAGCCAAGTCTTTATTAGGCGACTTGAAAAATTTCAACTGCGAGTCGCGGCGACCTGCGCCTGTCCATTTCAACACGGCAATAGGCTCACCACCTGTCACATGGGACATAAAACTATTAGGTGAAATGTGAGCGTGTATTATGCCTCTGCCTACCCCTTCGGGGATAAAGGCGTGACTATATGCATGTATGTATGTTTGTTATGTACTATTACGTGAACTGTGGCACCTGTCAGAGTTATGTGACCGGTTCAGCACGAACTAGGTTATTATACAAAACAATATAAATAATTAGTGCTCATAATTACATGTACTAAATAGGTAGGCAACTACAGACGGTTGCGAATGCGCTGTGACCGAGCACTTTAGCTATTTGCATACAACATGATAATGATAAGAATCTAAAGTTTGTTCAAGCACACGACCGCTGTGAAATCAATTATGTAATTATGGTTCAACTTTGATTGCACACTGGATAAATAATGGTCGTTAAACATCTGATAAAAAAATTGAGAAATACAAAAAAAAACCGGTCAAATACGAGTCGGACTCATACACCGAAGGTAACAAACCAAAAAAAGGCAAAAAAATCACGTTGATTGTGTGGGAGTCTCCCCTTATTTTTTTTCTATTTTTGGAATTTTTTGTTAGAGCGGCAACAGAAATACATGATCTGTGAAAATTTTCAGCTTTCTGCTATCACGGGTCACAGCCTCGTGAGTCTCGTGACATACAGACATAGAGATGGACTGTTAGTCTGAAAACTTTTTTTTTTTTTTTTTTTTACTAGGAGAGCTCCGCTTACGGACTACCCATGCTGGCGAGGCATGGGCTCGTGTGAGGGTCGCCCAGCACCTGATCACGATAGCACTGGGAATACTCACTAAAACTCCTTGACACCGATCTGCCCCTGTGGGGGTGTTCTGGGATCTGACTAATTCACCAGAACCCCGCCGGGCGGCTCAGGGTAGCTGAGCTACTGCGCCGATGGAGGATTACCCCGGTAGGTGCCAAGTAATCCTCAGACGTGGTGGCCTGTGCAATGCACACGTGAGTGCCACTCGACGTGTGCAGGCCAACCCCGGGGTTAGAGACGGTTCGCGGCCAAAGCCGCGGGCCTTCCCCCACCCCTCCGCCTACGCCGGATGGGAGCGGCAAGAGCATCCTCTTCCCGCACCCGCTCCGCAGCCTCCCTCGCCGACATGACTGTGTCGGGGAAGTTGTCAACCGCCTCCCAGGCGTCCGAGCTCCCGACCATAGCAGATACTATGACCGGCAGCGCGAGGCCCCGCCCGGCGAGCGCAGCGCTGAGCTCGCTGCGCTCGCTACTCCAGGCCGGGCACACAGCCACTGTGTGCTCGGTCGTGTCGTCGGGAGCGCCGCAGTGGTGACACATCGGCGTCTCCTCCCGTCGGGCGACCCGGTACAGGTAATGACCGAAACACCCGTGTCCGGTCAGTACCTGCACCAGGTGGTATGTGAGGCTACCCCACTTTCGGTTCACCCACTCCTCCAACACCGGGCGGATGGCCTCGATCGTCCTGTGACCGGCAACCGGGTGAGAGAGTGCCTCGCCCCACCGTCGCAAAGCTTCCGTCTGCGCCTGCGAGCAAACATCCTCGATCTCATCGAGATCAGGCCGCTCACACCGAGTTCTGGTGTCGACCCGATGCCGATACACCTGCGCAAGCACAAGTGCTTCGACATCCCACGGTAGCGTGCCTGCTAAAACACAGGCAGCTCCGTGGCTGACCGTGCGATAAGTACGCACGGCCCGGGTCGCCATCATCCTCTGCGGTTGTCGCAAGAGAGCCCGCGTCCGTCGGGCGAGACACTCCGCCCACACCGGAGCTCCATACAGGGCCATCGACCGTATCACTCCATGGTACAGCCGACGGCAGGGCGCGCCGGGACCCCCTATGTTGGGGAGTAGGCGTCCGAGTGCAGCTGCTGAGTTACGCAACCTGGGAGCGAGAAGCTTCAAGTGCTCCTCGAAGGTCCATCGAGGGTCCAACGTAAGGCCGAGGTACTTCATATGCACCTCAACCGGTACGCTGATACCCTCGATCCGGACAAAAAGACCATTTGGGGCTCTTCGACCTTGGGCATGGAACGTCATAGCCTTCGTTTTCGTGAGGGCTACCTCCAGCCCCAGAAGACCAATGCGCCGAACAACCATGGACGTACCTACCGACGCCAGACGAACTGCATCCTCCCACTCCTTCGCGGCTGCTGCTACCAAGGTATCATCCGCAAAGCACATGACATCCATCCTTGGCAGCAGCACGCCGCGCAAGACCCAGTTGTACCCCAAGTTCCAGAGCAACGGACCCAGCACAGAACCTTGGGGCACACCTGATGCCACTCTCCAAGATTGGATGCAGCCGTCCTCGTCCTCATAAGCAACGCTTCGATTTTCCAAATAATCTTTAATAATGGCGCATAGGTAGGAAGGCACTCCGTGAAAGCGTAGTGCCTCCATTATACATTCGTGGGGGATGGTGTTGAACGCGTTGGCAATATCCAACGACACTGCCACCACCATCTCCCCACGCGCATTGGCCTTCTCGGTCCAGATTTTAAGACGACTAACTGCGTCCATGGTCGACCGTCCAGTTCGGAAACCGTACTGGCAGTCGGCCAAATCTGGTCCTACTCTCTCGAGATGCTCGATGATACGAGAGGCAAGGATCTTCTTAAAGACCTTCGCCGCCTCATCGAGCAAGACTATCGGCCGATACCCATCCGGTGAATCCGCTGGACGGTTTTCCTTGGGGAGCAAACAGAGCCGCCCTACCTTCCATCTGGCGGGGAAGCGAGCCTTTTCCAGGCATAAATCTAATACCGCACGGAAACGGTCCTTCAGAGGGCCTAGAGCGATGACCATCGCTCTGGCTGGGACCCCATCTGGGCCGGGAGCTTTATTATTCCGTCGGAGCCGTTCCCGTACGGCACCAAACTCGACGTCGGAAACCGGTGGCACTACACTCAATTCTTCCGAGGCGGCAGCAGGTGGTAACATGCGTGGGGCCGTGAAGGGTCCCTTATTCGGGAAGAGCTTCTGCAGGACCCTCTGCAGAAGCGCGGGCTCCATACAGGACGTAGATGGGGCTCTCTCTGAGAACTTCTGCCTTATCGTCCTGTATGGCCTTCCCCACGGATCGGCGTCGAGAACTTCTACGAATCGTGACCACGAATCAGATTTGGCCCTAAAAATTGCCTCCCTGAGGGCACTGTGAGCCACTTTATATGTCTGGTGGAGAGCTTCCTCTTCACCAGGCAATTGGCGGGCTCGTCTACGGCAGCGCTGGTACGCGCGTCTGGCTCTTGTACTGGTGGCTCGCAGGTCGGAAAGCTCCGGCGTCCACCAGTACACCTGCCCACGTCTACAAGGGCCAACACGTTGTTTCGGCATGGCGGAGGCACACACCACCCGCAGGTCGTCGGCGAATAGCTCCGCCATGCCGTCGGGATCGTCTGTAATTGTGTCGGGCACCTCGGCCCACGCTCGCACCAGTGCCGCCTCCTCTGCAACGTCGCCCCGCAGTTGGGCGATTGCCCATTTAGGGAATAGAGATGTGCCCCCTACCGATGGCAGCCGAAGAGGGAGACTTCTTGTGGAGATATCATATCGGATGTAACTGTGGTCCGACAGGTTCTCAGGGCCTTCGACTACCCTCCAACCCCTAATATTGGCTGCCAACTGTGGGGTGGCAAAGGTCACGTCTATCACAGACGTGCCCTGCCACCGCACGCACGTCGGGGTACTACCGAGGTTGAGGATCTGGAGCCCCAGGGAATGAACCAAGGATTCCAGTTCCACACCCCTCGTGTCCGTGATCCGAGACCCCCACGCCGACGACTTGGCGTTTACGTCTCCCGCCAACAGCACCGGGCCGGGAGCTGCCCGCCTGACCACGGCTTCCACCGTAGTCAGGTAGCGCTCATATTGCTGTAGCGTACTGTTGGGGGAGAAGTACATGGATACCACCATGACGCCCCCCCCATCTTGCAGCAACGTATCCTACCCCTCGTTTTGCAATGACAAGAGGTGGGGGCGCCATGCCGGCCACCATAATCGCCGCGAGGCCATCCGATGACACGGCACACCCGGCAGGTAGGGAGGCTTTGTGGGCCTCGGAAATAACGAGTAAATCGATGTCACCCTCGGCCGCCGCCTGGAACAGGAGGTTCTGGGCGGGGAGCGAGCGGCGAACATTGGCCTGCAGTACGCGTCCTATGGATCTAACTGGCATTGTTAGTGTCCATAGGTGCGACTGCAGGCTCGGCCGACGCGGCCGTAGTGCGAAGGGAGGAAACTGCCAAAGGAGAACGGCGACCCTTGACAGGGGGAGGGTTGCATCTCATCCCAGAGAGAGTGCCCAGAGGGTAGCCCACGGTCGGCACAAACACTGCAACGCGGTGAGGCCGTGCAGGAAGACAGTGTGTGCCCCTCCTCACCGCAGCGGTAGCACAGTCCGCTGCGATCCTTTTTAGAGGGACAGAGCGTCTTTGGATGGTCAGTGCCCATGCAGCGATGGCACCTCATTGGGCGTTGCGCATGGCTAGGTGCTTGACCGACGCCAACTCGGCGACTATTCCTACGGGGCAGGATACTATGGCCGAGCCTACACCGGTAAAGCCTGGCGAAATGGCTCCAACCTTAAGTTGGTCGGGAGAGCATCCTGTCTTATCAGAGAGTGCCGACACGATGTCATCCGCCGATGCAGCGTCGTCCAAGCCTGACACCCGCACCTGGGTCGTTTTGGTAGGCCTGGTCACCTTGGCCTCGTTGCCCAGCGCCTCTCCGATTCTGGCCGCGAGGGTGTCGGCCTGTGCGACCGTGGTCTCCTTGGGGAGCTCAATGATCCGAGCTCCCGTTACCCCGGTGCGAAATTTAGCCGGACCAATGCCTATGGCGCCCAAACTAACTGACGCCTTGGCTTTGGCAATGGCGTCCCTATAGGTGACACCATCCGCCACAGCCTCAGGCTTCAGGGTTACAACTACGGCCATGTTCTTAGGCGCCTTCGGAATCTTCGGCTTCGGCTTTGGCTTACTAGCCGGAGGCGCTGCAGTTTTCGACTTCCTCTGTCGTTTCTTAACGACAGTGGTCCAGGCGTCCTCAAGCACGGGCTGCTCGACATGCGAGGGGCCTGCCACCTGTTCGGCTGCCCGGGCAACTGTCTTCGTCGGCGTGGCTTTTGGAGGCATATTCGCCGGGGGAGTCAAAGTCGTAGGTGCCGCTGGGTCCGTCTTCTTCGCACTCTTCTTCCTACTCTCCGCCGCCAGACTTTCTAATCGCGCATTAATTACGCCCCCTAACTGGCACATTAACTCCTTTTGGAGGTTGGCAAGAAGGAGGGTCAAATTTCCTCTGGTAAGTGTCCCCTCATCGGGGGAATTCACCTCTTCTGGCCTCTCTCTTTGGGCAGGGCTCTTAGAGCATCGCCGGCCTTCCGCAAACTCTCTTCTTAGAGCTGCCACTTCCGTCTGGACCGCCGATAACTGCCCGCGCAGGCGCTTGTTGTCGGCCTGGAGCCTTTTCAGTTCACTACTGTCGCTGCGGGTAGCGAGAACTTTTACAATTTTGAGCAGCGACGCAGAGTGCTCCCTGACCTCCTTCACAAAGGCGCCCTTTCTACATTTGGAGGCTAACTGTTGCAGCAGACCCGCTTCTTCCTCTGCCTGCTGCATCAGCTTCTCCACCGGCGACGAGTTTGGGGACTTCTTCCCTGGGCTTGGGGAACGGCTGCGGTCCCGGACCGTTGCGTCGGATGCGTCCTCCGAAGCCGACTCAAACCCCTTCAACTCCATACGGGCTTTGGCCAGCCCCACGCTGTGGAGATATGCTCCCTTCCCTTTTGCGGATCGCAGGACCATGGACGGAGTCACGGCGCGCTCCTTCTTCACCGGCTCCTCGTCACTACCAGACGACATGCCGGATTCAATGTAGCGCCAACTGCGCTCCCGTCTCTTCCTGCTGGAAGCGGCGGCTACCCGCGGGGGGAACTCCTCTCCTCCCTCTGAGCTGGTGACATCCACCAACTCCATTCTAAATACAATAGAAGACAGAAAAAATCCAACCAAACCAGATCACAAGGAATCAAGTCCAAATAGAAAAGCCGGGTCAGTAAGAGGATCGAGATAACAGAACAAACGGTCTCTTTAGAAGGCAACGGAATATGTCGCCACCCACTGGCCACTGCGTTACCGCGCACCAAGTGGGATGGGGATATCGCTTGGAGACAGCGAGAACTCAGGGAATCAGAGATCACTGGGAACACAGTGCTGGTTCGTCCACAAGTATAGATAGCGAGCTTCGGTCACCCAACTTGCCACTCCGTTACGGTGGTCAAGTTGGGGTCCAGGGCAGACGACGGGGACGTACTCGCGTATCACTTGGGGACCTGCCCCGAGTCTGAAAACCTACAAAAGGGTCACGTTTTTAATTAGGGTCGCTACGAAACCAAAACAACAAAGGTGCATTGGATAATGCCTTGTCTATACTAGTCTAATATTATAAAGAGGAAAGATTTGTTTTTTTGTTTTTTGTTTTTTTGTTTGTTTTTTGTTTTTGTTTTGTTTTGTTTTTTGTTTTTTGTTTGTAACGAATAGGCTCCAGAACAACTGGACCGATTTAAAAAATTCTTTCACTGTTGGGAAGCTACACTCTTTGCGGTGAACATAGGCTATATTTATTCCCGTATTTTCACGAGAACGGGAACTATGCGAGTGAAACCGCGTGACGTCCGCTAGTAAAATATAAGAGCAGTTGGGGCACAGATAATACAAATTCTTATAAGAAGAGTTAAGGCTTATAAAATCTGCCTCTGCGATATGCGACTGTCATGCTGTGGTCTCTGGTTCCAATCCCGTGATCCCGCGTCTGAAGAACTTTTTGTAATAGGTATCCTTAAATGTTTGTTTAGGCGTTTGGGTATTTTCTATGTTTTCAGAAATATACAAGTCATTATTAAATACTTCTTATTTCTAAATAGATAGATATTTTCAAATATTATTATTGGGCGTTTTCTGTAACATGTATGACTATGTACCTATTTAGAAACCTTTGCGCTCGGTAAGACTAATTCCCAGGACGCCTAACTCGCGTTATGACTAGTCAAAAGGAGAAGTAGGCATAACGCGAATTAGACCTACTGCGATGTAGGCCAACAGCTAAATAGGTCAAATAATAACTAGACCTACTGAGATTTAGTCTTAAGCCTCTAAAGTTGGGCTAAATGTTTACATGTGGCATCGAGGTCAGCCCACCTTATGGAAGGCGGTCACCGTATTCTAGGGACATTTGCAACGCCAGAGTGAGGTGATTTTTTACGCTTAATGTCCACCGACGTAGGGGTGGGAGTGGGGATGAGGGAATGAATGTGAGGATGGGAAGGGTGGGAGCGACGCCCTAGGCACTGAGTTCCACCCAGCGATGCATCCCATTGCCGGCGTCAGAGCGCCTACGCTCCTCTATAAAAATTACCCCGAATCCTAATTCGGGGTAATTTTTATAGAAGTTTTCTTCCTCGCAAATCTGTTGCCAGACGAGGTTACGGCTCGGCCGAACGATGGTCCCCATGGGACCGTGTTCTTCGCCACTGATCACTCAGTGGCGAAGTACTCGTCGCCCTAAAAGTTCTCCGCTAAGTACGCACTGCATAACAGAGCGCATGCGGAGAACTACAAATCGGCCATAAAGGTCCCCCTCCTTGGTGGACTACTGGCCATGGGCGACGACGAACGTCCACGTTACCAGGATGCACCACGTGGAGGTTGTCCTTCCCAGCACCCCTCCTTCCGAGGGCTTACCCGGGCTCCCAACCGTAGGCTGTTGGGCGTTACGTGAGCTTTTTTAGTCGGTAGGAGTCCAGCATAGCACCCATGATGGATATTCTGTCACGTTAAAAAAAAGTAGGTATACCTAGATAACATGAAACTCATTACCTTCAAACTAATTTCTCCATCCAAAGGTTACCTGGTAGAGATCACTTTTAGTGATAAGGCCGCCCATTGTATTGCCTCTTTTTTTCAGATTTTATGTACATTAATGTTTTTATCTGGCGTACAATAAAGAGTAAAATAAATAAACTGATATTATTCATTAAAAAGTCAAAATATTCTTACAGCTGCATGACAACGATTTCATCTATGTACAAATCAAGACTTCAACTCAATTAATATTTTAGGCATAACGCGATGTAGACCAACTAAGATTTAGGTATATGCCGAAGTAGTCCATATACGAAATAGACCAACTGCTATATAGGCATACAGCTAATTAGGCTGAAAGCGAATTGTAAATGACATAAAGTGTCTCAACACACTATGCCGAATTTACGCGACCGAAGTTCAGCACAATTACGCCTGCAATGCTATTTGAATTACTGACGACACACTATGCCGAAATTACGTCGCGTCATAGCGTACAACGTAACTTCGGTCGTGCGTAACTCGGCGTAAGTTTAGCGGCAACTTATTCTGTGAGCATACAATTTACGCGACCGAAGTTCTGTTACATAACATACACGGTTAACATTACATAACACGACACGATGCCACGACAGCGCTCGAGAACACTGAATACACACAGAAAGACACTAAGTGTCTAAACACACTATGCCGAATTAACGCGACCGAAGTTCGGCGGCTGGTTTTACGTTCCAACGTATTCGGCTGATATGACACACCATAAGTGCCGAACTTACGCGGCGGAAATTCAGTTCCATAACTTTCTGTGTGTATTCAGTGTTCTCGAGCGCTGTCGTGGCATCGTGTCGTGTTATGTAATGTCCGTGTATGTTATGTAACAGAACTTCGGTCGCGTAAATTGTATGCTCACAGAATAAGTTGCCGCTAAACTTACGCCGAGTTACGCACGACCGAAGTTACGTTGTACGCTATGACGCGACGTAATTTCGGCATAGTGTGTCGTCAGTAATTCAAATAGCATTGCAGGCGTAATTGTGCTGAACTTCGGTCGCGTAAATTCGGCATAGTGTGTTGAGACACTTAGACGTAACGCGAGTTAGGCACACTACGAATTAGACTTACCGAGCGCAAAGGTTGGTATGTCTATCGGTATGTAGTACCAATGTCTATCGGTCGTCTAGATACCATAGCACAAGCTTGTATTAGCTTAATTCGGGCTCGATGATGTTGTGTGAGTGTTCACAAATATTTATATATAAATCAGTTACCTAGTTGCACCAGTACTAGCTTAATTTTGGGTAAAAGTTTGTCCGATACTTAAATTCTATTTAAATTTACAGTTATCGTTTTAAATTAAATAATGGTGAAAATAAGTATAGGTAAACAAATTTTACACTCAAAATCTTTCTTACTTCTCTCCCTTAGGATTTCCTTGCATCTTTGATATAGACAATATTGTAATAAGCAATATTATCACCCAATCTTTGGCGAGTGGCGTGATGATAGAAAGTAGCCACCTAGTTGATTTTATAGTAGGTAGGCATATAAAACAAAGAACACCCATTATTACATAAATATTTAAATATTACACAACTATGTATTTCATAAATGACCTATTTAACGTTCACTACCCTCACGGGCTGAAGATCAACATGCAGTCTCCCTGCGTCCAGGGCACGGGACCAAACTGCAGGGGAGACCCTGAGAACTACATGGCACGTATGGGGATTTCGTGCCGTCCTCCGGTACAGTACGGTCATCATGTCCTGCTCTGTAATCAGGCCACTGAAAACCTCACGGTTTCGTGCCCTGATCTTTTCGAGCAGGACTTCGTCCTTGTGGACCTTAAGGACGCCGTACAGGACGAGCAACGGGTCCCTGTTTTTTATTTCTTCGACGCAGAGGCCTTTCCCCCCGAGCCTCTGCTGTGCCCTCTCTCTTTCATCCTTCGTCTTATATCCAATAATCACCTTTCTATCTTTCGACTTTCGTACTCTTTTAACTTTCACCCATTCATCATCCTCATTCGCTATTTGTCTCAACCTTTCCATGACCTGCTCTCCGGTGTCGGTGTCCACTTCCGAGGTTACCACCACGGAGTGTAACACCGTTGGTTGTATGATTGCTTGGCGGTTATAGCCCCCCGCCGCTACGGCGTATGTGGCAGGTCCATTCATCACTCTCTCTCTCTCTCTTTCATCCTGTTTCTCTATTTTTTCTTTCACTTCTGCTATCATTCTACCATTTTCTTTCATTATGTTTTCTCTCATACCTTCTCTCGCTTTTTCTCTATCATCTTGTTTTCCAATCCTCTCTCTCAACTCCTTCATAATCTTTTGGTTTTCTTTCAAAATTTTTTCATTCTCTTCCATCTTTCTTAAAATCTCCTCATTGGAGCTTGTCATACTCACACTCTTTCTCTCATTCATACTTTCGCTCATTCTTACCTCATTTTGTACCGCTACTTTTTCTTTCCTCTTCATATTCTTTTATAATCTTTAATAATAAATTAGCCCTTTCTTCTATTTCTAACTTTACTTCGCGTTTTAAGTTCTTTGCTATTGTAACTCCTACCTGCTCCTTAATAATTTTTATGCACTCAGTTGCCTTTACAAATTTATTTAGGTGCATCGTTGAGGACGATGACGGTCTAATAGCTGTCTCCTCTCTGGGCCTTTGGGACAGCGGCAGCTGTTTAGGCTGGGCTGTCTCGCGGGACTCCAGAGCATCGACGCTTCGTCGAACTGGCCCCAGGGGCCGCTTTTCTGTTGGGGAGCTTGCGGAGGAGGTAGGTTTGTTTACCGGCGTTCTGTGCCCAAACATTTTTAGAAATTTTTTAGGTAGAGATGGTCGTCAAAATTACTCGGATAAATAATAATAACAAAACAGAAACAAAACTTCTTTGTTTCTAGGTAGAGAAAAGAGTACTGTAGCGCACGCGTTTTACTCAGTTTGGCCGATCAAGAGCCCTGGATCGAGTCGTGTGTATGTGTGGATGCAGTGCCTATGTTGTGAGTTTGTGTGTTTGTGTTTATGATGTCTGTGACCTAGGTATGTGTGTGTAATGTAGGTAAGTGGTGTGTGTATGCAGCCACAACCAACTCGAATCCTGTTGCCAGATACAGTTTTCAACGATCTCTATATAGTCAATCTATCAACAACAAAAAATTGCCAATAGGGCACCCAAAAAATAATAGTGACGTAAGATAGAGTCAATAGAACTCTGGTCTATATATATAATAGAAAGGTCAAAAAACAATAGGTAAATAAAAGTCAAAAAATAAATAAACAGAGTCAATGACAGTAATTTTCTTGCTCTATCTAGAGCAGTCTTGTGTTGGATGTAGGATAGCTCTACACCTTCTCTATGTAGCACAGCTACGTCAATCACAAAATTTTTCGGCCAAAAGAGCCTAGTCTTATCTAAATAATGTCCTATCCTAGCACTAACCTACTGTCGCTCCACCTGCCTCGGAGTCCTCCCCTGCCTAATTTTGCTGAAAACCCCCAAAAAGTCGAAAAAAGTGAAATTTTTGTCCCAGATCGCTACACGCTCTATGTAGAGTCGTGTAGGTAGGCCCAGCTGATAGCCCCCCTCGAGCCCACTCCAACAATCCCAAACACGGCTATCCTAGCCCAAGGGGTTTCGGACCTACGAGGCTTGTAAATTTTTTAAAAATTTTTACAAAATTTTACAATTTTGTTGAAAACCTCGTATCTCCGGAACCACTGGTCCGATCCTGCTCGTGTTTGGGTCTATCTTTATGTACTCGACGAGACCTACCCTCCGGTAACCTTTTTAGAGTCGAAAATTTTTTTTTGTCCCAATCCCCCCCCAACCCCCCCAGTCGGGTGGAGTAGTGGCTGCCGAGCCCCCCAAAGAAACCCAGACCCCTCTACGACCAGACCGACGCCAACTCGGCGACTATTCCTACGGGGCAGGATACTATGGCCGAGCCTACACCGGTAAAGCCTGGCGAAATGGCTCCAACCTTAAGTTGGTCGGGAGAGCATCCTGTCTTATCAGAGAGTGCCGACACGATGTCCTCCGCCGATGCAGCGTCGTCCAAGCCTGACACCCGCACCTGGGCCGTTTTGGTAGGCCTGGTCACCTTGGCCTCGTTGCCCAGCGCCTCCCCGATTCTGGCCGCGAGGGTGTCGGCCTGGGCGACCGTGGTCTCCTTGGGGAGCTCAATGATCCGAGCTCCCGTTACCCCGGTGCGAAATTTAGCCGGACCAATGCCTATGGCGCCCAAACTAACTGACGCCTTGGCTTTGGCAATGGCGTCCCTATAGGTGACACCATCCGCCACAGCCTCAGGCTTCAGGGTTACAACTACGGCCATGTTCTTAGGCGCCTTCGGAATCTTCGGCTTCGGCTTTGGCTTACTAGCCGGAGGCGCTGCAGTTTTCGACTTCCTCTGTCGTTTCTTAACGACAGTGGTCCAGGCGTCCTCAAGCACGGGCTGCTCGACATGCGAGGGGCCTGCCACCTGTTCGGCTGCCCGGGCAACTGTCTTCGTCGGCGTGGCTTTTGGAGGCATATTCGCCGGGGGAGTCAAAGTCGTAGGTGCCGCTGGGTCCGTCTTCTTCGCACTCTTCTTCCTACTCTCCGCCGCCAGACTTTCTAATCGCGCATTAATTACGCCCCCTAACTGGCACATTAACTCCTTTTGGAGGTTGGCAAGAAGGAGGGTCAAATTTCCTCTGGTAAGTGTCCCCTCATCGGGGGAATTCACCTCTTCTGGCCTCTCTCTTTGGGCAGGGCTCTTAGAGCATCGCCGGCCTTCCGCAAACTCTCTTCTTAGAGCTGCCACTTCCGTCTGGACCGCCGATAACTGCCCGCGCAGGCGCTTGTTGTCGGCCTGGAGCCTTTTCAGTTCACTACTGTCGCTGCGGGTAGCGAGAACTTTTACAATTTTGAGCAGCGACGCAGAGTGCTCCCTGACCTCCTTCACAAAGGCGCCCTTTCTACATTTGGAGGCTAACTGTTGCAGCAGACCCGCTTCTTCCTCTGCCTGCTGCATCAGCTTCTCCACCGGCGACGAGTTTGGGGACTTCTTCCCTGGGCTTGGGGAACGGCTGCGGTCCCGGACCGTTGCGTCGGATGCGTCCTCCGAAGCCGACTCAAACCCCTTCAACTCCATACGGGCTTTGGCCAGCCCCACGCTGTGGAGATATGCTCCCTTCCCTTTTGCGGATCGCAGGACCATGGACGGAGTCACGGCGCGCTCCTTCTTCACCGGCTCCTCGTCACTACCAGACGACATGCCGGATTCAATGTAGCGCCAACTGCGCTCCCGTCTCTTCCTGCTGGAAGCGGCGGCTACCCGCGGGGGGAACTCCTCTCCTCCCTCTGAGCTGGTGACATCCACCAACTCCATTCTAAATACAATAGAAGACAGAAAAAATCCAACCAAACCAGATCACAAGGAATCAAGTCCAAATAGAAAAGCCGGGTCAGTAAGAGGATCGAGATAACAGAACAAACGGTCTCTTTAGAAGGCAACGGAATATGTCGCCACCCACTGGCCACTGCGTTACCGCGCACCAAGTGGGATGGGGATATCGCTTGGAGACAGCGAGAACTCAGGGAATCAGAGATCACTGGGAACACAGTGCTGGTTCGTCCACAAGTATAGATAGCGAGCTTCGGTCACCCAACTTGCCACTCCGTTACGGTGGTCAAGTTGGGGTCCAGGGCAGACGACGGGGACGTACTCGCGTATCACTTGGGGACCTGCCCCGAGTCTGAAAACCTACAAAAGGGTCACGTTTTTAATTAGGGTCGCTACGAAACCAAAACAACAAAGGTGCATTGGATAATGCCTTGTCTATACTAGTCTAATATTATAAAGAGGAAAGATTTGTTTTTTTGTTTTTTGTTTTTTTGTTTGTTTTTTGTTTTTGTTTTGTTTTGTTTTTTGTTTTTTGTTTGTAACGAATAGGCTCCAGAACAACTGGACCGATTTAAAAAATTCTTTCACTGTTGGGAAGCTACACTCTTTGCGGTGAACATAGGCTATATTTATTCCCGTATTTTCACGAGAACGGGAACTATGCGAGTGAAACCGCGTGACGTCCGCTAGTAAAATATAAGAGCAGTTGGGGCACAGATAATACAAATTCTTATAAGAAGAGTTAAGGCTTATAAAATCTGCCTCTGCGATATGCGACTGTCATGCTGTGGTCTCTGGTTCCAATCCCGTGATCCCGCGTCTGAAGAACTTTTTGTAATAGGTATCCTTAAATGTTTGTTTAGGCGTTTGGGTATTTTCTATGTTTTCAGAAATATACAAGTCATTATTAAATACTTCTTATTTCTAAATAGATAGATATTTTCAAATATTATTATTGGGCGTTTTCTGTAACATGTATGACTATGTACCTATTTAGAAACATGTAGGTATGTCTATCGGTATGTAGTACCAATGTCTATCGGTCGTCAAGATACCATAGCACAAGCTTGTATTAGCTTAATTCGGGCTCAATGATGTTGTGTGAGTGTTCACAAATATTTATATATTAAATCAGTTACCTAGTTGCACCAGTACTAGCTTAATTTTGGGTAAAAGTTTGTCCGATACTTAAATTCTATTTAAATTTACAGTTATCGTTTTAAATTAAATAATGGTGAAAATAAGTATAGGTAAACAAATTTTACACTCAAAATCTTTCTTACTTCTCTCCCTTAGGATTTCCTTGCATCTTTGATATAGACAATATTGTAATAAGCAATATTATCACCCAATCTTTGGCGAGTGGCGTGATGATAGAAAGTAGCCACCTAGTTGATTTTATAGTAGGTAGGCATATAAAACAAAGAACACCCATTATTACATAAATATTTAAATATTACACAACTATGTATTTCATAAATGACCTATTTAACGTTCACTAATCACCCATACGAAAACCATTTAAACAAATACATAGTCGAAACATTCGATACAAAGTTAATTATGCAGTTGATCGTGGCGCTAGTGTAGCATGTTTTCATACAAAAGTATTGCTGTAAATTAGTCCTTACATTTCGCCACTCGCAGAGTTATCTTGGTTATTGACAGTCATTCGACATACAGTTTTGCATTATCAATAAATAGATCTATAATTATTTATTGTCTTGTACGACTGTCGTTATATTACGAATGTAATTACTATAATATATGTAATTAGATTAAGATACCGATTTATGAGCGTTAAACGGTGTTAGTTAAGATTTATAATAGATAAGTATTGTTTCGATGTAATAATCATATTTTATACATTGAAAAATTGATAACTCCTAGGTTTTTTTTTGTTTAACGTGAGGGAAAATCCTCATGGATGTTATGCCGGACTCCTACCGACTAAAAAACCTCACGTCACGCCCAACAGCCTGTGGTTGGGAGCCCCGGGGAAGCCCTCGGAAGGATGTCCTAGAAATAACTCCTAGGTTTTTTAAATAATTAAGTGGTTTTAGATTATGATTTGATATGTTGGTACCTACCTACTTAATTAATTACTTACCAATTGTCTCGTCAAATTGACGTCCCCCGTCAGATGGAAAATCACGGCGATTATTATCACAGGGCGGAAAGTGGCGGAAACTCCATACTTACTAATGATATTTAATTTGCAAATTAAAAATGTATGATATTGTTATTGATTATTATATTAAATTAAATTAAATTTTAATGTTTTCACTAGAATCTGCATGTAATTAGTTTTAATATTTAAATTGTATTCTGCACTAGCTGATGCGCGCGGCTTCGCCCGCGAGGAATTTGGTTCCCGTTCCCGCTTCCTGTGGGAACATTTTCCTGGAATAAAAATTAGCCTTTGTGTTACTCCAGACTATACTCTATCTCTGTACCAAAATTTCAGCCAGATCCATTCAGCCGTTAGAGCGTGATTGAGTAACAAACATCCAAACATCTAAACATCCAAACATCTTCACAAACTTTCACATTTATATTATTAGTAGGAAGTAGGAAGTAGGATAGTAGGATATGATAGTAGGAAGTAGGATGCCAATATGAGGGCGAATTTTGTAACTACCTTTATATTGACCCTTGTTTGCAAAAATAAAGAATTGAATTGAATTTAAATGATTCGTGACTCGCGAGCTTGAATGTGTGTGTGACCACTAAGGTTAAGCAAACGTCCCTCAAAATACCCTCAACTATATGACAGATGTGGCGGGGGTGGGTAAGCATGCTTGGTGGGGGGCAGGGAGTTGCCTACCTTAGAGTTCACAAGACGCCTTCAAGATGGCAAGAACCCGGAGTTGTAAGGACTAAAACACGTGCACTGACAAAGCGTTCCAAGTTTCAGTGAATCGACAGAGGAATTGATAATAAGTTCTGGCGAAAATTTTCTCAACGGCATGACAGTGGTGGCACCTCTGAGAGAATGGGATCAAGTTGAAGAGATTTTCAGAACACTCGCTGTGTAAGATCAGATTTTTGATGGCGCTACTTTTCTATGCAGCGACAGAGCGGCTCAAGATCTCTCTTTACCTCTCAAGGACACGCATAGTCACACGTCGAAAGAAAATGTCGGCTATATTAATTAAAACAGAGAGGTATAGGCATTGGTTACCCGTTGTTGGAAGTTTTCAAGCCAATGAGTGCCAAGTTACAAACATCCGAGAATCTAGAAATGACGACAAGTTTTTAAATAGGTACCTTTTTGTTTTGATTAACGTGAGGGAAAATGCTTCATGGATGCTATGTCGGACTCTTACCGACTAAAAAACCTCACGTAACGCACAACAGCCTACGGTCGGGAGCCCCGGGTAAGCCCTCGGAAGGATGTGCCAGGACAGTTTTTAAATACCTACTAGGTATTTTTGATCCGTGTACGAACTATTTTGGCCTAAACATTTATTGATAAACGGAAATGAATTAATTGCTCTGATATAATTAGAAATGTGACTGTTTCAAATAACGAGAAATACTAACTAATCATATTTCATTATGATGTAATAGTACGTACCTACTTACTTTCAATACTATGACATTGTGTAGGTAGTATTTAGGCGTAAGAAGGGCTAGAAAAAAATGATTATTTACTCTTAAGCCTATGCCGTCTATTTATGTA
This sequence comes from Miltochrista miniata, assembly GCA_933228765.1. Lineage (NCBI taxonomy): Eukaryota > Metazoa > Arthropoda > Insecta > Lepidoptera > Erebidae > Miltochrista > Miltochrista miniata. The sequence continues at coordinate 35,487,298 of OW121752.1, forward strand.
CAGCTTGGGTAAAAAGTCTAGAAACGGAACTAATATTTTGCAGGCTGGCTACATTGTCAAAAAGCTGCCAATAACGTCACATATGTCTGTCAGTCAATGACTTTATACAGTTTGATTGGTGGGTTTTATTGACGGTTGTTGACAACTGGCTACCGATTGGTGGTTCTCTTTAACGGGTTGCCATATGAACAGCACAGTGGCTCCTCCATTATTTTCTTCTCTTTTTTGCCAAGCTGTATGTAGGTAGATACAACAACTAGTTTGGCCTTACAGATTATTTTTTCTTTTCTTCAGTTGTAGCTGTCCCTATTTTCAGTTCTTAGCAGCAGGATCATTTTTGTTTGATGCAATTTTTTTTCATTTTGTCTATAATTTCTGATTTCCTACCTATACCATAAACCTAAGGTATCCTTGTGGAGAGTAAAATAAATATTTTTCTTTAGTGACTTATAAATAAGTCTCCCACCTAGGGTTTGAATGGCTTGCTTTTCATATTCGCTAGTCTTTATTTACGGTACGGATTTCAGACCGGACTTCTACCGGATAAAATCACACTTTGATCCTATCTACTCGGCTAGCACCGGCCGCCCTGGGTTATGAATATAAGCATGTCCCAGGACCCTTAAATCGGTTACTTCCACTTTGGCCTACCAGGCGTCCCTACTAGCGGCCCAAAGTGATAAAGTTATAGACTCGGTTATTGACTGTTCTTAAAAATACTATTTATGACATTGACATAAAGTTGAAACTAAACTGATACGATTGTTTCCGAAGTTGCTTAATTCACCAACTTTATTTGCAAGAAGAGTACCTACTAATGTAAAGTAGGTACTACAACGGATGTATTAAGTCGGGTAAAAAGCTTGTACTTAAATATATTCAATGTAATAAAAATAAACGGCCACTTTCCTACGTTCAAAAGTGAGAACTAGTTTCATTGGAGGGTATAACATTATCCAGAAATACTAACAGTTAATTCAATCTCCTAGTGTTACACATATTGGATGATACTTTCTAGTGAAAACAGATCGTTTGTGGTCCGTTGTGCAACGCACCGGAAGATCCCAAGTACAGCCAGCAGAGACGGAATAATATTACTCTATTTATTCAAAGAAAAGGGCACTTTTCTTTGAATAATTAGAGTAAAATATCACTTCTTATTTAATAAACCTTCATTGAACGCATTGAATAAAAGAAGTGAGATGTGAAAATAAGAATACCCTAATGTAGCATTATTGAGCGATTCAGGTGCTGGAATGCCGTCGAGCCGATTTTCTCAATGTCTTTTGAATTTTTTACATTTAACTTGCCAAAATGATGCCTCCCGCTGACTTCAGAGAGAAAGCCATGGTACATCTACCAATTGGGGCCACTCTCAGAGTCTACAATACTTTTGAAGGTGGTAGTCAAGTTGGCGACCCTATGATATGCCTCTTCAAGCTCCGCTTGAAAAGCCCTGTGTTTTAAGAGGAGAGAAACACGTGTCTGCCGGTTTGAAAGCAGTGTAAGGCTTACTGCGACTTGTCATGTCGACATTAAATCATTGAGATTTCCCGACTTAGTTTTCTTCTCATTAGCCAAGTCTTGATCTTAAGCAAGGCAATATTAGACTGTCAGATATTCCTGTAGTTTCTGTAAGCTTTGTTAAAATGTAAGCCTTCATGGCACTTTAAACAGCAAGAATAACATATATTGCTTTGCTGACGGTACTCGCATAGGTCTGATCATTGTTACTTTTGACGACAATCACGATTTATGCCGAACCATCACGCCCCCGTTACCTCACAGAGATACGAAGATATTACTATCATTGTTACATACACACGCTGTATAATTAAAACACGATAGCCGTTGTATAACACCCATGGAAGAAACGCTAAATTTTTAGTCGAGTCGAGTTCGAAAAATGACTGCTTTTTGTCTGTTTATAAATTTATTTCGAACACTCGCTTTGTTTAGAAACTTAGGTACAACTGCCTAAATTTCATGATAAATAATCGACTAAGTAAGCAATAACTTTTGTTGAATGCTAAATGATGCTATTTGCCTTTAACGGAATGTCACAGTGACAGCTAGAAAATGGAGAGTTACTGTCACAGTCTACAGACAGTGGTTCTCGTCTTGGCGGCCCAATGACCCTTCGCTTGAAGAAACTGCAGTTGTAAGCTGAGGGAAACACGTGCGCTAGCTAGCAATGACTTCTTTGTTTCCACAACGAAGTCTTAGCTTCAAAAGCGACCTGGCTACTCACCAGATACCATCGCAATTTTCTTTTCATTTCGATTCTTACCATAGACGAATAACAATCAGATGGGCTTTTAACCATCATAGCAAAAATTCTAGTGACATTAGATGGGCCCATACAAAAAGAAAAAAGATCAACGTATCGCCATTGAATAGCAACTTGCCCTTGAATTGAAACCTTTTCCTATGTACATCGACCAAAAGGCATCTCCTAAGGTGCAGTTTCAATTCCAATGAAAAGACCACATACATAATTCAGAACCAGAAGAAGTGATATGGCGAGAAATGGCCGGTGCGGCCGTCGCGACATTTTCAAAATTGATTATTTTACCTTGCGTAGATTAGACACATAATTAGTAGAGACTCCATGTCCAGTTGTGTAATTAGTGATACTTTGGTTTTAGCAGATTTCAAGAGCAATTTTCACACAGATCACCCGACGCGCAGCTTGTGATAATCACTTTTTCCATTGATCATTTGACGACACCTACACACACCGTCATGCCATTTCTCTTGTATCTGTTTTCTGCGGAATAGACAAAGAAAGTACCTTCATTTCGCTGTATAGCTCTAAGGTTTACGATACGATGAAAATCCTTTGTATTGCAAGTAAGCCGTTCTATCAATAGCATTTTAACGGCTCGTGAAGGCTTTAACGGTCTATAAATGGGCTGTGAAATTTTATTTCTTCAACAATTAAAGTCTAGTAGTGCTAGTAGTTCTATTTGGGTATGGATCTTATCAGATTTGAACTTGAACATTGCATTCATTTGCACGAAGCCTACTGAATTATATTGTTGCTTTATGGCTATGCTATATCCACCATTTTTCTGCACAATATCATTGGTTTTACCAACAATAATGTTTAGAAGTTTGTCAGATCTGTCGATATTTGTAATTACTGCTCTACTTTCTTTTGTGGCAACCTGGTGATCTTCCTCTTTTATGGTTCAAAGAGTTATTGAAAGAAGATACTTTCCGTGCTATGCTCGCACATTCAATCTAATGCTTCCTCTACATTACTCGCGAAGTTGAACGAAGTTCCTCAGCAAAGTCGCTCGAGTCAAAGTAAAACATTGACGAAGTAAGCCGAAATGCCTCTCTACACTATCGTATTCGTCCATAGAGCAACGCGAACTGTCTAAGGGCGCGCGTTGCTCTGTGTATTCGTCAAACTTCGTTCAACTTCGCGAGTAATGTAGAGGAAGCATAACAAACAACCAAACCAGGACTGACTTTCTTTATAATAAGAGTCTTGATACCGTTAGTATTGCAAGAGATCATCAACAATATCATTTCGATACTCTTAAGATATGATAGATCGTGTATTGAACTTTTATTTAAATCAGAAATGTAAAGAACTTGACCCGCAACTGTCAATACATTTGTGTATCATAATATCTCCATATAAAAGAACTGTTGGAACTCTTCAACAACTTTCTTTGTTGTCATATTGTTTAATATTTGTGGTATTATTAGATTTTGAACCTAGTTTTTATACGTCGTACGAGCTATGTTAGATTGATAGGGAAGTGTATCTGGAGAATGATTTTCTTCAGTGCAATGTTTTGGTGTGGTCTAAGTGACAGGAATCTAGATAGCGAAGAGAGTGCCTATTGTTTGGCAGCGATTGATAATAAAATTAGAGTTTGGATACATTTCGGACCCGGCTCCGCCCGCGTGTAATTTGGTTTTCGTTCCTGCCTCCCATTGCAACTGATTCCCAGGATAAAAGTAGATGTGTTGTTCCAGACTATAAACTATACCACATTTCAAACAGATCCGTTTAGCGGTTAGGTTCCCACAAACTATTGCATGTGTCTGCTATTAATTATTTAATATTAGTCCTTTTTTAGGGTTCCGTACCCAAAAGCCTATTCATAAGACGCCGCCGTCCGTGTTGTCTGTCTGTACGTCACGACGCTGTATCTCAAGAACCGTGATTGCTAGAGCGCTGCTATAACAACAAATACTAAAATCAGAAAAAAGGAGAGGGAGGAGGGGTTTAAGGGGGCTCCCATACAACAAACGTGATTATTGAGAACCCTCTGTGCGTGAGTCGGAATCCCACAAAGCTGGTTTGTCCTTACTGCTTTAGTATACATACAACATGTAGATCTGCATTTGTGCAATACTTGCACACGTGACTCTACTGCCTACATTCGTGATAATTTTTTTTATGGTTTTTTCATTTTGAATTCACTTTTATTTGCAACGGGAACTCTGCCTGCAACCACGGCCTAGTAATACGTGAACATAATATGAAAAAGAAGAACCGGTCAAGTGCGAGTCGGACTTGCACACAGAGGGTTCCGTACCAAAAAAACGGCAAAAAGTAAGCGGTGACCGCTCGAACGCAGCCAGTATGCCTAATACCTACAAACGATTAGCTGGACGTTAGAGTTCATAGCACTGGGCAATAAATAGGCATTATTTGTGCGAGTTTCTATCATTTACAGTCTTTTGATTTTTAGATTTATTCTACTTAAATAAATTTATGTTCACATACTATTGGCCAGTGGTTGCAGGCAGAATTCCCTTTGCAAATAAAAACAAATTCGACATGAAAAAACAACTAAAAATTCTTTTTATTAATTGACTTCAAATAAACCGGCCAAGTGCGAGTTGGACTCGCTCATGAAGGGTTTCGTAGCAGCAAGTAACATAATATAAAAGTTCTTATAGTTAGTTGTAACTTGGATTACTGTTTTAACACGTTCGCAATGGTAGTGATTTTTCTAACCGAAAATTGCGGTTTAAAAAAAAAACTACCAGCTCTATCTCGTTCAAACCAATTTTCGTTGGTAGTTTATATGGCAATGTACATCATATATTTTTTTTAGATTTATCATTTTCTTAGTTTAGAAGTTAGAGGGGGGGGGGGGACACACATTTTTCCACTTTGGAAGTGTCTCTTGCTCAAACTATTCACTGTAGAAAAAAATGATTTCAGGAACCTCAATAGCATTTTTGAAGACCTGTCTATAGATACCCCACACGTATGGATTTGATGAAAAAAAAAATTTGAGTTTCAGTTCTGAGTATGGGGACCCCCAAAATTTACTGCTGTTTTTCTAGTTTTATATAAGAATCTTAATGCGGTTTACAGAATACATCTAGTTACCAAGTTTCAATAGCATAAGCCTTATAGTTTCGGAGAAAAGTGGCTGTGACACACGGACGAACAGACAGACAGACAGACAGACAGACAGACATGACGAATCTATAAGGGTTCCGTTTTTGCCATTTGGCTACGAAACCCTAAAAAGGAGGAGGTTACTCAATTCGACTGTATATTTCTTTTTTATTTTTTTTGTCACAAAATATTAGAGGCAGTAGAGTCACGTAAGCAAGTATTGCACAAATGCAGATCTATAATGTTGTATACTGTGGCATATTTTTATCGTCACCGCTACCGCTTTTCACTTCAACCACCGTCGATCTGACATGCATTTCAACAGCGGTGACCTAAGGTCAAGTTGAGGGTCCCACATCCGACCACCTACCGCCAGTCACGGGCCATTGGCGATTACTGCCACTATCCGATGGTATATGCATTGGGTACCTTACCTTACTGTTTATCGGTGATCTTAGCAAGCTTGTAATTTTGAAGCTAACGTTTAAAGTTCCGTTTGCATAGATAATGGTCATGCCTTTATGGGCGAAAGGGTATGCAGAAGCATATCAGGGATTTTTTGTCCATGTAATAGACGGCGAGCCGGGGCTTAAATTACATTTTATTTATACTGTTGATTGATGGCACTTGGTGGAACTTGCTGCACATATTGTTTTCGAGATGGTACCACCTTGTCTTTTCATCTAGAATTATGGACCGTTGAAAATGCCGTGAGGTGAAACCGACCGGTTTATAAAAATAAATAATTATGGTTTAACAGTAGGTACAAGTATCGTTTTCAATTATATTAAAATATAAAATACATACTCGTTCTTAGCCCTGTAGTTGTTTAGTTTTCTCTACGGTCAGTTTTTGTGCTTTGCTTGCTTATCACGATAAGGCATCGACTCCAGCAACTAGAAGCATATAGTTAGTCGTTGACCTAAGTTCAATTCAAAAAAGGTCTTCTTTTTTTTTTTATACCACTAAGGTGGCAGACAAGCATACGGCCCACCAGGAGGACTGGTGGTCACCGCAGCCTATGAACGTTTGCAACACCAGAGGCGCCACACTCGCGCTGCCGACCCTGTAAAAACCTTCTTAGACCCCTTTTGAAGAACCCCATACTGTAGGCGTTTGGGAAAACCGAGGCAGGAAGATCATTCCACAACCTAAGCGTGCGCAGAAGAAATCCCCTATCGGATCTAACCGTGCTCGAACGCTCCGGACGTAGGGTGTGAGGATGAAATCCCAGTCTATGGCGAGCGATGCGATGATAGAACGTAGCCGTGGGCATCATGTCAAACAATTCCTCAGAGCAGATACCATTGTACAGGCGATAGAACACGCATAAGGAGGCAAAGTCTCTCCTGTCGCAAAGAGGTTCAACACCACCTGTCAGTAAAGGATCGTTGACAACTCTCACAGCTCGCCTCTGCACCGAGTCAAATGGACGAAGCTGATATTCAGGTGCCCCCGCCCAGAGGTGACAGCAGTACTCCATGTGTGGCCGCACTTGCGACTTATAGAGAAGCAGTCTTTGCGCCGTTGAGCACACCGAGCTTCTTGGACGCTAGCTTGGCCTTGTCCTCCAAATGACTGCGGAACTGAACGTCACTGGAGATATCAACACCAAGGATCCCTATACTTTTAGAGATGGAAAGAGATGTGCCCTGGAATTGTGGCGCTACAGTAATTGGGGCTTTCTTAGCGGTGAAGAAACACGCCTGTGTCTTGGAGGGGTTGAACTGGACAAGATTTTGTCTACCCCAATCGGACACTCTAGTAAGAGTAGCCTCGATTTCAGACACAAGCTGTTCACGACTTTCTTCCACTGCGTCCCGAGAGATACCGGGGCGGCCTGTGTAACAAGTGTCCCCCGTACTGTCGTCTGCATAACAATGAATGCCGTCAATAGACAACATGTCATTGATATGCAGCAGAAACAGAGTAGGGGACAACACTGAGCCTTGCGGTACTCCAGCGTTAATGGCCATGCAGTCAGAACAGCTGCCGTCGACAACAGCCCTGATGCTTCTACCGGCCAAAAAGCTGGACACCCATCCGCATAATCTTTCGGTCAGTCCGTAGGAGGGCAATTTATTAAGAAGACCACGGTGCCAGACCCGGTCAAAGGCTTTAGAAATGTCGAGGCTCACTGCTAGAGCCTCGCCCTTACTCTCGATAGCCGTCGCCCATCGGTGTGTAAGGCACACGAGAAGATCGCCCGTCGAGCGACCGTGACGGAAACCGTACTGCCGGTCACTGAGCAGGTCGTTTTCCTCAAGGTACCTCAGGAGCTGTGTATTAATTACACGCTCCATCACCTTAGACAATAGGGAATAGTGACGGCTATAGGCCTGTAATTGGCCGGGTCGGTCCTATCACCCTTCTTGGGCACAGGATGCACATACGCGATCTTCCACGACGCCGGGACTTGTCGCATAGAATATGAAAGCGTGAAAAGACGTGTAAGTACCGGACACAACTCTGGACCACACTGCTTAAGTACCACCGCGGGTATACCGTCCGGCCCACTCGACTTATGAACGTCCAGAGAACGAAGCTCCCGTCGGACGCCCCGCTGCGTGAATTTAACTTCCGGCACGGATTCCACAGAACGTCCGGCGGCACAGCACCCCCGAAAATCTTCTATTCTATTTGTCTGTATAGTCACCAGCTATAAGACTTGTACTACACCTCTGCCTACCCCGTCGATGAAAAACCCGATACTAAAACGCATGTAATGTCTCAATCATAAATTCGATAATAGTTTTACCGGTAATACTTAATGATGAACATAGTGAGAGAAAGCTAATTGCACAGATACAAAAATATTCGTATCCACTTTATCGTGTAGTTCCGGTATTTACAACAAACGATATAGGACTCGTTTTTAAGAAAAAAAATTGGCCAAGTGTGAGTCGGACGCACGTACAGAGAGTTCTGTACCCAAAAATGGCAAAAAATCACGTTTGTTTATGGGAGCCCGCCTTAAATATTATTATTTTGCAGTTCTTAGTAATTCCCAGAAACTACCCGGGATGCTTTGGCCGAAAATCAGCCAAGAGCGAGGACTCGAGCATAAAGGTTGCCGTACCACCGTACCAAAAAACGGCAAAATGACACGTTTTTGGTATGGGAGCCTCCTTAATTCCCGATTTTTGTCTGATTTTAGCCCCTCTCTATAAAATAGATTGCAGAGGGGCTTATGGCGAGACTTTGTCTGTAGTGTGTGACTGTGTTGCATTATACATATTTGTTACTAGCTGAGCCCGCAACTTCGTTTACGTCACATAAGGTGTATGAAAGGATAGGTATTTCTTCATCAGAGTCATCAAGCAGCGTCTGAAACTGCCCTGTTTGCTTAATCATAAAAGAGCTTAATGATTAAGTCCATTTTAAAACAATTCAGTCCACGCCTTCGGCGCGGACTGAATTGTTTAAAAATAGTCTTAATCATTAAGCTCTTTTATGATTAAGCCAACACGCCAGTTTAGGTTCACTCACATTCAAAGAAACCCCTACAATTAAAATTTTCAAAATATCTGATTCTTAAAAGTGTTATAACTCTTTTATTTCTAAACCGATTTACATAAAACAAACGCTAAATGTTAACTGGAGCAAACCTCAACACAATAAAAAAAACCGCATTGCAATCGGTTGAGCGGTTACTGAGATTAGCGTGCACAACCGTACAGACAAACAGATATACAGACATACAGACATACAGACATACAGACAAACAGACAAAAATTCTAAAAATCATTGTTTTGGGTTCTATTGCGTTCATAAAGCCCCCCTATAATATTTTTTCTTATTTATCTTCCATGTACAGACAGCGACCTGTTACAATTTTATTATATGTATTGATTATAGCGGCAACAGAACTACAGCACCTGTTAAAATTTCAACACTCTGGCTATCACGGTTTAGGAGATATAGCCTCGTGATCGACAGACATGATAGGGTCCCGTTTTTACCCTTTGACGACGGAACCCTAAAAAACGCCAGATCAAACGACATGGTCATGGAGTACTACATGGCTTTCACTTTAATGTACTGTTTCCTAAACGATAATCCTCATCCTAATTAATCCGGTTGCATTAAATTTAATAATATGTATTACATAATTGTACCTAGTTAAGTGCTTAACATTTTTTAAGGATTTTTTGATAGACTGAACAATATACCTACCGCTTTTTTAACGTGAGGATAATCCTACATGGATGGATGCTATGCTGGACTTCTACCGACTAAAAAACCACACGTATCCCACCTAACAGCCTACAGTTGGGAACCCCTGGCGTATCGGCTTATTCCACTTTATTCACCTGGGTGATATCACCTAGGATACAGTGACCTAGGTGAACAAAGTGGAATTGATTAGTCTACTTTGATCACCTCGAAAATAAATTACCTGGGTGATATCACCTAGGTAAACAAAGTGGAATTGATTTGAATCCGACTCGGATAGGTTAGGTTAGAAGGCTAAGGCGGATGTTATAATGCGTCTTTGCACCCGAGTCGATACCTAGAAGTTACAACCTGACCGTCGTGATATGGTTAAAACAATGACTTTGAAAAATGATTTATTTCCGAGGTGATCAAAGTAGTCTAATCAATTCCACTTTGCCCCTAGGTGATATCACCAAGGTGAACAAAGTGGAATAATCCCGCGTATCGCGCGCGGGTAAGCCCTCGGAAGGATACCCCAGGAATCACAACAGACCTACGGCTACCACTGCGGCCTAACATAGGGGGGGGGGGTCCGGGTGCTATCCCGCGTCCTTTGGTGGGTTTTTAAGGAGTAATCCCGCTTCTTAGGGCCGGCGTGCGTGAATCCATAGTCACGCTGTCGTTTGGGGCCTGCTTATGTAAGGACAGTGATCAGCCCCCTCACCGTCTTGGGCGAAGACACGTCTGCGGCGCCTCCGCCGCAAACTGCGGAACTCGGGTGGGAGAGATCTTTCCCACTCCCTTCCCGCCGGAACAATATACCGTTCCATCAAAGAATGCATAAGGCTCCACTCGCGTAAACTCGCTTCCCATAGAAACCAACAAATAAATGATAAGTTGATAACTTGGGTGTTATATAATTCAGATTTGAATCAATTCTTGTACTTACAAGGTTCATCATCACGCCTTTATCCCCGAAGGGGTAGGCAGAGGCATATATTATATACCCACATTTCACCTTTTTTATAATTTGTCCCACGTAATACGTTGTGAGCCGTATTGCCGTGTTTAAATGGACAGGCGCAGGTTGTGACAGCCTGCTGTTGAAATAAAGCCTTCAACTTGGCTTAACGACTGCCATTTTACTGGCAACCGGGACCAACGGCTTAACGTGCCTTCCGTAGCACGGAAACGCTCAAATAAATGTCACAAAGTGGATGGTCACCCATCCATGGACCGGCCATAGTGAAAGTTGCTTACTGCAGTAATCGTTTATAGAACACTAAGTCCGCGGGGCCACGAGCGCTTGTACTTACAAAATTTCAGAAGACTTCTAAATGTTGCAATCCCCGTACTAAATTTAATAGACTGCGGAAAGCTGACTAGATTTCGTGATAATCCAAAATTTGTGACAGGCAATACCCATTTCATAACGTGATTTGAACTGGTTTTGTAGGTATATCTTGAGATCAGAATCTCACGATTTTTGACATGCTCTAGCCACGTATTCTCATTTGACAGTCATCAATATTATTCATAACTAGCTGATGCCCGCAGCTTCGCCCGCGTCAAATTTGTTTCCGTTCCCGCTTGCGTGGGAACTTATTCCCGGGATAAAAAGTGACCTATGTGTTTTTCCAGACCATAATCTATCCCTGTACCAAGTTTCAGTCAGATCAGTTCAGCCGTTAGAGCGTGAAGGAGTTACAAACCTCGACACATTCGAACTGACAAACTTTCGCCTTTATAATATTAGTAAAGTAGGTAATAGTAATGAATTTGTTATGCCAAAATGTGTTTCGATCTATTTAAATAAGTATGTGATTTACTCGTGAGAATGGACACCACACGAACGACATACATATTTTATATGTTCACGTCACGATGGATGAGAAAATATTTATTTAATGGTTGTTTTTACTATTGTAGATATGTATGAGCGTTTTATGAGACTGTAACGATATTCTTGCTAAGCTTGCATATCTAATCGAAAAAACTGAGTCGAACTCGCACACAGAGGGTTCCGTACAGAAAACGGCAAAAAATCACTTTTGGTGTGTGGGAGCCCCTCTTAACAGTAGGTGCACAATGGACGACATGTCGCGGCGACAAGTTGCTGGCGCCAAATTACGTACATTTTACTCTAAGCTTCGCACTCTAAGGGCTCGTTTAAGGAGACGCGGAGCGTCAAGCGTCGCGTACGGCGTGGCTTGCAGCGGCGCGTAAAGCGATTTGACCGTTTATAGTCAGGCGGCGCGTGAAGCGGCCCGCGTAGCGTCACGCGCAAAATCAAACATATAGAAATGTAGGAGCTCGTTTAAGGACACGCAGGGCGTCGAGCGACGCGCGTGGCGTGGCTTCTCTCGGCGCTGCGTCCGCCGCGTGGCACGCAGCTTCACTCGGCGCTGCATCCGCCGCGTTGCACGCAGCTTCATATACGGCGTCGTTCAGTGCGACATAGGGATGTGACATTGTACATAAAAAAACGATTTTTAGTTAATCGATTTTTTCTTTAGCATGAAAAATCGATTAGTAAATTATCGATTTTTCTCAAGAAAATAATCGATTTTTTTAAATTAATCGATTTTTTCCTAATTTGACATTTATTTTTTTATAAAATAAATACCATATCAAGTTTTATTCATTAATAATAAACAACAGAAATAGTAAGTACTTACATAATCAACACAAATTAAAGTTTTAGAACAATCAAATTATAACAGGTTCAAAATATTAAAATAAACAATAGTAAGTTCTTAATAATCAACACAAATTAAAGTTGTAGAACAATAAGGTTGAAATTTAAATGTTTTTCACATTGAATCAACAAAGTATTCAAATAAATAAAAAGTAAATTAAATTATTCAAAAACTAAAAATCCGTAGGCAACAAAAAAATAAAAAATAGTGTCCACGGACTTGCTTTTTAAAAGTGGTGATAGTTTTACTGTCCCTGATACCAGGCGGAAGTGAGTTCCATAGTCTGACTGCATGCACGGTGAAAGAGGATGAATAACAACCGGTTTTGTGAGAAGGAAATTTAAGATTTGAGCGTAGGTGAGATCTGCAGAGAGCATCAGGAGAACGAACAAAAGAGAACCTTTCCTTTAGATAGGGAGGTGAAGATGGATTATAAAGGATATTGTAAAGGAGGCAGAGGATTCGAGTGTTACGGCGAATGCGGATTGGGAGCCACTTGAGTTCTTTGCGAAAGTGAGAAACATGATCGAACTTTCTAAGATTGAATATAAAGCGTATACACAAATTTTGCAACCTCTCAAGTTTATCCAGAAGCTCCTCAGTGGCGTCTAAATAGCAGGCGTCGGCGTAGTCAATAATACATACATACATACATACATATACTCACGCCTCCATCCCCGAAGGGGTAGGCAGAGGCCTATACCGGCCCACATTTCACCGTGTACAATTCGGTCCCACGTGACAGGTGGTGAGCCCATCGCCGTGTTGAAATGGACCGCCGCCGTCAGAGCCTCGTCCGTTGTTCAGCAGGTGCACGAGCTTGCACGTGAGGTTGACTTGAGCCCGATGGTGGTTGGTAGGGCCCCACTACACCCCTAGTAGTAGTCAATAATGGGCTGAATAATAGTTAGAGCAAGACTAATTTTCGTCCTCAAGGGTAAGAGGCTCTGGAGGCACTTCAACGAATGAAAGGAGAAGTGCACTTTCTTGCTGACGTCACTAATATGGGCACTCCAGGATAGCGTGGTGTCCATGATCACTCCCAGGTTCTTCACAGTGTCTGCGTAGGGTATCTGAATACCGGCCAAAAGAACTGGATCCAGTTCTGACACCGGCATATTGTCAGTTTGATACTTACTGCTAATGACGATGGCTTGCGACTTCAGAGGGTTGATGCGCAGTCCGACCGAATTAGCCCAGTCGCTTCGTCTAAGTCGCGGTTAATGCACGATATGCCAAATGGGGCGTCAGTGGCCGAAAAACGTCGGTACAGCTGCAAGTCGTCAGCGTAGAGATGGAAGTTACTGGAAATAAGACTCGTAGCCGAGTTGATGAAGATACAGAATAAAAGAGGAGATAGAACGCCACCCTGAAACGTATGGAAATATTCGAGTTCGACGTATGGAATTGAACGCCAATCTTTCATAAGTATCGATGTATCGTTTATTTTGCGTACGTGATATTTTGCTTTCATGACGTTCTGCTCCAGAGGGTTATAAACATCGATTACATTTTCAAAATGAAATATCGATATTTTATTTCGATAAATATTTTTATTTTAATATCGATATTTTCTATGAACGATATTGCCCGACATTCCTACCTAACGCATACCCCGCACATCTCCCACCCCTTCCTTGAAGCGTCCTTCGCGGCGTCACCCGCAGCTTCATCCGCCGCGTTCCTCCATTGCGAGACTCGCTGGTTTACCCGCCGCGTCCTCCGCGGCATCACCCGTCGCTTCCATTGCCGCTTCCGACGCGACGACACTCGCCGCTGTGGCAGCTACAACTCAAACAAACGCTTGCAAAAACGCTTCTCCTTGAACGCTCTGAACATTTCTATACGTTTGTGTTTCTGGCGGCCCGCCTGGCGGGCCGCGCCGCTCGAAGCGCCGCGTCTCCTTAAACGAGCACTAAGCTTCGCACACTGGGCGACAGCAGGCTTTCGAACTAAGCGTCACACACGCAGCGTCTATTCTATAGCGTCACCAACGACGCACGGACACAGCGGTACTCTGACGTCACTGACGCCGCGTTTATGTCGCTGAGCTCGAAAGTCATTCCCTAGAATTTCATACATTTGTATGGAACATCTATCTGTAGCTCTGTCGCGGCGTCATAGTCGCGACGCCACTGACGCTATAGACGCTCGCTTCGAAAGTCTACCTAAGTTTGTCGCCGCGACTTGTGGCCGACGCCAGAGACATCGGCGGCCACATGTCGCAGATCTTATTATGTAAGCCTATAATATTTTAACTAAGTACATATACAAACTATTATATTATATTATATATATAATATATTATATTATAAATGTAATGTGAAACCAACTACTTTTAGTTTAACTTCAATTATTGCTAACTCAAGTGATCAATGATCGATATCTTAACTCAAGTATCATTAAGCATCTCATAATGTATGTATGTTATGTCACAAAATATGTAGAGTATGAAAGAGAGTGGTGCCATCTATTGTATTTGTCGTAATACATAGTTCGTGTGGGTTTGAATGTAGCTAGATTTTAAAGGCATGTATTTAAATCGATATCTGTATATTCCCTTTTTCCGAACTAAATAATTCAAAGTTAAACCAAAAATACTGACTTGCACACTAATTATGCACACTAAATAAAGCAAATTCATTACACTGTTTTATGGTATTTGCAGAACTATTTTACTGAACGAATAACTATTATCAAAATATGTAGTTTATCTAACAATTCCTTAGTTCAACAAAAATATTAAACCTTTTTAAGGAAAACCATCACCTAATATACTTTTAGGAACATCATTTATTCTAAATAAAAACCCAATTTTATCAGCCACCTCTGCAAAATTAAATTTTATTGATAAAAAAAGTAAAAACCTAACCTAACCTATTCCGTTATACGATGGTACAATTTAGAGTACAAGTTAGTATTTTTGATATACAATTCGTATTTCAGTTTTACAAATCATATATTCGATGTACGAACCACATTTTTGGTGTGAATTCGATTAAAAAGCTCATCTCGTTCTAAGTAATTTTTAGGTTTTTTAAATATGATATGTTTATTTAAGCAATTGTTTTATTTGCACAGCATTTAATTTTCTGGTTTGCATTCAGTAAATTAGTGGAGTTACCTAGTGTGCAGAAAAATTAAACAGATGTGCATTTAAAAATATCCCGTAATTAAAGACCGTGTCTGCAGAAAGAAAAAAATCCTTCATGTGCAAAAGTAAAAACTGCATTTAAAGATTAAAAAAAACGAAAATACTGATCTGTTTTATCGGATCGAAACCGCGCGAGGCTTGGCGTAGCGACGACGACGGTTCCGTTAAATCAGTCCTGTAAATGCTGTGTGAATATAACCTCCAGTAGCGATGGATCAGTTAAAACGGATCCGTAAGATCGGACGTTCTGTGGGAACGCGCCGTTATCTCGATACAAAAGATTTAGTCGAAGAATACGTTTTTTCATACATGAATACAGTTTTCATTTTAATCAAATTGTAATCATAAGTTAAGTGAACATTTTCTTTAGAAAGTGAGTAAGATTTTTGTGTTTTTTTTTGTTCTACGTTAGGGAAAATCTTCATGAATGCTATACGGTGTTTGTAATTAAATAATCGCTATATTTTAATGGGTGCTAATTAAACGACCTTCTTTTTAATAGCATTTTTACCCTCCAGAAAAATACTTAGCCCCTTAAATTAATAAGTCAGCCACAATTAATGAGCGTCAGATAGATTATAGCCACCAGTTAACCTCTCTTTTAGCCACTGTTAATATAATTCAGCATCGTGATTATTTTTAAGCATCTAATTTTGTAACATGCATTCAAACAGTAAGCTTCTAAAATACTAAAAAATGGCATCAAAATGGACATTATTTAATAATATCATAGCTTCTAATTGCCTAATTCAGCATGTTTAAAATGTAACTCGTCCAACATTTATGGATCATCAAAGTTAAGTAAAATTGCCACCAAAAAGCAAATTATGGCCACTAATATTACCTAAATAGCTAGGACCACTTGTAGCCACTAACTCAGTCTTTTGTAAACGATCACTGCAGTAAGCAACTACCGCTGTTGCCGGTGCTCGGATGGTTGACCACTTTGTAATATTTGATTTGCGAGAGTTTCCTTGCTTTGCAAGGCACGTCGTTCAGCCAACTGTGTGGGGTGTCACAATCTGGTGGAAACGGACAAGCGAGTCCTGAAACGGACTCGCTTGTCCGTTTCACACGGGAACATGGGACAGATTTTCGGGCATAAATGCTTTTATTTATTATTATCTGTTACCTGCATTCTTTATAATCAGATATTCTATACAATACCTGCATTCTAAAGCTGTCTACGCACCGAAGCCGCCGCCGGCCTTACTCGGCGGGTTTTGCCGCCGGGCCGGCGGCTTTGGTGTACTACCCGTTCGCTCCAACTTTGCCGCTGGCGTAGAGGCGTATACCCGAATTTTTAATTACACGCAGTAAATTGACACTAGCTAATGTCACTTCGTCATAGAAAATAAGCAACATTATATGAAGAAGTGACATTAGTTGCTGTCAATTTACTTCGTCTAATTAAAAATTCGACTTTAGTATGGAGCCAAACGGCATAGTTAGAGCGAACGAGCAGTGTAGACAGCTTTAGGAATACCTGCCCCAGACTCCAGATGCCCCTTCGAAGCAATTTAAGAAATGTTTTGAATAAGTATATGATTGTTCATACTTTGTCTAGTACTGTACAAATTTCCTAGGGATTGCATAGAATACCTGCTGGTCCACCGGTAATGTGTAAAATAAATAGGTCTTGGGTCACCATAAAATTATAAGTACCGCAAAATTATAAACTATCGAGGAATTATAAAAAAAAAACATATTGTAAAATGTTAAATTTATCTGTAAAACATCTGGCGCTCGGCGGCCGCTGCAGCGGCATGCTCGCTTCGCTCGCTTGCCTTCACGCGTTAGTGGTAACTATTCCAACCTAACCTAACCTTCACAAGCAGCGAACAACCCTTCCATACTCTCGTTATTTCATACATTGCCTTGCCTGCAAGTATCAGGTATTCTCTATAATGCCTAGACATCATACAGATTTCGGTCGGTGACATTATGTATGCATGTAATACAGATTATAGAACTAAAGACAGATACCAAGCAAAGAAGTGAGACCAAGAATGCAAATACTTAACCCAAATGTGAGTAACGAGTAATTTCTCATTAACCGTACATTTATGATGACATTCACGATATTCACTTCTAGAGAGTCTATAATGTACTCAATTTTGAGTTTAGTATTTGCTTTCTTAACCTCACTCTCTTGTTCGGTAAGAGTTATCTGTCTTTAGTTACAAAGTGATATCAAATAGCGGTCTCTGATTGATGCTAATGGCCGGTCGCTGTCGTCCTGTGCACTCGCGTCTAGCCTTACAGTGGCTATTTTCACGAACAAAGAATATGATATATCTATTTTACACGCTAAGTTATAAAAACTGATGTTGTCTGTGGAGGCTTAAATTATAATTTTTTGAGGCTCTTGTTTTGAAGCTATAAAATATAAAATGGTGATTACATGTAAAATACGTGGCTGAATTAGTAAGTTAGGTGTTAATATATTATTACGGAGGACAAGTTAAAATAATTGTTGATCTTTATTTGATGATTATAATGGAATGTTTAGGTGACGTTTTAAAGAGGACGAATTAGTATATTAGAGGCTATTTCATTTTCGCGTGGCTTAGTTATTAAATGAGAGGCTAAATGCCGTGGCTGATAAAAACTTTTGAGGCTCGGTTTATTATATCCCTATTTTAATTAACTTAAATTCATTAACCAGGCCGCTGTAAGTTTCTAGTATCGATTTACCTGTTTATGCCTGCGTACCCAAGAGTTGTGACGAGAAAAAATTGACAACTTTTAACATTTGCATATTCTATGGGCGTTAAACTTCCAATTGGTATGGAATGTATATATAGCAAACCAGTAAACAGTAATTTTTTTTTTAAATTCTTAATTTATCATATTCTGGACTGAAATTTTTTAGGCAACCCTATTGCACTTTAATTTTTGACATATTTAGTTGAATATAAAACACTTTTCATCCAATAACCAGCTCGGTGAAGGTCGTTCTTAAAGGGATCTTAGACCATAAGTGGGCAGGTAGGGTAGCTACCGTCAGTATTAGCAAATGCGTCGAAACACCGAAATTAATATATATTACATCTACTAGCTGATGCGCGCGGCTTCGCCAATCTTGGTTCCCGTTCCCGTTTCCCGTGGGAACATTTTCCCCGGATAAAAAGTAGCCTTTGTGTTATTCCAGACTATACTCTATCCCTGTACCAAATTTCAGCCAGATCCATATAGCCGTTAGAGCGTGATTGAGTAACAAACATCCAAACATCTTCACAAACTTTCACATTTATAATATTAGTAGGATAGGATTTAATAGATTCTAGATTCTTTTACATATAATTGCTACATTATCAACTTATCGAATTCTATCTTTCTTCCATGCTACCACTGTATACTGTAGTTTGACTCGGCCGGATTTTAGAAATAAATGCCTACAGCCGCGCGCTACGTAAGCATGCGATAGGGCTGCCCACTTATAGCATTTTAATAATATGTGCCTACTTTGACTTTCTATTTAATATTGTGATTGTAAATATGTACATACAAAATATACATTCATATAGTCACGCCTTTATCCCCGAAGGTGTAGGCAGAGGCATAGTATACGCCCACATTTTACCTTATAGTTTTACGTACCGCGTAATAGATAGTGAGCCTAATGCAGTTGTAATTTTTCAATCTGCCAATAAGGCCTTCAATTTGCATTAAGGATTGTCGTTTTACTGACAACCGGCTTTCATTTCGAGTAAATATGTACTTTTTTTATTTAAACAAAAGAATCCTTTGTGAATAATAAGTTCTCAATAAAAATGCATGTACCCTTTGATTGCTAGATTATATTTAAAAACCATGTTTATGTGTGATTTATTAACAAATTGGTCATAAATGGGATATTTTTAAATGCACATCTATATAATTTTTCTGCACACTAGGTAACTCCACTAATTAACGGAGTGCATACCAGAAATCTGAATGCTGTGCAAAAAAACCAATTGATTAACTAAACATGTACTACTTAAAAAACTAAAATGTTACACAAAACGAGATTACCTTTTTTTATCGAATTTAAACCAAAAATGTGGTCGGATATAAGATTTGCTAAACAAAGCGGTAGGTGTATAGCGCGCGCGGCCTTGAGCGAGTGACGGTGGCCTGGCCACGAGTGGTTCAAAATCCTTTTTTTGGGAAAAGAAATGTTTATTATGTTTCGGATCGCCGCGGGACGGTGTGGGGCGGCGCGGCGTTATCTACTAACGATTGAGTGAAACGGGTACAGAAATTTGAAAACGAGTAAGTGGCGTAGACAATTATAATCGGCTCATCACATGTTTCGTCAGTGATAGCATCACGGAATTCTAGTCTTTATAATCAATGTCTTAAATTTTTGATTTACAAAATTAAAACTATTTTTCGATTTGAAATTACTAGTCAGTCTCTAGTACACTAGTACTTTTCGTACATTGTCAAGTTGTGTTAAATTTTGGAAGTTCAAATTTGTCCCTATGCGTGTAATAAAAATCAAAGGTAACAAAAATGCTGTCAATCAAAGTCATACGGTGCTAAGTGTACTGTAACATCGGTCATCCACAAAGAAATGAATACTCTTGAAACATACCTAAATCATTGCTCTCAATTAAATAACTACGAACTGACAACGGAACTAAATGTACTACCTACACGTAATAGAGTTCTGAACTAGTTTTTTTTTGGATATTGTACTATATTGGATCGCACCGTTCACTGACTGAGCAAGCACAAGTCTAGTTTTAAACACAAACATACCTACTTCATGTAACTACCTAGTTCACTCGTGTCAATCACTTTGTTTAACTTTAGTCAACTAGTAGTATAGTACCAATTAGTACTTAAGTAAAATCAATTTATAGTCTTACCTTTCGGAGTTTCCAGGTAATCTAAAAAACGTTAAATCTGGGTGCGTTATTGACGAATTCATGCAACCAAAACAAGCACAATAGACTCTAGTTGTCATATTAAATAGTTTTAGTAAATAAAACACGCGCGGTTACTATTTAAAAAACGACACACCGTCCATTCGTCTACTCGGCACAATCGCGACTGCGGACGCTGCTTGAGTGCTGAAAGGCCTGCCGAAAACGAGAATCGTAGGTATAGCTTGCGCTTCGTCCGTTTGTAGGGAGCTACAATACTGGTTAAACAACATATATATACTGTGATGCTACATATTATTTTGAATTTGCATAGATCAAGCGAAATGATGTTTTTATAAGAGCCTTTAAGCAACGAAACACTATCTCGAATTTGTATCGAGAAGCGACATCTGTTGATGACTTTTTCTAATTAAATATTAAAATGATTTATTAGGATGATGAATTAAGTCTAATAATAGCTTTGATTTCTTTTAGAATTCCGTTGAAAAAGGATCTAAAAAATATAATTGCATAGGTAGTAACATTTATAATAATAATTGACGTATCTATCATCATAACAAGCTGAGCAGCCCTAAGCCTTGAGCTACGCTGATGACATGGTGCTGTTGAGTCCATCGATCGGTGCACTACGTAAACTGATAGCCATCTGTGAGTCATATGCGGCGTCTCATGGTCTCAGGTATAATACCAAGAAGAGTGAGTTCATGATATTCAAAGCTGGTACCAAATGCTACTCAAATGTGCCTCCAGTCACTCTTTGCGGTACTCCTTTAAATAGGGTAAATAAATTTAAATACCTTGGCCATTGGGTCGCCGATGACTTATCAGATAATCTTGATATTGAGAGGGAGCGTAGGGCGCTGTCTGTCCGGTGTAACATGTTGGCGCGCAGGTTCGCACGTTGTACTATACCAGTCAAGGTTACTCTTTTCAAGGCATACTGTCAGTCATTCTACACGTGCAGCCTGTGGACTAACTTTACGCAGCGGGCATACAGCGCACTACGAGTGCAGTACAACAATGCCTTCAGGATCCTGTTGAATCTACCAAGATTTTGTAGCGCCTCAAATATGTTCGCAGAGGCACGTTGCGATGACTTTTATGCTATAATTAGAAAGCGGAGCGCGTCCATGTCTGCTCGGCTGCTGGGTAGTACCAACAGGGTCCTGAGGGTATTGTCCGAGAGGTGGGACCTTCCAGTTTTACAGAGGTGGACGGAATTGCATGCTAGCGCATCTCCGAGATTTTTTCTGTAAATTTTATTCTGTAAATTTTGTGTTGTTTTGTTTGTAATGTAGAACTAACATAGTTGTAAGATTATTGTTACTAACACATATAATGTAAAACTAACATAGTTATAAGATAATTGTTACTAACACATTATGGACCTATGTCTGAAATAAATAAATTATTATTATTATATTATTATTATTAAGTAACGCCGTACACTTCAGAGCAAATAATTAGGTGATGTAATGATCCGTTATCAAGTCAAGTGTGGTTTGAATCTCAATTCAATTCGTATTTAGTTTCATTCACACTTCCTCCCAATGATGTAATGTGAGTTCCCATAGCGTAATTGTATCAAATGTTACTCTTCAACTTTTCACTTTTAGAGCGAATTAATTGTTTGTTTTGGCTGTGGACTCGTTCATCGTAGCGTAAAATTTGCTTACAAAATTTTGACCATAGATTCCGAGCCCTGATAAATTTGATTACTATTTTGGAGATGCGGTCGCCATTATACTGTTAATAGGTACCTAAATAACAGTTAAATAACTTACTAAAAGCTATCACAGAATAACGAATTGCTTTTATTCTATTCTTTATGTATACCTACATATAATATATTATGTACATAAATGTGACTATTGGAAATTAGCATCTGCTTCAAGCAGACCAGAAGTTAGGGGTGTTTTGGAACCCACATCGAAATTTATTATTCAGAAGAAAATTGAGGCAGTTGGGAAGAAAGTAACTGCACTTCCCTCCTTTGCATAGCGGCATACCAGGAAAGCGACTAGGTAGAATATCCTATAGAAAATGGAGCACCTAGAAGAGGGGCTTCGGAAATAACATGGAATAGGAATTCCCAAAAAAATAGCCCGCCGAGTTTCTAGCCAGTCTGTGGCAACCGTCACATAATGAAGACAAATAGAAGTCCTGCATCGCCATATGAAAGTTCTCGCAACAAACATCTCAATCGGGCCGTGTTCCGGACTGGTGGTGCTTTGATTTGTATTTATAACGTTTCGTAAGTGCCCATGTATTAGGATTATGCGCAATAGTTTTTTGATTTAGATTTTTTAACCGACTTCAAAAAAGGAGGAGGTTACTCAATTCGACCGTAAATATTTTTTTTTATTATAAATTTTGGGTGACGATATGATAACACCAACCAAAAATGATTTTTACAGCACTTACAAAAAATGCTTTCAACTCTAAGAAAACATCCAACCCAAAACAAATTTACAGCAGGCGTTTAAAAAAAAATCCAATTCGAATCTCAAATTCAGACACCTCTGTACCAAATCACTCTGCCACAAAGCCATCGATGTTATCAATCAGGAAGAGGTATTTAGTTCACATGAATAAATATAGAGTTATATTTCACCACAAAGTAGGTATTATGTGTCAGATTTAACGAGTCGAAGTGTTAGTATATCATTAACTATTTAGTTAAATAAGAATTGACACTAAGATGTTGAACTGGGTGTCGATTTGTCAAATGACGTAATGTTACGAGATAGAAGGTCTGTTATTAATTTCTGTCCTATTATTTGTGACCACAAGTGTAATATTCGAATCGAATAACGAATGGTAGGGGTGTCACTTCCCAAGACGTGACGTGAGAGATCCACGCACACTCTAAGAATCGGGATAATACACGAACCAATCCTGAAAGACGCGGGACAGCATCCAAGCTCAAATGTGAGGCCGCGTTGAGAGCAAATGTCTGGAGGGAATCCTGAGACATCGTTACGGAAAATTACCCGAGGCACCCAACCCAAAAATAATGTTTTGAACCTGATTACAAAATGTAGTTATTGAAACTCGTTTGTCATGTGTCATTCAAATTTATACGCTTCTGTAAAAGGTTTAAAAAACTTCTAATATAGTAGGTAGGTACCTATAGATTTTCACTTTCTGGAGCGTTTTATGCAACGCGCAACGGGAGAATTTTATGGGTTGACACCAAAACATAATTGCGCTGCGCTCTTTAGATGCGTAGAATCTAGTCACTGCCTAAACAAAACCGGCTGTTTTCCCTACTCTCAGTATCCATGACCTTTTTTGTGTGATCTGCATGTCAGCCTGTCCCTTCGACTACTTCTAATTATTTTGGGCGATCAATGCCCACATGATCGAAAGTGATCAATGTAGGTAACCTTTTGCAACAATCAATAACAATTACTTTACAATAATTTACTTTTCAACGATCGTTGCCAAATTGTATTCCTCTACTCTCAACATGGCACTTTTGTTATATTTTAGAAAGAAAAGGAATGGTGTAATTGTAATATCAAAAGAAGGCGCTTTAGAAGGATAAAAATATACACGTTATCGATAATCAAGATTTGGCGCCCCGCAGTGAGGCTATTTAGACCCTCAACTCTCTGTTGAAACTACTATGAAACCTGGCAAGTACGTAATGGTCAATATAATGTTGGGTTCTGCAGTTTAAAACGTAATATCATTTCTTTTGTTTTTTTTTATTCTAAGTATGACAAATCAAGTTGTTGATTGGTCAGTCCGTATTGAGTCACCCACTGTTTGGGTCATTTCTTTTCGATCGGTTTTGTGCTTAGAAAGGCAAGTTGTTTGCCCATAAAAGCGCTTGATTTTATGGACTATGTGTGCATTGAAAATATCAATAACACACACGCCAATATGGTCGGCAGCGCAACTTTACTTGCACATTAGTGGGCAGGGCAAAAATACATACCGTTTTCTATGCGAATGTATGGAAATAGCGAGAAAATTTCAACAAAAATGGCCATTTTGAGAATTTACAGGCGCTTCTGTAAGGCCGTTGTGACTCTAAACACAGTGGCTTACATTATATCTATAAAATTTGGCTACGATAACCATTTTTTTTATGTGATGGAAAATTCATCATGGATGCTATGCCGGACTCCTACTGACTAAAAACCTCACGTAACGCCCAACAGCCTATGGTTGGCAGCCCCGGGTAAGCCCTCGGAAGGATGTCCCAGGACTCCCAACGGCTACGATAACCATTACCAATCAGTACCAATCTTGATTAGTATATTTCCACTAAACAAAGACTACCCATTTATTGTTTTTTTTTTATATTAAGCTCGCCAAATTAACGTCGCCACTGATGAAAAGCGCTAACGATTGGGGGCCACTCTTACAATCCGTAAGACTTCTGACAGTGGTCCTCAAGTTGGCGACATTGTGATGTGCCTCTTCACGTTCCGCTTGAAGAACCCGGGATTTTTAGATGAGGGAAACATGTGACGCAGGTCGTTCCTTTTATGTTATTCGGTATCGGTTTTCTGTTATGTATCATGGTCCACTTTGACTAGGGAACCCAAACAAACAACGCTGCTATTTTTTTTCACAGTGACATATATTTAATTGTTGCCATACATTTAGCAACAATCCTCAATGATTGCTACGAGTATTGCTATTGATTTGTATTCATGAGATCAATGAGATCACTGCGTAGGAGTGTAACTGAGATGGTACGCACTGATCTCATCAACGAATGACTTTCTCATATTATCAAGTGTGAACTGCTTACAAATGAAAGTGTAATACGTACTTATTATTTTGAGGGTGAAAGTAGATTGTTTTTTTTTTCAAATAGAAAAAGCGTTCAAAAGACAGGTACGCCCTCTTAGATGTGATCAAGTTAAAGGTCATTAAATTTAAACTTGTAAACGGTTTTGATTGATTATGTAACATTGACGTACTCGTAAGTTTGTTAACACAGTATTATCCCCCCAAAGACGTGGGATAGCAACCGAACCCCTCACATAGGTTAGGCCTCAGTGGTAGCCGTAGGTCTGTTGGGAGTCCTGGGGTATCCTTCTGAAGGCTTACCCGGGGCTTACAACCGTAGGCTGTGGGCAAGATACGTGAGGTTTTTTAGTTGGTAGAAGTCCGGCATAGCATCCATGAGGATTTTTCTTATGGGGTCATCCTTCTAAGGGCTTACCCGGGGTCCCAACCGTAGGCATTAGGAAGGAAACGAGTGGTTTCTGGTCCGCCTGTCCGCATAGCATCCACGTAAGATTTTCCTTACTTAAATAAAAATCTCAGTGTTATTCTGTAAACGATCACTGTGTTAACAGTTTTACGCTGTGGCTGGTCCTGAGATGGGTGACCGCTTACTAGTGAGTTCGTGCTTCGGGCACGTTAAATCGTTTTGGTATGAAATTATAGTAAGAACTAGGTATATTACCTACATAATAGTCACGACCTTTTCCCCCCAAGGGATAGACAGAGGCAAACTATACTCCTAGATATCACAATTTGTATTTTGTTGCTGCAGTAGCTGTTGAAATTTTCAAGCCACCCAAAAGGCTTTGAATTTGGCTTGACGACTGCCATTTTCCTGGAAAACGTGATCAACGATTTCGAGTGCTTTAGAAGCACGATAACGTGATTTATAGCACAATGAGTTTTCCTTTTAAACTATTGTTTATAAGAAAATCTAAAAAGATACAAAAATGACCAAAAGCAGACTTGAGAACGTCACCTTTTTAGAAGTAGGTTGAAAAGACAAACACGATTTATACTGCAATAACAAGTGTTACGCAGTGTTATTTATAACAATTAAAACGAAATGCAATTTAACCTATTATATAACTCGTATAATAATAAAACTGTTTCATCAAAATATTACGAAATCAATTAAAAGCGCCATCTACTATCCCATAAAACACTGGATTCAATTACTGCCATATAGATATTCACCTATCTTTATAAACTATAAAAAAATTGTAAAATAGAGCTGTCTGCGCATTGAAGATGTTTAAAATTGGGAACTTGTAAACACAAAAAAAATATTTTGAAAGGGTTTGTATCTTTTTCTTACTATGTAAGTTATGTATGCAAAAATTACTAAAAGAATTGTAAAAATACGGTTTTTATAAGAGAGGTAAATAGAGGTTTTTAGCCTTAACGCACATGCCTGTGTTTTGAGTGTATTTAATAGACCAGGTTTTCGGTACCTCATTGGAATATACGGGTCCCGGTTGAGGTCAACCACAATGAAAACAGAGATACTTCAAAATAACAGATTTCCACGTGGGTGGAGTCGCAGGTTTTCCCTAGCATCAACTATATTGCTTGGATTAACAATTAAAATTAATAAAAAACTAAAAGTAGATGAACGCGTGTGCGCTTAATTGTTGACTCTTTTGATTGCACTATTAAGTAGTGAATTCTTTTATATTGCAACTAATACGTTCATTTTTAGAGTTCCGTACCCAAAGGACAAAACGGAACCCTTTTAATGGGACTTTGCTGTCCACCTGGCTGTATTCTCACGAACAATGATAGCTAGAGAGCTGAAACTTACACAGATTTATTTATTTCTGTTGCTCTTGTATTAAATACCAAAATAAGAAAAAACAGAACATATTTATAAGGTGGGCTCCCATTTACCTTACAACCCACGTAATTGATTTTCCATTTTTTGTACGGAACCCATGGAATTCATGCGCTATTTGGTCTCTGCCGATGTCACTTACATAACTATTTTGTACCCCTGCCAATACGTCTATTGAGATGGATAGGTACGGACCATGGAAAGTTCCACATCAAAAGAAAAGCTACTCACTCTTAGCCTAGCCTAGAAATTTTCCTTTAATATTGGGTAACCGAGATCACTGCGTGAATTGTGAGCTTGTTTAATACGACAGTAGTATAAAAACCTTTTTATGCTATGATAATGAACCATATTAACTGCGTACATGCCTATAAAGTTTTTGAAAAGCGCTTACACAATAACATATCATCGACTATATTATTAAGTTGCTTATAGACTTGACGGTATCACTGACCCGGACCGGGTGTGGGACAAACTTACTTACTTCTTAATAATGGTTCAATGATATTGGTAGAAACTGTAGGGGACACGTGACTAAGGCGGGTCCCTAATAGGTATTATAATAATGTGACAATGAGTTTTAGTTTGTTATGACGCAGCTGATAATGAAAAATTTTGGACATGGAATGTTATGGCTTATAGAAATATGGAGGTGAACAAATTTGAAACTTTTCGGATAATGGAAGAAGGAAAAATAAATTTACTGATTTTGACAAGCGATTTCACTCGCTTGATCATAATATGTCTGTAAAAGAAATCTATCTGTAACACATCTTATATTAACTAGTAATGAAGGCTATCGCTTAGTAAAATATTCATATTATTCTGTTTACATAGACACAATATACTTTGAGTTAGTACGATCATTATACCGACAGTATTGTACAACTTTGTCCACACCAAGATCAGATCCGGTCCGGTCCGGCACCTTATAGTTCTATGCATAATTGTGTAAGCTCGTTTAGCGATTAATGATTGATTGGTCGTTTGTTAAGCATGTACAAATATAATTACGATTCGTACGTACTCGTAGATATAGCGAAAATGTAACTACCGCCGCGCCTAGATGCTGTAATTGTTTTATTTGCATATTAGAAACGTATCTTTTTTAGTACATATAGTTATATAACAGTCCCATCTCCTTAAATAATAGTAAATTAGAATAAAATAATGGAGTGCGAAGTTTGTTTATCATAATATTCTAATGTTATTGCGTAGTTTGTTATAGAACCTTATGCATTGTCCATAAAAGAATTAAACAAGACTTGGTAGAGGTTTGGGAGACTACGCAATGGAACTACTGGGATACGGCGGATGTTTGGAGTGTGAATAGTAGGTTACATCAGCTGACCACTTCTGGCTGAGGTGCAGAGAAGGCTGCAGGTGGAAAGAAGCATTTTTTTTTCAAATGTTATGACTGCTTCGGTGTCGCAATCGGTAGTGTAACCGCCTGCCGCTCTGAGGTCCTGGGTTCCATTCCTGGGTCGGTCCAAATATTTGTGTGATCCACAAATGACGTATCAAATATATCTGTGTGTCTATCAGTCCTCTAGATCTCCTAGCACAAGCTTATGGCTTAGTTGTCCAACAAAATTTATTTATTTTATTTTTAAGTTTGATTGTACTGAATCCAACTAGTCACTGAAGGTCACACTGCAGTTGCTACAATAAGGCCTATAACCAATCAATCAAATCTGCTTATCACAGTATACGGCTAGACGTGTAGGCCTCTCCCTTTTCTTACAATGGCTTAAAAGCTATATCTTTGTCCTTGAGAGGTAATCGTTCGGGTACCAAAATAGTGACTGGTTACAACCGTTACAACGGCAATATGATCTTATCTAAAATAAAATAGGCTTTGTGAATTACAAATCTCATTTGTGAAGTGGCTTAAGCCATATTATTTACGTTTGTGTTGACACCCTATCAATATGTCGTACTGTCGAGCTGTAAAAACTTGGAACGACCTGCCCGCACACGTTTTTCCCTCATCTTACAATCCCGGGTTCTTTAAGAGGAGCGTGAGAGGCCGCCAACTTGAGAACCACCGTCAGAAGTGCCCTCAATCGCTAGATGCGCCACGGCTTTCCATCAGGTTGGTGGCGACGTCAATATGGCGTGCTGAATATAAAAAAAAAAATACATATCCTATCCTATCCTATATGTACTTGCAGCTGGTGTGGAACCTCTTCGCGAAAGAAGAGACTTTGCCTCCTTGTGCGTGTTCTACTGCCTGTACAATGGTTGTGCTCTGAGGAATTGTTTGATTTTATGCCTACGGCTACTTTCTATTATCGCACCGCTTGCCACAGACAGGGTGTTCATCCCCACAATTTGCGTCAGGAGTGTTCGATCACGGTTAGATCTTATAGGGGCTTGCTTCCACGCGCGCTTTAATTGTGGAGTGATCTCCCTGCCTCGGTTTTCCCAAACGCCTACAGTATGGGGTTCTTCAAAAGGGGTATTAGAAGGTTTTTACAGGGTGGGAAGCGCGAGTGTTGCGCCTCTGGTGTTGCAAACGTTCATAGGATACAGTGACCACTAGAACGTGAGCCGTATGCTTGTCTGTTAACTTAGTGGTAAGCTTTGATTATATTTATGTCCTAGAATCTGCCATTTTCAAACACACAAGCACAAATTATGCACTAGTCGAACAAATATCAATCCGCTGAAGTTCGCTTGGCGCATTGGCGCCGTTCCTAAATTTTGCGCTAAAACTCTTGCGAAAGCTTTCTTTTACTACGCCATTGTTAATTTGAGTGACTTGCACAGGTTAGTAAAATATCAATGGACTTGACTTTAAAATCATCTAGTGCCTGAGAGCAGTTGGGCTACTTTTATAATTGTTTATTTAAAACAATTAATAGGTATATCAAGCTATCTTTTCAAATAATAATTTCTTATAATTTATTAAATAGTATAAAATAAAGAGGTTCAATCCTTTTCTCTCCAATTTATCAAAAAAACCACTCGACATTTGTAGCTTTAATCAAATAACAAGAATGCCAAGTTTGTTGAAAAACGGTTGGGTAATACGTCCTCTAGATCGGAGCTGACAGTCATACACACAGACATACGGACTAAAGCAAAATCGTCCATACTATCGAATCGGAGATTTTCGTTCGCTTCGCTCGCTCGGTCAATAAAAGATTCTTGACGTTCAATATTTTAATTATATTAGTAGCTAGACTAGGTAGATACCTATAGCTAAATGGGCCCAAAATCTATTACCTACACTATCAAAATTCTATCGATCTAGTTTTTACATAACCCGACAGGCAATGTTATGCAAACATAGAAATATAATCCAATTCATGACAATATTCAATCGTTACGGCTGACTGTGCTTATCAAGACTGTTTTCTATAAATGGCAGGCGTTCGATAAGTTGATATTGCTATTAATCTACTCAGAAAGTACATTAATGATTGATATTGGTATATTAAGGCGTAGATATGACTAATAAAGGAGAGATTATGTTCTTAATTAATTACGGCATCTCTGCGCAGCTGTTTTTGCAACTTATTTTCATATCAGCAGCATTCCGTCCATAGTTTTATTGCATTTTTGTTAATGATTTTTATGCGTGTAGTTCGTACGTCGCAGCTTTTGGGTGCACTTCCGAAAACCCCCCACCTCAGATCGATTTGAAACTTTGCACAGGCCTTCCTTTGGATGTTCTAAGACAATCCCTAAAGGGATTTTTGTCGCATAGCAATAGTTTCCGAGAAATCAAATTTTGAAAATTGGATTTTAGCACGCGCGTTATATCTATCCCCGCTCAATCCGACTTGAATAGATTAGGTTAGAAGGCTAAGGCGGGAGCGGAACGCAGCGGAGCTTCCGCATTAGCCTTCGTGGTTATTTTTTTATAACCACCTAAGTTTTTAATAAAAATGAAAAAAAAAAATTATAAAAATAAAAACAAAAAAATGAAAATAAAAATAATAAAAAATATCTCGAAAACTGCTTCAAATCGCCAAAAACAAGGCCTGTGCAAATTTACAGCTCAATCGAAGGTGGGGGATTATCCCAGCTTTTGACATTAAAACAGAGAGAACCTGTGTTAGAAGTAGACCACTCCCATTTTCATTTTAGGAAGGTGTTTGAACTTATTGTCCACGCTCATCAGCGCGTAGATACAGGGTTTTGTTTTAAGTTTACAGGGTTTTAAGCTTCTTACAATAAGATACACCAATTGCAAGCTGGCTTGGACCTCGAAGGTCTCGGTTACGGCCCAATCGCATCCACTTAAATGTTGCTTATTATATTTCCTGTTAAAGCAAATTTCTTCATATACCTACAGTCTAGATTAGATGACAACACAGAGCAACGCGCGCCTTTACAAGGTTTGTGTTGCTCTATGGATGACAATAACCCGATTGACCGTAGGTGTTAGCTATGTCAAAACTTGGCAAACTCATTCAGCGAAACACTTTCACATAGTTGTTTGTTTGGAGTGCTTCTCACAACACTTAGTGAGGTCGGCAGACCACTCTATTGACCCATGTGGGTGTTGGAGCCTTGCGTATTAGACAATATTGGACTATTAGATTTTTAGAGTATCAACCTACTCGAAATGAAAGTAGATGGGTTCGATTTTGACGCCCAGAGTTCCCAATGATGCCTAAGGGCTTGAGAGTTGACTTGATTCGTGTGAAATTTCTAGCTTACTAATAATTATAATAATGCGAAATTTTTGTGTGTGGATGTCTGTTACGCTTTAATGTTTGAGTGGATCTGGCTGTAATTTGGCACAAGGATATACATAAGTTAACAAAACTTGACGCGACCGGAGCCGCGGGTGCCATCTAGTTTGTATAATACCGCAGAAATTTCACTTCATGTCTGTCAAAATTATATCGTAGCTCTCTACTTATATGTTCCAGAACAAGTCTTTACAATTTCTTTGATTAGAGATGCCTATAGAACTCGGGACTTCAAGCGAAATACTTTTTACTTACATGCACCGACGTTTGAGACACGTTGCAGCGCCCGTGGTCCAAAGACTTCTATTTTATACTAGCGGACTTCACGCGGTTTCACCCGCGTAGTTCCCGTTTCCGTGGGAATATGGGAATAAAATATAGCCTATGTTCACCGCAAAGGGTGTAGCTTTCCAACAGTGAAAGAGTTTTTCAAATCGGTCCAGTAGTTCCGAAGCCTACTCGTTACAAACAAACAAACAAAAAAACAAATCTTTCCTCTTTATAGTATTAGTATAGACTATAGAAGTATAGATAGAAGTCTTTGCCGTGGTCGCGGTTGGTAGTGTAATAAAAAAACGCTTGAGTTTAAGAAAAACACTACTTTTGAATTTTGGGGTGGGATACATCTAAAGTCTAACCTACGATTATCGTGGGCGCAACAGCTCCAGGTCATCGGGGCAGTTCTGGACGTGGATAATCTCTCGCTCGAGACCCAGTTGCGAGACATGATCTTCAGCGGGAGTAAGTGGGACTGCGCCGCATCTTTCTGCGAGCAGGTCATGCTCGTGAAGGAGGCGTCGGAGCGGGAACGGGAGAGAACTCTCCCACCCGAGTTCTGCAGTCGGCGGCTGGGCGACACCGACGTGTCTTCGCCGCAGACTATCGGCCTCCATGACCGTGGGCCCGAAGACAGTGAGTGGGCTGCTCACCGTCCTTACTGAAGCAGGTCCATGACGGCAGCGTGACGTGAGAGATTTATGCACGCCCTCCGCAAGAAGCGGGATAACACCCGAAAACCCCTCACAGACGCGGGATAGCACACGAACCACCCTCTAGGCGAGGCCGTAGTGGTAGCCGTAGGTCTGTTGGGAGTTCAGGGACATCCTTCCGAGAGTTTACCCGGGGCTCCCGACCATAGGTTGTTGGGCGTTACGTGAGGTTTTTTAGTCGGTAGGAGTCTGGCATAGCATCCATGAAGGATTTTCCCTCACGTTAAAAAAAACCTGCGATTATCGAATACTACAGAAGTTTTCGATAATCGATTTTAATTAATTTGTTTATCTATCTCATGATCACCGCCCAAAACACGCTGTTACGCGAACCCATTACTACACAATCAACAAAATTACTGTCTCAGCAATGAGCGTGCAACTATAACGACACGCCCATTCTGTGTAGTGTAAGTAGATATGATATTCACCTGTTTCCTTGATGTGTGACGTAATTTATACTGTTTATTATTAATACTGCAGTTGCTCTCATTATGTCTATCTCTACTACTGTGACGCTGCAAAGATATACCTAAATAAATATTTGTGAATATTCTCACACAACATCATCCAGCTCAAATTAAGCTAATATAAACTTGTGCTATTGAATATAGACGACTGATACCTAGATGTCTATCACTTGTCTAGTCTATAGTTTAGGTAGGTAGGTAAGCCTAAGTAGGAATGTGTATGTTTCTGAATACATACATAGAAAACACATAAACTCCGAAAAAAACATTTGTGGATCATAAAAGTTTTTGAACCGACCCGCGAATTGAACCCAGGACTTAAAGCGTGCCTGGCGGTGGCACAACCGTTTAATAGTTTCCAATCCTGCTGTCGAGAAACGGGGTAAGATGCTTCTCAATATATTGTACAAAGGGAAGGAGTGATGTAACCAGACTAAAATATCATGCAGGAGTCATAGTCGAAGGTTAATGTAGAACTTTTCATTTTCAATACACAACGCGAAGAAAAGCTTAAAAGAAAAACTAATAGTTCGGCTACTTTCCGCTAGATGGCGCTGGTTGGCATATCGAAATAAAAATATTAGTTAATTATTGTTATCGGTGATGAGCTTACTTTAAGTATAATTACCTCCTATGTAAGCTTTAGTAAGCACCCACAAGTAACTAGTTACTACGAAACACTATCATTCACTCGCCTAGCAGTAGAAATATAATATCACAGTATAAAGAGAAGAGAACTACTCATACATACATACATATACTCACGTCTTTATCCCCGAAGGGGTAGGCAGAGGCCTATACCGGCCCACATTTCACCGTGTACAATTCGGTCCCACGTAACAGGCGGTGAGCCCATCGCCGTGTTGAAATGGACCGCCGCCGTCAGAGCCTCGTCCGTTGTTCAGCAGGTGCACGAGCTTGCACGTGAGGTTGACTTGGGCCCCGAAGGTGTTGGTAGGGCCCCACTACACCCAGGCAGAACTACTCGGCTGTGATAATTATTAATATTGTGTGTGATAATCTTATATATAAAATTCTCGTGTCACAGTTTTCGTTTCCGTACTCCTCCGAAACGGCTTGACCGATTCTTATGAAATTTTGTGAGCATATTGAGTAGGTCTGAGAATCTGCCAACATCTATTTTTCATACCCCTAAGTGACCGGGAATAACATTCCACGCAGGCGAAGCCGCGGGCATCAGTTAGTTATTAAAATATTAAAATATGAACTAGTCGGCTGTGATAATATGGAGTAAACATAAACACCCTTCACTGTCATACATAACTTTTTAAATCATAGATACCTATCTTCGCAATTTTTCCTTTTTCCCAACCTTTTTCGCAAATGTGTAGGTATTCTATGTGCTGATGCATCCTGAGCTCCTCTCCATGGTCTAGGTAGGCCGTTGCTGGGCGTAGTGGATGGCTGGGAAGTCTGGGTTCTCACATTTCCTCCGTCTTTCCCACTCAAGGATTGGTCAATAGTGTATTCGCCGCGCCAATAAAAGGTATCTGCGTAAGACCTCGTTCATGGGAAAATACTAAAACATTTTAATTTCGAACAAGGTAAATTATACAACGTCGAAACGGTTCCAGTTACTTAGCACAGGTTATCGCGAATCGCAATCTGGTACAATATAATGATTACAAAACTTGGTTAAATTAATTATTTGGGAACAAAATGACAATTGGTACAACGATATAATTTATTTACGGAAATAGGTAGGTACCAACAGGTACAATTGTATTTATTGCCGTAATGTAAAATGATATTAATTGACATTAATATAAGTAGTTAGGTAGGATACGTGTGGTTTTTAGTCGGTAGGAGTCCGGCGTGGCATCCACGTAAGATCTTCTTACATACATATGGTCACGTCTTTTATCCCCGAAGGGGTAGGCAGAGGCATATTATATGCCCACATTTCACGTTTTTGTATAATTTGTCCCACATAATAGGTGGTGAGCCGTATTGCCGTGTTTAAATGGACAGGCGCAGGTTGTGACTACCTGCTGTTAAAATAAAGCCTTCAACTTAGCTTAACGACTGCCATTTTACTGGCAACCGGGACCAACGGCTCAACGTGCCTTCCGAAGCACGGAAACGCTCAAATAAATGTCACAAAGTGATCACATGGATGGTCACCCATCCATGGACCGGCCATAGTGAAAGTTGCTTACTGCAGTGATCGTTTACAGAACACTGAGTCCGAGGGGCCACGAGCGCTTCTCTCAGATCTTCTTCATGTTAAAAAAAAGCACAACAGTCAATTGATATATTACTTATAGTTAGTAACACGCTTATTTAAGTTATAGGCGAATACCTTATGCAAGCAAAATCTAAAATAGATATTACTTAAATTCCTGATCTAATCATAAGCTCTAGCGGCTAGAGCTTATGATCAGGAATATCATCTTCGGCATGTAGGTACTGACAGACAGTAAAAACCAGCAGATCCTATTGCTACAGGTTAAGATGGTTATGCTGGGGCAGCAGGAAATCCCACAGCAGCCTCAAAAAGGTTCGTTGCAACTGCTGTACATCTAGGTAATAAAAGCATTGATTACTTACCAAAACTGTTCAAATCAATTTGTTATTTTTTTCAAATATTTTAGGTAATTGTAAAATTGGAGTCCTGCATAACCGCATAACATCTATGTTATGACATTTTATACAGGATGAATTTTTGAAAAGGGCTTGGATGGCCAAATCCTAAACTATAAAGAATAGCTAAAAATGCTCAAAAGAGTCACGAGCCCGATTTTGATAAAACTTAAAACGTCATCATTAGATTTTTGAAAAACCAATAATCCTAGCTGGGAATCGAACCTATTGATTTTGAAAAAAAAACACATCCTTTATATTACACCATATGATAGTGTCGCTGATAAGGATCAAATTCTGCGAAGTAATGATATACGGCAAATTTAAGGAAAGTTTAGAATTTTGATGGAATTCATATTTCTTGTACTTAAATTTTGTATAATAATTTATTTCGTTCTAATTTCCAGAATAGTTCGTAACTATTCCGTGTTTTAAATCATGCTCAGAATGATTCTTTGGAGAATATTCTAAACGGAATCAATAATATTGAATGCAGTATGATCGTTGACGTCTCGGATCCAGCTATGTATTAAAAACAATGGTCTACATTTTGAACAATTCATCAGTTAACGTAAGAAAAATACGAAAGATGAGCACTTTCCCTTAGTTTGTCGTATGTAATTACTTCCCAGAATATGATCCTTAATAGCAACACTATCGAATGGTGTAATAATATAGGGTGTGTATTTTTTTTTCAAAATCAATGGGTTCGATTTCCAGCTAGGATTATTGGTTTTTCAAAAATCTAATGATGAGGTTTTAAGTTTCATCAAAATCGGGCTCGTGACTCCTTTGAGCATTTTTCGCTATTCCTTATAGTTTCGGATTTGGCCATCCAATCCCTTTTGAAAAATTCACCCTGTATATATCTATTTCTCCTGCACCTGGAAGCGGCATGGCGATAAACTGTAGAGAAAAACTGTCTGTGATGAAGTTTCTAAGCGAAATAAATATATTTTTGTTTGTTTGTTTGTAGATGTCTCCATGGCTTTCTATCTGTAGAACTTTTATTGCTATTGAGTATTACATTGCTATACGACAAGAACTTTCTTGAATTAGTTGTACATCGAAATGTTTAACACACATGTCAAAACCCTTTACTAAATTAGTTCTACAAGCTTTTCTCAGTTAACATGGTGTGGAAAATTGCTGTTGAAGGTGAAACCGAAGCCAATAGAAGTTTCCTCATACTTTGAAACGGTCGTGGAGCAATTGTGGTAGTACCCATGCCCTTTGTTGGTGAAGACAGTGTTTTTTGGTTATGTAAATACATTAAGGGTTGTATGTTCGAAAGAGACTCATCTTGGGGTGAACTTTATACTAGGAAATATTCTTCGATTTGATCTGATAAAACTATATTATTGTAATTTATTAGATACTCTTGCATTTTTTGACGTATCAAGACATGATTAGGAATACTTTGTTCGATCGAAATCACTCTCGAAACATGAGAAATATTGCAAAAATCTTAACAAGTAATGCACTTTTTTTTATCTAAATAAATGAGTTTCATTCTCATAAAAACTTGTCATAAAATAGATGTAGGTCTTTAGAACAATATTTTACGTATAGATTTTTTCTTAAAACCCCTCAAATTTTATAACAGTAATATAATGTATTAGAATCGAATGAAATCCGGCGAAAGCGTACGCTGCAATCGTTCGAATTGCCTTAGGATTTGTCAAGGTCGAACATTGCAGCCTTAAGTAAGTAAAGGTGCGATATAAAAATTTTCATGAACTGGAAGTTTGTAGAATTTATCAATCTTTGAACTGCCTGCTGTTGTGAGGAAACAACATTTCATCATAAATCATGTCAAAATTTCTTTTTCATTCATAAGTTTATTGAATAATACTGTAAAGATATTCTTTCATTATAGCCCTGCTCCCAGCTCCCTGAGCATGAGTCATCAAACAAAGTAACGTCCCTTCTTAGAATATACTAGCGGACGTCACGCGGTTTCACCCGCATAGTTCCCGTTCCCATGGGAATACGGGAATAAAATATATAGCCTATGTTTACCGCAAAGAGTGTAGCTTCCCAACAGTAAAAGAATTTTTCAAATCGGTCCAGTAGTTCCGGAGCCTATTCGTTACAAACAAACGAACAAACAAATCAAACAAAAAACAAATTTCCCCTTTATAATATTAGTATAGATTGATTTCACTAAAGATTTTCGTCGATGTGTTCTGGTCAAGTATTGGCATGCTGAAATTTTCAAGCTAGCGAGCGCTGTCAGGAGCAACGGCTTATAGCTTCATCGCGATAAGTGAGTTCCAAATTGATAGCCTATTACATATTCCTCGACTTACTACGTCGTAGCATTTATTTTAGTTGTATTTTGGTGAGAAATTAAATTAGCCCACAAAATTTGCAGCGCCACTAATTTCCACGTCGACTATTTGGAACCTAAACAAATAATAAATAAATAAATATTCACGGACATTTCACACAACGCTATCTGATCCCAAAGTAAGCTAGGAATAACCTGCTTGTGTTATGGATATCAGACCACGAATATTAATACTTGTATACTTTTTAAATACATACATATTATACATAGAACACCCAGACTCTTGAGACAAACATTTATGGGTTACACAAATATTTGTCTCCGGTGGGAATCGAACCCACGACCTCCAGCGCCGCAGGCGGTATCACTACCGATTGCGCCACAGAGGCAGTAAACCTGAAAAGTACCTTTCCAAATAGACACGTTAAGTGAAAACCTCACTCCGCAGGCAGAGCCGCAAGTATTGACTAGTCACTTAGTAAAAGCAAAATTTGCAATAGGTAACTAACTACTATGTAACTATAATCGTAAGTAGAAATTACAACTTAATCTGGTCGCTATACCCATAGTAATTTTCAAACCATTAATGTGTTTCAAATCAATCTTGAATTGATTTATGATGTTAGGAAGGAAGTGGGATGTTTATATTTGAAGCAAATTTGTTGTATTATCTAATTTAATATTGATTGGATGGACAACTAAAGCGTTTCCTTTGGATAATCGTTTTGAGTGTTATGTCAGACATAACATTAGACAGGTTGGGAGGTATTCATAACTTATTCACAATACACCTCTGCTTTCCTCTCTATAAAAGTCAGTACATAGCAGTCGCTTCTATGATTACCGTCCCTCTATAAAATAGAGTGCATAGGGCCTTATGTCGAGACTTTGTCTGTAGTCTGTGTCTCTGTCGCATTAAACTACGTCACTAGGTCACGTGGATTATCTGTTCAAAGTTTGAAATAAAACATAAATGACTTGAACTTTCACAATAAACGTGTTAGAGAGGGGCAGTCGGGTGAGAACGATCTCACGGCTTCTTGTTTTATACGTCTAAGGCGTCACAGAAAGATAAGTCCCACGTGATTGAAAATTGTCACCGTAGCATATGAATGTTTGCTACCCTAAAGGCGCTGTAATCGATTTGCCGAACCTAAAAATCTTTTAAATCGCCTTTGAAGACTTCCCCACTCCCCACTGCAGATAATCGAGAAAATCGAGACGAAGTTCATTCTATAATACAAGGGTTCGTGGGAGAAAGCTCCCCATCGGACTTTACGAGCGCTCCAATAATAGCAGTGTATATTAAAGTGATGAAGAAACCTACTTAGATACCCAGTTGTTCAACCGTGTACCTATGTAAACAAGCTACGAACTTTATTTCCGAACGCTACCAAATAAAAAACGGCTATTAAAACTATTTGAAAAGTGTATGAGAGTTTTACTATTTGATTTGTCCGTCTGTAGGTACATAGGTTGTAAGCACAGCTTCGTACTTTCGCTGCAATAAATTTGTTAAACAATCGTCATTCGTCTTCGTTACAAGAAATCAATTCGCGTCTCGTCAACAACCTTGACATAAAGATTATTAAAACAGATACGACGTCATAGCTTGTTTGGTTAATGCCTACAGAGTCATCTCACTAGGTGTCAAATCTGTACGACCATACGAATAGTGTCGCTATGGCTTGATGGCAACAACTGGATTCAACAGTCAGTCTTTTCAGTATTATCTGAGCATTTGAATAGTTGTGTCAGCCAAAAAATATGAATAGGTTATTTAAACAAAAGAATAAGCATAAGTTCTTTGGAATGATTACTGCTACATTACCTATGGAAATCTAATGCATCGCTGGGTATGCTATTCATGCATCTATTGCAAAGTTTGTAAGTAATACTAAACATAGAATAAAAAATATAGTAAGTGGTGCTTGAACTAGGTTGTTCTTTCCATTGGTGCCTGGTGGTCCTTTTGTAACATTTTATGTTAAGAATAGAGTTAATCATTCATGGAACCATAGTGTATCAAGCGACAGTCACATACGTGACTTACGTGATGGAATGTTACATACCTACAAAAAATTATTTATTTATTTATTTAAATAATAAAATAAAATACTTTTATTTTATTCCGTAAACAGTTTTTTATTACTTTTATATAGTAATAAAAAATTGTTTACAGAATAAAATAAAAGTCCAAAAATAAGTAAATTCGAAAAAAATAAATAGTAGCCTTATCGCTCAGAGCAAAATCCATTATCAAATCATATTTTAACCACCCTTAAAGAACCTAAAATTGTAACACAATACCATTTATCAGTTCTCAAATTGTAGTATTGAGGTGCTATAGGGCATTGCCTCGTAAAGAGAAGGAAATCTTAAAATAAAACCGTTTACCAAAACGTCTGGCCCAGGTGATACAATAAATAATAATCACTGTGCCAAAATAACTGGTAGAGGCCTACGGCCAGCAAAGAACTGCGCTAGGAAGATTGATAAATTGAAGCGAAACCTTTGTCTCTTCTGTTGTTTTATAATCTACGAAAGCAACTTTTTCTGACCACTGTTACATAGAGGAACTTAATTCGATAATAGTTCAGTAATTGGTAGAAATTGGCCGACCACTGGCAGCTAGTTAGTTTTTGGTCTTTACGACTGTACTTGAACTCGTGTGTATCGAGATTACCGCAGAACACGGTTGAATAGAGAAACTACAAAATAATTGTTTTAGTACACGTTGTTTTTTTTTTGGGATTTTATGAAGGAGAGATTTTGTTCGCCAGTTACTACGTTGCTAGCTAATGTATAGACACAAGAAGAATTAAAGAAGGGGAAAATGGAAAATCTACATACATACATACCTACATATAGTCACGCTTTATCCCCGAAGGGGTACGCATTTCACCTTAACGTTTTATGTCCCACGTAATAGTAATAGTTGGTGAGCCTATTTTTTTCGGAGTTTGGGTGTTTTCTATGTATTATACGAGTATGTATGTATTTAGAAATATACAAGTATGTATATCAATCGTCTAAAACCCATAGCACAAGCTTATATTAGCTTAATTTGGGCTGAATGATGTTGTGTGTGAATGTACACAAATATTTATTTTTATTTATCTACTACGGCCAGGAGTACGCCCTCAAAAGGGTAACCTAAGGGCCCCCGAGATGTAAATAGGCTTTCCAACACTGAAAATATATTTCAATTCATATCAGCAAAGTTCCTGCCCCTTGAGCAGATGGAATTAAAAAATACTAGGTATTCATCATTGGCAGCATGCCAAAACCAATAAATATTTAGGTCAATGTATAACGGGTCAGATATCTGGTAAATTACGTTGTACAGTCAATCAATAAAGTCAGGCCTTTGCGGTTTTATTGTCTTCCGCATACAATCTATCGCGTGACATTTCTAACTAACACTGGAGGGGATAAAGGGAATATTAGTTCAATAAACAACTACGGTTGCTAAAACCTTTATAAAAAGCTTGATAGAGAATATAGCCTTTTAAACAAGAGTTTCTTTAAAACCTGTCTTGGAAAGTTTTTGCAGGGTGTGCCTCTCGTGCTGCTAAAGTTGGCCACGGTGATATCCTTCCGAGGGCTTATGCGGGGCTCCCAACCGTAGGCTGTTAGGTAGGATACGTGTAGCAGAGTCCAGCATAGCATCCATGTAGGATTTTCCTAGCGTTAAAAAAAAACGCCATGGTGACTTTCGTTCTGGTAGGCTGTATGCATGTGTACTTTAGTGTCATAAAAAGAAATCGGTTGTATGTAAAGTCGGTTTACTGACGATAGTTGAACGTGACAACTCAGCCTTAAATGGAACGCCTCAAAGCGAGGTAACGCCGCATACGTCATGTTTTTTTGTGCGAGCAGCCGGCTCCGTCGAATTATAAGACGTTGTCACGTCAAAAAGTATCAAGTATGAAGTGAAATTTGCATTTTGCTATCCCTCTCTATCAAAATTTCTCCGTCAGTTAACCTCAGGTCAAACGATCACTCTTGTCCCTCGCGAAATCTACACTAATCTTCGATCATATCTGACAAGTTTGTTTGAACGGTAGGACTTCAAGAACTACTGGTTGGATTTCTTAAATTCTTTACAGTTCGATAGTCCCTTTATTGAGGAAGGTTATAGGCTATATAACATCACGCTAAAACGAATAGGAGCGGAGCAGCAATAAAAAATGTGACGCAAACGAAAGTGGCGAGGGTTAAACTCTTGCTAAAACTAGTTAAACATACAAGCAGTCGTGAGTATTGAGTATAAACTCATAAACCATCAATCAGCACAGCACATTACCGTAATAGATACTTAGCATCATGAACAAAATAATTATATAATATATGGAGCCATTTGAATGCTACGAATGTTTAAGTAACGATAATTCGGAGCTTGACTCCAAAACGCGTAAGATTGATTGCTTGGAATTAAATAGTTCATGTTAGTTTAACTTTGGCCTTTCTAGTTGACGAAGCGAAAATGAAAAAAAATGGTTAAAGAATGTTTGTAAAAAGTAAAAACGAATTTGACAAAGAGAATCAACCCTTTTCTAATATTTTGTGAAAAATAATCACAAAAACGTTGTAGGTACAGCTCGATCGATCAATTGGATTTGTCAGCATTTTTAACAACAAAACCTAAACTTAAACCAACAAAATTTTCACAGGGCTCCTGACCAGGAAAAAGGGTGTAGTTATCTGAATAGGAAAACCTTGAAACCTTGAACACCTTCAATGGTAACTGAGGCGACAGCAATACCACTTTGCATAATCGTTATTCCAATAAAAAATCCGTACTTAGGTCTTATTTTCTACTAGCTGAGCCCGCAACTTCGTTTACGTCACATAAGGTGTATGAAAGAAAAGGTATTTCTTCATCAGAGTCATCATGCAGCGTCTGAAACTGCCCTGTTTGCTTAATCATAAAAGAGCTTAATGATTAAGTCTATTTTAAAACAATTCAGTCCACGCCTTCGGCGCGGACTGAATTGTTTAAAAATAGTCTTAATCATTAAGCTCTTTTATGATTAAGCCAACACGCCAGTTTAGGTTCACTCACATTCAAAGAAACCCCTACAATTAAAATTTTCAAAATATCTGATTCTTAAAAGTGTTATAACTCTTTTTTTTCTAAACCGATTTACATAAAACAAACGCTAAATGTTAACTGGAGCAAACCTTAACACAATAAAAAAAACCGCATTGCAATCGGTTGAGCGGTTACTGAGATTAGCGTGCACAACCGTACAGACAAACAGATATACAGACATACAGACATACAGACATACAGACAAACAGACAAAAATTCTAAAAATCATTGTTTTGGGTTCTATTGCGTTCATAAAGCCCCCCTATAATATTTTTTCTTATTTATCTTCCATGTACAGACAGCGACCTGTTACGATTTTATTATATGTATTGATCTTCGCAGATAAGAATAAGATAGGTAGGTTTAGAAAAACATGAATTAAAATAGTAGTAGGCTAACTGTTATTAAATATTCCGTAAGATTGGTCACTTTAGTTCTGCTACTTTATAACAGATGGCAGCACTTAAACGAATATTTTAGCCGGAAGCGGCAATGATTATTTATTATAGTCATATTTCCGACTGTTCCACGTATCCCTCCCGGCATCCCACCTGGGTGGGAAAAGTGCAAAATTTTTTTCCACTCTTCCCACACGGGTGCGATTTGAAATTCCCCAAAAAACGCTGGAGACCACCCGAACACCCCCAGGTGAGACCACAGGGGTAGCTGTAGGTCTGTTGGGAGTCCTGGAGGCATCCTTCCGAGGGCTTACCTGGGGCTTCCAGCCATAGGCTGTTAAGTAGGTACTCTTTAGTTTAGTCCCCTTTATGTCATGTATGTATATAATGTTTGTAAGGGGTTTCTCGTTCGCTAACGTGAAAAATGTAGCGCCATTAACGCTTAATTTTGACGCTCAAGGCGTTTTGCTACATAGCAATTTTACTTTCTGATGATTGTATGCCATTTAGTTGAAATTTATTAGGTAGTGTTTGTGAACGACAGGTAGGTATAACTTAATTTACATAAAATTAATGTTTAAATATAGTTAACATTAACTTTAATTATTTATTGTTGTGCTAGCGGATGTCATGCGGTTTCACTCGCGTAGCTCCCGTTCCCGTGGGAATACAGAAATGAAATAGAATAAAGCCTATGACACCCGCAGATAGTGTGTGTTTTCAACAGTGAAAAAATTTTTCAAATCAGTTTAGTAGTTTCGGAGCTTTAGTGCAAACATACAATCAAATCTTACCTCTTTATAATATTGATAGACTATGGAAAGTGTAACAATGTTGACACACTTTTAGGAGAGAGGAGAGCTGTACTGACACATCGTCTGACTCAGCGACTCAGGCGAATCAAAAATCCCCTGCCCCCAAGACTTAGAAAGTTTAGACAAAACGATCCTGCTGCACCCGCAGCTGAATTGCAGATGCGTAAATTCTTTCAACTGTGTGACAAAAATATAACATTCTTAAATGGTCTGGTATTGAATTAACCACTTGAGCTGACCAATGGAAAAGGAACAGATGAGATGGGTAAGTCAAGCGGCAGTCATTGTCAACAACGCCGAAAATAGCTGATCCGAGCAGGCACTTAAAAATGGACATCAGGTTCCAAATCTAGGTAAGGTTGGAATGGGTTGGAAGCAGCTAGAAAGACCTTAAGGGTGCCTTTCACCAAAGATGTGCTGTGCTATGATGCTGTGGAAGCGTGTGAAATCCACCGATCATATTCGCCATTCGCACAATTTGACAATATAAACTGTCAACGTTACATGTGGACCGACAAACGCGATTGGTAGACGTCAAAGAAAGTGGATATCAACGCATGTATAGCAAAAATGGTGGAAAGCAACCTTAGATCTGTGTAATCCCTCGATGGTGGAGGGTAGGTGAACCTATTTTCTCGCACCATCTCATTCTAGAATTATTTTC
The DNA here is from genome assembly GCA_933228765.1 of Miltochrista miniata. Lineage (NCBI taxonomy): Eukaryota > Metazoa > Arthropoda > Insecta > Lepidoptera > Erebidae > Miltochrista > Miltochrista miniata. Next base: position 35,532,192 of record OW121752.1, read on the forward strand.
TAATTTTCTCATATGTGGTTTATAAAAAGCACTTAGTATTTAAGATGTTACTAAAGAAGATTACATAAATTACATTACTTTAACATTGTCTTCAATATCTATATATATATAAAAATGTTGTGTGCGTTTGTGTATCTATTAAAAACTCAAAATTTACTGAATCGATTGAGCTCAAAATTGGACACGATATACAATAGGATTCAGAGATGGTTTTTTGGCTACTTTATACACTTTTATCATAACAGCAATAAGAATAAAATAGCTTTAAAAAGTTATTTTACCAATAGATGGCGTTGGTTGTTTTTTTAAATTATATTCTGCCAGCTTCAGAACAAAATATTATAAACAACCTATTTAGAAGGTACCTACCAGATTGATGTTTTTTTAGAGAAGTTTGATTGCGGCCTCCTTGCATTCAGAATAATAAAAGAGAGTACTTACCTAATAAAGAGGTCAGATATGTTTTGCATGTTATTTTTGAACTTTTTGGACATTCCGAATTTTGGAGTTTTGGACTTTAGACTTTTAGAATTTTAGACTTTTAGACTTTGGAGGAGTTATGGACTTTGGACTTTTGGACTATTGGACTTTTGGACTTTTGGACTTTTGGACTTTTGTACTTTTGGATTTTTCGATTTTTGGAGTTTTGGAGTTTTGGAGTTTTGGAGTTTTGGAGTTTTGGAGTTTTGGAGTTTTGGAGTTTTGGAGTTTTGGAGTTTTGGAGTTTTGGAGTTTTGGAGTTTTGGAGTTTTGGAGTTTCGGAGTTTTGGAGTTTTGGAGTTTTGGAGTTTTGGAGTTTTGGAGTTTTGGAGTTTTGGAGTTTTGGAGTTTTGGAGTTTTGGAGTTTTGGAGTTTTGGAGTTTTGGAGTTTTGGAGTTTTGGAGTTTTGGAGTTTTGGAGTTTTGGAGTTTTGGAGTTTTGGAGTTTTGGAGTTTTGGAGTTTTGGAGTTTTGGAGTTTTGGAGTTTTGGAGTTTTGGAGTTTTGGAGTTTTGGAGTTTTGGAGTTTTGGAGTTTTGGAGTTTTGGAGTTTTGGAGTTTTGGAGTTTTGGAGTTTTGGAGTTTTGGAGTTTTGGAGTTTTGGAGTTTTGGAGTTTTGGAGTTTTGGACTTTTGGAGTTTTGGAGTTTTGGAGTTTTGGAGCTTTGGAGCTTTGGAGCTTTGGAGCTTTTGAGCTTTGGAGCTTTGGAGCTTTGGAGCTTTGGAGTTTTGGAGTTTTGGAGTTTTGGAGTTTTGGAGTTTTGGAGTTTTGGAGTTTTGGAGTTTTGGAGTTTTGGAGTTTTGGAGTTTTGGAGTTTTGGAGTTTTGGACTTTTGGACTTTTGGACTTTTGGACTTTTGGACTTTTGGACTTTTGGACTTTTGGACTTTTGGACTTTTGGACTTTTGGACTTTTGGACTTTTGGACTTTTGGACTTTTGGACTTTTGGACTTTTGGACTTTTGGACTTTTGGACTTTTGGACTTTTGGACTTTTGGACTTTTGGACTTTTGGACTTTTGGACTTTTGGACTTTTGGACTTTTGGACTTTTGGACTTTTGGACTTTTGGACTTTTGGACTTTTGGACTTTTGGACTTTTGGACTTTGGACTTTTGGACTTTTTAACTTTGGACTTTTGTACTTTTGGACTACTAACTCCTATATATTTCATGATATTTCTTTCGAAAAATAAGGTCATGAAGAAGTTTCACTTCTTACGTGTGTACAATAGTACCTACACGCACACATTTTTTTTAAATGTACCCATCATTTAGTTTGTTACTCATTTCTCATAGGTACATAAAACCACAATAAAAAAGTCACAGCGAAGCGTGGCAGGGTACCGCTAGTATATTAATAAAACATATTAGTTCTGCGCGTGCGCCAGCGTTCATTGTCATTTATCACTAGAAATGCGGCCATTTTGGCATTATGTCATTCGCTGTGACGTTTTGTTGAATATTTTTAAGTACGTACAAGACAATCACTCGGAACACTATTGTACCTTCCGTGACCAAATGTGACTGATGTAGTCGTGGAGATGGTGAACTTAATGACGGAGTCAATTGAGTGGTTTGTAGGTAAAGTTGCTGACTGATTTTGATCTTGTTATTAAAAATTAAGACTATTCCAGAATATAACCTCTATCCTATACCAAATATCAGCCAGCTCCGATATGGGGCTTCTACACCATGGAGCAAATATAAGAGAGGAGGTGTTGTATTATGATTTCCCTATGAAACAATGTGTGACTCGGCGCGGGGGGAGGGTGTGGTGAGGAGGGGTTTGTATCCGCCCACTTTACTATTATCCATCTAGCGGTCAGTGTCAAAACTACTTGCTTACTTCAACTTCCGGGTTACTACGTAGTACTACTACTGTACACTGAAAACAGGGCCGAAGTTGGAATATTTTGTCCCCCCGGAGTATTAACTCTTAGCAAGATGAATAGTGTATTATATTTTTTATTTCTATCACTATGTAAATATATTTTTTATAAAGTCTTTTCTAGATTATAATATAGACAATAATAGGGAAAATTATAGCGAGGGTAGACAGTCGGAACGAGTTTAAATAACAGTCCCACACGTTGTATGGAACAACTATTTTTAATACAGTTGCGAAAAAATTAAGCAATTTTATAAAATAATAAAAACTCAATAAACCTGAATATCCAAAATGGCGCCAACCGTAAAAGAATAATACCTTCCTAAGCTGAGACTATGGCAGTGCACTTCATACAGCCAACTTTTTTTATATTTATGAATTTAATTTGGCCGATACTTATATTAATTTATGCTTAAATTTTAATTAAAATTACTTTTAATCTGATATTGAAACAAGTTAGTATCTTTTTTTAGAAATATTTGCCACTTTTTGAGCAACTGTATTAAAATAGTAGTTTTCGATACAAGTGTTGGATTTCTGTTATTACGACGAGTTTCGACAGATGTTGACCCGAGCCGAAGGCGAGGGTGGACAGTCGGAACGAGTTGAAATAACAATCCCACACGTTGTATTGAACAACTATTTTTAATACAGTTGCGAAAAAATTAAGCAATTTAATAAAATAATAAAAGCACAAACCTGAATTGTCCAAAATGGCGGCAATCGTAAAAGAATATATACCTACCTAAGCAGAGACAATGGCAGTGCACTTCATACAGCCCACTTTTTTTATTTTTATAAATTTAATTTGGCCGATACTTATATTAAGTTATGTTTAAATTTTAATTAAAATTACTTTTTTTAATACAGTTGCTCAAAAAGTGGCGTATTGCAGGGACGTTTAGCGTTCGGGATGTGGGCTATTACACACTCGTGCTTTTTCTTTACCTTTCCCGCACTAGTGCGCATTTCCTTTCCCAACTGTCAAAATAATGTCTGTGATTCATGCAAATATTTCAAAAAAAGATACTAACTTGTTTCAATATCAGATTAAAAGAAATTTTAATTAAAATTTAAGCATAAATTAATATAAGCCGAATCGGCCGAATTAAATTTATAAATATAAAAAAAGTTGGCTGTATGAAGTGCACTGCCATAGTCTCTGCTTAGGAAGGTATATATTCTTTTACGGTTGGTGCCATTTTGGATATTCAGGTTTATTGTGTTTTTATTATTTTATAAAATTGCTTAATTTTTTCGCAACTGTATTAAAAATAGTTGTTCAATACAACGTGTGGGACTGTTATTTAAATTCGTTCCGACTGTCTACCCTCGCCTTCGGCTCGGGTCAACACCTGTCGTAACTCGTTGTAATAACAGCAATCCCACACTTGTATCGAAAACTACTATTTTGTACCTACTACTAGTAGGTAGGACGGTTATGGCCCCCTCAGTGAAATTCTAAATTCGTTCCTGTTTTTAGTGCTGTTTATTCTTGGCAATAGATGGCGGTCTGTTATCGAAGTTCTTAAATAAATTTGTAAAAATAATCTTTGGTTGCCTAAATTTATTTCGAAATTATTGCTAAATAAGTTTAAATACTTAACAATATTAAAATTATATTATTAATGAGCTCTACGCACCTACATATTTTAGGTAAACAAAACACAAAGTATCGCCATCTAGCGTCGAGTAAAAAATATTTTGCTGTATCCGGGGATCACAGATGTGTCTAGAACTATTTATGAAAATAAAGAATAAAAATACTTACAACTAAAATGTGATGCCATGCATAGCATCAAAACGTCTATCCGAGTAATTTTTACACGATAGAACACAACACTTTATCCTTATCTTTTTAAATTCTTCTAATTTCGCGAAAATACGAATTTTGACATATATTTGCGTCTAACGAACCGGAAGTTGCCCAGATGAACGCTGACAGCGCACTGACTTAAGCCACGCCCACTGATGACGTCAGGACCCGCATTGAACGGTCACAGTGCACGCTTGCTTAGGCCCTCTCCTCTCTTACTACACGTAACGAGTACAGTGGCGAGACAGTGCCCTCGGCCGAGTGACCTATGGATTTTTTTTATGAAAAGTTAACTTTTGATTTGAAAACGGCTAATACGGGTAAATGGAATTTAGACACAACTTTAAAATTTATTCAATGTTACAAATTATATGAAACATCCATTTTCTTGTCCAAATACTTCTACTCTCTTCTTTCATTAAGTCCCATAGTTCTTCAATTATGACTGGTACCTATGAGCAATCTCTTCTCTCTTAAATCCCACTCTCTTGGCCTAGTATCGTTTTACTGTCTCGCCACTGTACAGTACTCGTTACGTGTAAGAGACCCATTAGTTATGAGAACGTGAAAGAGTAACTTCATAGTCTGGAATATCACATAGACTACTTTTTATTCCCGAAATCGTTCCCATGGTATACATGAATGGTAACAGATTTCCATTTGGACGTCTTCTAGTATAACTAAATAACCTTCGGTAGTAAGTAGGATATAATTGATGGAATGTGTATTTAATCATTTTGATTTAAATGGCGTGAAAAGCAAAAAATGCATAAAAGATTTGCGGTTTCTTATTAGACATTCCCTCCAGCTAAATTTTATTAGTGCGTGAAATAATTAATAGGACAACCAAATGGCGGACTTGTATATTGTGTTTATGTTAAACCATTTTTGTGCTCATTTCAGCACCCTTCAACCGGTAGTTGTCAAAAATTGGTAATTGTCTATGCTGTTATAGGTCGATTACGTCACCCAGGATGACCTAGAAGACCTTGATTAAAATGATTTTATCTCGTAACTTTTGTATAGCAATTGAGGGGATAAAAAAGACATTGATTGATTGAAATTACACACACAGTCTCTAGTTATAAATATAAATAAACATTTGAAACCTTTATTTGCAAGTAGTAACTTGAAAGCAATATCGATGTCACTTGACATGTTGACATTTAATGAGGCGCCACATAATATCTGTTTACACATTTCACACAAACCTACGTGTGCTAACAATCTACCAAGATGTTCTTTTAGAATGTGTGTAAGAAGAACTGATTTGACCTATTTCTCATACACCGTAAACATACAGCAAAGGCCCGTGACGGCAGCGTGACGTGAGGGATTCACGCACCCCCCCCCCCCCCAGAAGCGGGGTCACACCCGTAACCCCCCAAAGAGGCGGGATAGCACCCGAACCACTCCCTAGGCGAGGCCTCAGTGGCGGCCGTGAGTCTGTTGGGAGTCCTGGGACATCCTTCCGAGGGTTAACCCGGGGCTCCCAACCATAGGCTGTTGGGCGTTACGTGAGGTTTTTTAGTTGGTAGGAGTCCGGCATAGCATCCATGAGGATTTTCCCTCACGTTAAGAAAAAAAAACAAGGAGCTACATATGGCAAAGGCTTTCATATGGAGACTGACGTATAAAGTTGTCCAAGTGATACAAAAGTGACTAAAACAGGTATTTTGAATTAGGTGCAAATAGTGGGTGTCAAATTGGTTGGGACAATACTGATATTATAAACTATGTGTGAGGCAGACTCGCGAACGTAGGGTTCCGTACCAGACCAAAGAAAAAAAAAATGTTTTTACCAATATTAGTCTATAGTACTTCTATACTAATTTTATAAAGAGGAAAGATTTAATTGTTTGTTTGTTTCCATTGAATAAGCTCCGAAACTACTGAACCGATTTGAAAGAATCTTTCAGTATTGGGAAGCTACGCAAATGCGTGTGACATCCTACTAGATGTGTAGTGTAGTGAAGATATTTGGATGTATGTTACTCAATCTCGCTCTAACAGCTGAACGGTTTGGGCTGAAATTTAGTATAGGTATAGCTTATAGTCTGGAATAACACATAGGCTACTTTTCATTCCGGGAATATTATGTCCCCACGGGAAGCGGAAACGGGTACCGAATTTCACGCGGGCGAATCCGCGAGCATCATCTAGTAAGCTATATTTTATTCCTGTATTCCCACGGGAATGGGAAATACCCGGATGAAACCGCGTGGCCTGCGTTAGTATATATACGGCAACAGAATTCCACGCGGGCCGGGTGAAGCCGTTAACAACGTCTTATAAAAATAAATACTTTGTAAAAAGATGTTTTAGCCAAACAGGTGCTATAAATGAGCTCAACGGTGACACCATTAGGTTCCATTAGATTAGTCACAGTCCAAGAATGACACCTGGTTGACCTGTACCAATCAGGCCGATTATTGACTTTTATTATAAAGAACGCCTAGCAACATATTGCTGTTTATTATGCAACTAAGATGGCAGATAAGGTCACGGTGGCCCTAAGACGTTTGCAAAACTACACTACTGCACTTGTGATGTTCCTTCGAGTCAGAACTTTTGGAGATCTTAGGGCTTTTTTTAGGGTTTTGTACCCCAAGATAAGATAAGATAAGATTATTTATTTACACGAAATATGGTTACATAGTTGTTACACATAATAGTAATAGTTCAGCATGTTTCACCATAAGTACGGTATGTAAATTTTAAAATAAAGTAAAATGTTGCTCTATTAAATTCAAATATTTTGTGACCTCGACATTTACAAATATAGAATTTAGACGGAAAAGTGTTATAATAAGTTATTTTAGTGCAATTGCTATTAAAATCAATCCACTATTACAAGAGTAAAAATGGTTTCCTCGGGATACTAAGATTCATATCTGTCTATCATCAGGCTGTACCTATCTCATGAACGGTGATAGCTAGAGTTTTGAAATGTTCACGGATGATGTATTCCTCTTGCCGCAAAAATAATATTAAAATTAGCAAAAATATTACATTTAAGGGAGTTTCATGCAACAAAGGTAATCTTTGCCGTTTTTTGGCACAGAAACTCCGTGTGCTGGTGCGACCGGTCCGATATTTTCTTTTTAAATAACAGACTTGTAAGAGAACCAGAAATAACAGCAATCGAATATGAAAATATATTATTCCAGTAAAGAAAATCCAGCAGTATCATGATTGGCGTTAATGAAGTAGTTATTTTAATGGTTTTCTAAGAGTTATCGAAAGTATCGAGTGCGTTAATAAGTACTTGACAAGGCACGCATAAGGGCAGTGTGTTGGCGAGCTTGACTCGACCTACTAAACCTGTCATACTGCATGTGCGAAGTAGGGGCAGGATGTTTCCTGTATTTTGTGGGTTATGGTCCTTTATATGGAAAAGACTGCACCCTACAAAATACATAAACATCCTAAAGTCTAAATATTCGGTTATTTTATTAACCTCGCCAAATTGACGTCACCAGCCTGATGGAAATCAATGGCGCATCTAGCAATTGGGGGCCACTCTCACAGTCAGTACGACTTCTGACAGTGGTCCTCAAGTTGGCGGCCCTATGATGTGCCTCTTCACATTTCGCTTAAAGAACCCGGGATGGTAAGAGGAGGGAAACACGTGCGCGGATAGGTCGAATCGCTCAGTTCTGGCGAAAATTCTTTCCACAGTGTAGGAACACAGTGGAAAAAATTCACACATCACACACACTCCTGTATGTGTGATGTGTAAATTTCCTTTTCTCTAAATCTTTGAATGACCTATATATTTACAGACTTGCCCATACTGACCGCTCTAAATGTAATGGGCCTGTATGCCCACATTTCACCTTCACCAAATATAGCATAAATTGGCCACCCGTTTGAAAACCAGTTGCTTACTTCAGTGATCGTCTACAGAACACCGAGTCCAGGCTATAAGCTCTTCAGATGTAAAATACTCCTCGACTTCATCAACTTTAAGATCATTATATTGTCAATAGCAGTCTACCACAGGTCTCCAGCCATCTTTGGACATCGGCGTAACTCAAACAACGACACTTTTTGATACAAAAAGTCCGTGTGCATCACCTTAATATACTCGCCACATACTTCTATGTTACCAAAACTACCTACCTACATTATTCTTTTAAGTGCACTGTACTTATTACCAAGTTAAAACGACAAAAAAAGAAACAATTAACAAAAGAACAATCAAAAACTTTACAGGTACCGTGAGAATTGTGCGCAATTAACACCATAATAACATATTATTTTAAAAGAAAGTATTTCTTTCCCTAGTGGCACAATTATTTCAGACTCATGGTCACTCTAGTATTGAACAAGTGCAGGCCGTTTGCCTTGCTCGGACGTTTCACTGTGCACACGCTGAATGCACACACCTTTACAATCACACGTACATCTATAGTACATTATAACAAGATGAAGTTTGTGAGTTTGTCAGGTTGTCTCTGGATCTACTGAACCGATTTAGAAAATTCTTTTGTATTAAATGACCCATTTATTGAGGAAGGTTGTATTGTGCTGTAAATCATAGTGATTTTACTCAAGACAGAGAGAATCAGAATCAGAATTGTTTATTTGCTGAGGTGCTAGAGAGGAACAGTAGCTTATCATAAACGTTAACAAATCCGCATTTTGCACAGGCATGGATAAAAGTGTAGCAACTGGAAAGACTACAAGATGACGCCACCCCAATTCATCCCGAGGGTGTCGTTAGAGGCGACTAAGGGAACATTTTCGCAAAACGATCCATTGCGTAAAGAAGAAAACGTCAAAATGAAAAACGGTTGACAGTAAAATGACAATCGTTGTGCTAAGTTGAAGGCCTTATGGGCGGCTTGAGAGTTAAATTTCCCGTTAGCGGAGTAGTTTCCCTCCAAATTTTCATAACTACCCAGGAATTCAACAAAAATTGCAATATGGCAATATACTCATCACCTATTACGTGGGACATAAAACTATAACTGGCTGAGTTCCTCTGTGGCGCAGTCGGTAGTGTAACCGCCAGCTGCGCTGGAGGTCCTGGGTCGGACCAAATATTTGTGTGATCCACAAATGTTTGTTTCGTAGTTTGGGTGTTTTCTATGTATAATTATGTATGTATTTACAATTATATAAGTATGTTTATCAGTCGTCTAGATTCCATAGCACTGTAGTGTGTAAGTACCTTTATAATATCTATATCAGCATTTACTTACTATTGTAAACTGTTATAATTATGGGTCATTCAATAAACGTAGGTAAACCAAAGTGGTTGTATAATTTACCCAAACCCCAACATTATATGGCGACCCTGCCAAGGGCTCTGCTAAGGGGTCTTCTATAATGTTAACAGTTCCAGTAAAAAAATAGTTTTGCCGTTATTTACCCAAACCCCAACATTACAGCACAAGCATAATATTAGCATACTTTGGGCTAAATGATGTTGTGTAAAATGTGGGCGTATACTGCCTACCCGTTCGGGGACAAAGGCGTGACTATATGTATGTATGGTTAAAAGTAAGGAGTGCAAAGAGAATTCGAAGTGTGTTACGGGAGATGCAGGGTGACACAGCTAGTTAACATTATATATATACGTAAACACATGTTCTTTCGTACATCTACAACATTAATGGCTATTCAATGGGTATTGATTTCTCTCTATATTAATATTATAATCTTTAATGTTTTCCGTATTAAATACTGTAAAAGAAAATGCCTACATATCCGTTGAATTAACTTTTCTCTCTGCATAATTATATGTATGGATTTCTGGTAGCTTTCAGAACTTTCATTACAAGATTAGAGTTGATGACGTCATATAAAGAGAGCTGTCTGTCTGAAATCAGTTCCGCATGCAGTTATATGCTGCATTTTTGTCTGTGTAACTAGCTAAAGCTTAAAAAAGTAAAAGCTAAGCATATTTAAGCTAAACTTCAGACTCAACCAATAAGCACCATGTTTAATGAATTTAATGTAGGGTGTAACTTATAATGTTTTTGAAGTGAAGACTTCAAGGCTGCTTTAAGCATTTTTGTACTAGCAAAATAAGGGGGAAATTCCGAGGGTCTACCCAGGGCTCCCAATCGTAGGCAGCAGGTAGGGAACGTATTGGTTTTTAGTCGGTAAGAGACCGGCATAGCATCCATGACGGATTTTCCATACGTAAAATAAACAAGCAAAAATATTTTAAAGTCAAGATCTATTACGCTTTTTTTTTTACGTGAGGGAAAATCCTCAAAGGATGTTATGCCGGACTCTTACTGACTAAAAAACCTCACGTAACGCCCAACAGCCTGTGGTTGGGAGCCCATGGTAAGCCCTCGGAAGGATGTCCCGGGACTCCCAACAGACCTACAGCCGCCACTGCGGCCTCGCCCAGGGGGTGGTTCAGGTGCTATCCCGCGTCTTTGGGGGGTTTCGGGTGTGATCCCGCTTCTAAGGAGGGGCGTGCGTGAGTTGCTCACGTCACGCTGCCGTCATGGGCCTGCTTCTGTAAGGACGGTGAGCGACCCTCTCACCGTCCTCAGACCCCCGGTCATGGAGGCCGATAGTCCTTACCAATCACAGAGCAACGCGACCTATGACTTTGATCGGGGAGGGGAGACGCCATTCGGAGATTTTACTTTCTGTCTATAAAAACTCCAAATAGAATAACAAATATAATATGTGTCTGAAATTATGATAAGTATTGTTTTAAGTGTAAGTTCCATAATGAGCGTATAAGAATACGATTTGTATCGACAGTTATGTATCGGGTAAACATACGAGTTCAAAAGAGTCTTATTTTAATGGAGGTCTGGTTGCTCTATATTACCAACAGATTGAAACTGTTCGAATGCGAACATAACTTTGACAATAGATTTGCGAAAAGTTTTGAATTGGCTTTGACTATCCAAATATAAAATACACAATTTTTAAAACGTTTTTACTTACGTATGTCAGCGTTCCCGGAGCGCCACTAGCTTTTATTTAATAACAAGCTGATACCCACAGCTTCGCCTATGCGTTTTTTTTCCGTTTCCACTTCCCATAGGAACATATTCCCGGGCTAAAAAGTAGCCTATGTGTTATTCTAGACTATAAACTATTCCTGTACTAAACTTCAGCCAGATTCGGTCAGCCGTTCGACCGAGAAAGAGTAACAAACATCCACACATCCACACATCCACATTCACAAAATTTCGCATTTATAATACACAATAAACAAATTTTAAGAAGTAAGAGATAGTTCAATAAAATGACCCTACGTACCTTAAGGAAAGCTATGGTGTCATCTAGTGAAATGGGCTCACTCTCACACAAGACCATTAAAGGTGTTTTATTACCGTATCTCTCCAACGTCTCCCAGTAAGGTTTATGCTCCCAAAAACCACTATGATTTTTTCATGACAGATAATCAAAACCGTAATTCTGAGGTATGAGTTGAAAGAAACAATTCGGCCAATTGCGAGTCGGATTCGCGCACGTTTGTTGTATGAGCAAAGATAATATAATAGTATTACATACAGATCGGCAACTCCCTGTCGCGCCACAGCTGTCAGTAGAGTTGACGTGCGCGTTGACGGACAATTTGCTTACATTTTATTGATCACACGCACACATTCAAGCTGTAGTTTCCGCCCTGTGGTATGAGAGCTCCTCTTAAATATTGTAATTTTTCTAATTTTAGTGTTAAAATTTGTTGTTATAGCGGCAACAGAAATACATCATCTGTGAAATTTTCAGCTCTCACTGTTCCGGTTTTATCCTTTTTTTATTTATTTATTTATTTATTTATTTATTTATTTAACTTATGGAGGACTTACAGCTTACATAATTTAAGATTGGAGATCACATAAAAACAGACAGCCAATAACAAGTCCTCGCTTATAGCGATAGGTTAAGCAGTACACTGTGAGTTACAAAAAAAAAACATATACAAGTATAACACATAGACATGCAATTAAATGATACATTCCTATCGTCTTCCTATTCGCATTATATGTTATTCCTAAAAAAGTTAAGGCTCATACACCTCCTCACCCCTGAGACACTCATCGAAAATAGATCTATTTCCTCACTGTTTAGTTTACACAATTCATTAAACGCCCTGCTCACACGCACAATATAACTATTCTGGCGATAGTTGGTTGATGCCCTTGGCACACATATGGGAGGGTTAAAACGGAGACGCTTGCTGGGTACGTTAAAGTTAATTTTTCCGAGAAGTTCCGAGCAGTCTATGTCATTTTCAACTATTTTTATTAAAAACAAAGAATCAGCTATCACTCGACGATTAGTAAGAGGTAACAAATGGAACTGCCTACAAAGTGCGAGATAATTCTCAGATCGGTAGGGTATCCTTTGGTGTAAGCAGAGATACTTAATGAATCGCTTTTGCACATTTTCGATCCTGTCAATATATACTTGGTATCGTGGACTCCATATTTGCGAAGCGTATTCCAAATGACTTCGAACGTATGTGCAATATAATATTTTTAATGTTTTAGCTTATGAGAAGCACCTGGATATACGCATCACAAACCCGAGTGCTCTGGAAGCTTTTTTGACAATGGCATCTATGTGCCCATCAAACACTAGGCCACTGTCGTGGTATACACCCAGATCGCGAACTCCATCGCACCTCGAGACCGTTTGGCCCTCCAATGTATAGTTGGTGTTCACAATCTTACGTTTCCTAGTATAGGTAATCACAGAACATTTTGAGGGGTTGAGGTTGAGTTTATTTGCATGACAATACCTCTCCAACCTATTCAGATCGGATTGGAGTGCTCCCATGTCCTCAGACGATGTTATGGTAGAAAATATTTTCATATCATCTGCAAAGCAGAGTAAGTTTGAAGTTTGAAGGCAAGAGTGAATGTCGTCTACATAGACCACAAACAACAAAGGCCCAATCAGAGAACCCTGTGGTACCCCAGAGGGTACCGGTACCCAGCTAGAGACATAATTATTGAGAACAACGGCTTGAGACCTATTCTGAAGATAAGAGGAAAACCACCGGAGTAGATCGCCTCTTATTCCTATGGTATTCAGCTTAAGTAATAGGGTGTCATGATCAATCCTATCAAAGGCTCTGCTGTAGTCGGTGTAGACGACATCCACCTGCTTACCTCCATCCATAGCCCTAGTAATGTATTCATTGAATAACGCGAGATTGGTAACTGTGGAACGACCTCTGAGAAAGCCATGCTGGAATGAAATCAACGACGTTGATATGGCTGAATAGACCTGACTATAAACTATCCTCTCGAACACCTTAGCCAAGATACAAAGTTTAGATATAGGCCTATAATTAGTGACATCCATTTTTGACCCTTTTTTATAAACAGGCGTTATGTAAGCAGATTTCCAGGTGAGTGGAACAACACACGATGACAGGGATTTCCTAAATAAAATTGAGATAGGTAACGAAATAGAAGCAGCACAGTTTTTAAGGAGGTGAGGTGAGATATTATCAGGCCCCGTACCCTTCGATGTATCCAACTGCTGCAGAATTTTGGAAACTTCATCGGTGATAATTTCTATGCGGTAGATATCCCCAAGTGATTGATTAGAGGTCTGTTCAAACCGGGACAAGCAATTTAAATTGGTAGCCTGTACGTTCGATGCTACGGGATTAAGGAAAGTGGAGTGGAAGTAGGTCGAAAACGCTTCACAAATCGAATCACCGGTAGAAAAAAACTCGTTGTTATAAGTAAGAACATTAGGTACTGCATTAGAATTATAGCGAGCCTTTACAAAAGTCCAAAAAACCTTCGGGTTGTTTTTTATGGAACTTTCTGTAGTGGCGATATAGTTCTTGTAACATGTAACTTCCATAGTTTTAACTCGGTCTCGCAATAACCTGTATGTTAATTCGTCCGAAATGTTTCTGTATTTTTTGTATTTTTTTAAATATTTAAATTTTTCTTTTATAGTTCTAATGAGACAGGCATCATACCAAACTGGATATTTACTGATCATATTTTTTTTTTGGGGTATGTGCTGATTTTGAAAGCTAGCTATGGTTTGATTGAAAAACTCCACCGATCCATCAACCGTGCGTGAACTAAACTCGGTTTCCCAGTCAACTGTAGAAATATCGCTATTCAGGGTAACATAATCACCCTTACTATATATATAACGCACTCTTGGGGCACATGTCAAAGGGGGCACCAAACATGCATCTAAGATGATGGACAAAGCCGGGTGATAAGAATCGATACGCACCAAAGGATCGGTACACTCAGTCACCGGCACTGTGCTACTAGAGAGTACTAAATCAAGTATTTTTCCGTCTTTGTTAGTGATCCAGTTATACTGACCCAGACCCGATGTATGTAATTCATCTGCAAGTAGGTATTCATCCTTTGAACTTAAGGTAGTCGGAAGTAAAGAAAGATCATCCGATGGCAGCCAAGTAATTCCCCTCAGATTAAAATCGCCCGCAACGAGAAACATATCGGAATTATTATTATTTATCACTGAGTTATTCAGCGTAGACAGAAAGTTACTAAGCTGAGCCGAGAACGAGTTCCCCAATGCTTGTTTACATAGATAAACAATACATATAAATACGTTAATGTACTGTCGCGAATCAGAAACTTTAAGTCGCAGCTTTACCCAGAGATCTTCGGCTGATGAATGTAGTTGCGGTTCTGGAGTAACTATAGTCTTTCCATTTCTTTATTTTCTCGATGACAGGTCGATGACAGTTCCTGTGAAAACTTGTACGAGCGTCTTTTTTACATTATGTATGCATTATTTTATAAAAATATGACATTTACGCAGGTACAAGGTTATACCTGACTCTAAGAAACTGATAGGGATTGAGCTATCGATAAACACAACACGATAACAGATTCGATATTTTTTTTTGACTGATAATGACAACTTCTCTAAAATTTTCGAAGCGTTTGTAAAATAAGTAGATACTTATTGGTAGGTAGGTACTCGACAATTCAACAAAATAATTATAATGACAGGTAATCTTTATTTATTTATTTTAATCAAAATCTGACGAATCGTCACTGTCACTCGATGAGCTCTCTCCAACATTTAGATATTATAAGTTCCTGTACATCGACATTATCGAATGCCACATGAATTTCCCAATCCGACGCTATAATGTTTTAGCTTCTTCTCACGATTTTTTCCCAGTTTTCGGCAGTAACATCCGCACATGCATTTTTTAATAAATCTAATATCTTGTTTGCCATAAAAGGGGATGGTTATTCTTTCGAACAGCGTCCTATGATTTGTGCCCATATTAGTTCTATATAAATTGTACTGGCAATGATACGATATTCGATCAATTTACAATATTCGATCGATATCATTACTTATTTGGTCACAACACTAAAACTATCAAATTAGAACTGTCATCGAGAAAATAAAGAAATGGAAATAGTATAGTAGTAACTTTGGGTGTGTGTGGTAACTTTGGGCATAGAACCCTAAAAAGTGTCCAAGCTGTGAGTTGACCTGTCTTATTGAATGTTGTTATGTCCATAGATTTAGAATAGCGAAAAATCCTAAATCTATGGTTATGTCTGACCCATAGATTTAGAATTGAGAGTAGCAAAAATTTCTAAAGGCGCTCCCCCACCGGGAGCATTCGAGTTTAATGTAACGTTACAGAGTCGAGCATTAAAGCAGTGAGGGAGGAGAACCGAGCATTACAATGCATACCTTGTAATGATACAAGACGAGCTTACATCAGTGAAGGAGGAGAACCGAGCATTACAATGCGCACCTTGTAATGATACAATGTGTAACGTTTTGATACAACTTGTAACATCAACGCGCTGACATTACGAAAAATCTATACTTAATGTTACATTACACGCGAATGCTCGTCGGTCAGGGAGGTAGGTTGTAACGTAATGCTCAAAGTCGAATCTATAATGTTTCATTACACGCGAATGCTCCCGGTGAGGGAGGTAGGCTGTAACGTAATGCTCAAAGTCGAATCTATAATGTTTCATTACACGCGAATGCTCCCGGTGAGGGAGGTAGGCTGTAACGTAATGCTCAAAGTCGAATCTATAATGTTTCATTACACGCGAATGCTCCCGGTGAGGGAGGTAGGCTGTAACGTAATGCTCAAAGTCGAATCTATAATGTTTCATTACACGCGAATGCTCCCGGTGAGGGAGGTAGGCTGTAACGTAATGCTCAAAGTCGAATCTATAATGTTTCATTACACGCGAATGCTCCCGGTGAGGGAGGTAGGCTGTAACGTAATGCTCAAAGTCGAATCTATAATGTTTCATTACACGCGAATGCTCCCGGTGAGGGAGGTAGGCTGTAACGTAATGCTCAAAGTCGAATCTATAATGTTTCATTACACGCGAATGCTCCCGGTGAGGGAGGTAGGCTGTAACGTAATGCTCAAAGTCGAATCTATAATGTTTCATTACACGCGAATGCTCCCGGTGAGGGAGGTAGGCTGTAACGTAATGCTCAAAGTCGAATCTATAATGTTTCATTACACGCGAATGCTCCCGGTGAGGGAGGTAGGCTGTAACGTAATGCTCAAAGTCGAATCTATAATGTTTCATTACACGCGAATGCTCCCGGTGAGGGAGGTAGGCTGTAACGTAATGCTCAAAGTCGAATCTATAATGTTTCATTACACGCGAATGCTCCCGGTGAGGGAGGTAGGCTGTAACGTAATGCTCAAAGTCGAATCTATAATGTTTCATTACACGCGAATGCTCCCGGTGAGGGAGGTAGGCTGTAACGTAATGCTCAAAGTCGAATCTATAATGTTTCATTACACGCGAATGCTCCCGGTGAGGGAGGTAGGCTGTAACGTAATGCTCAAAGTCGAATCTATAATGTTTCATTACACGCGAATGCTCCCGGTGAAGGGCCTTAAAACTTACACCACAAGTCCATTGACTGCACTGCACATAGCACAGTGCACATAAGCTCCGGGTTCGAATTCCGTTGCGAGTAATGTGTTATTGTGTTTTGTTAGAAAATTCTTAGCGAGCAACCGAAACGTGCCCAGTGCTGCAATAAGTTCTCTGCTTGTATTGACGTGGGGTCATAAAATATTGAAATATAGTTATTTACATTATGAAATATGGTTACCCTTAAGAAATGCTTTCAAGCCCTTTAGGTATGCCTACCTACTTTTTAATGGCAGTATGATTGGAACTTGAAAAGGTATAAAAGGTAAGTCAATTATTTTACAACAGACTCTGAATTAGCGGCCGCACTCGCGCGGTTGATGTCCAACATCAGGGGACCCA
The DNA here is from genome assembly GCA_933228765.1 of Miltochrista miniata. NCBI lineage: Eukaryota > Metazoa > Arthropoda > Insecta > Lepidoptera > Erebidae > Miltochrista > Miltochrista miniata. The sequence goes on from OW121752.1 coordinate 35,549,610, forward strand.
ACGCTCCCTACAGGAGGCTGTACCTGGGGATCGTGCGAAGCATGGCCCTGTACGGGGCTCCCGTATGGGCGGAGACCCTGACGGCCAGCAATGAGGCTAGACTGCTGAGCCCGCAGAGAATGATGGCCGTCAGGGTGATAAGAGGATACCGCACGATCTCCGGTGAGGCGGCATGTCTCCTAGCCGGGACCCCTCCATGGGACCTGGAAGCGAGAGCCCTTGCGTCACTGTTCAGATGGCGCAAGGAGGCGCTGGAGCGGGGCCAAAGGCCTGCGTCTCGAGAAATCGAGGCCCAGCGGACCCTGCTCCACCAGGAAACCGTGGAGACATGGAAGGTGCGACTTGAGCAACCAAAGGGGGGATTCGCCACAATCGCGGCCGTCAGACCGGTCATGGACGAGTGGCTGGAGAGAAGACACGGTGCTCTCTCCTACCGGTTGACACAGATGCTTGCCGGGCACGGTAGCTTCGGTAGGTATCTGTGGCGAAAACACCGGGAAACCACGGCCGAGTGTCAGCACTGCGAGGACCGCAGCGACGACACGGCCCTCCACACGCTGGTGGAGTGCACGGCGTGGGCACAACAGCGCCAGGTCCTCGTAGTGGGTCTGGGCGTGGACACTCTCTCGCTCGAGGCCATGGTGCGAGCCATGCTCTCCAGCGGGAGTAAGTGGGACTGCGCCGCCTCTTTCTGCGAGCAGGTCATGCTCGCGAAGGAGGCGGCGGGCCGGATGCGGGAGAGAACTCTCCCACCCGAGTTCCGCAGTCGGCGCCCTGGGCGCCGCCGACGTGTCTTCGCCGAGGACTATCGGCCTCCATGACCGGGGGTCTGAGGACGGTGAGAGGGCCGCTCACCGTCCTTACAGAAGCAGGCCCATGACGGCAGCGTGACGTGAGCAACTCATGCACGCCCCCCCCTTAGAAGCGGGATCACACCCGAAATCCCCCATAGACGCGGGATTGCACCCGAACCACCCCCTGGGCGAGGCCGCATTGGCGGCCGTAGGTCTGTTGGGAGTCACGGGACATCCTTCCTGAGGGCTTACCCGGGGCTCTCAACCATAGGCTGTTAGGCGTGGCGTGAGGTTTTTTAGTCGGTAAGAGTCCGGCATAACATCCTATGAGGATTTTCCCTCACGTTAAACAAAAAAAAAAAAAAAAAGACTCTGAATTAGCGTCTGTCCGTACGTGGTTCAGGATCAAAAAGGTGAGAATGGAAGCAAGGGGGGAGCTCCACAGGACACCTCACCGTTCCATAAAGTAGAATACAGCCAAATAGACGATTGTTCTACTCTACCCAACGATGTATTATATTGAGACACGTCATGCACGAACATCACTGCTTTCAAAAACAGCAGATCTTTAATACATTTAAAAAAATAATTTCTATAAAATTATCTATGGTAGCATGTATGAAAAGTAAGGCAATTGCCTGACTTTTTGGTTGCCATTTTTTAGTGTTTGTAACCTTTTTTTTTTTTTTTTTTTACAAGGAGAGCTCCGCTTACGGACTACCCATGCTGGCGAGGCATGGGCTCGTGTGAGGGTCGCCCAGCACCTGATCACAATAGCACTGGGAATACTCACTAAAACTCCTTGACACCGATCTGCCCCTGTGGGAGTGTTCTGGGATCTGCCTAATTCACCAGAACACTAGTGTTTGTAACCTATCTATAGTTTTTATATATCATTGACTCTACCCTAGTAAGTAACTAAGGGTGGATTCAACCAAAATCGGAGTAAGACCATACTCCGATTTTGGTCGAATACGCCCTAAGTTTGCTAAAGTTGATGAAACTCAAAACAATTTAAACCGTATACTACTACTGTATATTACTCACCGAAACACGACGATTTACGACCTTATTTAAATAGTTATTATTAATCATCTAGTGCAGTCATATTTCAATTTAATAAAGACCATACAAATATAGCTTGAAACAATAACAATAAGTTTCGCGCCAACGGACAGGCGACCACAGATTATGGTGTACAATATTATGCAATATGGCGTGCCAAAAGAGGATTTATATTAACTAAAAGTGTTATGACTGACTGCAAACTTACCGGGCGCCGCTCGCTGTATGGCCAGTAATAACTCGAGCAAAGAGTATGAATAAATGACTATGACATATTATTAATATTATATCACACTGCTGCCAGCCAGAATTAATCTTGCGAATTATGTTAATTCTCTTTGCCCAAGATTCAGGCTTCTCCAATATAGTTTCTCTCGTTTGCGACGTTACAGAAAATGGTTTTCGGACCAAAACTGAACACGGTGAGTTCTGAGATGGGGGACGAGCGTTTACGTGAACATGATGCCGTAGGTCCAGGCTGTTAGCGGTAGTTGAGCTAAAGGCCTAATGCTGCTTGAGCATTTTGAATGACCTTTACACACACGACTATAACTTACCACCTATTAAGTTGGACCAACTTATATAACTTTCAACCACAGATGAAGATTTTCTCTCAGAATTAACATTATAAAAGCTTATCCTAAAGGATATCGTAGCCAAAATCTGGAAATAACAGAGCGTCACCTAATACAAGATGGGCCGCCCAAAACGGCGTCAGCCTGGGCGTTGACTCATCCGTGACATTCGCAATGATTCACAAAATTCAAGTTCATCAACCACCTGACTCATCTGCTCTCCCAGAATGTTTTGAATAAGTATAGAATTAATGAACTGTCTGAAGGGAACAGATGGAAACTTTTTTCTTTCTTCTTGTGCATTCTGAATTTCAGGATTTGACAAGATGCATCCGAACTGGTGACATTATTTATGTAGTATCTTTAAATGTCTCTGATATAATATATATGATAAAATGTATCTAATATTCTGAAAATATAATTTGTGATTTTTTGATGAAAATGGTGAAGTCTGATCTGAGCGTAAAAAAGTGATACTTATGTAAATTTCCGTGTTTCTACCAAACTTCCAGTGAAGTTTTCACCGATTTACTGGAACTCAGATGTTAAAAACACTTAGCAAGTAACTAGGCCGCATGGTCTTAGACCGTTTTTCGACAACCTCCAGAGACACTTCTAGTCTCCCATGTCCCAAGTCCCACCACTTTACCTACTGGAGTAGAACTTATACATTCTGGACATTTATAAGTAAATATATGAAAAGCCGCTTTTTACAAGAATTACATAAACATGGATTTGAAAATTATTTGACTTTGGAATACTCTCTAGCCAAGAAAGTTCAAGAAGAAGAGATAAAAAAAATTTCAGCCATGATTAGAGGATTTTTACTTAGGTACCATGTACCTTGTAGTTTTTGTAAAATGGACTAGGGAGCGAAGATGTAGTAATCGATATGTTTTGAGTTACAAAATATTAATCCTAACACTCATAAGTCATAACCTTTGACCTTTGCATCATAACACGAACAGTACCAGTCCAGTCTGGCAGTTGGTCTATGTTCGGTTGACAAAGGTCAGCGCAGCACGGTCACGACTTGAACCACGCCCGACCGCTCCATGGGAACAGGACTTCGCGGTCCTTACTATTGATGCAAAATTACTTTGAAAAAAGGAGGGATATTTGAACTTTTTTTTTTTTCTTTTATGTTTGATTTGGCCTGATTTAGAAAGCGACAGGGCATGGTGTTCATGTTAATGTTACATGTACTATCTCCTTGCTTTAAAGGGTTCCGTAAAGGGTAAAATTCTGTCCGTCATGAGGCCGTATTTTAGAAAGAGTGATAACTAGAAAGCTAAAATGTTACAGATGCTGTATTTCTGTTGCTGCTATTACAACAAATATTAAAATAAGAAAAAAAATTGCATATTTTTAGCCATTCTCTTTTGCGCGGATTGCGTGCGCGAGTCCAACTCGCACTTAGCCGGGGTTTAGACTTCAGAATTTCCAGAAAGTTTTGAGTAACAATCTCTGTCTATTTAGGTTAGCAATTATGTGGTCTGTCTCCGATAAAACATTGTAAAATATTACAGAGCGTGCCGGGCAGAGATGCCACTCACACACAGTGGAGAGAATCTTCGCCAGAACCGAGCGTTTCAAAAGATCGTTCCTCTGTCGAACTATAAAAACTTGGAACGACCTGCCCGCACACGTGTTTCCCTCATGTTACAACCCCGGGTTCTTTAAGAGGAGCGTGAAGAGGCACATCACAGGGCCGCCAACTTGAGGACCGCTGTAAGAATTGGCCCCCAATCGCAAGATGCGCCACGGCTATCCATCGTGGCGACGTCAATTTGGCGAGCTGAATATACGAAAAAAAAAAACAGATGCATAATAGTAAACTACCTAGCTGCTAGCTAATGCTTAATAATGCAATCGATACAAATCGATATAATTGCCCTATTTGAACTCCTTCAAGCTATTTCTCAATAAAAGGTAGCCTATGTCCGTAGCTCTAGTCTATCTTTGTATCAAATTTTACCAGAATTGGATCAGTGATTTGAGCGACAGACAGTTACTTACGAATTTATTTATTAGACGGGAATAAACAAATTGTTGCCAAGGGCGCCATATTTGTATCAATTTGCAGCTTTCAGATGAGAAAGTTTGACGTGAAAATGTTAGACGAGAAAATTGTAGGTTTGCGATTGTAGTATTATAATGTATTTATTGCAAATATAAATTTGCTATCAGTGGGTCAGTAGTAGGTACCTACCTATAAATCTATAATACTTAGGTATGTAGGTACCATTAAATAGTCATGAAATAAACTATTAAATCTAAAAGGCTTTTCGCGTGTATATAGGTAGTAGCTAAGAAGAATTCGATCTAATGTTATTTTTTGATGAATGAGAGCTTGCTTGTGGAAAATATTGTTTTAAATAAATAAATTAAAAATTTTGTAATATCTTTTAGAGATCTATCTCAGAAAATTACGAAAAAGACGTGCAAAAGAAATCATTATAAGAAGATCAAAATTTATAGCCAAAAATATATTTTTAATCTACAAGATGAGAATCAAAATTAATAAATAATAATATGGTTTTGTTTTAAATTGTATATTGATTCCACATAATGTGTAAACGTTCATAGGCTATTGAGCCAATGGACGTTTGCAGTGAGAGCAGCGAGAGAGGCGTTACTCTCTCGCTGCTGACCCTGTAATGGCCTTCTAAGACCCCTTTTGAAGAACTCCATACTGTAGGCAAAATCGACGCAGGGAGATCAAAGATCTTTATTTATTTAGGTCACACAGTTACAAATTATTATCATCAAAATGATTGCTTCTACTTTTACCTACAGATTAGCAAAGCAATAGGTAGAGCCGGACAGAATTCCGAGGGCTTACTGGGGACTCCCAACCGTAGGTAGGCATTACGTAGGAAACGTGTGCTTTCTAGTCGGTATGAATCCGGCATAGCATTCATGTAGGCTTTATGTCACCTTAAAAAAAAGGATCGGAGAGAAAAGATCCTTTTTTTTATTTTAATGTGAGGGAAAATCCTCATGGATGCTATGCCGGACTCCTACCGGCTAAAAAACCTCACGGACGCCCAACAGCCTATGGTTGGGAGCCTCGGGTAAGCCCTCGGAAGGATGTCCCAGGACTCCCAACAGACCCACGGCCGCTACTGCGGCCTCGCCTAGGCGGTGGTTCGGGTGCTATCCCGGGTCCTTGGGGGGGGGGGGGGGGGGGGGAGCGTGCGTGACTCCCTCACGTCACGCTACCGTCATGGGCCTGCTTCTGTAAGGACGGTGAGCAGCCCTCTCACCGTCCTCGGGGTCCTTGGTCATGGAGGCCGATAGTCTTCGGCGAAGGAGAGGAAATAGCCAGGCAATAAAACTCACGGTCACTATTGTTCTTTTTTTAAATTTTCAGTAGATAACAAATCATTCTTACTAGATCGAACTAGTTTTAGTGAAAATCTACGGAGAACCGGTGGTAAGGGTGCCGAAGGCGCGGCGCCTGCCACTCAAGATACTTGTATACTAATGCACCCAGATTGTACCACTGAGTTATGACGTACCACAACAATATTGTCCTATGATATTGCAGCGAAAGTTCTTACAATGATGTGTTTATTTCTATGTAGTTTGAAGTAATCTATTTCAGAGAGAATTATAGAGCAGAGTGATTCAAGTAATGACTGTGTTGTTATGTTGCTTCACAGTAAATGAATATTAATATTTTCTTAATGTGTTATAGTTTTCAGTGTTTAATCGTGACCGTACGTAAAAAGTTGAGAGGTAAGCAAAGTTTCATAAATATTGTAGGATTAAAAAATGTAAGTAACTTTAAAAAATATTATCGAGCGCTACAAATTGTTTCTCAAAAATATAATTAGCGTAATAGACTCCAGGTAGGTTTTGAGTAGGTATTTATGAAAAATAATACTTTTGAGATATGCAGAACACCGCCGTCCGCGCCATCTTGTTAGTAGCACTTAAGCAAATTTATGGCGCTGCTGTGGAATTTAGACTACTGATAAATATAATAGGGGGGCTTTATGAACGCAATAGATCCCAAAACAATGATTTTTAGAATTTTTGTCTGTATGTCTGTATATCTGCTTGTCTGTACGTTTGTGCACGCTAATCTCAGTAACCGTTTAACCGATTGCAAAGCGGTTTTTTTTATTGTGTTGAGGTTTGCTTCACTTACTATTAAGTGTTTATTTCATGACAATCGGTTTATTATTAAAAAAGTTATATCACTTTTAAGAATCATTCTTAGACATGAATCTAATAATGGGTAAATCTAAACTGGCGTGTTGGCTTAATCATAAAAAAGCTAGCTATTGTAAAACAATTCAGTCCGCGCCGGCAAACAGGGCAGTTTCACACGCTGCTTGATGAGTCTGATGAAGAAATACCTCTCCTTTCATACACCTTACGTGACGTAAAAGAAGTTGCGGGGTCAGCTAGTATATCATGATACTTAGAAAAAACCCATTTCAGGATTGCATAAACATTTTTTCTGACCCGGTATTCAAACCCAAGACACAGGGAGGATAATGCAGCGGCAGTAGTAAACTGCGCCACAGAGGCAGTCGACTATTCATGACGGTTTCTTTCGACGGATTCCTAGAACCTTACGTAATACAAAATGTTAGTTTAGTATCAAGGAAAATGTTATAAATTAAATCTAAATCATGCTGAAAGTATTTAGCGCTAATAAATAACTCACATAGACTATATTATATATTCTATCTAGCCTATATTCTTGCGAATAAATATTATCTTATCTTATTATAGTGCTACAATGACAAGGATACTAAATGAACTTACGAATATACAATTTGTAGAACAATAAAGGAAGGGCGGGAAGAAGGAAAACGTATGACTCTTAACAGTTTTCCATCATTCACATCATAGAACAAGAACAGAGGGGCAAGTGCGAGTTTCGGTGAGCGCCTGTCGACATTCACGAACGAGCGCGTTATCACCGATTTGTATGGGATCGAGACAAGTTCCCGCGTTTACAGCTAGGTGGCGGGGTCTCGATTCCAAACGAATTGGTGAGCCGTGAATGTCGACAAGCTCACGCAAAAACTCGCACTTGCCCCTCAGTTTTTGGAACTTTCTCACATTTTACCACCTAGCCCAAATTAAGCTTATAGGTATATGTTTGATCTTTGAGATCTAGGTAACAGATAAAGATTCTTTATTCCTAGTAGTTCCGCGAATAAGTGATACTTTTGTTCCCGTTGTTCCGTGGCATTAATTTTATTAATTTTTAAAACACTTAAAGATAAATTTCAAAAAACATGAAGATCGATAAAAGAAAAGACAATGAACAATTTCTTTAGATCAAGAATTACTTGCACCTGTTATTTTAAAACGGTAACTATGCCATTTTACGAGCTGTACATTTTCGATCAGGCATTCATTATATACCTACAGAGACTGGAATAATTAAAGGGCTACATAGCCTCTATTTTATTCCGACCTAGATATTTAAAATTCCTATATCTTCAATTCCTTCTGAAGTTCTTGGAATCTTTTTCGACTACATTTAAAAGAGATAATCGAAAATATTTACTATTTTTCAGCTAATTAGTGTCTAATTAACATACTTCAGGCTGTCTTCCGCGTCTAAATCAATCAATATAAATAAATTTCCATCGTTTGACTATAAATATTAACGAAGTTTCGAGACGACACTAACAATAAAACAACATCGTTGTTATTTTTAACCGACTTCAAAAAAAGGAGGAGGTTCTCAATTCGTCTGTATGTATTTTTTTTTATGTATGTTAAGCGATATTTCCGTCAATTATATACGGATTTCAAAATTTCTTTTTTTGTTAAATAGAGTTCACTTCTGAGGTGGTCCCAATTTCACCAGGTCAGGATCTGATGATGGGATTCAGGAGAAATCGAGGGCAACCACCGAAAATTGTAGGGACAACTAGTGCGTTTGTTAACTTTTTAATTCAGTGCTTTAATGTAGGTACCTACTACAATTTAATGAATGTCTGGAGTCGATCTGATGATGGAACCGAAAGACAGTCGAGGGAATTCCTTAACGATTTACAGCAGCTACCTTGTGTTTGGGCTTGATTGATTTGTATTGATGAGAACTTTCACCTAGATAGATATATTTTTCGTGTCACCCGTCACTTAAAATAATGAAAAAAAAATTTTTCAATAAAAAATAAAACCGACTTCAACCAATTCCTGAAAAATTAAATTTACTTAGCACAAAGTAATATGTATTTTTGTTTATCAGACTTTATTCAATATAATATTGAAGTTGGTGCCATGAATAATACCTACATAAAACTATGGGTTTACTTGGCGCCGACTTCAATATGATATTGAATAAAATCTGATAAATCAAAATACATATTACTTTGGGCTAACTAAATTTAATTTTTCAGGAATTGGTTAAATGCGTTTTGTGCAAAAATAAATTATTACTATCGGAAGACAATTTGAATGCTATTTTAGAAACTAAGGCAAGCGTGTAGTGCGCACGTAGTATGAATGGTGTTTTTTTAATACGTTTGCGTGAGCACAGCAATCGGTCTTTTTAGCTACGGTCGTATTTGGCGTGATCGTTGTAAAACTTGACTCTACAAAATTGGACAATTTCCGATTGAACACTGATAAAAATGGCACTGGCTCTTATTTTCAATATCTCTTTTACGAGTGAAAATCCTCATAGATGCATTCTCTACTGGACTCCTCACGGTTAAAAACATAAGGTGCGTGCATACGGTCGGGATTTCCGGATAAGCCCTCGGAAGAATGTTCCAGGACTCCCGGCATTTTTTTGCAGACTAGCATACGGCCCATCAGAAGGACCGGTGGTCACTATAGCCTATGGACGTTTGCAGAACCAGAAGCGCCACATATGCGCAGCCGACCCTGTAAAAACCTTCTAAGACCCCTTTTGAAGAACCCCATACTGTAGGCGTTTGGGAAAACCGAGGCAATGAGATCATTCCACAATCTAAGCGTGCGCGGAAGAAAGCCTCTATCTATAAGATATTGCCGTGCTCGAGCGCCCCGAACGCAAATGTTAGGAGCAGTGCTCATAAGGGCTTAGTTAAACGACTGGCAACTGGGACCAACGGCTTAAAGTGCCTTCAACGCAAAGCGGTCACCCATCAAATAACCTGCCGTGACCACCGTGGAAAACATTTTACGCGATGTTAGGTGTTTTTTTCACACATTCCTCGTTTACAGAACACAGAGTCAACGGATCTACGAGAGTTTACGTCATCATTCATCGTCATTACAACAGATTTGGCGCTCACTGTTGGGCATACGAGAAGATCTCCCCCAAGCGAGTATCGCCGATCGCGATCGCAAAGTTCGGTGGTGTGCCGCCCGCAGCCAGCAAGCTCCCCCGATCTTCATTATATCATCTGTCCCAGAGTTTACTACTGAATAAATAGAGCTTATTACAAGATTTTATTTTTGAAAAAGGAGGAGGTTACTCAATTTAACCGTATATGTTTTTTTTACACAATAACTAAAGGAAGGATGTGTGTGTGTTACAAAACTAGCTCACTTCCTTTAGGTTGTACGTGTTCGATAAACTTGCAATCGTGCGTAGAATTTTCCTGAGATGTGATTCATAGTGTTACCAAAGTTGGTTTTTCTGTATGAATCACGAATGAGACGAGAGAGGGAAAGGTTGGTCTATATCTATTTTTGTATATAAATATTTCATTAAGATTGTTTTATTAAACATCCGGATCTGAGTCTTGGCACTGATAGCACACCATTGCAGCACAATAACTGGCTTCGTTAGAGTCGCAGAGGTCTTCAGACCCTGGGACATCCTTCCGAGGGCTTACTCGGGGCTTCAGGCCATAGACGGATGGAGGCATTATGTGGTTTTAGTCGGTAGGAGTCCGGCATAGCATCCATGTAGGATTTCCACACTTTAAAAAAAAAGTCATCAGATCGATTCCGAGTTTGAGTTCTATCTAACTATAGTTATACTGTGTGCATTCGCGCAGCGGAATGTTGTTGAATTTAAAGATTTTAATTATGCAGATATTTAGTAAATGACGTCGTGTAATTGTGTATGGTAAAAAGAAAATTGTGTATGCAGCCATTGTGGAGAAATTCGCCAAAAACTGATTCCGCTGGGCGAACGTTGTCCTAGCGGAACTTTTTTTAAATCCATGCACTTAAAAGAAAAAAAATGTGTCCAACAATTAGTGTGTATTTGTGTGTAATTGTGATGTATGAATAAAATAAGTGTATGCATAAACTTCGGAGAAATTCAAGTTTCCGCTACGCGAACGTTTGGCCATTAGCTAGTTTTCTTATAAAGCGCTTATATAGAGAGCTGTAGATTTTTAAATACGTTGTTTTGAATTTGTTTATATTTGTTTAAAAAATAGACTTAGAAAAAAATGTAGGATTTAAAAGATAAAAATATAAACGTAAAATACGCTTTTTAGGTCGTAGTTCGTAAAGTATACACTTTGGGGTCTAGATTTTCACGTTTATACAAACCATGTAAGTGCCTGCAACATGTTGCCAAGTATCAATGATGTTCCGTTAGTAATTAAAGGGTTATAGGACAATTTACCATGAATAGATCACTGTTTACAAAGCAGTCAAATATCACGGCGTTCTAAAGGAATTGCATAGTAAAATGTATTCCAATAATTAGTTTATTAATTCAACTACTCACATGCAAAATTTGATCTGATCAAATTCAGTAATTAAAGAGAAACAATTAAAATACTGACAAAGCATCGAAAGCCTACATAACCCGACCAAGTTCGAATGGCTACAAAAAAGCGGCCGTGCAATATATTTAGGTAACATTCTAAAATTTACAGTATAATACCGGTTTTGAATTGGTACAGGTGATAACATAATTGTTGTTTCGATATAATTTATATGTGATCAGTGATTTAAATTTTTATTGAAGCTCGAAATACATATTCATAATCGTTTATTATACCTATTTTAGTTAAAACACATTTTAAGTCTATTGTTGTCTCTAACCAATGACAGAGTATGTTTAGCAAGCGTTTGTTAATGTTAAGTTTTTATAAACAAGGGACTAGTCATGACAAGCACCTCAGCTGCGCTCCCGATACGCTCAAAATACACACGGCCTGTGCGCGCACATGAGTTGTATGCCAAGTTCTGCCGTTACTGGGGCGCGCGCCCAAGGATTGTCATGATTAGTACCAAAGAGCTGTATTTTCATTCATTAATTCATATGCTCACGGTTGTTGTCCCAGAAGGGGTAGGCAGAGGTGTGACATTTCTGTGTCACCCACATTTCGCCATTTTTGGGTTTCTACGTAACAGGTGGCGAGAAATAAATAATAAATACGTAATTATTATATGTATACGTAACAGGTGGTGAGAAATAAATAATAAATACATAATTACTATATGTAATTACAAATATTTTTGTACACAGATGTTTAATTAGAGAAGTACTTATTAATAGGAGATTTATTTTTATCGTAGATGGTGGCGTTATTATTAAAAAATATTTTTCATTCAAGAAATCAATTGTTTAATTTTTTCCTAACGCTTGTGTACGCAACTGTACTATAATAATAAATACTATACTGGAAGGTTAAGAGCGTTACTTAGATATATGGCACGGCCGCTTTTTTGTAGCCATTCGAACTTGGTCGGGTTATGTAGGCTTTCGATGTTTTGTCAGTATTTAAATTGTTTCTCTTTAATTACTGAATTTAATGAGATGAAATTTTGCATGTGAGTAGTTGAATTAATAAACTAATCATTGGCATACATTTTACTATGCAATTCCTTTAGAACGCCGTGATATTTGACTGCTTTGTAAACAGTGATCTATTCATGGTAAATTGTCCTATAACCCTTTAATTACTAACGGAACATCATTGATACTTGGCAACATGTTGCAGGCACTTACATGGTTTGTATAAACGTGAAAATCTAGACCCCAAAGTGTATACTTTACGAACTACGACCTAAAAAGCGTATTTTACGTTTATATTTTTATCTTTTAAACCCTACATTTTTTTCCAAATCTGTTTTTTAAACAAATATAAACAAATTCAAAACAACGTATGTAAAAATCTACAGCTCTCTATATAAGCGCTTTATATGAAAACTAGCTAATGGCCAAACGTTCGCGTAGCGGAAACTTGAATTTCTCCGAAGTTTATGCATACACTAATTTTATTCATACATACACAATTACACACAAATACACACTAATTGTTGGACACATTTTTTTTCTTATAAGTGCATGTATTTAAAAAAAGTTCCGCTAGGACAACGTTCGCCCAGCGGAATCAGTTTTTGGCGAATTTCTCCACAATGGCTGCATACACAATTTTCTTTTTACCATACACAATTACACGACGTCATATACTAAATATCTGCATAATTAAAATCTTTAAATTCAACAACATTCCGCTGCGCGAACGCACACGTTATACTTATCTATCTTCTCTTCTATATATATAAAAATCAATGCCACTTTTCGTTGTAATTTTATAACTCGAGATCGGGCTCACCTATCCAAACCAAATGTTTAGGCTTTGTTCGGACTATTTAGTAGATGGTTTAAGTGAAGTTTGCACAAAATCGGTCAAGCGGTTCTTGATTTATCACGCAAACGAAGTTGCGCGGGTCAGCTAGTAATGTATAAATATGAATCACCTTCCTAAAAAATATGATGGCAAGTCTTCACCAAGCACCTACTATGGTGAGGTTATGGAGAGGGCTATGTCCAGCAGCGAATGCGATAGGCTAATGTGATTGATTGATAAGTAAATTCTTCCGTTTTCTAGACACTAAGTATAGGAAAAGCTTATTTTAGCTTAAATTGAGCTAGAGAACACAATTTAAAATTATCCAATGATATTATTTTGTAGGGAGTACTGGGACATCCTTCCGAGGGCTTACCCGGGGCTCCCAATCATAGGCTGCTGGGCGTTACGTGAGGTTTTTTAGTCGGTAGGAGTCCGCCATAGCATCCATGAGGATCCATGAGGAAGTTAAAAAAAATCCAATAATATAATAAAGATTTTTTTTACTCTGTAATTTTTATCAAGCTCTGAATAGCTTTCCAAAGGTAACCATCGTTCTGATAGAAGTTACTCGTTAACTCTATCTAATCATCATCGTCATATAAAATGTCACAATCATATAAAACAACGGATCTCATGCACTATTTTATATCTTCCTAGTGCTCTCGTTGATGCAATAAGGAACTTGTATAATTACAGTGCAGGCTTCAAATGATTACTTGGTTCTAACTCACGATCGTATAGGAACGGTAGCAATATTAAATTTTATAGATTACATATTATATTTAAAGCAATTTAGTATGCTGACTTTTTCATAATATCTTAATATATACCTAAAACAAAGACGGGTTTGTTACAACATTTATAACTCAAGAACGGCCGTACTGATTTGGCTGAAAATTGGTGGGGAGGTAGCTTAGAACCAGGAGACGGACATAGTCATCCCGTTTGACCTCGCTTTTTATTTTCGCTTTTTTTAGTCGATTCACTATTCTGCTGGACTAGTCCTATGCATAAATATGCGCAATTTCTACAATAATGCGACGGGAAACATCTATCGTTAACGAAATTATTCTGACGGGAGTAAATGCGACGGGAACGGGTGATTTACTCTCTTATGTGACGCATACGAAGTTGCGCGGGTCAGCTAGTCTATACTATAATATTATAAAGAGGAAAGATTTGTTTTTTTGTTTGTTTGTTTGTTTGTAACGAATAAGCTCCGGAACTACTGGACCGATTTGAAAAATTCTTTCACTGTTGGGAAGCTACACTCTTTGCGGTGAACATAGGCTATATTTTATTCCCGTATTCCCACGGGAACGGGAACTACGCGGGTGGTTTAATATAAAGTGAAAAAAGACAACTTATATATGGTATAGATATATAAGAAACTTATACATGGTATAGATATATATGGAACTTATATATAATATAGATAGATGGCTCTGTGACATACTCTTAAATGGCGGTTACAATAGGGTGAAGAATTTCAACTTGATTCATTACGGTCCCATTAGCTCAAGTGGTAGAGCATTGCCCCGGTTTAGGCAAAGGTTGTGGGTTCAAATCTCGTGTGGGCCAAGTTGTCTTTTTTCACTTTATATTAAAGATTACATACATACGTCATAGTCACGACTTATTTCCCGAATGGGATGGCACTCTCGTTGATGCAATAAGGAACTTGTATAATTACAGTGCAGGCTTCAAATAATGACTTGGTTCTAACTCTTTACACACGGTCGTATAGGAACGGTAGCACTATTAAATTTTATAGATTACATACACATAAAGTCACGTTATTTTCCCCTAAGGGGATGACAGAGAAATACGAGGGCTATACTATAACTATACTACAGGCTATTGGGGGCCACTCTGTGGGCTGACAGTGGTCCTCTAGTTGGCGGCCTTATGATGTGCCTCTTCACTTGAAGAACCGGGTTGTAAGAGAAGAAACCGCTAGCAGGTTGTTCAAGGTTCGCTCAGTTATGGGGAAGTTTCTCTTCACTGTGTGAGAGTGCCACCTCTGCTCGGCACGTGTTGTCCGAGATCGAAAAGGAGAGTTACGGATTAGATTGAAGAGCTCTTCAGAACACGTGATAGATTCGGTAAAATACAGCCACACACGCGATAGTACTTCGCTGGTATAAACGACTTTCGGCTTTCCGTAACTTCAGCATCATCGATAATGCAAATAACGCGGCTCCATCCAGCGCGTTCTGCCAGTACTTACCTTGCGGAGTCGTTCCAAAGGTGAAACGGATTTGCGTCTTATACAGCAGAAACCTCTGGAGGGACTCCTAGTTCTAACCATCTAATCTTACATTTACTGATGGCCTAGACTTACAAAAGTGGCTTGTTGAACTTCAAAACTGTGTGTATCATAGATCATAATAGCAATAAATTACAAATGGACAAATTGTCTGGGAAAAGCTCAAGAATTCTTAAAGGAAGGTTCGTCAGTTTTGTCATGCGTGTATTTTCGCAACGCTTGACGCACTATGTATTCGCATGTGTGTCGTAAATGCAAAAATGACATTTGGCGAGATTTACACCTTGTTGTGTAGTAAGCCAACAATATTGGCTAATTCCTGTGCGGTATATGTGACATACCTATTGAAATTTAGCAATCAAAAGCTTGGTTTACATTATTCTAGCGGCATTCATTACATTTTAGAATCACAGTGATAGTAAATCGTAGGTATATAGTGTGTAGTAAACTTTATATCATATTACCCAATGTCATATTATAGCAACTATTACTGCCTACCTATAACTTCTTTGAACTGTTTTATCTTCGACTTTCGGTTGGCCAGCTTCAGAGTCTCATTAAGTTAATATTTTATTTTTATATTTTGCTCGTCGCCACCAGCCCGATGGAAAGCCGTGGCGCATCTACCGATTAGGTGCCACTTCTGACAGTGGTCCTCAAGTTGGCGGCCCTGTGATGTGCCTCTTCACGCTCCTCTTGAAGAATCCGGGATTGTAAGATGAGGGAAACACGTGTGTAGGCAGGTCGTACCTTGTTTTTATAGTTCGACAGAGGAACGATCTTTTGAAGCTCAGTAACAAAAAAAGTATTTAGTAAAGTATATAGCATGGTCAATAAACTGAATCAATAAATAAAAAATAAACTGCATTTCAATAATCAGTTATGTGCCAAAAAATAGAGTAGGA
This sequence comes from Miltochrista miniata, assembly GCA_933228765.1. Lineage (NCBI taxonomy): Eukaryota > Metazoa > Arthropoda > Insecta > Lepidoptera > Erebidae > Miltochrista > Miltochrista miniata. Next base: position 35,565,735 of record OW121752.1, read on the forward strand.
GACAGCACTAAGCCTTGCGAGACTCCAGAATTAAAGTCTGTCAGACTAGATATAAAAGCTGCCACCGACAGCGAAATCGATGCTAGTGCTCTACTAATAAAGTAGAATTAGGATTAGACTTATCCATCTATAAGACACAGTTTAAAGTCTTCGATGTTAACTCGGTTGAAAGCCTTAGATGAATCCAGACCGATTGCTGGAACTCCTTCCTAAGCTTTGGAGAGCGCTCGTCCACCAATGTTAGAGGTTTACAAAATATCATTTTAATTTAGCAACCTTAACGGAAACCTACTGTCATTTATGTTGAAGATACTTCAAAATATCTGTTTTAATTAGTAGCTTTCAAGAGACATCGGTCATGGAAACCAAGTCATTAAGCCGAGTATTCAGTTACAGAGCAACAAATTCAATGGTATGATGGATAAAGTAGGTGGTCCCACAATACTCTTGTTGCGGTCGTGCCCTACTTACGGAACATCCACTTTCCCATCACCAAAGTGTATTAGCATTGTTTACTTTGAAACTCTTTTGGTTGTAATGTATCCGGCTACTTAGAGATGTAATCGGCCATTAAAACTTCTTAAATGTGTGGTTCTTTTGAGTGAAAATTCTGATTGTAGGAAGTTTAGAGTAACGGAGTACCTCATTCGGAATTGGGGGCAGTCCTTTTGGGGAACTAGTTCTTAAAAACGTAACTGTTTATACATTACATTCATATTTTCACGCCTTTTTTTCTGAAAGGGTAAGCAGGTATGCTATTCATCAAGACTAATGGTGAGCCTAATAGTGTAATTTTTCAAATCACCCATAAGTCTTCCTTGGCTTGATTTAACGACCATTACATTTTTAAATTGATTATTTTGAAATGATTTTTGGAGATTCAAATGGTGCCTGAAAAAAGCTCCTGATAGCGATAAAGTCGATATTTGAATAATATTCATGGCCTTTTATTTGTGATACTGGTTTTATTGATATTGTTAAACAATGAAGCAGCTTTTAGCTGGAGGCTTTTAGGCACTGTCCGAGCACAAAACATGGCAAATGCTAAAACAAATCAAGTTAACTAGCCAAACCCACAATAATATCAAATTCATGTACATTTTATTGGTAATTTGGAGCGTGGGACTGTACGGGCATTTTGTGAACAGCTGTTTACACGTATAACACGCCCTCTGTCGCCAGTTAAGGTTAACTGTTGTTTTCGTCGTGCGAAATTACTTGTTGCGAAAATTTTACTAGAAAAGTCACTCTGCGTTTGCGAATAAAGCATAGACCTTCGACCAAGTAATGGTACTTATAGACAGGCCCACGTCATACATTACAAACTCAAAAAGTGAGACGAAAATAGTTCACACACAAAGATATTGTAGCAACGACACGACATGCACACATCCATTCTTTTTTTTTTTAATTTAGTGTAGTGCTTTTACACTTCGGGAACGCACAGGAAGGCATCTAGCGTAAAATGTCTTATCTTGACACGTGTTGCACCTTCGGAACAAACACATCGACTACGACTAGTGCATGCGCTCAAATAATGTATGGATGGGCAGTTCTATGTTATTACTTGGTCGAAGGCATAGATCACGTCTAAATTGAGACATTTTTACAATTTTGTTTTGAAATCACGTGCTTTATGGAGTGTAATGGGAGAGACATGTCTAGCTTAGTATTATGTAGTTTTGGCAATGTGTTGATTTTATTTATTGCTCGATTGTGCAGAAAGACTTAACGGACTTGATTACCTGGTGAAAATATTTTTTTTTTTTGTTTAACGTGAAGGAAAATCCTCATGGATGTTATGCCGGACTCCTACCGACTAAAAAACCTCACGTCACGCCCAACAGCCTATGGTTGGGAGCCCCGGGTAAGCCCTCGGAAGGATGTCCCAGGACACCTGGTGAAAATATAATGTTTATAATATGATCTGAAAATATGAGTATGTAGGTACAGTAGGCAAAATGCCGAAGAATAAAATTTTCCCTATTTATTATCATTTATTTACATATTTAAGAGCTTGTGCGTTTTTTTTGGCTGTTGTAGGACTTTTGCAATCAAGTTGGTTAAGTTAGTCTTCCCAGTTGCCTCCAAACCCTTACTGAATTGGAATTCTGACTTTCGATTTTGTGGTTTTATAGACACAGCTATCGTTTGGGTTCTTAATTTCGACATTGCCTAGTGAGAGTGACTAGGGAAGTACCCGTTTCAGTTAAAGCTCCCTTCAGAGCGCGTGATCAATTTTTCTAATTACGTCCGAATATTTCTGTCTTTTTTACGCGTGGAATACATCATGGCTGCCATGCCGTACTCGTACTGGGCCTACCGACTAAAATCACACTGAGACTGGCCATCTGTCTATGGCCGAGAGCCCCTCCCTGTTCCTCGTAGGTCCTCGGAAGAATAACACACAGACAAGTCCACCAAAGCTGCCTCTCTTAGTCTTCAAAAACTTTCATTATTTATCTCGAGTCAAGCTAATTATACTATATGATATGATATTGCAAAAATATGCCTCCATTATTATTCACAAGAAGTTACGTAGTACTTATTTCTATGCTAAGAAGTTTCCCCATGACATTTATAGTGTTGCCAGTCATTCTATTGTTAATTTATTTACAAAAACCATAAAGTTTACGTTGTCATTGGTTGGGACACCATTTAAACTGATGAATTCTTGGAATAGTCGAAACAGACACAGGTCAGGTCTATAAAGACATGTTATTACCTTAACGTATTGAAGTTACTGACTACTCACTTGTAAGTAAGTAGTTTCAAGCAAAACGAGATGACCAACACTTTCAAAAAGAAAAAAAAAACAACACTTGGTAATGAAACTTTACAGCCAAGAGTTCAGCGCACTGCATAGCTAATGTAACTTTAAGCTCTTCTGGGACCCATGACCAGACGGTATGAACAAAAAGCCCATTTCATAAAACTATGCACCCGACTGCGGCCCATAACAATAAATGAGCAAACCTCCAGAACCTGATACCTTGCCCGGATATACTTTTCACATGTCCTCTATCAACTCAAGTGAAGATTATTCTGTACATTGCTTTTTTTTTAAGCAAAAGTACCGAATCTATGTCAACTAAACGCGCATTCTAAATTCGCTTTGCAGAATCTACGTTTCGTAGCCTCTATACGCGTAGAGGAATTCGCAACTCTGCTACACACATACGCAGTCATGTAGCGACATAGAGGCTTCGATTGCACACTACCGTATTTTTACAGCGCTCGCCAGTCTGCCCCGTGCCGCCGATCGCGACGCTAGTGTCGTTAGGCGCCGCGTCATCGACACTTCGACTTCGCGAAAAAAGTTTTCGTCGAACGTACGTAATTTTAATCGGGACTTTCCTTTCAACCCGTATATTGTTGAATTGGAACAGTCTAATTAGAACCCGGCTAACGTGCTAAGTGACCTTCTAAAACCGGAATTCGTTATCCTCCGGAACGGGTTTAGTCTCGGACCCCGCCGTGCCAGGACTTTCGTGAAGTGCTAACTTGATTTTCTTAGTGGTGTGTTCAGTGTAAGTGACTGGATTCTACGCTTGACGGAAGGCCGGGCAGTCTCCCACAGTATACAGGTCGGCTTTCAAGTAAAAGTGCTGTTTAAAATTCTGTAAGTAATAAAATAATTAAATTCAGTTCAGAAATAAACGAAGATAACCAGTATTTCACACAAGCAACAGCCCTTGCACTTGTTAAAAAAACTGGTCTAAAATTTACGACCTAAGGCAACTTAAATCGGATCATGACTGTAAAAAATAAGTTGGTCGTGGAATAAACAATGATTTATCTATTTGGAGTAATCAGTAAATTATCTACCATCGACAAGTCATCTTACATTGGCCTTAATTCTCTATTTAAAAACATTTCGGTGTTTCAAATTTAGTATTCGGCAATAGATGTACATTAAATTTCGAACGTAAGTCTGTTGCGTGTCAGTGCACCTTTTCCGGATCTCTAAGTTTTAAAATGTTCTTTTTTTTCGGTTCATGTAATGTTTGCATACAGACTGCTTGGTTCAACCTCACAAATGTTTTGCATCAATCGAAAGTGCCATGTGTCTGTCAATCTATTTTAAACCGAACAGATGTGCAAAAACTCGTTGAAAAAACGACAATTGAGCGCTTTGTGCAAGCAAAAAACATTGCAGCGTTAAGTTTTTTTTTCTAGGCCAATTTTGCTCTCAATATAGTAATGTATTTTTGTTTATTTTTTAATAGTAGCGGAAATATTTATGATAACGCTGGCTTTCTGCTGATGTTTTGATAAACACTGTTACTAACTTTTTGTCGTTATTTCTTAAGAGTTTAAGACTAAAGACTAAAGAGGTATCAATTCTGTAATTTCGTCAGGTTCGTTGTCACAGGTCATAATGGCAAGGCCGGACACTACTGTAGACTTGAGAAATTCTGTCCTATTGTTATGAACTATGCAGCCATTTTTAATTGAAGTTTTGAAACTGTTTCTAATTGCTCTTAGGGTTGGGTTACTACTTATTAAGAAATGCACTAAAGTCGTTAATTTATACTTAAGAGTTTTTGAATAATTGAATGGACAAGGACGTTAAAATGATTAGATTTACCGATGTAATTTAAAATATTTTTTTTAAAATCTTTATTGATTACTCGAATAAAACAATGAATCAAGAAAAACTGTACTAAAATCACATCACTACTTACGCATGTTTTAAGATCTTTTTTTTATTGGTCTTCAAAAATTTACGTCTTAGCTATATTTATTGCCAAAACCAGTTTATATAGATATTTGCTAACAGGTGATAATAAATTTAGCACATACATAATACGTATACTTTTAAACTTAAATATTTGCGGCTAACATAACAATCTTAATATACGCGATGACAATGAAAAGAAAAAAAAACCAACAGGCCGAACCAGTCGTGCGTCACTTGGCTCAGTTGATCGAATTACAGAAAACAAAAAAGTAAATGTTATTTACACCGAATGAATGTGTTCGAAATTTAAACACGTATATTTGGAGTTTGAACCTCTTCAAGCCGTGTATCGTTTATAAGTATATTTTTTCATTACCTCTCTCATGTTTTTGACTTGTAATAAATCTATCACAGTCAAATGAAGACACGTTTATATGATTCTTCTTTCTTTGAAATTTACATTGGTCACCGAAGGAGTATGCAAGGGCATAGCATACGCCCACATATCAACGTAATAGCTTGAGCCTATGCCGTAGAAATGGATCGTCGCAGGTTGTGAGTATCAGCTGTTGAAATTTTCAAGCTGGCGCGCCGAGTAGGTCTGGAACATGGCTTGACGGCTGCCATGTTTCTGAAATCAGGACAAACAGTTTAACGTGAATTTCAAAGCATGGAACGCTCACAAATTAAATGTCACGAAGTGGTTACCCATCCAAGGACAGTCATAGCGTAACATTCATACTGCAGATTATTAAAGTAAGCACGAAAACTAAATGTAGGTACCTAAGTTTTCAGACTGTAAAATTTAGGAAGTAATAATATGAGAAATCACTTATTATTACGTTACAGCACTTTCTCATTGAATCCATAATTTTATAATGCATTTTCAATTTCTGCAAAAATACTAAACACTTATAATAAAAGTAGGTTGTAACAAAACATGCTACAGATTATCTAGGGCATTTGTTCTTTTTTTAATAATCGAATTAAAAAAGCACACTGTCATATTTCTTACTTGATGTATAATTGTGATTGTGGATTGACATCGATGTTCAAATTTTCGGAATACTTTCACATTATCTGTATTAAAATAATCATAATTATGTAGGATTTTAAACTCTTTCTAATACGGATTATTGTTATTTACGATTAATTAAAGATCACGAAGTATTTTGATTTCTGATACCTACAATAGGCATGTTTGCGCTGATAATCGGAATCGGAAAAAAATGGTACGGGAAAGACCCTGTAAAATGCAAAATTTTGCTTATTAAATACATACTAGATACATACAAACATACACATGGTCACGCTTTTATCCCCGAAGGGGTAGACAGAGGCATATTATATGCCCACATTTCACCTTTGTATAATTTGTCCCACGTAAAACGTGGTGAGCCGTATTGCCGTGTTTAAATGGACAGGCGCAGGTTGTGACTGCCTGCTGTTGAAATAAAGCCTTCAACTTAGCTTAACAACTGCCATTTTACTGGCAACCGGGACCAACGGCTTAACGTGCCTTCCGATACGTAGTTATGTATGTATGCATACTAGATATGTAGTTAATTATATTATTCATTAAAATGTTGATAGTATTGGACAGGTGCATTGTAGTACATAGCAATTTTTATGAAGGTACTTATACTTTTTTATGTTAACATAAAGTGTAAATAATTAAAATCACGGTTTTAATAGTGTTAGGAATCAAGGTGTTAAATGTTTGTTGTTCAATGTGGAATGTAATAAAAAAATAATTTGTATTAATTTTAGATAAAAGAAAAATAATCTGTGATGTGAATAAATGTGACATAAATTTGAAATCTTTACTGACGACTGGACACTAAGTTCTTAATGCCTAGTTTGATGATTACGTTGTCAATGTAGCAATTACATAAGTTTAATAAAATAATAAGATCAACAAATAAATCTTTTACACCCGACATCAATTCCATAACTGGACAGTGGTTTAATATTCTTCTTTGGGCATGAACCGTTGTAGAATCCAAATTCTGTAACGGTCATGTCCAAAGAAAACTTTAATATAGACTCCGTAGTCATGTTATTTTTATTGACTGATCACAAAACTTATCTTATTTTAAAAACATTAAAGGAACAAGCTGAGTTTGTCGAAGTTATTTGAACTTCCCTGATATTATCTAAATGCGAAAGTAGAACAGTCTAACTGTTTGTTAGGTACGTTTTTACGAGTGAACCACTGAACGAATTCTGACGAAACTTAGGACAGAGATAGGACTTTATCCCGGGTAGCAAGTTGCTGTGAGAAATGGGTAGGTACAAGAAAACAGCCGTAGGCATTATTCTAGTGGCTGATTAAAAACAGAGATAAACAATCAAAAGCGGACAATGGTATAAATACTAAAAGGAACTTCAAAGGTTTTATGTCACATTGATAATACAATGTATTATAGGTAGAGTGTTAAAAGCTGTTACAATAGATACGAGAATGCTGTAAGATTATCTCTTTTGTAACAAACACTGAAGTTATTCGATTTATTAATCTTATCTATTTGTTTCTTACATTCTTTTATTAGCTTGACCTGTAACGTAATCTTTTTGAACGCGATTTACGAGTATGTACTTAAAAATGGACTTTAACTAAAAAATGGACGTTGAAATTTTGCAAACATATCAGGCTTCGATGTGAATAAAAAATAAACGAAACGATCAATCGAAATAAATTAAGAAAAATAAATGATAGGTACTTAAACTTATAGAAAAATTATAATTGACACAAGCTCTAACTAAAAAAAATTAAAAATAATCACCATAACATTAAAAAACGAGGAGTCAGTAAAGTTACTGTGGTAGAGTGCTTTCAACAATTTATCACTACAATTATTATAGCTTTATCACGTATGTACATTATTTATATTTTTTTAAACATTTTTTGAACAGTGTTTAAAGGCTATTCGACTATAATTTTAATTTTAATGCTTTTTTTTGTCATAATATTTCTTCTTATTGCAAGTTGTATGAAATCTTCGTGTCCAAAAGATGTGCCACTTCCTTGTGTATTGTGTAGTTATGTAAATATGTATTTACATTCATAATTATTACATTCATTAGTGAGTCCAATTGAAGGCCGTTACCACCATACGAGTATTGTCGGTCTATTTCACAGAACGTGATTTGAATATGTAACCAGAGAGCCAGACAGTAAAGGCTTTTTTTATACCTAAAGATTGCCAAAAAAAAAGTTTTTGACATGACGTATGTTTCGCGGTGAGAAATATTATTTTTATAGCAATAATTTAATTTGTTAGCATTGAAAGACAAATTAATCATTAACTAAGATTTTACCCGACTACAGCAAAAACAATAAAGAACTTAGCAGAGAGCCTATTGCCGTGTTGAAACGGACAGGTATAAGTCTTGGCTGTATGTGTGTAAAATTTTCGAATCACCCCGTAAGCTTTTAACTTCGCATAACGATTTCCAAGTTAGTGACAGCCTTCTGAAAAAGAGCAAAGCTCCAAAATGTAAATATACCACAAACGGTGACCCATCTAAGGAGTCACTGTACCTAGCGTAAGATGGTTAGCGTAGTGATCATTAATGGACGTGGTTTTTGCATTCTTTTTTTGATATTTAACAACGCCCAGTATAGTAAACATATCGTGACGACGAGACAGTGAGTATTTTTTTAAAATCACGAATGTTTAAGTCGTAGGTATACAAACGAATAACGGTATTTGTACTGTTAGCAGTGAATAGCAACAATCGAAAATAAACTGTTAAATCCATGTCTGATGGCTTACAACGTGAGATACGATGAACAATCAAATTAAACTATCGAATTTGCAAACGTCAGTCTTTATTTATTTATCTATAGCTGACCCGGCAAATGCATGCACAGAGTGCACACACTTCAAATTCGAAATACAAATTGCAGAATCAAATGTCAAAGTGAAATGACACTTCATGTAAACGATTTTGCGGCAAAGAACGACGCGGCGACGATGCCGCGACGGTTAAATTGTTTAAAAAATTAAAATTTCGTGTTTTTCTAAAAAGCTTTTTCTATTTTAATAGAGTACTTACTAGTAATACTTTTAGACGCATTGATAAATGATAAAGATGCTCTGTAAATTATCAAAGTGTTATTGTAAGTGATCAGGGTGTTCTGTATGCTCATGGTGGTATATTACATACATACATACATATAGTCACGCCCTTATCCCCGAAGGGTTAGGCGGAGGCATAGTATATGCCCACATTTCACCGTATAGTTTTATGTCCCACGTAACAGGTGGTGAGCCTATTGCCGTGTTGAAATGGACAGGCGCAGGTTGCCGCGACCCACAGTTGACATTTTTCAAGCCGCCCATAAGGCCTTCCACTTGGCTTAACGATTGTAATTTTACTGAAAACCGGGTTTCATTTCAAGTTTTCCTTTTCTACGAAATGGATCCTTTAGCTAAATGGTTCATTAGTCGCCTCTTACGACACCCTCGGGATGTATAGGGGAGGCGACATTTTATACTCTTACCTGTTGCAACACGGGACCCCATCGCCACACGTGGCTGGTATGTTATAGCATAGCCTATTTCCATCCCTTCAAACTATTTTTGCTTAAGCACGTTTGGCTTAAACACATCTAAAGTTGCAAACGTGCATAGGCTACGGTAAAGACACAGTATATATATGTTGTTTAACCAGTATTGTAGCTCCCTACAAACGGACGAAGCGCAAGCTATACCTACGATTCTTGTTTACGGCAGGCCTTTCAGCACGCAAGCAGCGTCCGCAGTCGCGATTGTGCCGAGTAGACGAATGGACGGTGGGTTGTTTTTTAAATAGTAACCGCGCGTGTTTTATTTACTAAAAATATTTAATATGACAACTAAAGTCTATTGTGCTTGTTTTGGTTGCATGAATTCGTCAATAACGCACCCAGAGATAACGTTTTTTAGATTACCTGGAAACTCCGAAAGGTAAAACTATAAATTGATTTTACTTAAGTACTAATTGGTACTATACTACTAGTTGACTAAAGTTAAACAAAGTGATTGACACGAGTGAACTAGGTAGTTACATGAAGTAGGTATGTTTGTGTTTAAAACTACACTTGTGCTTGCTCAGTCAGTGAACGGTGCGATCCAATATAGTACAATATCCAAAAAAAAACTATTTCAGAACTCTAGTACGTGTAGGTAGTACATTTAGTTCCGTTGTCAGTTCGTAGTTATTTAATTGAGAGCAATGATTTAGGTATGTTTCAAGAGTATTCATTTCTTTGTGGATGACCGGTGTTACAGTACACTTAGCACCGTATGACTTTGATTGACAGCATTTTTGTTACCTTTGATTTTTATTACACGCATAGATACAAATATGAACTTCCAAAACTTAACACAACTTGACAATGTACGAAAAGTACTAGTGTACTAGAGACTGACTAGTACTTTCAAATCGAAAAATAGTTTTAATTTTGTAAATCAAAAATTTAACGCAATGATTATAAAGACTAGAATTCCGTGATTCTATCACTGACGAAACATGTGATGAGCCGTCTACGCCGCTTACTCGTTTTCAAATTTCTATACCCGTCTCACTCTATCGTTAGTAGATAACGGGCGCTGCGCCGCCACGCCGCCGCCAGCCGTTGCGGGGATATTATATTATTACTCACAAAGTATTTTTTTTTTAAATAAAAAAGGTACATTTTTACTCGAAATGAAAGCCGGTTGTCAGTAAACGAAAATCCTTAATACAAATTGAAGGCCTTGTGGGCGGATTGAAAAAAATCAACTGCATTAGGCTCACTATCTATAACGCGTACGTAAAACTATAAGGTAAAATTTCGGCGTATACTATGCCTCTGCCTACACCTTCAGGGATAAAGGCGTGACTATATGAATGTATGTATGTACATATTCACAATCGTAACACTAAATAGAAAGTCAAAGTAGGCACATATTAATAAAATGCTGTAGGTGGGCAGCCCTATCGCATGCTTACGTACCGCGCGGCTGTAGGCATTTATTTCTAAAATCCGGCCGAGTCAAACTACAGTATACAGTGGTAAAGACTTTCGTTTGGGTTGGTCGTATTTCAAAAAAAGTCACATCAAGCTATGTCAAATAAGGCGACTTCTATTTCTTTATTAAATTAGTGCGCACAATTATAATGTTCGCACGATCTGATCAAATCATTTGCCCAAACAAGATCGACAGTCGAAGGATGGTTTTTACCCACTTACGGTGTCGAAATTCAAACTGCGAGTGGGTCTGATCCGACCCTCTAATCGTTATGTCATAGTTTCACTATATATGGCACAATTCCGTTCTGGGTTAATTAATAGGTAAGTACTAACTAAAAGTAACACTTCATTAATACTAACTTTATTAAGTAGACAAGTGCGTTTATACAATAGGCACTTGTCTACAAGTGCACTCGGCCATGTATGACATGATCACATGAGATACAAAATGGAGTTGATTTTAGGTCAGGTGATCCTTCTGTGTGAATGACTGCTTTGTGCGTCTAGAGATCGAAATGTATGGTTGCGAATCACGAGGTCGCTGGTTCGATTCCCACCGGAGACAAAAAAATGTGTGATTCGTAAATGTTTGTTTCTAGTGAGTGTTTCTGAGGATAATAAGTATGTATTTAAAGAGTAGGTATATCAGTATTAATATCCGTGATCTGATACCCATAACACAAGCAGGTTAGTCCCAGCCCTAGCTTACTTTGGGATCAGATAGCGTTGTGTAAAAATGTCCGTGAATATTTATTTATTTATCTATCTAAACTTGCTATGTGGCTCTTCAATAGGATTTTATATGAATACTAGCCGATGTCACGAGGTTTAATTCACGTAGTTCCGTTACCGAGGGAATGTTGGACTAAAATAATAGAACAAGAGCATCCCAACAGTTTTTTTTAATCCGCTTATTGGCCACAAAGGCTATTCAATGACAAACGAACAGGCATTTAATCAAATCTTTTTTCTCTAAATTATTATTTTTATAGTTAGCACAAATAAATAGCTGACGTTCGCGTGATAGAATAGCAAACATACTTACACACATGCATACTTACAAATTAATGCATTTATGGCACAGGTATCTATTACGAAAAAAATAGGAAAAGCCTTGATAGATTCGATGCGGTGTTATTTATCATGATATTGTCTATGATAAGTGTCATCTCAAGATGAGAGCGATTGATAAAAGTATATCGATAGTTTTATCATGTCGATACATAGGTTTGAGTGATAAGGATATGTAGATAAAGCCGCTATCTGGCGTAGTAGGCGCGTGAATTGAAGTGAATGAAATAGATCAAATAGATTATTATATGTTACTAATATTATAAATGTGAAAGTTTGTGAAGATATTTGGATGTTAGTTACTCAATCACACTCTGACGGCTGAAAAGAGCCGGCTAACTTTTTGTACAAGGGATAGATTATGGCCTAAATTCCAGATTATTCGTGTATCAAATGTCATCAACCAGATTCTGGAATAACTTATAGGCTACTTTTTATTCCGCGAATATGTTTTTATGAGAAGCGGGAACTGGGCGAAGCTGCAAGTAATGACTAAATTATTTGCGGCTCAAAAGTTCAACTATACCGGGCGTTTATATCAATCACAAAGTTCTACAGTTCTCTGATGTAGTCAAGGCTAGTGCTTTTCTGAAACCTGTATGTAAATCAAAAACAATAAATAAGGTAAAGTCGACATAAACAATTTCCAGTCGCGCTTTAATTTTGATTTCCGTTTCTTCAACTCATGCAATGGCACGTTCTAATAGTCATAAAAATTTGTCATTTTGTAATCATACAGATAGATCTTGGTTATAAGTAAGCATGTAGAAATCTTCCAAGGCTGCTACGGACAAAATCGGCAGCTTTATTATTTAATTCGCAGAAATGCAACGAATACTAACTAAAACAGTTCTCAGTAAACGCTGAACGATATTATTTAAATAAGCATGTCCTAACTACATAACTTAAACACGAAACGACCGGTGGCTATCGAAGCGAACGCCTCTCACCAAACCAAAAGCGATACCGATCCTTCAACTTTATGATATTGCACACGAATGGATATTTCTTATGTTTGAATTACTATTACGTATACTAGTATACATCGATTACACTCAACACAGGTCATGGACATGGGAATAGCAAACAATGCTTCTGTTAGCACTGATATAGATGGAGCCACTTTCGGTAAAACATCAAATTTTAAACCTTGCAACACCAATGTTGCAATAATCGTTTGTCTAATAAACATCTATTAAGAATGGTGCACGGAGATCAAATATACGGCCTTGTTCGTACTTGTCAAGTTGCGAAATGTTGTCAACTTTATTATAGCTTATTATTTCGTTGCAGGGCTTGTGTATAGTCAAATTATCTGTAATACCTTGACACACGTTGTCTTCAGTGCGTGTGATGTTCGTAGATTATGAATAACTAGCTGATGCAGCCAGCTTTGTTGAGTTTTCCATACTCGTTTCCTTAAGAAAAGGAACTGAAAGAGACAAAAACCATCTTGTATAGATTGAAATAAATAGAAAATTTGAACCAAATCGATGCAGAACAATTCGAGATTTTGAAACTCACTTAAAATGTTTGTATACTGAATAATATAGATATCCGTTAACGATTTAATCTTTTAACAGTTTCATTCGTAAACCACTTCATTGGCTGCAAACGCAACTAATTCAAATATTGTTATCATTAAATCATCAACTACAATGAAAAAATATCAGCAATTTAATCAATTTATCTAACTCAGAACATATGTAATTTATTTTATATGCTTAAGACGTGCAGAAGATATAATATTAAGATTATTTTCTGCACCTGTGGCCTTCGTTGCATCATTTGTGGCCCCTGTTTAAATAGCTAGTAAATATTGGTTTGCACACATCTGTTTAAGGACTATTGAAGTAGGTGGAATATGTTTAGTGTTATTACGATTTTGAAGAATTATGTCGAGGTCTGTGTTGTGCAATATGATCGATGGTCCTGCCTTCTCAAGGTTCTGTGTGTTCTGTGTTATTTTCAATCTGGCCAGTGAAAGTGTTTGATTGATTTACGTCTTGTCATTGCTTCTTATATACGCGCACTTGTGTTTATAGAAAGCTTTCATTATTACTATCATCGTATAATGTCTTTGTATATTTATAGGTTATTTGAGATATTGTTAAGTATCTTTATTATATCACAAAGTTATTTTATTGTTAAAAACAAATATTTTAAAACATTATCAATGTTTATTCATAAATGGAACTTGACTTCTGCTAAAGCGTGAGATTGTTGCTTCCTGGTGAATATGAAATTAAATATTAATAAACATTTTTGTGACATTCTGACACAACGACATACTAAACTAATTGGCAACTGATATACAACTGATAAGCACACATATATTTGTACAATATTATAAAAAACCCAACTCCAAAACAAAATTTTGTCGATTACAACCCACCACACATCATCAACCCGGATCAGGTGCACCACAGAGGCATCAATAGAAGTGGACCACTCTTGCGGATTTAATTTCTTCTCCAAGTAAGTAATAGTACATCTCAACATTAAATTATTAATCGTCGTGCTTAATTAGTTTCTTAACAAAATGGCTTCTCATTGATGTCAGTGGTACAATACAATTGCTTGTTGACCCGACAAATCGATACAATCTCACACCTTTTCATTCAATTAAGATCAGGGTAATGATAATGACTTGCAGACCTTAATTAAAGGCTGCATTTGCTACTAATTGTAAATGCACTTCTGTGCCATTGTTCCAAATAGTGGGTAGGAGTACAATTATTCGGTTTTCCGTTTGGTTCTCGGTTAGCACCTCCCTGACCGAGATTTGTGAAGAAGGTCACTAAGGGCCTCTGTAATTCTAACTGCAAACGTTTGGTCAGTCTTGCACTGGTTGGTGCATTAGGTAAGATTCAATATTTACGTTTAGTTTCCTGAAACTTTAGGATCTAAATACAGACAGATTGTACTGTGATTTCTAATATCCCCTCAATAGATTTTTATGAAAAGCGTCTTTTATGTTTTCCTTTATTTATTTGCAACGCCATGAAATTATAAGACGAGTCGAGACCCTTATACTTTCTGCCGCTTCCGCTGCTGCGATTTGGCTCAAAAAGCGCAGCCACATGGACGGTGGCAAGAGCACAGCGAATGATATCGTAAAGCGCAGCAAAAAAAAAGTAAACTTAAGCGATCTTATCCTTATTAAACTTTTTTGACCGACTGTACGTAGAATGTATTTGCAATAATAATCGAGAGAAAGATCATCGCAGAACTGCTCATGGTACCGATATTGTGAAAGCTTCAACCGCTAATATAAATAACAATAACATCAAAAGCACCGATGATATAAGAAGAAAGCGGTACCTATCTCTGTCAAAGAAACAATATATCTAACATGCTCGTGACATTACTCTCTGTCTTCAGTAATTTCTAATGTCCTTTTAAGGCAAGTTCAAGGGAAAAAAAAAGATTTATATAAAGACACTAATGATAGTCATAGAAGAAATATATTTGGACAACTGCAATTAAGCCGATGGCAAAGTTACCAAATTTGTAATATCTGGGTAAGTGGAGCGAACGAAGTTCTTTGTAAAGCTAAATATAGAGGTTTTTATGGTTGTCTCATGTTTGATGAGAATGGACAATAGGCATATAGAATGAGTTACATACTATCTATTCATCTTAAAGCATCTATATCATTGGACAACATTTTGGAAAGATATTTATATGTAGTAAGTAACTTGCCCGTTTGTAAAAATGCGGTTACTGGTAGGGCCAAAAGGTACCAAGATGCCAAGGTATTTTTCAAAATTCATCAATATTTATTTTTATTTTATCGAAAATTATAGCAAGGTTAAGTAGAAAATCGAATCACTGTTGTATTGATTGACTGATTTGAATATCATTACAGGAATTTGCGCTGGAACCTAAATCCTCGGATATTAAGTATACCATTTTACAGGTCTCCTCTCACTTATCCTTAAGCTTTATAGATGGTCATAAAAGAAAGCTCTTCTCCAAGTCAGTTACTTTAATTGTTTTCATCCACTTTACACGTTCTCGGAACAATAGCTAAATTAACAACCTATCATCGAATTAATTTATGAATAGATTCATTACCCACCTACAGTGTCGCTTATTTTAATGTTAATGTGGCGATTTCTAAAAGCACTCTCAAATTGACTTTAAATACGTCTATTGACTTTAGCGAAATCATTGTCTTAAAATCTATGTGTTTAAATTGTTAACCCTTGCCTTCTTGATAGCAGTTCATTTCGGTAGTCTCATAAAACTATTACCATATCGCTATCAACTTATTGCTATCTAATAACATGTAACTAAAGATATGTGCTAAGTTGCAAGTGCAGCGACACGTGAGTAGGTACTGTTGTCACTTTTAAATTGATGCACCTGAATACAATGTTCAACCGTTTGAATCAGTACAAAAATAAGCTGTGATTATATCAGCGATCCTCTACTTGCAGGTCAGTCCAGAGCTTCCGAAAGATTCACAGTTTGTGCGATCGGAGTAATTGTACCCCAAAATGATGCCCACGCCTACTTAGATACCTCTATCGATTGTCGGCAGCGCGATAATGACGTTGTGTTGCAAACATCTATAGGCTGTAGTGACAAATTTCGATCAGATGTCCCGTATGATTTTCTGCCAGTCAATACTTATCCTGTTACGTTATTTACAATATCATTGATGTATTGTATGTAGTTAAACATCAAAATACCAAACAGTTTTCTTCAACCGGAACCACCATTGACGTTTTTAGTAACGTGAACAATAATTTGTTTTAATAAAAAGTAAAATATCTTTATTGCTATTATTCAACGAACACATTTCTCTTAAAGCCATTCTACTTCGAGAAAACTTGATCAATGCTCCAAACTTGTATTCGGCAGCTGCACTACCTATTTTTAGGTTACCCAAACACACTTAACAACCAACACTGTTTACAACTACCACTTAAAATTTGAACCATCCAGGCTTGTTTTAATTAGACAAGTCGATTACTCAAACGGACATTAATACGAAAAAGGTATACGATAACACATTACAATTGAATCAACACTTCTGTTCACGATATTATTACAAAATTCTATTTATATCTGTGTTATTGAGTTTGGGGTTTCGTAAGATTTGTAATATAATTAGCTAGCTTTCTATAATGTAGCCTACACTAGGAATGCTTTGGGTGCATGAGTGCAGTGCGAGGTCTTTAACCCCATACCATTCTCTCCTGTAGTTTTTGTACATTCTGACCGTGAGGATGTCTTTCATGCGGAATTCCGGATTCTGGTCATGAGGCTACAAGAAGGAGATCTCTGTACAAACCCTTCTGGTCAGGGTCAAACAGTCAGACCACCATCACCGTCCCAAAATGATTGGTGGTGGGTTGGTGGCCTATGTGATTAGACTAAAGGTTTTGACATGGTTTTACTTCCTAATTCCTTTTGCTCTTTGTATACTAGCGTATACTTTATTTTCAGAGTGAGAGATAGATCAGTTATAGAGAAAACGGTAAAGTATCTATAGAAATTTATAATTATATTTCGAATTTATTCTTAGGTTAAGATATTCAACTCACGTGACATTGATTATAATATAAATTAAAAATAGAGAAAAACCGATAACTTTAGGATAAAATATTGCTATAAAAACCTAAAGGAAGGTATTAGTTAAGTCATCAGACACGTAACCGTCAAAAGAGAAAACAAATCGGATTCACTTTCATTTTTGGCTTGTCGTTTCAATATCAAGGTCGTTAGAATTAGCATTGTGACTTGTAGTTGCAATCGCTGCGTTTAGATTTTAATACCTGTTATTGACAATTTACTGACCAAAAAGTTTATTGTTAGAATCATTGTTCTTATTGTTGACATTGTCTAATATGGAGCTCAGCCTGTGTGTCCAAATTATTTTTTTATGAAATTCTACATAAATAATTTTGTTATAGTCATGACATTATCTCCGAAGGGGTAGGCAGGAGCATACTATACACCCACATTTCACCTTCTTAGTTTTTTACGGCACGCAAATGGAAATGTACCTAACTAAGTGATCACCCATCTGAGGATCAGGCACTGCAAAAGTTGCTCACTGCAGTGATCGTTTACAGACACCGACTACGTACCCACTTTACAGAACACTAATTATATTATCGACGAGTGCTAATTATTTGTATCGACGACTACACATTTGCACTGTTAAGCGATTTGAGAAAAGAGTAGGCGCGTCTTCGTGAATGACACTATCTATAAATATGTACACGTCTACATTGTTAACATGGATATCTATTTGGATATTATTCGAACAGATATTAAGCTACGCATGAACAGTCTTATTCTTATTATCATCGGACCATATTATCTTAAAGTGAAGTCCGGAACATACTACAGTCTCGATAATCTATGTTCTGATTAAATCTCTTATGGCAATGACGACGCATTGTATCGAGATATCACCATTAGTTCCACTCGGATATGCCACAGGCGACACTACTAATGCCCTTTCCCTTTCTCCGTTGTCTACCACTTCTGTCTAATCCATTGCTTCAATTGCACGTGTATCTACAACTTCTATTACTTTGAATACGTAATGTATATCAAGTTTTATGTATAGAATTGTTTTATTATCGTTTGTTTTCACATGTTATTTGGTGACTGAGTTGAAAATTGATTACGGCGGATATGTAAACGCAAAAGTATGTGCTTTCAACTGTCAAGTGTAACTGATCTTGCATCAAGCAGTTATATTCGAGTAAGTCGTGAATGAGCATTGTTTTCTATCTATTGTTACATCACGACGTTTATGTGAAGGTTGATAGTTTTTATCTCAGGGAAATGTTGATTGAGCTTTTGATAGCGAAGCGGTGCTCGCTACTTCGTAAGCGGAAATGTGACATCAAATGATTTAAGTTTTATAAGCGATAAATATTTATAGAAGTATAATACCTATGATGTTAGATTATTTAACTTGTATTATTTTAATCTCGAATATAGATTGATTTGACCTCTTGAGTTTTCTAAAGAAAAAGTGGTATGGTTTAGATTATTTGCTAACCTATTGAACAGAAATGAACTTTGGCCTGGTATGTTTTGTAAAAACGGTTTGCTAGAGGTAGTGGTAAGCAAGAAATGCTACTTACATACACCCACACAAAATTTACTTAATTCCTTCATACAAGTCATCCAATAATATCTAGGCACAATCAGTTTCAACAAGCTCGTAAAATAAGATTATGTGTTACTAGGTTTAGTGTCAGAATATGGTCAATTTCTTTGGCTTTTGTGTTAACAAGGTCGTAAATACACCATGGAGCCTAACGAGGGTAGGCTGTATTGCCTAGCGTGGGTCTCAGTGCGTCGTAATGTCCAAGGTATATTTTACATCGTTAGCCTTTATTATAAACTGCTATAACATTGTTTTATAGTTATTTTAGTGTTTGTTTTGTTTCATCATTATCACCTGAGTGTTTTGCCCTATACTATTAGAAAGTCATGTTTTTAAATCAACTGATTAGTACGATTCTATATCCAGATTCTCCCTGTTTAACCATAGAAACTTGGGACCGTCTGCCAGCGCACCTGGGTTCTTCAAGAGGAACGTGACACTGCCAATTATCTTGTGGACTGTGAGAGTGGTCTCCAATTCGCTAGATAACGACCTGATCTTCTATTGCGTCGCTATCATTTTCGTGAGCTAAACATTATTATATCGCTTTCACTCTCTGTTTTGTCATCATTTTTAAATAGATAGTAGCGGACTGCCTGCTGTTCCATATTAAATATATCTATCCCATAGAAGCCTCATAATCAAGTCTTCTCGACTCTGATCTCTTCAACACGCCTATTACAGTCCGTCTCTAGTCACTAATGAATCTGAGTTCAAACGCTGGAGCGATTTGGATTGGATGAAACATGAAGCAGCATTTACATGAGGAAGTGTCTTTTAAACTATGCAAAAACACGTGTTTAACTAACAGTGAAAGTATATTATCCATACAGATAAATTTACATACATACATATAATCACAGTCTCCCATCGGGATAAGCAGAGACTGTAGGTTTCCACATGCTACGATCCTGGCATACAGCTTTTGCTTCTTCTACTTTCATAACTGTTTCTCGCCGGATAAGGATACCCTACAGATAAAATTAATGTTACTTATTATGTGTAGGATTTATAACTAAGGCATCTAACTGTAGTACAGATGAATACAAAACCGTACGTTAAAATCTTTGTATTACGTCACATTTCGTTTACATCGTCGAAATATAATTCAATGCCCACTTCAGTAATTCTTCCAAAAGATTTAATTTTAACAAAATCCGTCTCTCAGTTATAAATACTTTCTGTAATATCGTAGGAAAAGTAACTTTAAGCCAATTAGAGCTACCGTTCAAGTGACTGTCACTCAATAGTTTAATTTCTGACACACCAAGACGAATGATCGCATCGACGGAACACTTTCATTTTATTTCAATGAATAGAAGCTGTTATAAGACGACTGGTCCAAGTGATTATTTGATATGTTCGAAGTAAGAGTGATAGAATGTTTATCTATACTAATATTATAAAGAGGAAAGAAATTTGTTTTTTTGTTTGTTTGTAACGAATAGGCTCCGGAACTATTGGACCGATTTGAAAAATTCTTTCACTGTTGGGAAGCTACACTCTTTGCGGTGAACATAAGCTATATTTTATTCCCGTATTCCCACGGGAACGGGAACTACGCGGGTGAAACCGCGTGACGTCCGCTAGTACTAAGTAAACAGAAAAAATGGGACCAGGTTTTGTGAAAAAAAAAGCCACGACATTATTTGATTTAGTGTTACCACACAATTACGAAGTGCATGTAACCTTGTTATTTATGTGTTTTGTAAATGATCACTATGTTAAGCTTCTAACGCTATTGTTAGTTTTGAGATGGGTTGGTGGCGTGAGCGATTTCGTACATCGGGAGATACGACTGGTGTTGCAAACGTCGTTGATAGGCTATTATAACGTTTCGATCAGATGGGCCCAGACTTATTCTTTTTTTAAAGCGTTGAGATAATCTGGTAACGGGAAAACTTGAGCATTATACTAACACTGCATGTAACTAATATGCTTTTTTTTTGTTTTTTTTCTTTAACGTGAAGGAAAAATCCTCATGGATGTTATGCTGGACTCCTACCGACTAAAAAACCTCCAACAGCCTATGGTTGGGAGTCCCGGGTAAGCCCTCGGAAGGATGTCCCAGGACTCCCCCAACAGAACTAATATGCTTTATTGGTTTTCTGTATTTTCAATATATCAGATGTATCACTTTATAGATGAAAGATTTTTTTTGTTAACTGTACATTTTGTAAGAACTGAACAACTGTGCAGTGTGCTCAATACCTAAACTCTGTTATAAAGTGTGTTGAATGAAATCTTTACACCGGAAACGTGCTTAAGTATATGAATTTTATTTCTCTATTAGTTAATGCCCGTGACTCCGTCCGAGTGATAAAGCTTTCCCGTACCCGTTTTGCAGTGTTCTGGGACATCCTTCCGAGGGCTTCCCCGGGGCTCCCAACCACAGGCTGTTGGGCGTGACGTGAGGTTTTTTAGTCGGTAGGAGTCCGGCATAACATCCCTGAGGATTTTCCCTCACGTTAAAGAAAAACCCGTTTCGCAGTGGAACTTGCTCCCGTGTTAAGAAGTTATTCTCGCCATTCTTACCAATCTTACTGCAAATAGTGCAAACTGACTGTCAGCCGAGTCTCTCTGTCGAAGGTTAAGAGATCAGAAGGCAGTCAGTTCCAGCAATATCGACATTATTCAAATCACATCTGTCTCCAGCTGTCAATCTTTTTTTTTTTTTTTCCTTATATCTTGGACTTTCTCGGCTTGAGAGTATGCCAATGTCAAGTCAATTATATATCGAAAATATCAATCCTTTTCATGTTGAGAATCTTGCAAATAGCAGTGTAAGTGTAATATATCTTTTTCTTAATAATTATTTTTATTATCAGCGTATTCATGTATGTTCCAGTTTGGACAAATTTTGTACTCAAGTAAAGCGGTGGTACTTTACTAAGAGTTGTCTTTGGAGTTTGGTGGTACAAAAAAGTCGCGTATCACTTCGTTTTATCACTTTCCAACACTTGTGCACGTTGTTGAAACTTTTATGTTTAAGAATCCACCATTATTAAACATAAATACTCATAAATATACTAATTTTGAAAAATTACAACACGGAATAATGTACGAGTCCTTTCGTGTTCGCGCCAAAACTCAGCTGTCAATCTTAGTGCATAACGGATACAATTTTGACATAACGCTTTAATGAAAATGTTTTTTTTTTTTTTATCAACACGTGTATGCATTTAGTCAAACATAGAGTTAAAAACATACACCGCCTGTACGGTATGATAAAGTGATAACTCGATGAAAACAACTCGATGTAAAGATTTATCGAGGAATCTAAGACTGTAACACTAAAGTAGGTCGCATCCATATCGTATTGCATACATGCTATGCGTTTATTGGCTTTGATATCACTTAAGGGTAATAAATATTGTGGGGCATTGTACACAACGACGCCATCGTGTCCAAATTTAGCTAATATTATGACTTTCAAGACAACCAATATTTGTGTGATCTACAAGTGTTTAATTTAGTTTCACAGTTTGGGTGTATAATGTGTTGTGTATGTATTTAGAAAGGTTTTTTTTAAGGAATTGGACATCGGTTGAGAGCTAAGACAGGAGACTCTCACTCGGGATCATATCTGGTGCAAAGGTTGGCCATCGCTATCCAGCGTGGCAATGCCGCCAGTGTAATGGGCATCTTTGCATCGGATACGGTAAGGAGCGAGTTATATAATTAGTAGGTATTAGTTTTAGTTTAAGTAAATGACATGTAAAATGATATAAATTTAATTAATAAATTTAGAAATATATCAGTATCCTTATCCGTTGTCAAATCCACATAGCTTAAGCTTATATTAGTCTATTTTATTGCTAGATGGTGTTGTGTGTGAATGCCTCACAATATTTATTATCTTAGTATACAGTCAATCAGGTCCTCGATGAAGGACGTTATTACATATTCCAATACATAACTATTATAACCTGCCATCGTTCAGGTGTAGATAATCTATTCGTGTCATGTATAATCGATCCATGTTTGATATCTAATATAGTTAAATTAACATTACAAACTGTATGACAGCTATCAACATCATCTCCTTTCAGTGCATATTAATACTATACTAATTAAAATGAAACGGCAAAATTTGTTCGTTTCAACGTGTGTGCTGATAAAGTAGTATCTGCCTAGTTCGAATCCTATAAACGTTGTAACGTTGGATTGCGTTGGATAGTCCACTTTCTGCAGAGGACCGATCACAATGAAACGTAGAAAAATGTCAACAAATTAGACAGATTTCGAATTCATTCAAATTAGGCGTCGAAGAATGTCACAACGAGTATACTGTTGTGAGGATACCCCTAAGATACTTTCCAGTCTGTCTTCAAAAACGACTCAGCGATTTAATGTAGGAAAACTACAATTTTTTATTGAAAATGCATAGACCAGACAAGACAATATTACGGTAACTTTTTTCTCTTCAGTATTGTCTTAATGACTTTTGACATTGTGAATGTCAAAAGTCATGTAGACATAATTTGAATGTAATGTAATTATTAGCAGTAGCATCTACTATAGAAATGATAGCTTTTAAACACGGGGCGCAAGCTTTCGCTCCATATAAGCGACGAATAATCGCTTAGCTTGTATACGTTGTGTTTCTCTAAAGTAACTACGATATTAGGATGACAAGTTTATTACTCATTTGTAGCTTAAATAATGTTTATGTTATTAGTTTTATTGGTTGTTGCCATGTTAATATGATAAATATAATTTATTTTGATTTGCTTACAGCATAATATATGTAGTGTTGTAGGTAGTTTCGGACGGTTGGCATCGTGGAGAATAACATGAGTGTGGTTGGCTTCACTGCGATTAATTTAGGACGAGCTAAGGATCTGGGGCCATCGTTCTAGTGACGATTTAGTGGGTAGATGTGATATCAATCTCTACTGCATGGGTCAAAAAACATTTCGTCCGCGCCGGTAGCCCAAATCTGAAGGTAATTATGATACTTTTTTCCGAGGGGTTTCCCGTACAGTTAGAGGAGTAGTAGGGACCGAGTAGTTTTAGTTACTTTAAGTCCGGCGAGACATCCGTAAGGATTTGCACTTGTTGAAAAAAAAGGTACAAAATAACTAATTAGACCTACTTATGGTAAGTTAATAGTGGAACATAGTTTGTATGACTGATGCGTGTACGACATCCAAAGCTCTCAATTAGCAATCTCAGGTCCGCTATTGTTCATAATATTCACGGTCATCTCACACAACGCTATCTGATCCCAAAGTAAGCTAGGAATAACCTGCTTGTGTTATGGGTATCAGACCACGGATATTAATACTTATATACTTTTAAATACATACATATTATACATAGAAACACCCAGACTCTTGAGACAAACATTTATGGGTTACACAAATATTTGTCTCCGGTGGGAATCGAACCCACGACCTCCAGCGCCGCAGGCGGTATCACTACCGACTGCGCCACAGAGGCAGTCACAATGAATCCCTCTTTATTGTAGAACAAAAATTATTTACTTACTCACTGACCTGGGTGCGTGGACTCCCCCCATAGGTATGGGGGCTTCTACTCTACTTACTATAGCGGGGTACCTATTGGAGATTGGCGCTTTCACGGCGACACTACCGCGAGTTTAGTCATAATAAACGGCAATAGGAAATACGCTTACCAAGTTATTAAAATGAATACCTAACACATTGCCTATAACATTGTTATAGGCATGCCGGATTATACACATTGCCTATAACATTGTTATAGGCAATGTGTATAATCCGGCATTGTATACATTGCCTAAAACGTTCAGGCAATGTGTATAATACGATTTATTTCATACATTGACTAGGTATAGTATGAAATGCCCGAAGCGCATCAGGCAATGTGTATAATGAATGGACAGATTCGACGACAGAATCGTTAACCAGATAAGAACTAGTCGAGAAAACAAAAAAAAAATACCCACGAAGGGTAAGGCGAGAGCTCCGCTCCGCTTCGCTCCCGCCTTAGCCTTCTAACCTAACCCATCCGAGTCGGGGTGTTAGTGTAAAATTCTGTTCCCGTTTTTGCTTCCTAAGTGGTAATAATAGAACACATGTCTTATCAGCACTGTCTGCTGTTGGAAGTTGAAATTAGGAGTAGCTCTCAAAAGATTAGTACTAAATCATAGAGAAGAAAAATAGATTACACACATTACCTATGCTTCGACCGGCATTCTATACAATGTCTAGGTATTCTATACATTTCCTAGGCAAAGTGTAAAATAGTTTAAACATTTAATATCATTTCATACATTGTCTGAACGACCCCGTCATTCTATACAATGCCTAGGTATTGTATAGAATGCCTGCATTATACACGTTGCCTATCAATACATATAATAAAATCGTAACAGGTCGCTGTCTGTACATGGAAGATAAATAAGAAAAAATATTATAGGGGGGCTTTATGAACGCAATAGAACCCAAAACAATGATTTTTAGAATTTTTGTCTGTTTGTCTGTATGTCTGTATGTCTGTATGTCTGTATATCTGTTTGTCTGTACGGTTGTGCACGCTAATCTCAGTAACCGCTCAACCGATTGCAATGCGGTTTTTTTTATTGTGTTGAGGTTTGCTCCAGTTAACATTTAGCGTTTGTTTTATGTAAATCGGTTTAGAAATAAAAGAGTTATAACACTTTTAAGAATCAGGTATTTTGAAAATTTTAATTGTAGGGGTTTCTTTGAATGTGAGTGAACCTAAACTGGCGTGTTGGCTTAATCATAAAAGAGCTTAATGATTAAGACTATTTTTAAACAATTCAGTACGCGCCGAAGGCGTGGACTGAATTGTTTTAAAATAGACTTAATCATTAAGCTCTTTTATGATTAAGCAAACAGGGCAGTTTCAGACGCTGCTTGATGACTCTGATGAAGAAATACCCTTCCTTTCATACACCTTATGTGACGTAAACGAAGTTGCGGGCTCAGCTAGTAACATATATAAAGTGTAGATGAGAGAGTTGAATACAAATCATTTGTATGAAGTTTCCGTTCTGTGATAGAGATTCTAGTCTTGAAAAAGCAGATTGATCTCCTAATAAAAATTAAATGGAAAATCCTACATGGATGATATGCTGGACTCCTACACTGACTATAAATCACACGTATCCCACCTAACAGCCTACGGTTGGGAACCCTGGGGTGAGCCCTCGGAAGGATACTCCGGTACTTTTTATATATTTTTCATTTATAATGTTGATTGATACCACTTGATGGAGCTTGCAACACATCAATACAGTTTAGTGTTAGAACTACAACCTTTTTACTATCGACATACAGCATCGTCAAACTTACCAGTACGGCAAGTCCGCAAGAAATAAACTATTACATAAAGAAACTGTGTAATTGAGAACAAAGTCGTTTACAAATCCATTCACATACCTACATAATATCTATCTCAAGAGTAGGATCGTAGCTTTCCTTCAAACTTCAGTGTTTCTATAGGAAACTAAAGTTTTATGAGTGGTCTAAGTTACGAGAGAACCAAGAAACAATTTTCACTTATTTTCAGATTTTGATTGATCACATAAAGATATTGTTTTGAAAACCTCTCTACTTACGAGTAAAACATGGACTCTTTTACCACTATAGTTATTATTATTATATTTTGATGAAACGCTCGTGGCCCCGTGGACTCAGTGTTCTGTAAACGATCACTGCAGTAAGCAACTTTCACTATGGCCGGTCCATGGATGGGTGACCATCCATGTGATCACTTTGTGACATTTATTTGAGCGTTTCCGTGCTTCGGAAGGCACGTTAAGCCGTTGGTCCCGGTTGCCAGTAAAATGGCAGTCGTTAAGCCAAGTTGAAGGCTTTATTTCAACAGCAGGCAGTCACAACCTGCGCCTGTCCATTTAAACACGGCAATACGGCTTACAACGTATTACGTGGGACAAATTATAACAAAGGTGAAATGTGGGTTTATAATATGCCTCTGCCAACCCCTTCGGGGATAAAGGCGTGATGATGAACATTGATGCATTAGCAGATCTTGGATCTGATGCGTGCACTAGTGTTGTTTATTATTATTTTACTAGTTATTATTTAAATATTCGTCAAGTCTATTTTTAAAACAATTTACTGATTCAGCACTTATAACATTTTCTGATAGCTTGTTCGACATATCCACAACGCGATTTGGCAACAAGTGTCTTCTGGGATTGCTAGCAGAAGGAGACCTGGTAAGTTTCAGCGAGTGACCCCTCAAGTGGAGGTTTGGGTTAATTGTAAAGAGATCATCTAATTCTATACCCTTAACATTGTAGTGTCCAGTTAACATTTTGTATGTTTCAATGAGATTAGCCTTTTCCTACGGTCCTCTAATGTAACTTTAGTTGATTAAAACCTATTTCTTGATTTGATCAAAAAATTCAATTGAAAAGTTGAAGTAGGAAGCTCGTAAGTATGTATGTATGTATGGATGGATGCTTGTTATTCTTTCACACTCCAAAGGCTGAACAATATATGGTTGAAATTTGGTCCAAGGTCCCTGAACCACATCGATGGGTGTATTATATAATATAGCCTATGTGCTATTCCAGATAATAAAATGTAAAAAACACGTGAGCTACTTTTCACCGACGGAATATATTCCCATGGGATGCAGAAATGGGAAGAGAATTTCACACCATCAAAGTCGCGGGCACCATCTAAGGCAACTGTTTTCAAAAACAAAAGCCGCCTAAATGTTTTGTAAATGTAACGTAGCAAAACAGTGAGGTGCCACTAGCGAAAATAATTACAAAGAATTAGCATTATGTATGCAGATATGAATCTTGAATTACACGTAATATGCATCAAATTAGTCACTTGCTTGCTTCATTTTTGATATTATGCTTTAGAATGCAATATTATGAGGTAATACCACTTTTGTTTTTATACCTATATTTTTGGAATCATAATTCTAAAGTACTAATTTGGTAACTACCACGTCTTTTACTAGGTGAAACCGCAGTGGTAGCCAAAGTCGATTGGGCATCCTGGGGACATCCTTCCGAAGGCTTACCCGCACTCTCCCGACCGTAGGCTGTTATGATACATGTGGCTTTTAGTCGGTAGGAGTCCGGCATAGCATTCCAGTAGGAACTACCTCAAGTTAAAAAAAAAAATTATAATGTCATTACGCGAATATTTGAATCTGGAATAAGGAAGTTCAAGAATAAAATAGATAGGTACTGCTGCCATAGATTTTACAGCTAAAGGATTTAGTTCTATAACCTGTGCTGATTACCATAAAGAAACAGAACGAAATGTCTTTATTACATTCTGTTCTGTTTTATCGTAAACCAAACTACATAAACGCATACCTTTAATAGCTAATTAGATATTAAAGGGAGAATTCTACCACGTTGAATTATAATAAAAAGACGCTGAATTGACTTGACAGTCATCTGTTCCATTAAACTACCTACTTTTACTTTCATTTCCGTTCGCCCATTACTGCTGGATAAATACTGAAGACGAATGTAAGAATAGGCTTTTGGTAAAAAAAAATCAGAAATCTCGGGATTCACATAGTAGGAGAATCCAGTGAATGTGGGTCAATTTTTTAATTATTTACATACAGCGTGGTACGGTCAGCAATAAAAGTCGGTGAGCGTAACGAAATTCTGAATTACTTATACATAATCTTAATGTAATAATGTTGTTTATCATAGTAACGCTGAGTTTTGGAGCGCTTATCATAAATGTTAGCAGATATGATGAATTCTTCGTATTCTTTTTTGTTAAAGTAAAATAATTATTATTATCAAAATATACATAATACTATCAAAATATACATAATACTATCATAATACCTACGTTAAGAAAGAATGCACATAGAACTTCAGAAAGAGACATTTTTTTTAACGTGAGGAAAAATCCATCGTGGATGCTATACCGGACTCCTACCGACAAAAAACCTCACGTAAGGCCCAACAGCCTATAGTTGGGAGCCCCGGATAAGCCCTCGGAAGGATGTCCCAGGACTCCCAACAGACGGAAAGAGACATTAGCTGGTTTCGATTTGGTAGAGCGTTATCACTGTTATGTGGTACTTAGTTAGTTAGACTGTGAGTCCCAGAGTTTTCTTTTAGAAGATATTCCCAATTCTCTGGCAACAAACAGCCTTAAAGGACGAAAAAAGGGGTATGTGTATGAAATATTGTGATCATATTTCAGCAAGGATTGTACTGTGGCACACTTGCAAACGATGAACCAGCTGATTATCGGACGAGGATGTGTAGCTGGTACATTTACGATTTTATACATTGCATCATATCAAGTCAAATCTCATTTGATCCTAGAAGTTATCAATCTCTCTCTCTCTCTCTTTACACCAGATCCGAAAAATGGGACTACAAATATTTCTTTCCTCATTTTCTTGTAACTTAGACCACACCCCAAGCTCTAGGTAGAGTTGATGTGCTGTCCCCCTAACTTTCACTGCAGCGCTCGGTATCACTCAAATCTCCATTCTCATTAGAATGGCCCTCCGAGGGACACCAACATGGTGTTTATGCCACAAATATTTACTACTAGCTGATGTCCGTGGCTCAGCCCGTGTGAAGTTAGTTCCCTTTCCTACTTCCCATGGAACTTATTACCGGGGAAAAATATCATAAATGTTTTTCCAAACTATAATGTATCCTAGTACCAAATTTTAGTCAGATTCGTTCAACCGTTAGAGTGTGACAGAGTAACAAACATATTTACCACACATACAAACTTTCGCATTTGAGAAGATAATATAAAAGCTACTTGTTATTTTTAAACTATCGCGGTTTTCTACACTCATACTTATAGAATTCGGGACTTCACGCGAAACACATTTACTTACATTTTCACACCGACGTTTCGGGCACGTTGCAGCGCCCGTGGTCGCGGTTGGACTGAGTTGTGTTTCGCGTGTTTCGCGTGAAGTCCCGAATTCTATAAGTATAAAAGCTACTTGCCAGCAAGGATGAAAGCCAGGACGGTACGGTAGAGAGAAATGCTGAACGATTAAGGCCAGGATAGACGAGACAGGTTCTTAAGGTCTTGATGAACGAAAAGAATAAGCTTTCATAATTATACAGACCAGATAAAAATTTTTGATCATCGAGTTTTGGGGCATAAAAAATACTAAAATGCGGGAAAAATGTTGGTGAAGGGTAACGGTAAATAAAAGTCAATTTGTGAGTAATGAGTTTTTAAGTTGCTGTGATACTATATAATGTCTCACTACAATATTAAAGTAGATTAGAGTTTCAAGTCAAATGTGATAAAATCACAAATCTCAGCAGCTCGAATTGAACCCAAAATACATTATCAACACATAATTCTAACAAAAAGACCATAAAATAACAGATAATTTGCATTAAACAACTTTTTAAACGCTACCATTATCTTCGTAAATGAAGTGCTCAATGTATTCTAAATTGACTGTTGTTGTTTTTTTTTTCAGATTTCTTAGGCAAAGTTGACTATATGCGTCAGCTTTCGATCTACTTTTTGTACTCGTACTTGCAATTTTGAAACTGTGTTTTTGCGGTCTACATTCGCGAACAAGTACGCAGCGAACTATCCGTCACGTGTGGTCTTTATAAATTTATTGTGAACGAAAGTTTTCATTACGGAAGCGGTGGGTGCGATTGTGATTGAATGAAGCGTGTTACCGTTTTGACTTACATTCTTGTGGCGTTCCTCTCAAATGGTACTATGTTACGTCAGCGGGTCACGCTATTTCTTGATCAGGTGATTTTTGTTGTATATGAATGCAGTCTCGGGTGAATTTTATGTGAATGCGTGCGTATTTCTGATGATTTTCATGTGTGTAGGTATATGTTAACCACCTACTTATTTTGCGAGATATACAGAAGCAGAATAACAGTAGTTATGGATTTTTTTGGTGTGATGGATGTGATGGCCATACCAGAGGCGCACTTCATCACTAACGAACATGATTCGACCGGCGCGTCTTCCAAATGTAGGCACCCATGTATGCTATGACGAATTTTTTACTGAAAATGGTTTTAAATAATAATTTTCCGTTCCAAACCGGTATCTCGTCGGATACTATAAATCAAAAATTTTGTTTCATCCTTCCGTCTACTCTTTCGCATCGCGCTATAATATTACAAGGGAGCAAGCAGTACCTAACGGCACGCCATAACTGAGGCGATTCGACTCATCATGGCATGACAATTAATAAACAAAAAGCCTTCAAATAGTCACGCATCGAACGGCTACCTAAAGAATTTACTCAACAAGAGGGCCTCTCATTGACAGCGCAATACAGGCAGAGCCTTGAAAAGCCTTTATTTAAGTTAATGACGCAAGTCGTTGACATAAGATGGGCACTTGTGTCGCAAATAAATGACAAGTGTTAGTAACATGTACTGTCGTGGTCAAAAGTAATTTACGATTGAAGTTATATTGTTTCTGACACTTTTAAGAAACACTTTTTGAAAATCCGAAATACTAGTTGTTGGATCTCATAATTCAGGGCAAGATATAGAGAAGACGCAGTTTTGGTAGAAGAAGAATATCCTGGCTCAAGAACGAGAAAGTACAACAAGAGCACCGTTCTCTCTTCAGTTCTCTTCTGTATCCAAGGTCCAAATTGCCTTAATGATCGCCGACCTTCTTCATTAGGAAGATTCCCCAAGAAGAAGAAGAAAATATTTTTCCGATCCGGGTCTCGCACTCGAGACCTCAACACGGCCAACGCATATGGCGGGCGCTACCAACACAGTCAAAATGTACATACATAGTAATTACATGGTTTGTGAATAGATAAACGTCCGTAATATACGGTGTGTAGTGTGTATTGTTTTGTCTGACAGTGTCGGTGATTAAACGTTCAATAATAAGTGAATACGTAATGTTTCATGTAGGTACGGTCAGCAGTATAAATCGGATACATACAAATAATGTTAATAAAAATTAAAATAAAACATTATAAGTACCGTCAAATTTAAATAAAATGAATTTCAATAGGTACAATATTTCTATAAGTACTAATATTATAAAGAGGAAATATTTCATTGTTAGTTTGTATCAAATAGGCTCCAAAACTACAAAACCGATTTGAAAAATTCTTTCACTGTTGGGAAGCTACACAATCCCTGGGTAAAATAGGCTATATTTTATTCCCGTATTCCCACGGGAACGGGAGTTACGAGGGTGAAACCGCGTGATGTTTGAAATAAAAATGCAATGAAATACAATGAAAACCAAATAGAGAAAATATAAATACAATTCATAATCGTCTCATATACCAATAATTTGTAACAAGCAAGCAGAAAAAGCGTAGGGTTCAAGAATCAATCTATTGCCAAATAAAATATAGATTTATTGAGCTAATCTTCTTTGAGGCTGACTGTACATTTGACAAAAGTTTCTTTTAGGATGCCGTACCCAGATGGTAGAAGACCATGTGTTTTACCCGGCAGGAGTTCATCATGGCATCTATGAAGATTTTCACACGTAAAAAAAACTCTGGAATATTTTAACTTTGTTAACGACTATCTATTGCTAATAACCGATGCTAGCTATTTATGCTAGCAACATAGTGTTTACTGGGTCACTAGAATTGACTAATTGTATTTTTTTCAAAACATATTTTGTACTCAGAATTTTTAACCTAGATGTTTAGTTATTAAAACTAGTTCAGTTGAGCAAGGAGTACCTAAAAGAAATTTTCATGATATTTTTTAAGTGTACCTTTATTTCTGTGCATTTGGCAACCCCCTTTTTTATTTTTTTTTAACGTGAGGGAAAATCCATCATGGATCCGCGCCGGACTCATACCGACCAAAAAACTCACGTTACGCCCAACATCCTGGTTGGAAGCCCCGGAGAAGCCCTCGGAAGGCATATCCCAGGCAGGACTCACAACAGACGGCCACCACTGCGGCCTCGCCAATGGGGGTGGTTCGGGTGCCATACCGCGTTTTTGGGGGGTTTCGGGTGTGATCCTGCTTCCTAGGGGGGGCGTGCGTAAATCTCTCACGCCACACTGCCGTCATGGGCCTGCTTCTGTAAGGACGGTGAGCAGCCCTCACACCGTCCTCAGGCCCCCGGTCATGGAGGCCGATAGTCCTCAGCGAAGACACGCCGACGGCGCCCAAGCCGCCGACTGCGGAACTCGGGTGGGAGAGTTCTCTCCCGTTCCCGCCCCGCCGCCTCTTTCACAAGCATGACCTGCTCGCAGAAAGAGGCGGCGCTTTGGAAACATCCTAGGCCTAGAGTTTCCCCTAAAAGTTAGAACCAAAAAGTTAGAAAAGAAGAAAATCTTTGACTTGTAAATTACTGCACTAAATAGTATTGATGTACCTATTACTAACGGGTGTTTTTTTTAGAGGTATAGAACTTTAAGTTGGCCTAGCTGTTTTAACCGGCGGTATTTTTGTCAGCTGTAAAGTGATTTATGTTTAGTATGGTTTGGCATTTTAACATAAATAGACTGAAGCCTGAACAATGCTTCCAAATTGTGCAAATTTATTTTGAAAATCATGGTTCTTTCCGAAATGCGTATCGTGATTTTCATAAGCGAATTTTCTTTAGCGGTGCAGCTCACTTTTGGTTGAATGGATACATCAATAAACAAAACTGCCATATTTGGGGTGATGATGATCCTCAAGTGTATGTTGAGACACCGTTACATCCAGTAAAACTGACTGTGTGGTGTGCTTTATAGGCTGGTGGAATAATTGGTCCGTACTTCTTTAGAAACGATGCTGACCAGAATGTTACAGTCAATCGTGACTGCTATAGAGCGAAGATTACTGACTTTTTCGTTCATCAATTGAACAACCATGTTGTGCAGGAGTAGTGGTTTCAACAAGACGGCGCAACATGTCACATTGCTCGTGCCACAATTGATTTATTGAAGGAAACGTTTGGTAACCGCATAGTTTCACGTTTTGGACACGTGGATTGGCCTCCAGAGTCGTGCGATTTTACGCCACTTGACTATTTTCTGTGGAGATATGTGAAGTCGCTCGTCTACGCCGATAAGCCCGAAACGATTGACCACTTGGAGGATAACATTCGGAGCGATATTGTCGCTATACGGCCACAAATGTTGGGAAAGTCATCGAAAATTGGACCTCTAGATTAGACTACGTCCGAGCCAGCTCTGGCGGTTATATGCCAGAAATCATATTTAAATTATAATGCCAGAAGATTTCCTTTCGAATAAAGTCATTTCCATATCAATAAAAACAATCACCTTTGTTTTATTCCATTTCAAAGTTCTATACCTCGAAAAAAACACCCTTTATAAGTATGTATTAATTGCTACCTACAAAATTTTTGATAACTGTTTCTGTAATGCAAAAAGTATTTTTGAAATAGTGCTTAGTTCCCAAGATTAGCGCGTTCAAATAAACAAATTGCTTTTTAGGGTTTCGTAGCCAGATGGCAAAAACGGAACCCTTATATTTATAAAATTAGTAGTTATCGATAATCTAATAACAGTTTTATTAGCAACTAATGACTTAGCATTTATTGAAAAGTATAGCCTAATAGAATTATTGAAGGTTTCTTGTATAAGATAGGTTATAGTTAATTATACGATTGGATTATAATTATACTTTTTCGTGATAAGCGTTAACCTTCATAAATTGTCCAAATTATACACTTTCGGCTAGACACTTGAGCAGTTAAATTAAAATAAATCTAGTTAATCCCTCATTATTGCTAGAAGACATTTTGTCCATTATGTAGGTATCACATTTTGACAAATTTTGGGTGTTTCAGAAACCTCCTGCCTACTAACCTATAACGCCAATCTACCCACGCGCATGTTGGTTTAAAAAAAAAACAGACAGACAGGCGGCACAAATTAGAGATAGTACAGATGGAAACCTACATACTAAATTCGCTGAGGCTACGCACACATAGACAACTCATTCACAGACACTACGCACACATAGGCAACTCATTCACAGACACGAGGTCAGGCGCTCCTCAACCGACTTTTCGATACTGATTTGTGCACAAGTGTGTGTAGCAGAGGGTAGGTGTGAAAAAAAAGTAAACCGCTCACAGAGTTTACAGACTCGAGGTCATCAGATTTTCATAGTAGTTTTCGATGTTGATTTATGCGCGAGTGTGCGTAGCAGAGGGTAGGTGTGAAAAAAAGTACATACCTACATGAGATTTCCATCTGTACTGTCTCTAATTTGTGATGTTACTGTGGTTACGGTTGAAACGATAATTTTTCACGACAAGAAAATCGCAGACAACTTCTAGTCTCTTTTTAAATACCTACTGGCCACTCTACTTAAAACAAGGCAAAGACTAAGTAACCATAAACAAGGAAGCGTTGTCAAGGCTGCGTCATTGTCACACACACATGTCACATCAATTTGACATTTCACACGTTGTCTATGGTTTTGTCATTTTATTTCGACCTTCGGCTTGTACATAAACTATTTTGTTGATATTTCATAATTGATTCAACGCTTAAGTGTTTAAATAATATGTTAAGTAGTTGTAAGTTGAGGTCGTTTAGATTATGTTTATTTTATTAATATCCGTATTTAGTTAGTTTTTTCTTGCAATATTGCTAGATTGAATTAAAGGTCACAGGTTATAAGCCTCATAAAAAAGAAAATAATTATAAGATACCTATATGTAACGGATTACGAAATGCCTTCTATAATAAATTATTTGTAATGCTTATAAAAGATCTATTGCGGAGAGAAGGAAAACTTGAAATGAAACCCGGTTTTCAGTAAAATGACAATCTTCAGTCCAATTTTTCAAGCCGCCTATAAGGCCTTCGCCTTATGAGCGGCTAGAAAAATTTCAAATGCGGGTCGTGGCGGTCTGCACCTGTCCATTTCAACACGGCAATAGGCTCACCACCTATTACGTGCGATATAAAACTATAAGGTGAAATGTGGGCGGATACTATGCCTCTGCCTACCCCTTAGGGGATAAAGGCGCGACTATAAAATGTTATTGCCCTTGAACACACACACACACACACACACATGGTCACGCCTTTATCCCCGAAGGGGTAGGCAGAGGCATATTATATGCCCACATTTCACCTTTGTATAATTTGTCCCACGTAATAGGTGGTGAGCCGTCTTATTGCCCTTGAACAGTCTTTCCATATATGCTTATACAAGAAAAGGAGCAAAATTCATAGATAATGATTGTTGGGTCTTCTTCTCAACACAAATTTTGTTCACCTCCCGAGCGACGTTTCGACTAATGTAACATGAAGCAAAAGTTGTACGCAGAATTGTAGCAAGATAGTCTCTCCCTACCCCCATTCTCCCTACCCTCATGAGAGAGAATCACGATGTTATGTACCTATGTATGTATTCATGGGGGCTTATAGCCCCCATTCCCAACCGACCACCTGAGTTATCCACCTGGTTGGTCAGTTAGGAATAAAAGTTCCTAACCACCCACCTTGTGCACCTGGTTGGTCAGTTAGGAATAAAAATTCCTAACCACCCACCTGTGACTGTATAAAATAAATAATGTCTACTTTATCAATATACCCACATGTCTATATGGCAAAACAAATGAAGATCGACAATTTCATTTGTTTTGCTGATCTTCATTTGTTTTGTCGATCTTCATTTGTTTTGTCGATCTTCATTTGTTTTGTCGATCTTCATTTGTTTTGTCGATCCTCATTAGTTTTGTCTATCTGCATTTGTTTTGTAGATCTTCATTTGTTTTGTCGATCTTCATTTGTTTTGCCATATAGACATGTGGGTATATTGATAAAGTAGACATTATTTATTTTATACTGTCACAGGTGGGTGGTTAGGAATTTTTATTCCTAACTGACCAACCAGGTGCACAAGGTGGGCGGTTAGGAACTTTTATTCCTAACTGACCAACCAGGTGTATAACTCAGGTGGTCGGTTGGGAATGGGGGGCTTATAGAACTCGAGACTTCCCGCGAAATACTTTTACTTACATACACCGACGTTTCGGGTACGTCAAGCCGCGACCACGGGCGCTGCAACGTCCCGAAACATCGGTGTATGTCTCTATAAGTATGAGTGTAGAAAAACCGCGATAGTTTAAAAATAACGTATGTATGTTTGATCTATATCTACTGGTTGAATTTATAGTCGTTCTGGACCCGAGAGGGGGTTACTCGGAATCAATAATGGAACCATTTCGGACTGTCAAAACAGCTGTGCAGGTTATAATAAAAAAATGACTTCTATGTAATCTTTATCACTCGTTCGAGTTGAAACATTAGTAGCGCTTCGATTATTCATTGAACTTTTCAATGAATGAAACTCCGAAACCCATAGGTACCTACTACGCCGCGGCGCGTGTCTCCATGTGATCAGTTCATTGGCCGAATGCATCGTTTCGATAACTATAGGTACTTAGATAATAATAAAGGACGCCAATTTCTCCTTCATACTTTACGCGGGCTTAGGACCGTCGGAAATACTTTAATATTGTTCTATTTTACGGTGAATTAATAAGGTTTATGTAATAATAATGAAAATAAACACGAACAAATAGGGAGTATTTCCGGCGTATTTAAAAAATTGGAGCTATTTACAAAATAATCAACTTAAATACCTAGACCTACCTATTCACAGTTTATTTACACTTCCCTGTACGTTAACAACTGCTCAAAATGGAGTCCAGAACGTTCGATACACAAACGGGCACGTTTTAGGCTATTGTCTTTTAGTTTATTCAATGTGTCTCTGTCACTTTTCACTATTTCAAAGGCGTCCACTATCGCACTGCGTAATTCATCACGAGATTCGTACTCTCGAGTGTAAACTAATCGTTTTATTTCCGACCACAAATAAAAGTCGATCGCGACGACAATACTGCGTGCGAGTTATAGTCGAACTGCGCGCCGCGGTCGCCGGTCGGCGGCGCGGTCGGCCGAGCGTATTTACCTACCTACAAGACATAACTAGTCGAGTACCTACCGACGTTACTTGGCAACGAGTCCACGTGGACCGATGCGTTCATGCGTTGTGATTGGTCGAATTTTCCCGGCGCGGTGACTCTTGTTACTGATTGGAACGTTAGACATTGAATGAAAAATTGTAGTAGAAAATCGTAGTAAACGTATTTCGTGAAATTTAAAGGAATAACCAGGTGTTCTCGTTTTGATTTTGGCAAACGATGTAGATTTTGACATTTTCGTAATTTTTTATTGTTGATTTTCAAATTGACAGTGCCGATCGGTTCTGTTATCGAAACTGGGCCTAAACCTTTCCGTTCCAAAACGACTATAAATTCAACCAGTATACATATAATAAAATAATATAAAAGTCAAAACTGTACATTGGAAATACATATTAAAAAATTCTCGCTGGGTGTTCAACGAAAATATAGTTAGAAAAATTTTTGTCTGTTTGTCTGTTTGCTTTGCTTTGTCCGGAAGGATCTCGAAAAGTACTCAATAGATTTTATTCAAATTTTGCCTAGGGCTAGAATCTTTAAATAGGCTATATATTATCACGCTACATATCCTAGGGGCTAAGCAGATAGCAATTAAATTGGCATTATAACATAATTTTCACGCGTACGAAGTCGCGGGCAACGGTTATTAAGAAATAAACATCTTTAATGTCAAAATAGAGGTACGGTCATTAAGTAAATAAACCACAGAGTAGTCAAGGACAAACAGTTATGAAACAACACGTATGCGATAATTTAATTATATCAGCGCCGCAAAATGAATTACCGTATACCATGAACGTAATTCATTTTGCAAACATTGCGTTTATTTTAGGACCAGTTATGCGCAACAGTGCTGAGATGTGGGTAGTTATAGTGGGGTTAATTTAACCTGTACTGGCGCATCTGGCCCTATCGGGAATCCAGGGGCATTCTTTCGAGGAACTCCTTGGAACGATGCCCCAAGGTTACAGGCAGGGGCCAGACGGCATGACATTTCTATACTAATCATATAAAGAGGAAAGATTTGATTGTTTGTTTGTTTGTATGTTTGCATTAAATTCTTTCACTGTTGGAATCTACACTACCCTGGTGAACATAGACTATATTTTATTCCCGTATTCCCACGGGAACGGAAGCTACGCGGGTGAAACCGCATGTTGCCCGCTAGTCTCACATATTTTACGGGTAACTCCCCGGGACGCCTGACGTTTAAAACATCGGTTTTTTGGGGTTGTGTGGTTTTTGTAGGTTTTTGTCCAGTATG
The DNA here is from genome assembly GCA_933228765.1 of Miltochrista miniata. Lineage (NCBI taxonomy): Eukaryota > Metazoa > Arthropoda > Insecta > Lepidoptera > Erebidae > Miltochrista > Miltochrista miniata. The sequence goes on from OW121752.1 coordinate 35,604,804, forward strand.
ATATCCGTGGGGATATCCACGGTTAAGAGGTACCCTCAAAGTCGTCAGGCGACCTATGGGGACTTTTCGAAGGGATAAAATACTAAACTTTCTAGCCTGAATCTCCTCAGCCGTCTGAGCACGTTAAATCGATACTCGACGGCGCAGACTAGACCGGAATTGTCATGGTTCCAATATCCAGCAATAATCCTCCCACCCCCAGTGTTTTTGAATGCACAAAAACATTTTTTAAACTACTAAACCTTCCAGCTTAGATCTCCTAGCCGCTAGAGCTAGGTAAATCGATACTTGATGGCGCAGACAAGACTGGAATTAATTGTTATGGTTTCATTATGTGGCAATCATACCACACCCACAGTGTTATCAAAAAAACATTGAAAAGTTTTTGGATTTATTTTTGTGAAAAAAAAAATTTTTTTTGCCGAATAGTTGAACATACCCTTATCTAAACTCATTTAATCACCGCTCTGGAGTGCATTAATCCTACTAATATTATAAATGTGAAAGTTTGTGAAGATGTTTGGATGTTTGTTACTCAATCACGCTCTAACGGCTGAATGGATCTGGCTTGAATTTTATATCCCGGGAAAATGTTCACAAGGGAAGCGGGAACAGTAACCAAATATCACGTGGGCGAAGCCGCGCTCATCAGCTAGTTTTCGATAATGACACAATTTCAAACCCTGTATTGACAGGGTTTGAGTATGATCAGGGGTGAGATTACTATTGAGTAATCACATTATTATCTATTTAGGTAATTTTATAATGTTTTATTATAAAGTTTGTTCTACTTCTACAGGCCTCGTGGTCCAGTGGTAAGTGTGCCTGACTACTGAATCGGAGGTCGTGGGTTCGATTCCTACCCAGAATAAATCTCTTTGTGTAATAAGCACATTGATTTGTTCTGTGTCTGGGTGAAATTTATCTATAATACCTATGTATGTATTTAGAAATATATAAATATATGTTTATCAGTCGTCTAGTTCCCATAGCACAAGCTTATATTAGCTTAATTTGGGCTAGATGATGTTGTGTGTGAATATCCAAAAATATTTTAAAAACACTTAAAAATTTGACGACAGATCTAGCAGATATTTTAGAAATCTAGCTTCTACAAGAACTTTTATTACATAACAGATTCATTTATTTTTAAAACGAACGTCAAAGTTCATCATCACAGCTGTGACTGTATTCCGTAAAATATATTCTACTACGATAGTATTTTAATCTCGACCTTGACAGCAGACTCCCTCGACGGTGCCGACAGCCCTATAGTACGCTCAGCACGCCTTGTGGGGATTGCTGCACCATAAACATTGTTTAGGCTGCACGAGACTGTAACGACGCGGCATTTTATAGAAAAAAAAAATCGACTAAGGTCTATTCTTTAAAAAAGTAGTTGTAACCGGTAGCTTACAGTGCAATTTTAATGTTATAAATAAATAAATAATAATAAATAAATATCCACGGACATTTCACACAACGCTATCTGATCCCAAAGTAAGCTAGGAATAACCTGCTTGTGTTATGGGTGTCAGGTCACGGATATTAATACTTATATACTTTTAAATACATACATATTATACATAGAAACACCCAGACTCTTGAGACAAACATTTATGGGTCACACAAATATTTGTCTCCGATGGGAATCGAACCCACGACCTCCAGCGCCGCAGGCGGTATCACTACCGACTGCGCCATAGAGGCAGTCCTATGGGCTGGCTATAATGAATATTTCCACTTCTCGGCACTTTAGGTACGTAGTATTATTATTTATTAGTTATTCTGTGCCTATTTATCTATTGTTAATAGCCTACGGTTAGGAGCCCCGAGTAAGCCACCGGGAGGATACTCCGGGACAGAGGAACTACCTACTTAATACTTTTGGTTGTGATAGCGGGCATCGAGTGGACGAGTTAATCAGATCATTGTCAGCGGATTAACATTATTTTGCAATAACTACGGTCTTATATAACTATAACTACATATTTTACGATCGATTACGATACTTTACATTAAACAGATCCAACCTAAACACGAACTACTACTATTTTTTCATACAGTTACTGAAATAATAACTCTCGTATCATAATGTTAAAGCAAATACATACATACATACATACATAACATCACGCCTGTTTCCCAACGGGGCAGGCAGAGACTTTGGCTTTCCACTTGCTACGATCCTGGCAAACAACTTTCGCTTCTTCAACTTTCATGAGTTTTTCATACATGCTCTTCGGTTAAGGGTACTCTTGACCTGGCCTTTTCTCAGAAGATTATCGATTTTATCAACTTGAGTATGCCGATTTCGACCCCTACCAGTTTGCCCATTCACTCTCGCCTTATAAATCTGTTTCGTCAGCCTATTTCCGTCCATTCTCTTCACTTTTTTCATTCAGTTACTGAAATAACAACTCTCATAACATAATTTAAAAGCAAATAGGTGAATATTATTTAGGATTTATAATTACCATTACAGTAGCCATAAATATATTATATGCTATAAAATGTGAAAGTTTGTGCATGAGTCTGTATGTTTGTTTATTACTTCATCACGCTGTAACAGCTCATTAAGCTTGATTGAATATTAGAATTGAACCACATTTGCAAATAGATAATCTACTTTTCATGACTATTAAAAGCGAGAGAATGGAAATATTAGAAATTGCTTCCGCTGTTACACAGGCAGTCAGTACGTACAAATACGAGTACCTACATACATAGCATATATACTAGCTGACCTGCGCAACTTCGCTTACTTCAGTATATATCGCGTGTTCTTAAAACAAATATAATTTAAACTTGTCTAAAAAAATATGAAAGAAAGAAAGAAAATAAAAACATTTATTCAGAAAACGCTCATTACAATTACATGGAAAAACATGGCCATAGAACTATACCCTAATAAATTTTCCATGTGTGTCCTGAATGGGTCACCATCTCAGCATTAATATGCTGCTGCTCTGCTCCTATTCGTCTTAACCTAATGGAATATCAAACTGTAAAAACATATTTAAAATTCAACCAGTAGGTACGTAGTTCTTGAGATAAACCCCCGTAACGTACAGACAGATAGCGAAGTCTTAGGAATAGGGGGGTTTAACGCTTTGGGAACTGAACCCTAAAAAGAACCATTTCTTAGCCTTCCTTAAATACATCATGCGATAGGAAGAAAAGAAGCTAATGATAGTGACTGAGACTTCTTTTTCTACGCGGTAAATGGTTAGGCACTTCACTTCATACATATTCCGAAGGTTTATCCGGGTCTCTCGACCACAGACTATTGTATAGGTTTTAGTCGGTAGAAGTCCGGCATAGCATCCATGATGAAATTAACACCCGTAAAAAAAGGATTAGCTGCTTGGGATTCTGTCAAAGAAGCAGGTTAGCTAAAACCACTTTTGCTCCGAGTAACTTTTTTAAAAGTTTAACGAAAAGAAAAGTAAAACCTTCTGATCGACAGGTGTTTAGTTAAGTAATAAATTAAGTGACTAATAAGACGACAAGCTTTAGACTTTTACTTTGACTTTAGTCAATTTAAATAAACCGGCCAAGTGCGAGTTGGACTCGCCCATGAAGGGTTTCGTAGCAGCAAGTAACATAATATAAATGTTCTTATAGTTCGTTGTAACTTTGATTGATGTTTTAACACGTTCGCAGTGGTAGTGATTTTTCTAACCGATAATTGCGGTTTATGACGTATTAAAAAAAAACTACCAGCTCTATCTCGTTCGAACCAATTTTTGTTGGTAGTTTTTATGGCAATGTACATCATATATTATTTTTAGATTTATCATTCTCTTAGTTTAGAAGTTAGAGGGGGCGGGGGGGCCGACACACATTTTTCCACTTTGGAAGTGTCTCTTGCGCAAACTATTCTTTTTAGAAAAAAATGATGTTATGAACCTCAATAGCATTATTGAAGACCTATCTATAGATACCCCACACGTATGGGTTTGATGAAAAAAAAAATTGAGTTTTAGTTCTGAGTATGGGGACCCCCGAAATTTACTACTTTATTTCTAGTTTTATATAAGAATATTAATGCGGTTCACAGAATACATCTAGTTACCAAGTTTCAATGGCATAGGCTTTATAGTTTCGGAGAAAAGTGGCTGTGACACACGGACGGACAGACAGACATGACGAATCTATAAGGGTTCCGTTTTTGCCATTTGGCTACGAAACCCTAAAAATGTAAGTATGCCAAAATTCAGAACGGTGTTTATTTTTTGTTCATAAACGTTTAGCTAAGTAGATATTTTGTTTTACTATATTCACAACTTACGAACTTACGATTAGCACTTTTCAGCAGGTCAATTTGTTAATCTGTCACCTTAATAGCAAGGGAGTAATGAGCCTCCCATTGCTTCCTGATAGTATTTGTTCCTGCTTTTCTTAGATAATAATAATTGGTTCCTACTTTTCATAACTGCCTTTCTAAATCCTTCCATACGTTTTTACATGAATTTCGGCCTCAAAGCAGCTTTACCGTACGTGGCTGTAGCTCCAGATTATAGTAATGAGCATTTTTTAGAATAATTTTGTTAATTTAGTTCTCATCGTGTTTATTAATGCTTTTAAGGCTTTTTTTTGTTTTATTTTATGTGCGTTGTGATCCTAAATAAACATTTTTCTTTCTTTTCTTACCGTGTATTTTTTTTCATCTCACACAATGTTTTTTTTTAAATCGTCTAGTGTAAATGGACTTACGCGAAATAGTACGGATCTACGGATATCCCAGGGTAGTGTGCGTTCAGACAGCGCGCGGCGCGGGATGCGATCGATACGCCCGTCTGCACCCCGCACTGCGGTCCGACCTTGCACTTACACTACTCGAACGCACTTACCTACCATGCACTTACCGCACTTCAAAGGGAATCTGTTTGGTAAAGTTTAACAGCTTTTAGAAATGTATATTCGTATCTTTTTGTGTTTAAGGTTTGTTTAGGAAAACGATATGAAAAATGCATTTTGCAACCGAAATGCGGAAAATATTACTTTTTCACAAATACAGGGTGCTATGCTACTACATACTTTATTCAATACTTAACCTAACAAAAGCTCTGAATGCCACTAATAGGCTGATTTGATTCTTACTTGAACGTGTCTAGGTCTGGTTTGAGTACGTACTCAAATATGAGAGTAAGTTCACTATGATATTATACATAAATATGCACACCAATATACATACATACATACATAACATCACGCCTGTCTCCCAACGGGGTAGGCAGAGACTATGACTTTCCACTTGCTACGATTCTGGCAAACACCTTTCGCTTCTTCAACTTTCATAAGTGTCTTCATACATGCTCTTCGGAAGATTATCGATTTGATCGACATGAGTATGCCGAGGTCGACCCCTACCAGTTTGCTCGTTCACTCTTGCTTCATAAATCTGTCTCGTCAGCCTATTTCCATCCATTCTCTCCACATGTCCAAACCATCTGTGCATCCCTTTCTCTATCTTAGTCACTACATCTTCTGTCATGCCGCAATGTTCTCTTATCACACTATTCTTTACTTTATCTGTCAATATCACTCCAGCTATACTTCGCAAACTTCTCATTTACACGACATTAATTTGACTTTCATGCTTCTCCTGCCACACCCAACTTTCACTGCCATGCATAAGTGTAGGGACAAGCACTCCTCTATGTACAGCCATCCTTGCCTTTTTAGACACGTTCTGACTGCTCATAAAGGTGTGAATGGCTACATTCACTTGGTTTCCTGCCAAAACTCTTCTTTCAATATCATAGTCATACTTTCCATCTCTTGCAAATTTTGAACCCAAATATACAAACTCCTGTTCCTCGCTTTTTCCATCTAACAATATCGAGCAATTAGTCATAGGTACATTTCTCTCTTTCGAAAACCATTACTTTTGTCTTGCTTACATTAACATTCATTCCTCTACTATTAAGCGCATCGTTCATTATAATAACCATCAACTGCAACTCCTCCGCCGATGATGCCAGTATTACCTGATCATCAGCATAAAGGAGGCATTTGACGGTTAGCTCATTCATATTTAATCCATACGCGCACTCTTGTAGTTCTTTCAAGCAAATATACATTACCTATAATAAACAAAATTTATAAGAAAAGTAATGCAAATTAATCCATGCACACAGATACATTAATACTATTCTATAGTTATAATATAAAAGCCTGATTAGAGATGTTAATGTAGGTATTTGCAAATAGGTATAAAGTGTATACGAAAAGAGACTAAGTAACTCCTGTTTGGGCCCGCCTGACGAAAACCGGTACGGGTTTTCGGAGCACGCGCTTAGTTAAAAGTCAATGAATAAAAGTTTAAAAGAATTGTTTGCTATCTCAGTAGAAAACAAAATCAATACAAGCTCAATGAAAGTATCAACTAAACCTTTTCTGTTGTATTAACAATCAGCAAACATTAGTCGAAACTTTCATTTCTAGTAACATTAGTACGCCATGTCAAAGCGGTTGCGGATATGACAATCTCACTAATTACTTACCTAAATATAAATACATAATAGACAATTATGTCAGTTGAGATTAAAATTATCAATCAAATCTATCTATCGCTATAAGTACCTACGTAAGCCTTCTAATTTGAGAGAATAGTTGTCCATTTTGTACCACTTTTTTTACGTGAGGGGACATCTTGAGTGAATGATATGCCGGACTCCTACCGACTAAAAAAACCTCACGTATCCCGCCTAACAGCCTACGGTTGGAGCATCGGGTAAGCCCTCGGAAGGATACACCAGGACCTTATTACCACACTAACGATAACAATATTCAAAAGACCAAGTATGCATAGGTATCTAATATTTTTTTTTTTTAATGTTTGCCTTTTGAATATTGGTATTTCGATTACGGGTATTTTGGGCTAATGAATTTAAAGTCAAGGCATTCTGATTTCTGTTATTGTATTACATAGCTCGCCGCGCTGTGGCAGCGCTGTACGCAAGGCGGTTTTCTTAGAGAATAGCACTGCAGAGGCGTTACTTCCAGTAGTGGACTGCAAAAGTTTGACATCATTGATTGATACATACAGAAATACATATAGTTATACGTAAGGAAATTCTCGTCCCTGAAGAGTAGGCAGAGGCATACAGACCGTACATAACCCACATTTCATCACTTATATTTCCCCCACCTAATAAATAGCTTGGAAGACTATTACTGTGTTTAAATGGACAAGGATGAAATAGTTAGAATTCAACTACCCACACACTATTTTCACGTATTTAACGTTACTTCTTATCGGCAAATATTTATAATATAAATAATTTAAAATGCCTTACGGTCGAATAACCGAAACCCAAAAAATTAATTTATCAAATACCTTATCCTAAAATGTTCAAACACAAAATAGCTTTTTTTTAACATGACTTAAATCCTACATGGATGCTATATATCTGTGAATGGTTAACACCCCGACTCAGAGTATCCCGCCCTTTTTTTTATTTTTCGTGAGCCCACTGTAGTACTTTTGTAACTCTGAATCAAAGTGTTTTCACATGAGGTAAATCCTACATGGATACTATGCCGGACTCCTACCGACTAAAAACCACACGTATCCCACATAACAGCCTACAGTTGGGAGCCCCGGGTACGCCCTAAGAAGGATACCCAAGGACCCCAACAGACCTACGGCTACAACTGCGGCTTCACTTAGGGGGGAGGGGGGGGGGTGTAAATAAGTTAAAGCCAAATAACAAAACGTGTGAGTGACAGTGACACATTGTATTCTATTTTCGGTATTTTAAATTAAGGATATTTGAAAATTTGTATTTTGAATTCTGATATAATAATTATTTGTATTTTAAATTTAGACATTTTACGGTAAGGTGTGCTGAAATAAGGTATTTTGAATGTTAAGGTATTTCGAATTCGGGTATTTTGGTCTAATGCATTTTAAGTAAAGGCATTTTGATTTCTGGTATTTTAATATATAACCTTTGCGAATACAATGCGGATTACAGGATGTTATCTTAAATTATTACATCACTATACTCGACCGCCAAGGCAGCATACAGAGTTATATATTATTTGCTTGACTTATAACTTCTCAGTGCTGCCACAAAATACTCGGAGGATTTTAATAGTATTTGTGATAAGTACTAGAGCGCGAGTGTGCGAAGCAGAAAGTAAACATGAAAAGTAAAGTAGATACATGAGATGGCTTTCTGCATCTTATTATTTTGTGGCGCTACCAAAACCACCTTATTCGGAGCCAGGGTCGCCCAACTGCAGGCTGTTAAGTAGGATACGTGTGGTTTTTAGTCGGCAGGAGTCAGGCATAGCATTCATGTAGGATATTCCTCACGGTAAAAAAAGGTTGCTATCTATGGTTTGACTTTTTTTTTGGCATCTTTGGAACGATTGCCGTCTGTCCTCCCAACCTCCTAATTGGAGGACAGACGGACGTTGATCAGCAGGTGATGTCTCTAAGACCCCTAAAATATTTGTGGTAAACCTTACGCCTTGGTTTATTTCAGTGCCTTTTTAAATTTTCTATTTTAATAACAAACAATTGCAAATTACACAAACAGAAATTGTCTCCGACCCAGGAATCAAACCTGAATCTCAGCAATGGCAGTCACAAACGCCATCACTGCGCCGCCAAGGCCTTCAAAACCACCCGAAACCCCCCAATGACGCGGAATAGCACTTGAACCACCCCTTAGGCGAGGCCGCAGTGGCGGTCGTGGGTCTGTTGGGAGTCCTGGGACATCCTTCCGAGGGCTTGCTCGGGGCTCCCAACCATAGGCTGTTGGGCGTTACGTGAGGTTTTTTAGTCGGTAGGAGACCGGCATAGCATCCATTAGGACTTTCCCTCACGTTAAAAAAAAGCCAAAACCTCATGCGGAAATTGGTTGCAAATAATAACTAGGTTAGCTACAAATCTCAATATTCACTGAACTGATTCCAAACGCCATCAGAACCTTTCCAATCAATACAATCACACAACCATTTTTAAACATTATTGTGTAATGAATTATAAACTACTTTTCACTGCAGCCAGCCATCTATAATGAAATTCATATTCAATTATGAAAGTTATCAATGGGCATGGCGCAGATTATTATTATCTCTTGTTGGAAAACCTAATGAGATTTTGTTTTGAATACGATAGACGCTTCATTTTTTTCATTTTTAAAATATTTAGCTCGCCAATATGATGCCGCCGCCTGATGGAAAGTCACAGCGACATCTAGCGATTGGTGGCCACCGTCCCAGTCTGTAAGACTATTATATAAGATTTTTTTTTTAGTTCATTGTAGAACCTATCTAAGAACTTCCATAATTATAAACATACGCACGTTTGATACAGCTAAGTATGAGAAATTATAGTAATATCAACACATTACTACGAGTGACAGCGACAGCTGAGTTTGATCTTTAGGTTCTAGGTTGCATTTTTCAAATTTAAATGGATTAAAGCGCTATTTTTGCTTAGCTCCATAATTATACTTAAAGGGACAGAATACATGTAATGTGGTATAATTATGGGTTTTCCTCTGTATATTTAGTTCTATTTTATATATTATTAACTTAATCTAGAGTATTTTTAATATTCTTTAGAAGAAGGTAAGTATCTATTGAATTATCAAAATATAACAATACGTAAGTATATGAGATGACATTGTGCTAAGATGGAGTGGACTAACATAGCAAAATCGTGGACAAAAGTAGTTAAACAGACTACAGTCCCTATTTATAGAGAAAACCTATGACCTGTAGGCTGTGCCACAGCTATAAGTTCGACAAAAGTTACACCAGCAAATTACTTTTTCATTCATAGCGGCGGCTATTTTATTTTAAAACTGGCATAACACTTATCACGAATGTTATAAACTAGCGGACGTCACGTGGTTTCACCCACGTAGTTCCCTTTCCCGTGGGATAACGGGAATAAAATATAGCCTATGTTCACCACAAAGAGTGTTGCTTCCCAACAGTGAAAGAATTTTACAAATCGGTTCATTAGCTCCGGAGCCTATTCGACGCAAACAAACAAACAATCAAATCTTTCCTCTTTAATAATATTAAGTATATATATTATACTACTATTCTAAAACTAAAGTCGTTATGTCCATCAAATTGTATACTAAGACGCGTATTCTGTCTACATTTGTCCCAACTAAATCTCTAAACAACCACAGTATAATTAAACCCGCAGCTATTTCATTTAAAAACTGGCGTAAAACTGAAAACAAATTATCAAGCAGTTCACATCCTATTATAAAGGATGTATCTGTAAAATTGCTTGCCAAGGAGCCAAGAATTACATCGCAAAGTTTTATACCAGGACTATAAACTTGAACCTTTATTAAGATGCATTGGAATGCCGACGACTAAGTTATATCGCCGCCATGTCAGTTTCGAAGTTTAATGCAATATTTTTAGAGTTCCGTACCCGTAGGATAAAAACGGAACGCCATTACTGAGACTACGACGTCCGTTTGACTACTTGTCTCCAGGCTGTAAGTATTTTAGGAACCGTAATCTAGAGAGCTGGAATATTCATAGACCGTGTATTTCGTTACCAATATAACATTTTTTAAAAATATATTTAGCTCGCCAAATTGACGTCGCCACCAGCCTGATGGGAAGCCGTGGTACAACTAGCGATTGGTGGCCAGTCTCACAGTCCATAAGACTTTCGACAGTGGTCCTCAAGCTGGCGGCCCTTATTATTATAGGCAAATACTAAAATCATAAAGAAAAATAATATTTAAGGTTGGCTCTTGTACATCAAGTGTGATTTTTAGCGTTTTTCGGTACGGAACCCTTCATATGCGAGTCCGATTCGCAGTTATCCGATTTTTTTATATGTGCAGTCGGTGGCTCCGTCTGAACTAGACAGGGTGATGGATTGCGTATTTTCAGATAGGAGGAACTTTAGTTTTCTGGTATAACTTGGATCATAAAGTTCTGTAGTTTTGTAAAATAAAAGGGTTATTGGACTTGTAGGTTTTTGATTGTAACTGCAGTTTAGTACGACTTTGAAAGAAGAAGAAACTAAACTTATATGTGAAGAGGTTGTTTATTGGAGTCAGCAAACTGGTCAATGGTGTTTTAAAGAAATGGGTAATGGGAGTACGCTCTTAGGATTTGGAAATACTCTGTTTCTTTGGAATTTCCATCTCCCATACCCGTCTGCTATAGATCATGTAAAAAGATTTATTCTTGGCAACGTTAAAACAATTAGAAACACAGTAAACAACAATAACTATACCTATTACCATAGATTTAGAATTTTTCGCTACCCTTTTACTACTACTCTATGCTCATGTTTGACATTTTGTTTAATTCTTTTTGTATTTAATGTAATCTATATATATAATAAAACCGGCCAAGTGCGAGTTGGACTCGCCCATGAAGGGTTTCGTAGCAGCAAGTAACATAATAAAAAAGTTCTTGTAGTTCGTTGTAACTTTGATTGATGTTTTAACACGTTCGCAGTGGTAGTGACTTTTCTAAACGAAAATTGCGGATTATGACGTATTAATAAAAAACTACTAGCTCTATCTCGTTCAAACTAATTTTCGTTGGTAGTTTTTATGGCAATGTACATCATATATTCTTTTTAGATTTCTCATTCTCTTAGTTTAGAAGTTAGAGGGGGGGGGGACACACATTTTTCAACTTTGGAAGTGTCTCTTACGCAAACTACTCACTTTAGAAAAAAATGATGTTAGAAATCTCAAAAACATTTTTGAAGACCTATCTATAGATACCCCACACGTATAGGTTAGATGAAAAAAAAAATTTTGAGTTTCAGTTCTGAGTATGGGGTCCCCCAAAATTTACTGCTTTTTTTCTAGTTTTATATAAGAATCTTAATGCGGTTTACAGAATACATCTAGTTACCAAGTTTCAATAGCATAGGCCTTATAGTTTCAGAGAAAAGTGGCTGTGACACACGGACGGACAGACAGACGGACAGACAGACAGACATGACGAATCTATAAGGGTTCCGTTTTTGCCATATGGCTACGAAACCCTAAAAATCAATGCCACTTTTCGTTGTAATTTTATAACTCTAGAACGGGCTCACCTATCCAAACCAAATTTTTAGGCTTTGTTCGGACTATTTAGTAGATGGTTTATGTGAAGTTTGCACAAAATCGGTCGAGCAGTTCTTCATTTATCACGCATACGAAGTTGCGCGGGTCAGCTAGTATGACATAATTTAAGTACCGCTTCAAAAGATTATCATTAAAGTTATGAGGCGTTCCATTTAAGGCTGAGTTGTCACGTTCAACTATAGTCAGTTAACCGACTTTACAGACAACCGATTTTTATGGCTATGAAATTCTTGCAGAGATGCTATCGACTTCTACCGACTAAAAAGTATGTAGGTACAAATTTTCCGAATCGTTCTTAATTAATTTAACATCAGTTGAATTTCTAAATATGTATATTTCCACAATTAACATTGATCCACCTGGGTGTTCCATGATCAAACTGTACCCGTGTGGCAAGCCAAACAACTAATTTTTTTCTCGTTATCTACAAAAAAAAACATAAAAATATCCTGTTATTCACAGGGCTGTGAATATCTATCACACTGCAATGTTTCTCTTCATTAGCGAATATTTAAAGAGACGCTTGACATATCTTAATCTAGAAATGTTATTGTGAAAGTGAACGCGTAAAAGTATTTTTGGACATAAAATAATTAACGTTCAAGATTAATTACGTAGTATCCAGTGTCAGAAGATTTTTATCAATTTCTTGTTTGTCAACTATTTGTATGATGTAAAGCGATTTCACGGGCATATTTTCTCATTTATTTTTTCTCACGTGTGCATAATGCGTTTTTTTATGCTACTGAGTGTAAACGAAAGTTGTTTATGAATATCTGCAATATCACAGGTGTTAGGGTGCCTTTCCTCCAAGATGTGCTATAGGGATAGGTTAACCATCACCTTTCCGATCCCGAACAACGCGTGCCGGGCAGAGATGCCACTCATACACAGTGGAGAGAATCTTCGCCAGAACCGAGCGTTTCAAAAGATCGTTCCTCTGTCGAACTATAAAAACTTGGAACGACCTGCCCGCACACATGTTTCCCTCATGTTACAACCCCGGGTTCTTTAAGAGGAGCGTGAAGAGGCACATCACAGGGCCGCCAACTTGAGGACCGCTGTAAGAAGTGGCCCCCAATCGCAAGATGCGCCACGGCTATCCATCGTAGCGACGTCAATTTGGCGAGCTGAATATAAAAAAAAAAAAAAAGGTTAGATATCCGCCAATCACATTTGTCGGTTCTCATGTAACGTTGACCGTTTATCTGCAAATTGTGCAACCGGCGAATTTGATGGGGGCCTGAGGACGGTGAGTGGGCCGCTTACCGTCCTTACAAAAGCAGGCCCATGATGACGGCAACGTGACGTGAGGGATTCACGACCTCCCTCCCTTAGAAGCGGGATCACAACCGAAAACCCCGCCAAAGACGCGGGATAGCCAAACCACCCCCTGGGCGGGGCCGCAGTGGCAGCCGTGCCCTTAGGTCTGTTGGGAGTCCTGGGACATCCTTCCGAGGGCCTACCCGGGACTGCCGACCGTAGGCTTTTGGGCGTTACGTGAGGTTTGTTAGTCGGTAGGAGTCCGGCATAGCATCCTTGAAGGATTTTCCCTCACGTCAACAAACCGACCAATTTGATTGGTTGATTTCAATTTTCAATTTGACAATTTTTCAAGTCACCTATAAGGCTTTGAACTTGGCTTATAAAATGTTACTGCCACTCTGAACGAGCAGGTATAAGCTTGAATTATAATAAAGCTTTCCCAAGATGATTTTGAAATGAAGAATTCCCTGAGGAAAATGTCCACAGAATATAAATTCGATTGAAGACTTTTAGCGCTTTAAGCGCTCGTGGCCCCGCGAACTCAGTGTTCTGTAAACGATCACTGCAGTAAGCAACTTTCACTGTGGCCGGTCCATGGATGGGTGACCATCCATGTGATCACTTTGTGACATTTATTTGAGCGTTTCCGTGCTTCGGAAGGCACGTTAAGCCGTTGGTCCCGGTTGCCAGTAAAATGGCAGTCGTTAAGCTAAGTTGAAGGCTTTATTTCAACAGCAGGCAGTCACAACCTGCGCCTGTCCATTTAAACACGGCAATACGGCTCACCACCTATTACGTGGGACAAATTATACAAAGGTGAAATGTGGGCATATGATATGCCTCTGCCTACCCCTTCGGGGATAAAGGCGTGACCATATGTATGTATGTGAAGACTTTTAGCACTTTCATTATTACTAGGATATATTTGAAGTTCACTTTGCGTCACACATATTATTAAGTAGTATTAAGTTGGAAATTGAACTTGCGTCAAAAACAAGTTTGTACATTTTGGCATCACACATTTATCACTTCGTAGAATATATCAACTTAGGTGTGTCACTAGTATCAAAACCTTTTATTGACATTGACATTCGGAACAGCACTATCGGATGTAACGGTGTGTGTCCGGTTACGCACACAATCACATTAGCACTATTTCACTAAAATGTATTAAGATTGGTTGTGCCTGTGTCACGTAATTGTAGAACATTGCTGGTTCTTCAATCTTTGCTTAGTGATTTGATCTTACATGACTGTACTGCTAGAACTCAAATCCCAGGTTCTTCGCGAAAAGCGTCAATTTGAGAGCCTTTGTTTATGGGCTGTTTGAGTGCGATGATGACCATCAATTTTCATAGTTTGCCCCATAGATTTGGATTTTTTCGCTTAGTTTGCTCTGACTTTCCACTGGGTGGATCGAGTAATACAAAATGTATCTAATAAATATAAAAAAAAATTCTTGCAGGCTGGTGTTTCGTATAATTGAAGGTCGAGATTCTGACGCAGTCCCGTTACAATTTTGAGAGATCGATACTCACTCAAGAACAAGGATACTTTTTATGGTTATGAAATTCCTGCAGGGATGCTATCGACTCCTACCTACTAAAAATCACACGTTTACTACCTAGTAAGTGTCACATCTATTACAAAAAAAACACATCGCTGCGCCACCAGGGTCTCTAGAATGAAAGTTATAGATGCATAATGTCGATCTCTTAAATCTGCTCCAAACCTGCTTGGTAATACGGTAATACCATTTCACAGTTTACCCATCACAAACAACTCGCAAATTGTAAGAGCTCGTTCGCATTGAACT
The DNA here is from genome assembly GCA_933228765.1 of Miltochrista miniata. Lineage (NCBI taxonomy): Eukaryota > Metazoa > Arthropoda > Insecta > Lepidoptera > Erebidae > Miltochrista > Miltochrista miniata. Next base: position 35,619,987 of record OW121752.1, read on the forward strand.
CACGGCACGATAATATTGAATCCGAGACAATTTTGGTGTACTACTCGTTCGCTCTAACTTTGCCGTTGGCGTAGAGGCGTATACCCGAATTGTTAATTACACGAAGTAAATTGACAGTAGCTAATGTCACTTCGTTATTGAAAATAAGCAACATTGTCTATGGAAGTGACATTAGTTGCTGTCAATTTACTTCGTCTAATAAAAAATTCGACTTTAGTATGGAGCCGAGCGGCAAAGTTAGAGCGAACGAGCAGTAAGCATTTTATGCAATTGCAAAAATGTATGTACGGTATGTACCTATCTGGAAGTAAAGGCATAAGTATACTGCGTGTCCATTGACTGTCAAAGCTCTGATGCAGATGTCATAAACAGAGATAAGAAGGTTAAATGGCAACTAACTTTCTTTTATAACTTTCGACAATGCCTATACTATAGAATATATTATATAATCTGTGCTTATACCAACAACCCCGGGATAGCATCCGAACCCTTAGATCAGGGGTTCCCAAACTTTTAGGTATCACGCCCCCCTACTGTTAAAATTAATATGCCCACGCCTCCCCTCAGCCCAGGGAACAGCAAGTGGGCTTGCCAAACAATTTAAAAATAAAATATAACAGTAATTATTATTTTTCTAATTTTAGTATTTGTTGTTATAGCGGTAACAGAAATACATTAGTATGTGAAAATTTTAGCGCTCTAGCTATCGAGGTGCCTGAAATACAACCTCGTGACGGCAAGACAGACAGACGGACGCCGAAGTTTCTTGAATGGGGGCCCGTTTTGGCCCTTTGGACACGGACCCTGAAACATACAATTATTAAATAAAATAAGAATAGGTAATAAAGTTTATAAATACATCTCAGACCTCCCTCTTGTTTACTATCCCACGTCTTTGAGGGATGAAGAGACACGCCACCATCTTGGCCTGCTTCTGTAAGACTGGCGAGCAGCAAATCCGTCGTTCTCAGGCCTTCGGTCATGAAGGCCGGTAGTCTTGGGCGTATTTATCTACCGCTCCCACCACGCCACCATTTGTTGCACGCCGAAAGACACAGCTTGGGACCATGGCCCTCAACACGATCTAAAGCGTGATAATGTCCACACCAGGCCTGCGACCAGGTCTTGGCTTGCAGCGTCCATGCTGAGCACCGTCAGAATATGCGGCACCGTGTCCTCGCTGAAGTAACCGCAGTGCTGGCACTCAGGTGTTACCTTCCGGTGTATGCACCACAGATACTTACCGAAGCACCCGTGCCCGGTAAATATCTATGACGCCTCTTAAGCCACTCTTCCATGATCGGCTTCACCACCTCGATAGTAGTGAGTTCCTAATTTGACAGCTCAGGGAACAGGCCTATGGTATCACTGCAGTTCCTCCAGAACCCTCGCTTTTAGGTCCCATAGAGGGTTCCCAGGTAGGAGACACGCAGCCTCGACGGAAATGCGTTACCCTCTTATTATCCTGATGCCAGCAATTAACGGTCAGACTTACAAAAGGTCACTTCTTACAAAAAGAGTCAAAGATAACTTGCATGATTTTGAGAAGATTCCCGATTGTGAATATAATAGAGATAAAAAAATTGCACAACGCAGATTACTAGCAAAATTTAGTTTGCTTTTAAACTTTGTCTTTATTATTGTAACCAATGCTACATGCTTAATGAATATTAATAAAAAAGGTATTCTAACATTTGAGATATTTAACCCAAAATTGTGTCTTAGCATCTTTTCAAAATTTCCATAGCTTGTTCTTGTGATGTCATTCTGATCTGACCGCGCCCCCCTGCACATGTCTTCGCGCCTCTCCAGGGAGGCGCGCCCCCCACTTTGAAAATCAATGCCTTAGATGATGCCGCAGTGGTAGCCGCGGGCTCCCAACCGTAGCCTGTTAGGTAGGCTACGTGTGGTTTTTAGTCGGTAGGAGTCCAGCATAGCATCCATGTAGGATTTTCCTCACGTTCATAAAAACCAATACGTATAGCAAATTTTAGTGCGAGAAAATAACTTATTCGTAGAGCGATAATAAAGACGGGAAAGAAGAGGATATTATTATTCAACGATAGATTTCCGCCCTATAACGTCTGATTCCATTAAATAACTCTATTTCGTACTACAATGGACACACCCTCAGCTCGTACTTGTCGAAAAGAGCGATAGTTGTCTTTGTCACCCACTATAATTCAGCTGACTTGCTTTAAATCTAGACACTTGGAGATTTAACTGATTGCAAACTTGCAATGCGACAATCTCTGCCAACGTATAGAATATGTTATCAATTCTTAGAAAATTGAAACTGGATTCTTTTAACAGAATTTCTTTCTTGTATTCTTTCATGAACCACAGTGATATTGTAATTCAGGTTTTGTTATAAGATCCTATCGTTTTTTTATACCACTACGGTGTCGGACAAGCATACGGCCCACCAGAAGGACTGGTGGTCACCGCAGCCTATGAACGTTTGAAACACCAGAGGCGCCACACTTTTAAATAGGGGAAATGCGCTTACTAGGTACACGGATATCATGGCATTATCATATTGTCATTAAGTGACCTAAATATAAATTAACCGTGGATGGACATGGCGACAAAGTATATTTTGCTCGATTTTTTTTTAAATATTGAAGGTATGGACTGAAATTACTGTGATAATTTGATTTGAATAATTGATTTCATTCATTTTTTAACCTCGATCTCGGCTTTTAATGGGGTAAGAGTTCCCACTAAAATAACAAAAAAAGATCGTGCATTATATTTAAAATCTCATTTTCATATTTAATTGAAGTTTAGTATTATCAAAAGTATTATCTAACTTTAACGGCTAACCCTTGAATTTTTTTTTTGTATCAGCTCAGATAATAGAATATAATTATTATAGTAGGTATTAGGTAAATATTATTGCAAAAATCTGCCTGCATTTCTCAAAACCCTCCACCTGACTTTAAGGTCTTAATCTTCCTGGAAGACTTGAGAGCCGCCGTTGACCAGTATAAGTTCATCCGCTGCCTTCTTTAATGGACTCTCAGACCCAAGAATCCATCACAACTGAGGACCTCAACTACAAATATGTCAGAGAAGCTCCTCGGTTGGGATTAATTACGGAGTTTTCTTTTTGGTCCGCGGGAGGTAGGTATTTGATAAAAACCTCCTACCCCTCAACAACATCTCGCTGTCGACGGGCATTCCTCGATCCGCCACCTGAGGACGCGCTCTCTAGGCGGGCTTGCATTAAAGGTTTAATGAATGTAGAGGAACCTAGTGAAGTATGTAAGGACAGAAGCAAATGTTTCCCTCCTCTTACAATCCTGGGTTCTTCAAGCGGAGCGTGAAGAGGCACATCATAGGGCCGCCAAGTTGAGGGCCGCTTTCTATAGTCTTACAAACTGGGACGTTGGCCCCCAATCGCTAGATGTCGCTGTGGCTTTTCATCAGGCGGCTGCATCATTTTGGCGAGCTAAATATAAAAAAAAAGAAAAAAATGGCAGGCTGTCTCTGCCTACCCCGGAGGGAAAAAGGCGTGAGTAAATGTATGTGTATGTATGTATTATTGCAATAAAGAACTGAATACCTACAATGGACATTGCAGATGACTGTACTTAAATTAAACCATAATCCTTTCAAACCGTGACACTGCACTGAAATATAAATACACGGTGATAAATCTTGTAGCTTTCGTCAATATCACTTTCACTACGAATATATTCACAACTAGCTGAGCCCGCAACTTCGTTTACGTCACATAAGGTGTATGAAAGGAAAGGTATTTCTTCATCAGAGTCATCAAGCAGCGTCTGAAACTGCCCTGTTTGCTTAATCATAAAAGAGCTTAATGATTAAGCCAACACGCCAATTTAGGTTCACTCACATTCAAAGAAACCCCTACAATTAAAATTTTCAAAATATCTGATTCTTAAAAGTGTTATAACTCTTTTATTTCTAAACCGATTTACATAACGCTAAATGTTAACTGGAGCAAACCTCAACACAATAAAAAAAACCGCATTGCAATCGGTTGAGCGGTTACTGAGATTAGCGTGCACAACCGTACAGACAAACAGATATACAGACATACAGACATACAGACATACAGACAAACAGACAAAAATTCTAAAAATCATTGTTTTGGGTTCTATTGCGTTCATAAAGCCCCTATAATATTTTTTCTTATTTATCTTCCATGTACAGACAGCGACCTGTTACGATTTTATTATATGTATTGATTGATGTTATTACACTTATGCCATAAAATCTATAAAACACTTTCATCTCCGTACAGTATATCCGAATACGTAAATAAAATTATAAATAAATATTTGAGTAGGTACATTCTCACTCTCACACAACATGATCTAGCTCAAATTAAGCTAATACCTATAAGCTTGTGCTATTGGATCTAGCCGACTGATATACATACTTATATATTTCTAAATACATCTATACTTTTATTTTATTTTTTTTCACGTGAGGGAAAATCCTCATGGATGTTATGCCGGACTTCTACCGACTAAAAAACCTCACGTAACGCCCAACAGCCTATGGTTGTGAGCCCCGGGTAAGCCCTCGGAAGGATGTCCCAGGACTCCCAACAGACTTACGGCCGCCACTGCGGCCTCGCCCGGGTTGGGTGCTATTCCGCGTCTTTGGGGGGTTTCGGGTGTGATCCCGCTTCTAAGGGGGGGGGGGGGGCGTCACGCCGCCGTCATGGGAATACATCTACCTATACTAATATTATAAAGAGGAAAGATTTGATTGTTTGTTTGAATCGAACTGGCTTCTGGAATTTTATTCCCGTATTCCCACGAACGGGAAAAAAGCGGGTCAAACCGCGTGACGTCCGCTAGTACATAAAATAGATAAATGACACCCAGACACAGAACAAATCAATGTGCTCATCACACAAAGAGATTTGTCCTGGGTGGGAATCGAAGCCACGACCTCCGAATCCGTAGTCACGTACTCTAACCACTGGACCACGAGGTGGATGAATTGTTTGATCGCTTTAAAATATTAAAAAATAAAATTTCCAGTTTTGGAGATACGTAATGCAAATATGTAGTATTGTAGATCAATGTCAAAAACTACTAGGTACCATTGCTGATTCAGACATCAGACAATTAATACCCGCATATATCGAAGTCAACGACCTCACACAAACAACAGCTAAGTATTCAAATAATATATGTAAAACATTCACCTACATACAAAAAGATTGTCAGCAATTACCAATACCAATAACTGTTTTAACACGCTAGCGTATCACTTCATATATAATTATAATATTCATCTGAATTTTGCTCAGAGGCTGCGAACTGGGGAACCAGGTTACATGGTTTGTTTAAAATCTAAAATGGTCGCTCTTGAGTAACGATTTTCTCATGCCTGGGTCTCTTATTTATGGTAGATGAAGTTTACAATAAACACTTTAATTAATTTTAATTGCGCTTTCTTTAATTTCCGGATTATGTAGGTTTTAAGATGTTCACAAGAGTAGTGTAGTCTATTTCGACAGGAAACATAATTATGGGATGTATAATACGAATTACACGGTCCCTACCGAACTTAACTTAAAATCTTAAATTTGCTTGGGATTGTATCCCTACTATACAACGTAGTCCTTTATTGGACGAGTACCTCTTAAAAGTTGAGGGTGGTTGGATTTAATACACCTACGTCTCTTGCCAGACTCTTCTCAGAAACTTCGAATGCTCTGCCACAGAGTTTGAAAAGGCACACACCATTAGGCAGGTAACTTAAAGGCAACTGTCAATTTTTTTTGCAGACCTCATCGTTCACAAGATCATTGACAATGGATTTTCAAGCTGTCTTGGTCGCTTCAGATATTCTATCCCACTCGCGGACGTTCGTAACCACGACTTTTCCACAATCCACTCTTCTTTTTCCTGCAAATTTAATCATCATTATTAATGGCAAGAGTTCATAGCTGGTGTCGGAAAACATGACCCATGAGATCTTGCATTTTTTTTCACCGCTAGCCTAAGGGCCTTATTGGAGCCGAAATATGCTTAAAAACCGGATGGCTCCAAATCAAACTGCCACGTCACACCACCAAACGAAACAGCGACTTCCTCCACATCGCGTGTACCGATCCATTTGCCGTATTAAGGCCGCGGCATACAGACCAATGTCCATTATAACGGCATCAGCGCCAATTTCGCTCTCGGCTCTTGTATAACTCTCTTGTGTTACGATAATGTAACTTTTACGTCATGGATGCGTCTACGAGATTTAAAGTTGGATTTAAAAGTAATAAATAATTAAAGTAACATTTTTATACAGCGTCGTACAATCCAAATAATGCTACAATAATATTGGCATAACAGTATAGATAAAAAAACACAATTCCATAGCTTCTTTAAACTAATCATTAAACGCTAACAAAACTACTGAGAGACGTACCAACCCATCATTATCCAGATTACCCAGTCTAATGACTTAGTCATGAAAAGTAGATTTTTTATAGTAAGCTCCCTTATAATTTTGATATGACACCCACTAAGAAAGAGTTTTCGAACTTCTACCTACAAGAGGCAAATAGCATAGATGAACTGCCCGTAGCATCACATTTTTCATCTGCCCGCACACGTGTTTCCCTCATCTAATAATCCCGGGTTCTTCAAGCAGAGCATGAAGAGACACATCACAAGGCCGCCAACTTGAGGACCACTGTCAGAAGTCTTACGGACTGTGAGAGTGGCCCCCAATCGCTAGATGCGTCACGGCTTTCCATCAGTGGCGACGTCAATTTGGCGATCTTATTATAAAAAAAAAATTAACAATAATTTTCAACAAGAATTTTTCACTTCAAAATCTCAAATCGAAGTGACAGAGAAAGGCATGAAACCTTTACATATCCGCAAAATCAAACGCGTGTTGTAAAATCGTGACGCGAACGTGTCCGTAATATACTGTAATCTGTGCAAATAGCTTGCAAACAACTTAAGCGGATACTGTTCCCACGGCGAGATCCTATTACTTTCTTCAGCGCGTAATCAGCTTCTTTGAACACCATACTTGCATTCATTACTAAGATTTCATTAATAGGTATTTGTGCAAAGTATTCATCTAGTAGTTATAACCTGTGACAACGCTCGAGAGAAAATCTATAATCTTTTCTCTCCCTGTTTGGTCTGTATTGCTCGTTAATTATTCAAAAACAACAATTTGAGGACCTATCCTAGATATCGCCATGGTTTTCCTGAGACATGGACAAAAATAGGTCAACAGATTCAAAGTGGTCTACATAGCTCGTAGATTTACTACATAAAAGTGGCAATTTTGGACATATCTCTCAAAGTACTGAGGAATTCAAAGTTGAGTTTGAATATGGACCGTGCGTCGATATATATATATATTTTATATAGAAAAGGTTGCAGGAATTCAGACAATAAAGACTGATTGCAACGCCACATACACAAATATATTTTCTATTATGTTGAACATATTTTGCGATATAGAGTATTGGTAATACAATATTTTGCGAACATGAAATTTTATGTTTCCAGAACACAATAATCGCAAATAACTTCTATGACTTTCAAGGTATTTAGCGAAAGACAGAATAAATGAAATATTATAATGCCAGTCAAAAACTGTCAACTCAATTATAGAAATACCTATACCTACTTGTCTTAACAAAACAAGTCATAATAACAGTGTTCTTATTGACAGGACAACATCAAGTGTTTAGCAATTCTAGTTTCTACAGCTCTGAAATGGTAGCTTAGGTAACCATACCCATTTTCTCGGTTTTAATAGTGCAAGTTTTCCAACGTGAGTAACAACACTAGCGGTCTATCTAGTGTTGTTACATGCCAACAAACACTTTTAATCTCTTCCCGAAGTGCTCGATCATTTACATAAGATTATGTAAGTTTTATTGTACTAACTTTAACTTTATCACACATTTTATAATAAATCTCGTTTCTTGAGTATAGGTTTCAAGGAAATTTGAATCTTACATATCAGGTAATAAGGTTTATTTCCATTTATATAATTTATTTGAAATGTGTAACTATTATGGAAATGCGCGTGCTAAAAGCTCTTGTACAGAAATTGAAATTATATCACCTTATGTAATTACTCGGGAGTGATTATCTACTATGCAATTTATAATAAACTTTAATAGTCAATTGGACAGCTCAACGCAATGTATTTCAATTGTAAATAAATAAAACCTGCACATAAAATTGCCTCTTAAAATAGTATGAAATGTGGGCTATGTTTAATGGAGAAATTGAGAGATAGAGCCGCGAATGGATGTTGTAGCGTCCTTCAAACTTTTAGCCAGAAAGTTATCTTCGACGGTAGGACCAGGTCATGTCGTCTTTTAAAAACATTGCAAGTCAAGCAGTCCCAAACAGTCTTTCTAGGCTGAAAAGTTTAGAAAGTGGAGAAGAGAAGGAAAAAATAGCACATACAACCACTCCCCATCGAGGTATTCGGATGATGATGAGGCATGAGTACTAAATAATTTGCATGCAAAGCCTCTTTTTGGAGCCGACTTCACTTGTAGGAGAGGTAAACCATTTTTTTACAATTTTGACGTCGATATAATATGAACTCATATTATGTAGTATGAATATCCATACTAAATAAAGGCTCTTTGATTTAAACTGCAGCAGGACGAACACGGTGAAATGATAGGGAATTCCTTCCTATGGAACCGTAAAAAGATTATACCAGTTTAAGAAGTGAAAGTGTTCGGTAGTTTTTGCTCACAAAGGCAGCATTAGCATCGGCCATGTTGTGAAAAGGTCATCGTTGTACATCGCTTGAACTTTGAACGGCGCTAACAAGACCTCCTGATACAGAGGTTAAAAGAAATTAATCTATTACGTACTTGATGTCAAAACAATGCATAATATGAAGAGTAGGAAACATAGTGGAGTATCCTGATGGATTAAATAAAGAACAGCAAGATAGTGGAACTTCGTGTATAAGATCTGAACGCCCAGCTGAGCAGGGAAGCTACTCTGATAATGTAAAGCTGGACACAGTAGATTTTTAATGGGTAGAGGCAAAGTAGCTTCTTACAGGCAACCTTTGGATGGATAAGATTTTTTTTTTTTTTTGACGCGGGGAATGCATTTAGGGACGGTGTGTGGGACTCACCGGTCCCGAAAGAAGGGACCGTCCTACCCACTAAACCCCGCGGTGTTCCGACTCACCCTTTTGCCGGACCGAAGGTTATGGTAATAGTACTCATGTCGGCCCGGCAGGGTTGCCCCGTAAAATTTGAGGCTCTCCTCGAGGGAGCCAGATGCACGGCTCCCCCGGAGCTCCCTAAGGAGCTGAAGAAATCAAGCCCGCATCGCACTGCTCTCAAGTGGAGAGCAGCCGAGCGGGCGGCTCTGAAGGCACCTCCGGAACACGGGGAGGTGCCTTCCGCCAAACGATCATCGGTGGACGGGGTCCTCCGACCTCCGTCCACCGGTACGACAATTAGTCCGGGGCGCGCAAAAAAGCCGCCATGCGGCGCCCTCGGACCGGACGGCGGGGCGGGAGCGTCTCACCAGCACGCTCCCGCACCCGCAACTCCTCTCTTTTGGCCGCGATCACCTCGCAAGCAAACGAGGTGACAGCGGCCCAACACTCTTGGCTGCCGGCCATGGCTCGCACCACGGCCGGCAGCGACAAATCCGTACCAATTTGGCCCGTGAGGGCGACCCGCGGCCCGTCCCACGCCGCGCACTCGGCGAGTGTGTGCTCCGCCGAGTCCACGGCGCCACTTGGGCAGTGGCGACACACGGGGTTAGACTCCACCCCTGGATGGATAAGATGGTCAGGCATCAAGTGGATTTATTGTTTAGTTGTTAGGTAGTGACCAAGACATTAAGAAATGATAATACGTAGAGTTGATTTTATCATTTGTAGAGTAAATAAATGATGTATTGAATGACGGCAGTGCAACAATGTAATGATGTAAGAGTCCGTAAGCGCACGCCGTAATTGATCTGTTATGAAGGAATGGTTGGGGGGGCTTGGCACCTAGGTAGCTTTTGCCGGTTCAGGATCTTTAGGTTAACCATTTTTGGCAGAGGCCGCTATTTCAATAAGTTTGATAACTTTTGCATTATTCTCTCTTTTGGAGTTAACAAGAGTCTACCAGACGCCAAATTGTTAAAAGAAGATAGAAGTTATACATTTTAGCGTGCAAGAAAGAGAAAGATGCGATCGGTTTTTGTGCGCTTTTAACGAAATAAATTAATTATAAAAAAACTAAAACCAATATGAAAAAAATGCATATTCATTTGCACTAAAGAGTGCAAATGAAGATTTTACTATTGTCTTTCTTATAAATATTTTATATTATAAAAACAACTTATAACATACGAGATCTAGCTTAATTCACGAAATCGAGGTATTTTGAACACAAAAATCTATTGAGGATTTTATCAGTAATCATGTTTTGAGCCTAGAGCGTTTTTAGTTCATGAACTGAAGTTGTCTGTGTTAAAATTTTTATTCAGCAGACCTCACGAGTCCTGAGATCTAGATCAAAGTAATAGTCTATTTGGCGTCATATGGACTCTTAATTATGAAGAACTTATTGGCCATGGGTGCCGAAATTTTATTGTTTAGGTACCTACTTTTTGACGATTTTTTTTTATATCTATTTCTATCAATTGATCAAAAGTCTACTTATTTCACATGAACGGAACTACGGCTACAAGTCGTCCGGTAAAACCGCAAATGCTATACAAAAGGACATTGTAAACAATATCCGACGTCACCTCGTTCTCAAACTGTCATGTCAAGGGTGCGTTTTGTTGTTTCTTCTAAGTTGCGTTTTGTTGCGGTTGAAGCGTCAGTTCATTCAAGTTTATTGGAGGACTTGTTTCTTTTATTTTTTTGTGGCCGTGTTACAGATTGTTCTGTTTTATAATTGTTAAGTAAACCATCGTCATAATTTGACCTAACTTTTATGCCTAAGCGTGAAATTTGGACTCAAAGTTTGTAGATTTTTGTTTCATTGCAAACTTCTTCATTGACTCGGCATGAATGAATGAATAATGTGTACGTGCGTACATGAATGAGAGAATAAATGAATAACCACTTACCTACATTGAACACACGTCGCAATACACAAACAATTGTTGTGTCGTGGTATCCCTTACCCCCCGTAACAGAAAGTACTAGATCGTAATTGAAGTATCGTGTGGATGTGGATCATATACCTACCTATTAATTTGGAGACAATGGATGTTTTTAAATAAATATAGTTTTACCTACCTATTTTCATCCAAATATGCAATCCAATAAGTAATTTTTGAACGAAATACAGTCCACCTAATTTTACCAAAGTTCTAGATAGGTTAATGTCTACGTCTATATTTTGGATACAACATTGAAATATATTTCAAATTGAGGTAATGCTTATAATTTCGAAAATTATTAGAAGTAGCTGACAATGACCTAAGCGTAAAAAGAAAAAGCTACTCAAAACTCATCGACGACGGTGCTTTTCGATAGAAGTACAAATTAGTGTAGTCCGACCAATGGAGCAAATGAAAAAATAAACATTTGTAAAATGGTACATAAACCCTCGGTTAGACTTATAGCGGGAATCTTCGACCATAAAAAGTATATAAATATGAACGCGGTCGTAAGGTGATATCTCTCCTTTTACCTATAATATATAGGAGAGGCACACTGTAGGGCGAAACTTCCCCAGTACAACTAAGTACTGTTTTAAATTCATATTACTTTATTGCCTCAGTCAATTGACACACACAGATAAGGATGATAAAAATAATATCATTGCTTTATTATAGGTACATACTTCTTAATTTTTTAAACGCTTTTTTTTCTTTGCAGAGCATGCCGCCGCCCGCTTAAGGCATGAGCGGCCGCGGAACGGGGGGGCAGCGCTGCCAGCTCATATTGCAGCGCTGCCTCGCAATACAACTCACCAAACCCGGCAACGCGCCAGATGACTTCTGGATGTATGAGTCTGGATATCTGCTATTTCAGGTATGTGGATAATCTTGTTTTATGCCGGTTGTGTCGAATATTTGTCATTTTGCTGGTTTTTATTTACTTATTGGTGATAAGTGATAATTGATAATATTATTATTTAAAAACGGAAAGAAAGCTCACCTCGAAACTATTAAACAACCTGTAGTTTAGCACCACGTATGAATCAAGTACCGTCTTCGCTGGCATAGTACAATTTTGAAGCAGTCAGGTGATCCCCTAGCTACGTGGGTGACAGTGTTCGAATATGTCCTTTACGAAAATTTGTGGTGCCATATAGGATTACGTCTTGGCAATCGTTCCAGTAATGTGGATTCTGAAGACGGTGACAAGCAGAATAAGTTGTAAGAAAATAGTTTTCGGGCTTCAATACGCTTGGGCTGCAGCTGGCAAATCGTTATAAAACATTATTTTAGGTCATTGTCACACAACTGTACCTCAGCACGGCAGTTGCATTTACATACTAACGCGTCACAGAGGCAATCAATTTTGGGGAAGAACAAACTCATAAGCTGATACAACACGCTAACTATGGCACCAAAACCTTACAGTATCGGTGCACACACACTCAATGTGCTTACCTCTAAATCCGTGCATCACACTGCTATGCAAACACAGCCAGTGTTTACGTTGTCGGCAGCTGATACGATACGGACGGGTTTTGAGCTCTCCGTGAATGGGATACGAAATGGTATTAAAAGGTACCAATTAGGGATACCGTATGTTACCTACATTGTTTTTGTTTAGAATACGTATGTGATGTACCTATATGTCTTTTTAAAAATGGATTGTCTAAGGGTTTGGATAAACGGAGTAGGCTATGTCACGACATTCTAATCTATACTAATATTATATATGTATACGGATTTTATTCTGTAAAGGATTTTCTAGAACACAATACAGTACATTAATGACATTTGATTCTCTCCCTAGTATTAATATTATTATCTTTAATAAAGTCATTTTAATGTATAATCAGTTATAATAAATGTATGACGTAATAAATGTACGCATGATAAATAAATGTTTGCATGCCCAGTTTAGGCAGAACATGATGTACCTACCTATTTAATCTTAAGATATACTGTAAACATCTTCTATACATGTTCTAGCAAATAAAGATATATATTATTATTATACTAGCGGACGTCACGTGGTTTCGAGTTCCGCAGATAGCGGCTTGGGCGCCGCCGACGTGTCTTCGCCGAAGACTGTCGGCCTCCATGACCGGGGGCGTGAGGACGGTCAGGAGGCTCCTCGCTGAGAGATTCACGCACGTCCTCCCTAAGAAAACTGAAAACCCCGCAAAGACGCGGGATAGCACCCTTACCACCCCCTAGCTAGGCGAGGCCGCAGTGGTAGCCGTAGGTCTGTTGGGAGTCCTGGGTTTCCCAACAGTAGGCTGTTGGGCCGTTGGGCGTTACGTGAGGTTTTTAGTCGGTAGGACATAGCATCCATGAAGGATTTTTCCTTACGTTAAAAAACCTATCGAATCGCGGGGTCGCGCGTTAAAAAAAACGAATAACAAAACGAATAGAAGAGATGTGTCTATAAATTCTATAGGTATTGTACAAGATCAATAACCTCAAAAATTAATATCATCTGACTTTTTGTATCGCGCTATTAGGCAGACGCCATTTTATTTTATTTGGCAGTGGCTTAAGTTATTTATTAATACGAGTAGTTTTAATAGATAGGTAACCTTAGTCTATTCTTAATAAACAAAAGTCGTAAGTTTATCGACTTTAGTTCTGTCTATCTAGAGGTAAAAGTACCTTCAATTTCCAACCATAATATCTATATTAGAGATAGATACTTATTTTCTGAAAACAAGTCTAGTTGCTCTGTTTGGATCCTATCAATTTTTAACAGTTCATTTGTGCATTTACAAAATTTTGAGTAGAAGGCGGTATGTAAAAAAACCGGCCAAGTGCGAGTTGGACTCGCCCATGAAGGGTTTCGTAGCAGCAAGTAATATAATATAAAAGTTCTTATATGTAGTTCGTTGTAACTTTGATGTTTTAACACATTCGCAGTGGTAGTGATTTTTCTAACCGAAAATTGCGGTTTATGACGTATTAAAAAAAACTACCAGCTCTATCTCGTTCAAACCAATTTTCGTTGGTAGTTTTTATAGCAACGTACATCATATATTCTTTTTAGATTTATCATTCTCTTAGTTTAGAAGTTAGAGGGGGGGGACACACATTTTTCCACTTTGGAAGTGTCTCTTGCGCAAACTATTCACTTTAGAAAAAAATGATGTTAGAAACCCCAATAACATTTTTGAAGACCTATCTATAGATACCCCACACGTATGGGTTTGATGAAGAAAAAAATTTTGAGTTTCAGTTCTGAGTATGGGGACCCCCAAAATTTACGTCTTTTTTTCTAGTTTTATATAAGAATCTTAATGCGGTTTACAGAATACATCTAGTTACCAAGTTTCAATAGCATAGGCCTTATAGTTTCGGAGAAAAATGGCTGTGACACACGGACGGACAGACAGACAGACAGACAGACAGACAGACAGACATGACGAATCTATAAGGGTTCCGTTTTTGCCATTTGGCTACGAAACCCTAAAAACCTAAACATTTGCTTATATTAATTAAAAACCGGCCAAGTACGAGTTATACTCGCGAACGGAGGGTTCCGTATCAGAAAATTGAAAGAGCATTATGAAAGCACCCCTTGAATACTATTTTTTCTAATTTTGGTGTTTGTTGTTATAGCGGTAACAGACATATACAGGATGGAATTTAAAGACGGTAGTTGGGGGGAAAGTACCCTTAATATTGATAGTGGCAAGTTTTGCTGAAAGGAAACATTCCTTTGAGATTTAGAAAGAACACCTGTATTTTACGATACCTATAGAAAGAGTCTTTATTAAGGAACAATTTCTTTCAAACAACATAGTAGGTATCTTAAATTAAAGAAAGACCAAGTAAAATATGTTTTTATTGTAAAGCTTACTCACTATCTGAATAAAAAACAAAGACTAGACGAGAAACTTTTATTTTTTTTGAAGTTGGTTGGTTAAGTGGTGGACAAGAGAATGTTTTTTTTTTCACATCTCCCAGGTTCGATTCCAGGCTCAAGCAGGTAAAAAATCTTTAATAGCAGTTTTACTTACTTTTGAAAATAAAGGAATGTTTCCTTTCAGCAAAACTTGCCATTATCAATATTAAGGGTACTTTCCCCCCAACTACCGTCTTTAAATTCCATCCTGTATATCACGTTTGACTGTTCTCTAGCTATCACAGTTCCTGAGATACAGCGTCGTGACGGACAGACAGATGTACGGCGAAGTCTAATGAATAGGTTTCCCTATTTACCTTTTGGGTACGGTACGCCAAAAACCTCGAAAAAGTTCATACTTTTATTAACCATTGGGCAGCATGAAGGCTTTGCTCTACACGTCCTGTTTTATAGCAAAGATATTAATGATACTTTAATAGTACCTACTACATAATTACAGTCATGTTTATAACTAACTTTATATCATGTACCACCCACCAACACAGCGAGTTTCCCCTCCATAAATTATCCAGAACCTCATTACACCAAATATTACGCAAATAAGCCGTTTTACATCTCACATCAAACACCATAAAATATTTAAATAAAACATAACATCTTTAAATACCGCAAAATGTCTGAACGTAAACATATTAAAAGGCTACTGAAACCGGGCATAAACTTTCAGGTTTAAGCGTCAATAAACATTCATTAATTGCACTCGGTCACTTCCTTTTAGGGATCAAAGGACGGACTAAAATATCGATGCCGTTTAAGGAAAGACCGACTTGGGAATTAATTCAATTCGAATGAAATGGCTAATTAATTCTGTTGCTGTACTGCACTTTGATGTTGATATAATTCGAGATATTTCAGGAAATAATTTAGAGAGGCTGAAGATGGTGAAGAATGTTGGTTTTTGAAATTGGAATTACTGTTTTTGAAGTAAAACTTCTTTAGGTGCGACCTAGGGAGTACCTAACTCAGATTTTTTATCTGACGGAAGAAGCGCTATTTGAATTTTGAATAGCGGAAACTACGTTTCCGCTATTCAAAAGCAAAAGCGGAACTAAGCGGAAACTACTTTTCCGCTTAATTCCGCTAAAATTCGAATGAATGATATTAATATAACATTTGATGCCGTCAATGGCAAAGAAGTTTTACTTCAATCGCGCGTAAAGAAGGTTACACACAAACTTTTTAGTGTACCTATTTCTTGTTCCACATGGTACAGGCTAAGGTCAAACACTATGCTTCCTAGTCATAAGTACGAAGTAAATATACCAATTTTTATTTATTATAAGGTGATAAATATTTGCAGATAATAAGACAGGCTGTTATTAATCAGCGACGATGGCGCCTTCGCGTTATATTTCCATGTAATGCAAAACCTCGAAACACGACACTGACCGGTCAACCGATACAAAGTTCACACAGTCACAATTATCCCTTTAAACGAATATAGACCTTACAGTCTTTGAAATTAAAATAAAATTTCATTACAAATACATTTTGTCTACATTTCAAATGATAGAATTACTAGCTTACTGGTATACAGTGTTACTGGTCTATTCAGTGATATTTCTTGCGATATTTTTATCTACTTATCGTATACCTACTAGTTGGGTGACCGGGCTTTGATCGTCGTTTTAAGCCATAGCGACGCACGAAATCTAAGGATAAAATGTCTGTCTCTTGTTTTCCTTTTGAATAGTATAAAACCATACAATAAAAAAAATACAATATCAGAAATATAATAATATTTGAGAAGTCTCCCATACAACACACGTGATTAGTTGCTGTTTTAACGGAACTCTCCGTGCGCAAGACCAACCCGACTTGGAAGATTTTTTAAAGCTTCTTCAAATTTTGGCTCAAATTTTCTCGCTACACCCATGATCATTTAGTAGTTAAAAGAAAAAAAATAATAGAAACCATAGAAAGTTTTGTAAAAAAGAATATACGAAAGCTCTTGTTTTAAGCGTAGGTAGTTTGGTAACTAGTATTACAAGTATCTCACATATGCGCCCACATAAAAACATAAATAAAACGATAAGAATCAAGAGAATTTAACACGGCAACGGTAGTACGTTCGTAATTTTAATTTGACTCGTAAATTATGGCAAATAAGTGACCTCACGTCGACGCTACTTGGCTTCGTAGAAAGTTCTAAGCGGGGTCGTGGCGCGCATGCGCGGTGTCTTTGTACCATAAACAATATACGTAAGAGGTGAAGAGGTCTTTGTTTTGAACTAAATTTACAAATAAACATTGTTTTGAACAGTGTTTTCGTATATCTAACACTTTTTATGCGTTATCGACAGAGATTGTATTTCGTGAGCATGTAACAGGTATCTGTTCAGGCTGTTGAAAATTTGGCTCAGATTACACATTTGTACATATCTAAGTATGTAGGTACCTACATTGTCTCCTTAAAAGAGATTGTACGGGATAGCAGGCACATGGCCTTCTATCCTATGGGACCAACAAAACTACCGGTAAGTGTTTAGAATAGAGAAGCGTATTGTTGAAAAAAATAAACATGTTCGCATGGTTTCACGAACCTCTTGCAGAAATCCTTTCCCATGTTCTGTAGATCGTTGTTTGTATGACATCGCCGATGGCGTTTCATTTCCGTTGCAGACACCAGTATCAAACCTATTACGGGCACTTTGCCGTATATTTAAAGGTTACCTTTGGATTTTAATTTAAAGTGCAAAATAAAACCACGTTAAATTTTATCAGTTTATTTTGTTATTCTGAGTCCAGCAAAATAGAAGTAGGTAAGTGTATTTAATGTGCTAACGTTATCCCTTTGACCCTACTTTCCCTTACATTATGGCCACTATTTCCGCCTCGGAACTATTGGGACAAAAAGTCACGCTAGTTCCGTTACGGAACTACTGGGAATGAAGAAAAAAACATGCCCGTAAACCTGCGGATATTTAAATAGAGTCCCCTTACACTGCCACAAATATTGTTTAAATCGTAATCCGAAACCTACGTCACTTCTAAACTCCAATTACATCACGCAATTATTTTCACAACAACGGCTTAGAGCACGATTTATGTTTTTATTTTAAATTAAATAATTTTACGTTAATGGGAACATTGTTTACGCTTCAAAATCGGATTATTACGAAAAAAAATGGCGAAATTTATTCATCTGACATTGACATTGGTGAGACGAAACGAAAATTATGGATAAGTTTAATTAGATGATAATTGATTATTATGGATACGACTGTGAAGGTGAATTGATATTAGAAATGTTATAATTGTCACGTAATGTTGCCACAATGAATTTTCCACAAGAGAAACTATTGAACTTTTTATAAATGAAATGTGTCAATTGCACGATATCTAATTTGATGTAAAAATTATTTAAATTAGTGGTGGTAACATTGTTAGTGATACGGCCGTGTCCATAATGAAATACAAATTGTTATCTTGGGATTAACATTTTCTCAGTATTTTTGGAAACATTTAAGTGGCAGATATGCTTTCGGTTTTTTGCTAGGTCATAATAGGAAAACAACAATATAAAGAACTAAAAAATATGAGCATAGGTACATAGGTTTTTTTTTGATATTCAAAGCATTGTAGGGTGTAGGTTCGCTCTTAAACAGAAACAACAATTGAAGTAAAAAATAATAGATAATTAAAAAAAAATAACATTATATCATATCTAGTTACTTTGGATTTGGACAAATCCAAAGTAACTAGATATGAAAATCACATACATACACAAATTGACAATTTAATCATTACAAATTTTCAAATTCAGGGTAGGCGATAAATTTCCTGTAAAATCATGATCACAAAACATTTCGTCATTGATCTGCCGCTAGGATTAAAGAAATGATTACATTTATTCATTTATTCATTTATTCATTTATTTGTTGCGAATATGGGTATTACATAAAAACATTTAGATACATAAGTTGAGTCAGCCACATTCAGCCCTTGAGCATGCAACTTAGCATAATATTATTATTAGTAGATTAATTAGTACATCATTAAAATATTATTAATAAATTGAAAAAATAATCACAAGAAATACAGTAAATAATGTCAAATAATGTCAAATAATGTCAAATAAATATTACTTTGTATACATAGTCAAAACACGTCCTTTATATATTCATCTACGTCATAATATGCCTTATTTAACAAAATGTTCTTAAGTTGTAACTTAAATCCATTATTACTATTTAATTGTAGTAAAACTTTAGGTACGTGATTATATATTCGAGGCCCCATACAGAATACACTTTTATTAAATAGAGTACTTTTATGCTGAGGGCAACAGATTTTGTGATTATGGCGACTGCTCTTATAATTCTGGAACATATGCCTATTTTGATGTACAAAAACAATTATTTCATATAAATATATACAGGGTAAGGTCATAATACGCAGCTTTTTAAAAAATGGCTTACAGCTATCGGTCTGCTGCAATTTACAAATAGCTCTGACACATTTTTTCTGAGCCTTGAATACATTTTCACTATGCGTAGAATATCCCCAGAATATAATACCATATCGTAATATGGATTCCACATATCCATGATAGGCCATGAGTACTGCTGACTGACTAGCTCTTTTGGTAAGCATATATATTGCGTAGGCTTGTTGACTGACTTTTAAGCAAAGATTTTCTGTGTGAATTTTCCAATTTAAACTGTTGTCAATTTCTAATCCCAAAAATTTTGTACTGCTAATTTCATTAATTTTAGTTCCCATGTAGTCAACACTAATATCGCCCAGACTTGGTATTCTGTTCTTAAAATACATTAAGTACGTTTTGTTCAAATTTAACAGCAAGTTATTACATTTTAACCATTCTATTATCTTGTGTAGTGCCTCTATAATATTTGATTCGATGACACTTAGTTCCATTCCTTTAAAAATTATTGTGCAATCGTCAGCAAATAAAACTGTTGGATGATTTATAATTTTGGGAAGGTCATTAATATATATATTAAATAAAAGAGGCCCTAATATACTGCCCTGTGGAATACCTATTTTAACCTCCCTGTAATCTGATATGTACAGTTTTTCCTTTTTGAGTATTGGGCACAAGCGAGTAACCTGGGTACATTGTTTTCGACCACTGAGATAACTCTTTATAAGTTTTAGGATGTTCCCTCTCACTCCATATGCCTCCAGTTTATTTAAAAGTATATTGTGCTGTACGTGGTCAAATGCTTTTGTGAGGTCCATATAAAGCGCACAGACTGGAATGGATTTGTCCATATTATTTATGGCTGAGTAAAGGAAGCTATAGATAGCCAAGTTAATCGATTTGTTTTTCCTAAATCCGAATTGTTCTGGTGTAAAAATATTCATAGTTTCGAAATACGTATATAACCTTTTGTGAATAACCTTCTCGAATACCTTAGACAACGTTGGAATCAGTGCAATTGGTCTATAGCACTCCATAGAATGTCTATCATTCTTTTTGAACAACGGTTTTATCACTGTTACTTTAAGTTTATCGGGGAATATTCCGTTAATGATACACAAATTAATTATGTGACTTAGCACGTGTGATATTAGAGTAGAAACTTGTTTTAAAACAACGGTGGAAATATGGTCATAGCCAGTACTAGTCGTATTTCTTAAATTGGTTATTATGTTATTCACCTCTATAGGACACGTTGGATTCATATACAGAGAATTTAAAATACTAGCAGGGAGTGTAGTTTTACTGTCATGGTTATGATTTTGGACATGGTCAATAAAAAAATTATTAAAATAACTAGCTATAAGCTGTGGGTCACTAATAGATATTTTGTCATTAATTGTAATATGTTGTATTTCGTCTTTAGGTATATTATTTTGATTGTTTTGAATTATCTTCCATGTAGCCCTACATTTATTACGTGCGGTTTTAATGAAGTTATCATTTTGTATTTTTTTGGTCAATTTAATTATGTTGTTCAATCTTAAGGACAAGGCGTCATATTTACATTTATTAGTACTGGTTTTATATTTACGGTACTGCCATAAAAGTTGACGTTTGCGTTTACAACAATTTATAATACCCTTACTCATCCATTTTGGCCTCTTATTGACTGATATCTTCACAGACATCGTAGGGAAACATAGGTTATAGAAAAGGGTGAAAATTTCATAAAAAGTGTCAAAAGCTATAATAGGGTCATTACTTACAAATGATTCGCTAAAAGACAACGAACTCATAATTTCCTTGAACTTCCTTAAATTTTGCTTACTGTAATCTCTTTTCTCAATGTGCCAATATTTCAATGTAAAGTTTTTATTGACTGGACATGTAAGAAGTTGAGCCGTGTGATCCGAAAGGGCAAATTCAAATATCGTGCCCTTGCAGCCACGAATGTTGTACAAAATGTTGTCTATACATTTACCGCTTGCCTTACGTGTTGGTTCGTTAAAAGCATATTTAAGGTTGTGACATGATAATGCTTCCAAAAATTCAAAAGTGTCTTTTGAATCCTCTAAAACATTGATATTAAAATCACCGCAAATTATTATTTTGTTTTTATTTTTACATAATTGGGTGAGCAGAAAGCAAAATTTTTCAAAAAATATTCTTATATCCTCTCTGTTTGTTTTTGGTGGCCTGTAAACACACAATACTATAATTTTATGATCTAGAAGTTTTATCCCCGTTATTTCAACAATCCCAGTAACACAGTATTTATTTAAATCAGTTAATGTTACAAACCTATGCGGAACTCGAAGTAAGATACAACTTCCACCTCGACGTTTTTTACGTCCATAAACTGCCCCCAGGGTATAACCAGCGATATTCAGCAGTGTAGTGTCATTTACTTTCATATTATGCTCTGTTATGCATAGTACATCTACCAAAATTTTATTTTTTAACAGTAATTCCAGAGACAACAACAATTTATCAGACTTATTCACGAGACCATTAATATTTTGATGGAAAATATTTATTTGGTTATACACGAAAAAGCTTCTGCGGCGGCTTTACGGAATCCGTTTTATTGGGATCTTGATTTGAGGAAGTAATCGAGCTTTGTGACTTTTTGGAAAAATAGTAGGGTATGGTACCTTTTGCCCTACAGTCAGCGGGAGTCAGTACATAATTATCTTTTGCACCCATTTCAGCAAAATCTGTCTGACAAGAGCTATCTACCAAACAACGTTCAGACTTATGGTTTTGTTGAAATTTATTAAATTTACAGCGATAGTCAGTAGCTAAAATATCTTTTAGGAGACTTCTACAAATGTTCTCTACAAAGTACCGTTTTTTTGGAATAAATTGGTCATACTTCATGCTTACAAATGAACAGTGGTTAAATTTATTACATATAAATCTTAAACATCGATTCAGATTTTCCTCTCGTAAAAACTTATTATACGGAACCTCTGAGATAAGAACATTTACACTAAGATTACTCAGCCATGTGGTCAAGGAACATTGCAAGTCAAAAGGGTTATTATCATTTACTCCCCCTAACACAACGACTATGTCATCTTTTTTTAGTTTTCCTATTTCACTTTGTTCTGATTTGAGCACCTCACTTAACTTTGCTCCAGGTTTAAATGTACATCGCACAATGTATTCCTGTCCTAGACGCGTCTGCAACGCCGTACATATATTTTTACCTTGTTGATCGGCAATAATAACAATACTTCTTTTTTTTCCTTGTACTGTTTCGGTTTCAGTGGGATTACCTCGTATACGCTTATCGTATATTACACAAGCCTATCTACCTATCTGCTTATGTAAAAAAGATCAGCGTATAAACAGGGCTATTCAAAAGAAGAACACTGGGCTTCTATTCAATCTTTTGAACTCCAAACGAATACAGCCGACCCAGGTCGCCATTTTAATAAAATAACATGAACATTGTTTACGTAATGAATGAATGTGAACTTTTATTCTTTATTTCTCTTTACAAATCAGTTTTACCAATAAAATCGATAAGAATCTTGATAAAAGGTTAAAGTTTCATAGCAATTGTTAATGTAAGCCATGATTTGTCATAGTTTCAGTTAAATTAACCGTGGTTAATGTCGTATTGTGAACGTATGCGATAAATCGTAAGTAAACTCGTACCATAGACTTTCCAATGCTATGTGCGTGAGAAACATTGCGTATTTCTTAACAAAAAGGTTAGGTTAACGTCTTTTACTGAATCATTATGGAATCTAAGTTTCTATGCAGTGAGAAATATGATTTTTATAATACAATCTGAATGACGGAAAGATTGACCATATTGCAAAGGAATGGAATAAAAACTTCATTTTTAATTTTTTTAATTCACTTTTTTGACGTATCCGGGATTTCCTGCCGAAGGCAGATGAAAAAGAACCATGTGAAAATAGTCTGTAAAAGTCCGGCGTAGTATCCCTAAGGATTTTCACACATTAAACATAAAAACCAATGACCAAAAAGAAGATAGATAGAAATTGAGAGAAAGAGAGTCCGTTGTTCCTCAGGAGAACCGTTAGAAGAGGAAAGTGATTTAAAAACTTATTTTTTTTCGAAGAACAGTTTTTGTTTTGAACAATAGGTACCTAGGTATAGTGAAAAGATAGGGAGTCATCATAAGTTTAACCTTTGTATTAGATAGCCCCTCGAGGCATCAAAGGTGGCGAATGAAGCACTAACTTGGATGCATTTATTGTCCAAAAACCGATGTGATTGAGCTATGAATTTTGAAGATCCTTCGCTTACGTCCTAGGTGATGAGGAGATATTACAGAAATTCACAAGTCACAAAATTTGGTCTACTTACCACGAAAAGGTAACCAGGACTTGCTGTTGAAACAATCCGTTTGGGAGATACCAATTCCTTCCAGAATGTCTCGAATTTTTTTTTAAAAATAATTACTTTTAAACTTGCTTGCTTACTTGTTTTTTTTTTCTTTTTGTTTTTCACTTTACTTCCGGAGCGTTCGAGCACGGTTATCCGATACGGGCTTTCTCCCGCGCACGCTTATGTTGTGGAATGGCCTCCCTGCCTCGGTTTTCCCAAACGCCTACATTATGGAGTTCTTAGAAGGTTTTTACAGGGTCGGCAGCTCGAGTGTAGCAGTGTTGCAAACGTTCATAGGCTGCGGTGACCACCAGTACATCTGGTGGGCCGTATGCTGTATATGTACCTTATAATATGTACCTTAGTGATAGAAAAAAAAACGTTTTTTATATGGGAGACTGCATTTTTTTCCGTTTTAGGGTTCCGTACCCAAGGAGTAAAAGCTGGACCCTATTGTAGACTTCACAGTCTGTCTGGCATATTTCATTTTTTGGGCTTTTTTTGCTTTTTTGGGCTTTTTTTGGGCTGAACGTTAACCATTGAGGCAATGCAATGTCCATGTAATATTATTCAATGTATGAATGTGATGACATGCTGAATTAATACCATTTTATATTTTTATGGATTATTTTATATTTTTATATTTTATTCACTTGACATTGTTGTAATTCGTTATCGTTGTAGTAATTTTCTATGTGTATTTGCATGCCAGGATATGGTAAATGTGCTGAACTTAATCATAAGAATAACACCATGTATCACCGCATTTTTGCAAATAAATTGTTATTTATATTTATTTATATGACACACAGTGCTCATTAAAAGCCCAAAGACACAATTTCCAGAGCAAAGATAAATCTTTCTTTTTCTATATTTATAACCAGAACTAGCATTATAAAAATGGCGTGAAAATAAGAGCAAGTTAATAATCTAATACTCTCTTTGCAACATGACTAAGTTTCACTTTCCGTTACGGATAATATCGATAATCAAATCGATCATAAACGTAATCGATTTCAATACCATTCGCTCCAAGCCCTTAGGACAGGGTTGTAAAGGGTATTTGATTACTAGTTGTTAAATGTTACCGATTATTTTATTACCAACAACATCTTAAAGAGATAACCGATACAACTTTCTTTGACAAATATGATAGAAAGATACATTTCAATTTGTACTTTAGTCAACGGTGATAAGATTCAAATTCCATGTAAAAATATTTATCATTTGAATGTTATGAAAAGAGCCCGCCAAAAGAACGCATCGCAATCAATTTGTTCTCAATTACGCAGTGAGTAAATTCGTGTGTTGTACAATAGAAATAATCGCTTACATAAAACCCCTTTCTATAGAAAACAAACTTGTTCTATACAATTCGGTGGTTAGGATTTGTCACGAAAATTGTAGCAGCTTTCAATTTTCATTTAAAAAAAAAAATTGAAAGAGGAACTAATTTTAAAAATTAATTTGACAAGCACTGTCAACGACTTTCCTTCCTTTTGATAAGGGATATTTTTAAATGCACATCTGTTTATTTTTTCTGCACACTAGGTAACTCCACTATAACTATTTCCATGTCCATGACAGTTTCTGTGAAAACTTGTACGAGCGTCTTTTTTACATTATGTATGCATTATTTTATAAAAATATGACATTTACGCAGGTACAAGGTTATACCTGACTCTAAGAAACTGATAGGGATTGAACTATCGATAAAGATAACAAGATAACAGATTCGATATTTTTTTACAAAATGTAAAAAAAAACTAAACTACTTACCTACTGCCGGATACTTTTGTTCAAATTTATTAACTAGTAGATATTATATTTCAGTACAAGACGTTACACGTGATATTTTTTGATTGATAATGCCAACTCCTCTAAAATTTTCGAATCGTTTGTAAAATAAGTAGGACCATGCAACAAAATAAGTATAATGACAGTTGATCTTTATTTATTTATTTTAATCAAAATCTGACGAATCGTCACTGTCACTCGATGAGCTCTCCTCCAACATTTATTAAAAGTTCCTGTACATCTACATTATCGAATGCCACATGATTATTTCCCAATCCGCAGCTATAATGTTTTGGCTTGTTCTCACGATTTTTTCCCAGTTTTCGGCGTAACATCCGCACATGCATTTTTTAATAAATCTAACATCTTGTTTGCCGTAAAAGGGGGATGGTTATTGTTTCGAGCGGCGTCCTATGATTTGTGCCCATATTAGTTCTATATAAATTGTACTGGCAATGATACGATATTCGATCAATTTACGATATTCGATCGATATCATTACTTATTTGGTCACAACACTAAAACTATCAAATTAAAACTGTCATCGAGAAAATAAAGAAATGGAAAGAGTATAATTTACTGAATGCAAACCAGAAAATTAAATGCTGTGCAAAAAACCCAATTGATTAACTAAACATGTCCTACTTAACAGAACGATATGATCTTTTTAATCGAATTCACACCAAAAATGTGGTTCGTACATCGAATATATGATTTGTAAAACAGAAATCCGAATTGTATATCAACAATACTAACTTGCACTCTAAATTGTACAATTTTTTTTTTTTTTGTTGACGCGGGGAACGCATTTACGCGCCTTCATCCCAGCTGCGGGGGCAGCTGGGATGGTGTGTGGGACTCCCGGCCCGGTCCGGA
Organism: Miltochrista miniata; assembly: GCA_933228765.1. Lineage (NCBI taxonomy): Eukaryota > Metazoa > Arthropoda > Insecta > Lepidoptera > Erebidae > Miltochrista > Miltochrista miniata. Next base: position 35,646,457 of record OW121752.1, read on the forward strand.
ATGGACCGTCCTACCCACTAAACCCCGCGGTGTTCCTCCTCACCCTTTAGCCGGGCCGAGGGATATCAAAAGATTATTCACGTCGACCCGGCTAGGGGCGCCCCGTTTATTCGGGGCTCTCCTCGGGGGAGCCAGATGGGCGGCTCCCCAAAGCTCCCTAAGGAGCTCCACGCCTGCACCGCTCTCGAGCGCCCCTCTGTAATAGAGGAGACAGAGAGCGGCTGGCGCAGGCGTGCGCTAATGGGCACCCCTGGAACACGGAAAAGGTGCCCACCGCCATGTGACCGTTGGTGGGCGGGGTCCCTCGACCTTACGCCCACGGTCAAGAAACAATCGGGGGCGCGCAGTAACTCCTCACCGCGGCGCCCCCGAACTGCACGGCAGAGCGGGAGCATTATCGGTTACTCCCGCTCCCCCGCACAGTGCACCTCCCGCTTTGCCGACATCACCTCGTCAACTGGCGAGGTGACAGCGGCCCAGCACTGTTGCCGCCGGTCGCGCCGTTATTCACGGCCGGCAGCCCGAACAGCATGGCAGGGCGGGAGCATCTACCCAAACTCCCGCCCCCCACGCAGTGCCTCTCCCACTTTGCCGCCATCGTCTCGCCAGCAAAGGAGGCGAAGCGACGGCGACCCATCATTGCTGCTGCCGGCCGTGAATAACGGCACGGCCGGCAGCAACACATACCACCTAGCAACCCACAGGTGGGTTACTCCCGCCTCGGCCGGAATTAGCCAGAGCAGCACAACTCCCCCACAGAGGAAGGGGAGTGGTCGCTACTCCGTTGCCCAGGATGCACCACGAGGAGGATCCGACCCATTGGGGTCCTTAAGATGTTAGTAGGACCCCGCAATCCCAAATTGTACAATCTTATAACGGAATAGGTTAGGTTAGGTTAGGATTTTATTTATTTGATTAATAAAATTTAATTTTGTAGAAGTGGCTGATTAAATTGGGTTTTTACTTAGAATAAACGATGTTCCTAAAAGTAAATTAGGCGATAGTTTTCCTTATAAAAGTTTTAATATTTTTGTTGAACTAAGGAATGGTTAGATATACTATTTTGATAGTAGTTATTCGTTCAGTTAAAACAGTTCTGCAAATACCATCAAACAGTATAATGAATTTGATTTATTTAGTGTGCATAATTAGTGTGCAAGTCAGTATTTTTGGTTTAACTTTGAAATATTTCGTTCGGAAAAAGGGAATAAACAAATATCGATTTAAATACATGCCTTTTGATAATACAAGTTTTACTACGTTTATACTCAAATTATAGCAAACAGCTGATGAGTGCTTAAAGGCGCTCTCCTCATTTATTGCTCCTCGCCTATACATATTAATAGGCCAGGAGCAAGAGCTTAATTTGGGCTAGATGATGTTGTGTGAGAATGTCCACAAATATTATTTAATTTTTTTCCTGTAAGTATTATTGAGATGGCGTTTTGTTTTTCCTACATACATACATGAGTACAATCCTCGAGGGCCGAGGTCGTAGAAAGGGGTGATTAAAACACCCGCACTTTGCCGATAGTTTTTTTGGTCCCACGGTCAACGTTGCTATCACAGGCCACTATTTTTGAAAAATACCTATGTGTAACTATTCTATAATCCGACCCAAAATTCTATCAGAAAGGACAAATGATAACTACAAATTCACAGTTTCTGTAGTCCAAGCGTTAAGAAGAAAAATTTAAACAATGTTTGACTGCCTCGGTAGGTCAGTGTAAAATGTATGAAAATGCTGTGCAGAGGGTTCGATTCCCGGGTTGGCCAAATTTTTGTGCGATCCAAATGTTTGTTTCGGAGTTTGAATGTAGTTACATAATTAAACATTACCTCAGCCTGTATGTTCTGTTTTAGAAATGTATATGAAAATTATTTATGTATTATTTATTTATTTTACACTTTATGGTACGCCAAGTTAATAAAAATTATAAGTAGTACATACATTCCGTGCAAGTAGCTGTACAATGGGCGGCCTTATCGCTATAAAGCTATTTCTACAACGCAACCTTTATGTTATTCATTCAATTATGTTTATCAGTTGTCAGATCCCAAACCACAACCTCATAATGGACTTTTTGAACTTACATAACGACATGTAACCCAAAACAAGGCGTTATATAATAATGTCCCAAAATCATTTATTTATAGTTTATTTGTGTGTGGTCTTAATCCCATTAAATTTTTGTCCAATTAAAGAACCTCCTTTCTAAATGGAGGCGTACCCGTCACTCCCAAGAAAGTTTGAGAGGAAGCTATCAGTTATTAAAACTAAAGTATAAATTACCAAAGCCATTAAAAAAACAATTGGTAAACAGACTAATGAGCGATTATGATATTAAAAATGACCGTACATTGTCTATGGTACAGTGTAATATTTAAATGGGCGTCGACAACCGGAAGCAAAGTCGTCAGTTTAATTAGAATCTAGGGATGTCCGTAATATGTAAGACTCTTTATTTCCGGTAATAAATAATAATTTTTCTATTTTACTATTGTGACACACGCAAAAATAATAGTCATTAAAATTTTTCCGAATATCATTAATTTTTTAACGAATATTTTTACAGTAGTAAATCTAAAACAGTTTGTGTTATGACATAGTTCGCAGTGCCTGTCATTTTATACCTATTAATCCCTTAAAAGCCTCATCTGTTAGAAAGGGCTTCACTTGAAGATGAGGTTCTCTTGGATCAAATAAATTTGAGGGGTACATGTTACGTCACTATACTATGGAGATCCCAGTCTTACAAATCGGTCCGAAGTCACGAAAAGAATGGAAGAGTTTTCAAGATTGCGGCGCCTGTGGTCGGATGTAGCTCAAGCCTAAGGCTGATATAAAAATCCAATTACCTAATTTAACTTTTATTATTGTTACATAATTTATAAACCTATTATGTTTTTATTATACAAGCGGAGACGCGGAAATTAGCTAGTTTACAATATTTGACAACCCTACACTATGTTCAGAGAGACAGTTGCTTACAATCCCTTACTAGTAATAATATTGAATAATAAACGCGTAACTAATAAGTAAATACTGTAGTAAGAACATGTAATAGTTAAACCTACCAATTATACTGCGATCTGATAGAAAGCACCCAATGGTCACGATTGGGATGGATTAACTGATTTACTTATTATAATGTTTTGACGAGTGCTTGATTTTATCTTATATCAATCAAACCAGTCAATGACGGTCCACTGGTGGACCTGGCCTACTTAACCCCACGGCATTCACGCCCCCCCCCCCCCTAGAAGCGGGATCACACCCGAAACCCCCCAAAGACGCGGGATAACACCTGAACCGCCCCCTGGGCGAGGCCTCAGTGGTGGCCGTGGGTCAGTTGGGAGTCCTGGGACAACCTTCCGAGGGTTTACCCGGGGCTCCCAACCATAGGCTATTGGGCGTTACGTGAGGTTTTTTAGTCGGTTGGAGTCCGGCATAGTATACCTACATGATGGATTTTAAAACTGACGTAAAAAAATCCCCCACGGCACACGGGTCCTGGCATTCAGTTACTTCCTGCGACATTGTAGGTATTGTGTAATAATTATATTGATGCGCTGGTAGCCCCGCTTAACTCAGTGTTTTGTGAACTACCTCCGTAAAGCATTTTGCGCTACGGCTGGTCCGGAGATGGGTACCTAACCGTTCGTAGCATTTCCACTAACGCGCGTTTCGGCCAATATCCCTAGTGTGTCCCCCTTGGGGATAGAACAACATTAATTTTGGCACATTAAACTTACTGCTATGTTCTCTATTTACTTTATAACCGCTATTTTATGAGCTTGGAATATCAAAATTTGTTCCACCAAAACGGGTATAGCCCTCCACCTGTGTTTCCCACACTAAGTACGATTTACGGCAATTTTATAATTTCCATAAAAAGCTTTAACTTCGTACTTACTTATTGAGTTATGTAACGGAAATTTTATAAATAGGTAACGGTGATTAGAAGATTTAAGGAAATTTAATAGTCTATGGTGGGTATTTTAGTAAACTAATGGTTTTTAGGGTTACGTGTGTAGAAATGAAAACTCGAATTTTAACCGTTATACGTTACGTTTTGATAATGCTTTAAAAGAGAAACCGGTCAGGTATTTTTCCAATTAAAATAAAAGTGGAATAGTACAAGTGAATTTTCATAATGTACTCGAATTTTATGTGCCTGTTTGTTTTATGTACTTACACTGTGTATAATCAAAGATAATGTTATAGTATTACATACAGATAGGCATCTCCCTGCCCCTCACTGAACAAGCTTCCCCACCCCCGCCAGTCCCGCCACAGCTGTCATTATAGTTGGCGGGTGTTTTGAGGGAACATTTGCGTAGCCTTATTGGTCACACACACATTCAAGCTCTGTACGAACATAGCGTGTTTTTAGTGTAGTGACAGAATTACAGTATGGGGTTCTTCAAAAGGGGTCTTAGAAGGTTTTTACAGGGTCGGCAGCGCGAGTGTGGCACCTCTGGTGTTGCAAACGTTCATAGGCTGCGGTGACCACCGGTCCTTCTGGTGGGCCGTATGCTTGTCTGCCACCTTAGTGGTATAAAAAAAAAGAATTGAATACGAATAATTTGTATGGAGTTTTCGCCCTGTGGTATAATATCAAGAGCTTCCCTCAAGTATGTTAGCTATCTACAGAGCTACATTATTCTACGTGACGGCTTCATACAATAAATTGTATGTGTGTCATATCAAGCTAGAAAATAAATACTTGTAGAACAAAAAGTTAGTTTATAATTACTAGCCCTCGATATATAATGATTCTGCAAGAAAGCTATAGGAAGGAAATATTAAAATTAATCTTCGAAATGTATGTACGCGCATAACTTCAGAGCGGCTGGACCGATTTCGCTAATTCTTTTTTTTGTGTTCTATAACGATAGGGCGAGGTTTGTTTCCAAAAAAAATTAAGAAAAAAAAATTATATCGGGTCAGCTTGATATGGCGGAACAAAGTTCACCGGGTCAGTTAGTCAACAATATCGTTGATTTTATTTTAAGTTCAAACGGAATAAGTATTATTATATAAATTAAAGAATTATTTGTACAAAACCCTCTTTACGCAAGATCAACCCAGACTAGCCTCCCAATAATCCATTCAATTCGATTATAACCATCAATGTTTCATAAACCGCTAACGGGAATCGTAAACTAATCAAAACAAAGGTCTTCAACCCGGTCGTGAGCCTTTTATGGAGTGCTGCCTATAAGTGGACAGTAAAGATTTGTAATCTGTGGAGGACAGTAACTGTAAACTCTGTGTCTATTTACTCTTTGGTAACGGTTGACGTACGCGCCGTGCTTACAGAGATACGCGTAATTGGATTTTGTTTGGAAAATTATTATTTATGATGAAATAACTTTAAAAGAAGTTTTTAAAAGGTACCTACTGGTGAGCTTATTGTTGAAAATTATCTCTATTTTATTCAGTGAGTAGGTATAGTTTTCCAAAGGAGAAATTCTGCCAGCCTTCAGGCACAATACGCTCTTGTGTAGATTCAGTTAAGTTTAATTAAACACTTGTGTATTAAGCCTTACTTTAATTTTTAAATACTTCCGGAATAAAACTAAAATTTGAAGAATTTATTTTACTTTTTTAATTGACTGACTTTTTGGTTTATTGCTTGTAGGTACCTTACTGAAAAACCGGAAGTAGATAAGTCCATTTGATTCGGTAACCACACTCACAATATAAAAACATCATCAACTAAATAACTTGGATGGTAGGGACATTGGATGGTAGGGAAAACCTCGGGAACTAATAACCTAATTTGGAAAAATATGTTTGAATTAGAGGGCCTATTTATTGAGCCATTACGCTGCTACTCAAAAAATTAATCCCAAAATACTGTCAAATCCGTAAATTATTTGAAAAGTAAGTAAAAGGCTATGCAATGAGAGTTCAAAATATATCACATGCGAAGCCAGGAGTCTCAGCTTGTCTACAAAAATAAGTTTATATCTTCAGATATTCACTTTACAGTTACACTGACAAGTTATATAAAAATCGTACACTTAAGCTCACTTGTAAATAACGTTAATAAAAAATTCAATTATAACGAAAAAACATAAAAAATTTAATCCGATTCACAGAAAAACCGTTATTGAATAGTACAAGCGTTATGTGATATTATATTCATCAGTTCGATTCCCAGCATTGAAGTTATATAACCGCCATCTGACATTTGAATCACATAGAAAAGTAACCAATTACTGCGCGCTGAAGGTAAAGAAAGATTTTGTCTTGGGATTCGAAATATGAATTACGTAGTTGTAAACTTCCGGTCAAACAAAAGTCTAAATACTTATCGAGGTCAAGGTTATAGAAAAAACATCCTTAAATTCTAGCTAGATCACTCTTACCATTTTGCTTTAGTTCATAGAGAAAGATAGATAGCAAATCACAGTTAATTTCAATTTAAGTTTTTTTTTAAATTGTTTATTTTAGCCATTTGTAGAAATTGTATAATAGTTGTAAATAATTATATTATGCATGATATGTTTGTAGATTATAAATAAAATAAACTTATCTGCGTGTAACCTTTACGCGCGATTGAAGTAAAACTTCTTTGCCATTGACGGCATCAAATATTAATATCATTCATTCGAATTTTGAATAGAATTCAAAATTCGAATAGCGTTACTTCCGTCAGAAAAAAATCCGAGTTACTGCCTAGTCGCGCCTAAAGAAGTTTTATTTAAAAAAAAAAACACTAGTAGAATAGGATGAAATATGTGCCAATCCCTTAGACCATATAACACGGGACTAGCCTTTGCGAACCACCGCATACAAAAATATTCTGCCAGTTTTCATACAAGTGAAGGGGGAAACACAAAGACATATAAAATTTCATTGCATTTAAAAATGTATTAATCGACAAACGCGTAATGGCTGTTGTGTGTTAATTGTTATTGTACAGTCAACTACAATGTAATGTACTAGTTTAATCATATAAAATGATGTACTGATGTACAGGCTTTTCATAAAGCCAAAAGACCAAATGGTCATGTGCAATGGCAGAAAACAATGCTTAAGTAAGGCGCATCCTGTGGTTAGATGATCTAAGGCCAATCCAGATCTTTAGGGCACAAGAGAGCCTCATCAGCAAGTTGCTAACTAACAGACGAGACATGGCTTAGATAGGGAAAACACTATGGGTTTGACTTTGACTGATTGGGAAAGATCTTTTAATGTGCGGAAATCGTTATTGATGGACAGCACTTTCAATTGGTATAGCAGTTGGTCTGAGTGCAACATTTTTTCAAAAATTAACATATTATTATGTATGTCATCAGTCAGTTGGTCCGATAGGAATAACCCATAATAAGTTCCACGCTGTACAACGGTTGGTCGGAGTGGAACAGGCTATACCAGACTCTTGCCCGGTAACAACACACGATGTCCAAAGATCAACGTGACCAGTACAAAGGGAGTAGACATAACATGTTTGTTCTGATATTATCTGTCTGTCAAATTTTGCGGGCGGAAATCGTATTCATCAAACACCACTACCAAAGCGATCGGCTGTCACTGTGGAACTTACACAAAAAAATTGAAACAATATACTTACTCATAATTTCAGTCACACACATATATTTGTTACTAGCTGTTCCCCGCGGCTTCGACCGCGTCAATGTCGTTATCGCGTAAAATCATAACTCTCCTTTTGCACAGTCGGTTAAAAAGTAGCCTATGGCCTTCCCAGGGCTTCAAACTATCTCTATACCAAATTTCATCTCAATCTTCATACTTTCGCATTTATAATATAATATAATAATATATCGCTTGCTTACTACAAGACCGACATATCTCAAAATCACAAGATTTTCAGATTACAATAAAAAAGAAGTCTTTTATTAGCATATTTTTCAGTACTAGAACGTCAGAAAGATAATTTTACTCGATGCCGCTAGGTGGCGACAAATGTCGTTTTTGCACGCTGTTGGTGGCGGCATCGGCTTGTTTCAATATAGTGCTATCTCAGTTACGCCAAAGTGGTTGGTCGACGCGGGCGCACGCGTCTTGTTCCTCAAGGATGTCATATTTGGAGTTAAAATCTTCTTGCAACAAATGGTAAGAACTATTTTCCGATTAATCCTTTAGTACAATATATAATTATTTTGGGTTATGACGTTATTACAATAAAGAAATAAGTTTAAATATTTGTATTATTAAACAATATGACGTTATTGCTTGTAAAACTAAGGATGTGTTTGTAATATTTTATGTTAAGTCATTATTGTAACTATGACATTGCATTTTGTAATTTAAAACGAAGTGTCACATTTAAAATTAAACCGTCCTAGCAGAAAATATTCAGATTTTATAAGTATTATGTAAAAATATGTTACTATAGCAAGAAACGAAAAGTGTTTTTTTCAGTTTCTTATTGCTCTTTTTTCATTCTAGGCGTCTCGCAATCAACTACAGTTCTCAACACTACACTACCAACGACAATTTCTATTAGTCCTGAAAAGAAGGTAAGGAAGCGCGCTAGGAGAGAGGATCAATGGAGGCAAAATATTTTGACAAAAGCCAGAAATATATAAAATTCTTTCATTTGTTTTCAAAACTGTTTAAGATTGGATGCGAATGTTACGAAGACGTTGAAGTCGTAGCTAGGGCTAGCTCAATCACCCGACCCGTCGGCACTATACAGAGCCTCTAATAACTTCGGAATGACGTTTAAGAAGCCGTCGGAATTCTATAATCATCTAAGAGTTACTAAAATGAACGTCTGGCAAAATTAAGACACGAAATCGTTCAAACTCTACCAAAGGATAAAAATATAGGAGAACTTGAGTCACTCCTCCAATTATACAAGAAATTCATGATGGGTTCGCAGACTGGTAGAGTGGGTTTGAGTAGTATCCGGGGACAAACAGATAGAGTCGTTACAAAATCCTTTCTGGAGCAGGATGCGAATGACGCCTATAAGGTGCACGCGATGAAGCTAGAGATGCAGAACGAGTGGCTTACTCTAGGCGAGTTTTGTATTCCCATGGCCTTGCAGTGGCGTACCTTGTTCTACGACTGGTCGCCGGGTTTGCTTAGATTCTATCTGAAAGCGTTTCAGTTGACCCTCTGTAACCAAAGTAATCTGGTCAGGTGGGGGAAATCCACAGATAAAACTTGAGAAGCAATTGGAACTGCTAGGCACCTGCTGGTGGGTTGTAGGACGCTATTAGACATGGGTTATTACTCACGCCAACAAAAGGGTATTGGAAATCATACGTGAGTAGATACAGTTTAGATGGCTGCCTCCGATTAGACCATACTCGCAGACACGTATGAAAAACACTACAAAACCTCGGAGGATGTATGTACCTCGCCATCCAGACCCGACATATTCTTGTTTTCAAGGATACTTAAGCGAGCAGTGCTCGTAGAGCTCAAGGTGCCGTGGGAGACCAACATACCGAAGGACAACGCCATGAAGATAAATAAATACTTTGACTTGACCAATAAGTTAACAAAAATGGCTATGCGGTTAAACTCTATTCCATAGAAGTAGGAGCAAATGGAATTCCAGCTAAAGCCCTGTATAATTTATATTAAGACCTTGGATTGCCAAGAGCTTCAGTAAGCTCTTTACTAAAACGAATATCCAAAGCGGCATTGATAGGGTCTTACCAAATCTGGTTGGGCAGGGGAGGGAATAGTAAGGTGACCACCCTAAACCTACTCAAATGGGTCGCAAGTTCCAGACGCCGTCGGGGTGTTCCCCCCTGTGCCACGCTATGGACCCGGCGCCCGCACTTAGAATCCATGGAATGATAAGAATAAGGTCTCTAACTGATTATAGATGGAAATTACGAGACTTAATAATGAGTACCTGAGATATGGTTCACATTTGTGTTAAGAATTGTGTTTTTAAGTTTAAGCTTAAAGGGTCTATGTTACTTTCTTTTTCGAATATTTTTTTATATTTTAAAGATTTGATTATGCTGATTTTATAATGTTTTTAAATATTACAAAGAATGTGCCTGAGGTATTTGCAATAAGTAGTTAGTAAGTAAATAAGTTTTATTGAAAGTAGATTTAATTTCGTTATTTTTGTATTTGAAAACTCTATTCCATAGAAGTAGGAGCAAATGGAATTCCAGCTAAAGCCCTGTATAATTTATATTAAGACCTTGGATTGCCAAGAGCTTCAGTAAGCTCTTTACTAAAACGAATATAATTTTCCCCCTCGGGGTTTAGGGGTCATGCGTTGCTTCTCATGGAGCTAACGTTACACCCTGAGGGTACAGTAGTGGCTTCTTCAATCAGATCCCTAAGATTCAATATCTTAGGGATTAACGAAAAAGCCCACATTAGGAGGAAGGGCATAACGGTACTCCGTTCGGTGAGCAGCCCGCCTGGGGCAGTACCTCCGCCCTGCAGAAGACCGCGGTAATAGTAGCCTGACTCCGGTTGGGTTATGTTCTCCGTCGGTTAGCAGGGTTCCAGAGCTCATTGGGGTGACTCTGTGCCGGTGACGGTGAGACCAGAGGCTTAATCTGTCTCCATTGGCGGATAGAGGCGCGGAATATTGGTACGGCGGTCAGGGAGACCCGGTGAAACGGTTGACCGCTGACCGCCCGCAGGCTGTACGGGACCCGAACCTGGGGATTACATAATCTCCGCCCCAGGAGGCTGAACCAGCAGCCTGTGTAAAGTCCCTGGTGCTGTGGTCGTGCCGGAGGAGGATACCGGAGTGGACGTGGCCACTGCATCGGGGGGGGACCGGGGGCCCTTCCGTACGCCGTGCCAATCTACCGCACTACCTCTGTCTGCCTTTGGTTAGTTAGAGTCTCACTTAGTCTCTTGCGCCACCGGCACACAGGCATCCCTTCACTTTTCTAACCCCCCTTTCCTAAACACAACATGGCTAGAAAAAGAAAAAGAGAACGAGGATACACAGCGGCATCGTCGTCCACACTTTACATGGACCTTTGCAACATCAGAGGTATGCATAAGAACCTCAATGTAGTCCACCACCATCTCGAAACTGCGAAGCCGACTCTTCTTTTCTTGACGGAGACGCAGATCTCATGCCCGGGCGATACATCTTACTTAATGTACCCAGGCTATAAGCTTGAGTACAACTTCAGGCCGAAAGCCGGGGTATGTATGTACGTCCGTGATGATGTCTGCTGTCGCCGTCTTACAAGCCTTGAAGACAGGGACCTGTCTACGTTATGGGCGCGCGTGGATCACGGGGGCCACACTCGGATCTACGCGTGCGTGTACAGGTCTCACAGCGGTAACACGGACACAGTTCGCCTTTTTGACCACCTGCAACAATCGACTGACAAGGTGATTGAGCAGTATCCCTCTGCGGAGATAGTGATTCTGGGGGATTTCAACGGTCATCATGTTGACTGGTTGGGCTCCCGGATGACCGACTTTGCGGGGAAAGCTGCACACGAATTTGCCCTGACCTATGGGTTCTCCCAACTGGTTAAATCCCATACGAGGATACCAGACAAGGAGAACGAGCATAGTGCATTGCTGGACCTCCTGCTGACAACGCGTCCGGATGGATACAACGTCTCAGTGGATGCTCCGCTCGGATCGTCGGACCACTGTATCATTCGGGCGCATGTGCCACTCGCAAGGCCTGAACCACCTCGGCCCAAGGAGTGGCGACATGTGTGGCACTATAAGTCAGCAGACTGGGATGGACTGCGGGAGTTCTTCGCGTCGTACCCGTGGAGGCGGCTTTGTTTTGCCTCAGACGATCTGGATTCCTGCGCTGCAGCAGTCGCTGAGGGGATCTTGGAGGGCATGGAGTGCTACATTCCTAACCGCTGGATCCCTGTAGGAGCAAAAAAGCGACCGTGGTTCAATCGGCTCTGCAGAGAAGCGTTGATGCTGAAAGAATCTGCCTACAGAGCCTGGACCACGGCTCGTGCAAATTCAGATCCAAACATCTCTGAGGTGAAACGCAAATTAAATGCCGCCTCGAGGGCCAGCAAAAGAGCAATTGTCAGGGCTAAATTCGATTTCGTCGGCAGAATTGGTGAGCGGCTAGCAGGGTACCCTTCAGGGAGTCGTGAATTCTGGTCGCTTGCCAAAGCTGCCGAGGGAAACTTCTGTCAGTCAGGTTTACCACCTTTGCTTAAACCCGACGGTAGTCTGGCCCAGAGTGCCGGGGAGAAGGCCGACCTTTTGGGTTTTCTCTTTGCCGCTAACTCGACCATGAGCGACGGGGGTGCTGTGCCGCCGGGCGTTCCGTGGTGTGGAACTTCCATGCCGGAAGTTAAATTCACGCAGCGGGACGTCCGACGGGAGCTTCGTTCTCTGGACGTTCATAAGTCGAGTGGGCCGGACGGTATACCCGCGGTGGTACTTAAGCAGTGTGGTCCAGAGTTGTGTCCGGTACTTACACGTCTTTTCACGCTTTCATATTCTATGCGACAAGTCCCGGCGTCGTGGAAGATCGCGTATGTGCATCCGGTGCCCAAGAAGGGTGATAGGACCGACCCGGCCAATTACAGGCCTATAGCCGTCACTTCCCTATTGTCTAAGGTGATGGAGCGTGTAATTAATACACAGCTCCTGAGGTACCTTGAGGAAAACGACCTGCTCAGTGACCGGCAGTACGGTTTCCGTCACGGTCGCTCGACGGGCGATCTTCTCGTGTGCCTCACACACCGATGGGCGACGGCTATCGAGAGTAAGGGCGAGGCTCTAGCAGTGAGCCTCGACATTTCTAAAGCCTTTGACCGGGTCTGGCACCGTGGTCTTCTTAATAAATTACCCTCCTACGGACTGACCGAAAGATTATGCGGATGGGTGTCCAGCTTTTTGGCCGGTAGAAGCATCAGGGCTGTTGTCGACGGCAGCTGTTCTGACTGCATGGCCATTAACGCTGGAGTACCGCAAGGCTCAGTGTTGTCCCCTACTCTGTTTCTGCTGCATATCAATGACATGTTGTCTATTGACGGCATTCATTGTTATGCAGACGACAGTACGGGGGACACTTGTTACACAGGCCGCCCCGGTATCTCTCGGGACGCAGTGGAAGAAAGTCGTGAACAGCTTGTGTCTGAAATCGAGGCTACTCTTACTAGAGTGTCCGATTGGGGTAGACAAAATCTTGTCCAGTTCAACCCCTCCAAGACACAGGCGTGTTTCTTCACCGCTAAGAAAGCCCCAATTACTGTAGCGCCACAATTCCAGGGCACATCTCTTTCCATCTCTAAAAGTATAGGGATTCTTGGTGTTGACATCTCCAGTGACGTTCAGTTCCGCAGTCATTTGGAGGACAAGGCCAAGCTAGCGTCCAAGAAGCTCGGTGTGCTCAACAGGGCGCGGCGGTACTTTACTGCGGCGCAAACACTGCTTCTCTATAAGTCGCAAGTGCGGCCACACATGGAGTACTGCTGTCACCTCTGGGCGGGGGCACCTGAATATCAGCTTCGTCCATTTGACTCGGTGCAGAGGCGAGCTGTGAGAGTTGTCAACGATCCTTTACTGACAGGTGGTGTTGAACCTCTTTGCGACAGGAGAGACTTTGCCTCCTTATGCGTGTTCTACCGCCTGTACAATGGTATCTGCTCTGAGGAATTGTTTGACATGATGCCCACGGCTACGTTCTATCATCGCACCGCTCGCCATAGACTGGGTTTTCATCCTCACACCCTACGTCCGGAGCGTTCGAGCACGGTTAGATCCGATAGGGGATTTCTTCCGCGCACGCTTAGGTTGTGGAATGATCTTCCTGCCTCGGTTTTCCCAAACGCCTACAGTATGGGGTTCTTCAAAAGGGGTCTAAGAAGGTTTTTACAGGGTCGGCAGCGCGAGTGTGGCGCCTCTGGTGTTGCAAACGTTCATAGGCTGCGGTAACCACCAGTCCTCCTGGTGGGCCGTATGCTTGTCTGCCACCTTAGTGGTATAAAAAAAAAAAAAAAAAAAAAAAATAAAAGTTAAAACCTGCAGAGGCTGTCTTATTTCAAGGTAACGAATTCAACAACAAATTCTTGCGTATTTTGTGGTGTAATAATGACTTATTTTGAGAAAATACTTTTAATACCTAGCGTTTTTCTGCAACAATGACACATGTGAGGACTATATTACTATGTTTTAAAACTACTTATAATAGGTAATATTTATTTACTTTTTAATATACGATTTTTAAAGTACAGTAAAACACTAACACATTACATATGGTTTCCCAGTATTTTATTTGTAATATAGACGAATAAATCAAATTGATACTTTAAAACCGCTCTCCTGTAAAACTTCATTTTTTTTGTTATGACATTCTTGCAATAAGCAAGCGATATGTGTGTGTTTATGCGTACCTAATCTCTTTTGCGTGCCGACTTTGACGGAGGGGAAACTCTCAGTATTTCGCCTCCCCTCTCGGTAAACGGCATAGATGGTGTTGCTCAAGGCACGGCGCTCTTCCTGCCTACGACCGGGCAGGAGTCACAGGGAGATATCTACAGTCACAGAGAGTACAGGAGTGTACAGCGATAGGATCTGGTGCTGGCACTTATATAACTGTTAGGAGTTCAAACGGCAGTCGATCCCCAAATGTCGAAAAAACTCTTGGCTTTGAATTAAAAGCGCAAGAACCAATTAAGTAGTGCCAAAGGTCAGAAGTGATGCCAAGGAAGTTTGCAGAGGTCAAGTTGATGTTTATAAGTTTTTTTTTGTAGCGCGTAAATGGCTTACGACCTGTTAGCTCTTTATAGTTAGCTCGTCAAAATGACACAGCCTCGAAAGTCCTGGCGCTATCTAGCGAATTGGAGGCCATTCTCATTCTCTCCCAGACTTTTGATAGTGGCCCTGAAGTTGACGGCCTAATGAAGACTGAAGTACCTTGAAGTTCCATCACGGACTGAAGGACGAGCGCTAGCAGAGCATTTTCCAAGTTTATGTAGTTCGACAGAGCAACGAACATTAGAATCACTCGGTACTGGCAAAGATAATATAATAGTATTACATACAGATCGGCAACTCCCTGTCGCGCCACAGCTGTCAGTAGAGTTGACGTGCGCGTTGACGGACAATTTGCTTACATTTTATTGATCACACGCACACATTCAAGCTTGAGTTTTCGCCCTGTGGTACTGGTGAAAATTATTTCCACTAGGTACATAAATAAGAGTAGCTCCTCTGCTCGGCTTGTGTTGTTCCTCGATTTTATCATTGGGCAGGTGTGTGGCGTCGCTGATAAAGGAGAAGTTATCTATAAATCCGCGTGTGTGTTTTCTTCTATAGGGGAATTTGACGGTGTCCAAATTTATCATATTATAGGCTCACTACACCCAAAGGTATTAAAAAGGACTACGCACCACTCTCGCTATCCTTCTATAATTACTAATGTCATTGATAGACCTCCGGGAGCCTGAGGGCGGTGAGGGGGCTGCTCACCGTCCTTACAGAAGCAGGCCCTAAACGCCTGCGTGACGTGAGAGAAACACGCATGCCCCCCTTAAGAAGCGGGATGACACCCGAAAACCTCTCAAAGACGCGGGATAGCACCAGAACCACCCCCTAGGCAAGGCCGCAGTGGTAGCCGTAGGTCTGTTGGGAGTCCTGGGGTATCCTTCCCGGGGCTTACCCGGGGCTATTAATCATAGGCTGTTGGGCGTTACGTGAGGTTTTTTAGTCGGTAGGAATCCGGCGTAGCATTCATGAAGGATATTCCCCCACGTTAAAAAAAATCAGTGGTAGACCTTCACCAGACACCAGGTAACCTTTTTTGGCCATAAAACTTCAAACTCTCTTCAATAAGTCCGTAAAACAAATGTCTTCTATCACCATCTAATCCCCCCCCCCCCACCAATGATGCGCACGCGTCCATAATAAAGCCTACAGGTAATTTATCATCATCAATCAGAGGCAGCCATCATTCTCAGAGAAAGGTGTTACGCAACCAGCTCAATGTTTGTTTCTTTAATTATTTTAATATTTTTTCAATTATTCGTACGGCCATAGGTCAGCCGTTTAAAGTCTACGGTCTTTTTTGAGATTGATTTAGGAGATAAGTTGAAGACAAAGGTTATGAATGTTTTTACTTGTTGTTATGAGAGCGGGTTGAGGGGTCATCCGTTAAATACGTCTCATAAAATTTCATATGAAAGTTATTTCGTTTTAATGACAACATATTATACACACTCTTACTTTTGAATTGTATTTTAACTTTCAATTACTGTACGCCAAGATATAACGAACTAAGAAATTTGGTACAGTGTGTGTACTTATAATAATGGTGGCCTTATCGCTTAAAGCAGTGTATGTAGTCGACCTGCTGTTCATTATAAAACAGCTGGTTAAATGTGTCAAATCAACTGCATTTGTTACTTTCTAGGTTCGACGGATCTGTCACGGTTAAATAATATGCCTGCCTACCCCTTTCATCCCCTGAGAGAACTCCCCTGAACAGCTAGTTACAGATATTATCAATTTCCCACTATTACTAGTCTCTGTTTATTTACGTTAAACACATCATTCAAACAAGAATCTCTATCATCATAGGTCATGCCCGCTATAGAGAGCTCTAAGAGATCGATGTAACAATACCATTGTACTACTGACAGATAGATTGATGGACTAACCATCAGCTAATGGGGGGCAAGTAGGCCCCATAGGAGGAGAGATGATATAATAATTTTCGTTTATGATTCGAGTTTATTAATACGTAACCTTTTATCCTTCATTTGTGTGAATGGCGATATTTTTTGAGCCGTTTAGACCGATTTTGAGTAACTTCTCGTTGGAGTATATATTTTAGAGGTCCGCTTGAATATCTTTTTTATACTACTGAGTAAGACACATAAAATAAAATAAAATAAATAAATAATCATTTATTGCACGAAACATGGTTAGGCATAAAGATGATAGATGAATCAGGTACAGTGTTCAGCATGTTCCACAGATTTTCTGCATGCAACATTTATAAGACAACGAAATACAATGAAATTATTACAATAGGTACAAGTCGAAATTTAATAATATTATCAAATCAAAAATTTAAAATAAATAATATATGTCTATTACTTTCTGTCATAGATACAGATTTTCCGCATGCAACATCTAGTAGTCAAAGAGTAATATAAATAACAAGATCCAAACATTAAAATATGCAACCCATCAAATCACAGTTCAGCATGTCAAAAGAAGTTAAAATATATGTCAACGTTAAATTTTGTCGAAATTTAAAATAAACATTCCAGTTACTTATGACATAAATGCAGATTTTCTGCATGCAATATTTAGAAGAATGGGAGTTATTAAATAAGTCAAGATACTAGAACAGGCAACGATATCAAAAGTAGGTGCAACATGTCAAAAATTAAATAAGTCAAAAATTTTAAATACAAAATGTCAGAAGTTAGAATACATAAGTCGTAATGTAAAATAAACCTGTCGATTTTACCCAGTACCAGTATGACTGAAACAATGTCTCCCAGTCAATGCGCACCAAAACGGCAAGAACTGTTTTTCAGGAAGTCTTCAGTGGAGTAAAAACTTTCCTTTAATAACCACTCCTTTAATACACGCAAAAATTTGGAATACGGTAATTCCGCCATTCCCTTGGGTAAGGAGTTAAAAATAAGTGGTGCCATGTAAACACAGTTTTTCCTGAATAACTCCAGTTTGGGTGCTGGCATTTTTTTTGAAAGGTGAGTTACCTGTCGCTTGCCTATGTTATCGTAGTTTTCAAATAGATGGTCATGGAGCTTAACAAATTTAGCAACTTCGAAAATGTATATGCTCGGTACAGTTAGTAGATTTTCTAATTTGAATACTGGTCTACAGGACTCCGACCATTTCAAGTTAAACAGCGTGCGAATACATTTTTTCTGAGCTCTGAAAACTCGAAGAAGTTCAGATGAGTTACCCCAGACGACTATCCCGTAACGTATAATGGAACAGACGTAAGAGTGATAAACCATTAAGGCGGTTTGCCTGCTTGTCACGTCTTTTACCCTACGTAAAGCAAAAATAAATTTGTTTATTTTAATGCATAGGTGATCAATGTGTTCCTTCCACGTGAAATGTGCGTCCAATGTTATACCTAAGAATTTGGCGCTAGATACCTGTTGAACTAATGTATTGTTATGACTGATTTTCAAGTTTATTACTTTACTTTTAAATGTCTTAAATTGGATTAATTTTGTTTTGTCAAGATTTATTTGCAATTTATTTATATTCAGCCATTTAATTACGTCATCTAAAGTTTTGTTTATTTCAATCTCATATGTATTTATGTTCTTACAGTCCAAGATAATTGTTGTGTCATCCGCAAAGAGGACACATTTATTGGAGATGGCACATGGAAGGTCATTTATATATAAAAGGAACAACATAGGTCCTAAAATACTCCCCTGGGGAACACCAAAATCGTTAACTCTATGCTCTGAATCGAAGACATCAACATTGCTGCTCTCATTGTTATATTTGGTTATTCTTGTAAATTGTCTTCTGTTATTCAGATATGATTGAAACCACGATAAAGCAAGACCCCTTATCCCATACTTTTCTAATTTTGTAATAAGTATTGAGTGTTTCACAAAATCAAATGCTTTGCTAAGGTCTAATAATAGAGCAGATGTGGGAACTCTAGAATTTATATTGGTGAGTAGGGATTTCATCAAGGTATAAGTTGCCAACTGCGTTGATTTACATTTCCTAAACCCATATTGTTCAGGTGTAAGAATGTTATACCTATCTATGAAGCTCTGTACTCTTTTATGCATGGCTCTCTCAAAGATCTTTGACAATACAGGTGTCAGAGAAATTGGTCTGTAGTTATTACGATCCGATTTGCATCCTTTTTTGTGTAAAGGCTTAACTACAGAAAGCTTAAGCCTATCAGGAAAACAACCTTGTTCAAAAGACAGGTTTATTATAAACGCCAAGGGCTCTGCTATATATTGTGAGATGCCCTTTAGTAGGGCTGTGTTAATGTTGTCATAACCAGAAGACTTGGAGTTTTTTAGTGACTTAATTATACCTATAACTTCACCAGGAGTGGTGGGTTCTAAAAAGACACTTGAGTTACTACCCTTGATTAAATAACCGGCCCGAGCTGACCCATTGTCAATGTTGTCACCCCTAACTGTGTCAATAAAAAAGTTATTAAAAGAGTTTGCTATGTCAGATCCAGATGTAGCTATGCCAGCATTGTCGATAATACTATCAAAACATCCATTAGTCCTAACATTGCCCACACAGCGCTTAACAATATCCCAGGTGGCTTTCCCTTTGTTTTTTGAGTTTGAAATATGCATCCGGTTGTGCAGTGATTGGATGCCGTTTACACATTTCTTCAGTATTTTAGAATATATTTGATATTTAGATTTGTTTTCATTATTTTTATTCATATAGTATCTATATCTCAGTAACCGTCTAGTTTTACAACTAATCTTTAGGCCTCTTGTTATCCATTTTGGTTTACCTGCTACATGGCAAATTTTCAACTTTTTTATGGGAAAGCAAAGCTTATGGAACAAGATCAACTCATCATGAAAGATATTAAAAGCCACATCCACGGTTGACACATCATAGATTTCAGAAAATGTAAGACTACTAATGCACTCGTTAAACTTTTCAATGTTATTCTTACTCATGTCGTAAATAGTTATGAAGTGATGTCTAGCTACACTCTCTTTCCGACAGTGTTCAAATTCGATTGCCTGAGCTGTGTTATGATCCGACAGACAATAATTGTATGTCCTGCCCTTTGCTGTTGGGATGTTACTAATGATGTTGTCAATGCATTTATGCTGTCTAGTTGGTTCCCTTATGTGGCACTCCATACCATAGTTCGAAAAAAATTCCAAGAATTGAGTACTAACCTTACTTGTCTTTAATATATCAATATTAAAATCACCTCCAATTACTATATTATGTTTTACGTGTGCAAGTTTGTTCAAAGTAATAGTAAATTTTTCAAAAAAAATATCAATATCCGAGGTTGGAATTCTGTAAAAACACAATATAATTAGTTTTAATTGGTCAATCTCCACTCCACAGATTTCAAAGTGGTCCTTAATGCTAAGTTCATTTATTTCCGTCAATTCCACTCCCTGTAAGTCATTCCTTAGCAGAATGCATGAGCCTCCCCTACGATTTGTTTTTCGACAGTAGATAGTGGACAAATGCATATTGTAAATGTTTAGCAATTGCTCCTCACCCCTCAATATGAAGTGCTGGCATAAACATAAAGCGATGATACTTTTTTTATTCTCACGCAATTCATTTAGCACCATTTCGAGATTTTGCGATTTAGCTATGGCACCAGCAATGTTTTGGTGTAATATACAGAAACTACTTATTTCATTGCTCTGACGTGTCTTGTTATTGTTCTCATGGCTAACGAAAAAACAGATCATTATTTATGTGGGCTGGAATATTGTCTGTTTGTTTGAGAGGTTTGAGATCACACGTTTTATTAACCACTGAACAATAATATGGTATAGTGCCCTTTCGAGGTTTTAACTGTTGTGGACTAACAGCAGCGGTGATGTACTCAATGTTTTTAAGAATAAAGCACTTCAAATTGTCAAAAATAACCTTTAAACCTATGTTGTTCAACATTCCGCTGCGCCTGGGAAACATTGTGTCATCATACTTGAGATGTAAATTAGAGTCAAAGAACATTCCATATTTGTGGGTATACATGTCACGGTACAGTAGATTACTAAAAGTTTCTATTCTTGAATTATACATAACACTAAATCCGTTAAATTTATAAACCGGCAGACATAATATACACATATGTATATGGTTTAGCTGATCGAAAGGGCACGGCTTTTTAATGACGTTTACAACACTAGAAACGCTAAACTCGCGCTGCCAAGCTGAAGGCGTTCGGGAAAGGGCAAGTAGTACACACAATCTAATGGGTACATGGTAGGAAGCCCCTAATTTCTAACTAGCTGACCCTCGCAACTTCGTTTACGCCACATAAGGTGTATGAAAGGACAGGTATTTTTTCAACAAACTCATAGGAGCGTATACTTAAAACTGCCCTGTTTGCTTAATCATAAAAGAGCTTAAAGATAAAATCCATTCTAAAACAATTCAGTCCACGCGTTCGGCGCGGACATTCGGGATACCGACAAACAGACAGACAGACGGGCAGACAGACATGAACATTTTAAATTACACTTTCGGCTTCAGTATCGATTAGAGAATTACAATTAAATTTTTCGAAATATCTTCCATGTACAGATTCTTGACCGTCAACAGTTTTATTATTTATGTATATCTATTAGAGAATGCCCTACAATTGAAATTTTCAAAATATCTTCCATGTACAGATTGTCGACCCTCAACAGTTTTATTATATGTATAGATGTTGGCAGTTGCGACTTTCTTTCCTATGATCAATAAGTCACTGCCCACGCCAGAGTCAGCTCAAGTTTAATTGGCTTAGGTCCCAGAAATCCTTATCCTTGGCAGAACTCTTGTACATTCACTGCAGACAATAATTATAGTTACATACGATGAAACCGCGGTCTCTTTCATGCAGACAATACAGTAAGCGGTATTAGATAAACCAAACTTAATACATAATTGCAAAGGCCGCTCTTACGCCTTAGGCAAGGATGTATTGTGCATGCAAAAGAAAGAAAAAAATCCACTTTCCCTTTCACACAAGATGTCGGCTATTTATAGATTGTCATCTAACTTAACGTGGGAATTTATTTCGAACGCCTTGGCAAACTTGAATTATTTTTTAATTAGCTAACAAAAGCTTAATTACCAAATACAAATAACTTTCCCTGTTGACAAATTATGACAGGTTTTGACTACCTATGTTTTGTTTAATCAATAGTAAAAATACTAGTCAAGTTGTCCATCAAGTGGCTATATAAATAAATACTTACTGAATTTACAAAACTTACTTTCCAGATTTCAAACTTCGTCTGTTGAAAGTAAGAAGAGAGTTGATATTAGTTTGTTCTTTTACGTATGGAGTGGACGCCCCCTTCGGGCTTCAGCCCATAGTAGCTAATTACAGTAAGATATAGTACAAAGGGGGAAATACCTATTATCAACATAGAGGCTCGCTTGGCAACATGTGACATCGCCACAGTTGAATTGAACTCTTGAGATTTTAGTGGGATAAATTACATATACAAAAAAACAAGGTCATTGAGTTATAATTATTAGTTTATAAACCAAACTGGTAATCCACGACCTACGCGTGTGAGGTGCCTCACGAGGCGCTGTGCAATAATACACTCAAAGAGCTTGCACACCTCGTCGAGCAACACCATCGGCCAGTACCCGGATGGGGAGGCTGAAGACCGCCCCGCCTTTCGGATCAGAACCAGTTTCCACGTCTTCCAGACCTAGGGAAACGGACCTGGCGAAGCATTAGTTTATCCGCAGGGTTGCTACGGCACCATAGGCGTGTTTCGTCAGAGTTATAACTAACTAAATTTTGGTAACAAAGTGGAATTCTAAATATGCATTTTTATGAATAAAGATATTTTCATTGCCTATATTGCGTTCTTAATTTTTTTTATTATGGGGGTAAAATCTGTTTCTCTAACATGCCATAGGGGTAACAGCTCTAAAAAGGTTAGGGACCAATGATCTAGAATAATCTAGATAGTGGTTTATGATTCATCAAAACTCTGTCCTGAGAAATGAAAAGAAAGAAATCTGGTGTGCCGTATGCTTGCCTGCCACCTTAGTGGTATAAAAAAAATAAAAAAATTACCCATTCCGTATGTAACGGCTTCGGCCTTCTTTCTGTGCCCACCCATATGAGTCCAATGAGGACGGAAGGAACTACGAGTACGATTGTTTCTCGATCTTATGTCATAATTTGTAGGTGTTCCTGAGTACGTAGGTGATAGCTTTATTTTGTAGAGTCATCTTATCACTATAAACTAGCTGTGTCTCACGGCTTTGCTAGTAGCCTGCTACAAATATCTACTGTCCAATTATATACAATCCGTGCAATTTATGCCATATCACTCAAGTAACGTACCTACAGTTATAACACAGTGATGATCAGTGTTACTCACCAACTAGCGCGAGGTAGCTATGCAGAGAACTCTTTCCCAGGGCGCCTTACTACAAAGATTCCAGTGTGCGTGCAAGGGTAGGCCAGGGCTCTGACGAAAACAGTCAGGTAGGGTGTACACACATATATTTATATAACACAGAGATACACAGAGACACACAGAGAGCTTATTCACTGATAGACACAAATATCACAGGTACACAGAAGTATAGTCAGTGCTTAGGTACTTATGCTACTAAGCTACACATAAGTAGTGGATTTACTGGCCTGCAGAGTGAGCTGAGTGAGAGTGAGTGTTGTTACTGCCAGGTGATGACGGCAGATACCTCTCACATGAGAAGCTCGTGTAGTCCGCACTTCCACGTTGTCGTACCACGTGCAGCCCACTAACTTATAGGTGCGGCACCAAATATCTCATCCGGCAACTAGCCCCGTAGTAAAAAACCCTGTCATGAAAGAAACGACAAATCAAGATCTTGGCTGCGCGACAGACGACAATCGACCCGCTTTGCAAAAGAAGAAGTGACTCACCAGTTTTCTGGGTAAAATGTAGCAAGATGCAATGCAGCAACCCAATCACAGCCCGTTAGGCCACGCGAGGTAACAAATAATCGCGCTTGAGCGAAAAACTGATTCGCGGCACAGTCTCAGAGCAAAAGCCAAAGGACCTCCAACTACCCCAAAGCAGGTCTCGGTCAAAAGTCCTGTCTTTCACGAAAAATCTTAACAAAACCCCGTTCCTTTAAATGCCAAACGCTTCGTCACCGAACTTATGACATCCTGTCATTCTGACAGCAGAAATGTCACCACTGACAACCGATTAAAAAAAGATAACTCGATAAGGCTGCTTTCACATCCTAAATACTGCATCTATAGAAAATAAATGCTACAACCACCCCCCCTTTAATAGTATTTCCTGCGGATATGACACGCTGGAAATACACAATAAAGAAAACAGAAAAGTACTGACTAATAAACAAAGACAACCAGCTAGGTCCTTCAAACACCAGCTGACTACGACCATTACAATACCAAAGAAAGATCCTCCTATGTACCTAACTAGACACTGACTCGTGTACCGGTTAGGCTAAGTAACTAGAGTCTAATGCCCTTCATAGAAAACGAATGCTCCCTTTACTCACTGCCGATACCCTAACACTACCCAAGCTCTCAGGATAATGTAGAGTACTAAGAAGCGAATGAGAGAAAAACGCTCGGTGCGGTGCATAGAAGAAACTACAACGTGACAATTTAAAGTCACGTACACATATAGAAATACAAACAAAAGATTAAAATAGTCTTACATAATGATCACATAGCACTGGTTTAATAAACTAGAGAAACAGTGCTATGTAGTTACGTTAGGTATTGGAGACTGCTCCTCCTGATACTTCAGGATGTCCTTGATATGGTACTCCCCAAGATCCTTACCGTCCAGATCTGACAGCCTATATACTAAAGGGGATCGTTTAGCAGTCACCACACATTTAAGGAACTTAGGAGCTAGCTTAGCAGTAAAATTCTTGGCCTTGTTGGACAGGTAGAACGTGCGTTTGTAAACTATCTGTCCCACTTTCAGCTCTACATGCCTTTTTCTGAGGTTGTAATACTTTTCATTACGCTGGTGGGCAACGTTCAAATGTTTCCTCACCTGGTCGTAAATGCGTTGTATTTCTCTCAGCTTGACACCGAAGGCTGATGGATCGTCTACAGAGACTGAAGTAGGATGGCACGCGATATCTGTCTGCCTGTACAGCACTCCATCCCCAATAAATTCCCTACCATGTACCAAAAAGTAAGGGGTGAAACGAGTTGCTTCGTTAACTGCAGTGTTTAAAGCACACTGTATCTCAACCAAGAACTGATCCCAAGACTTGTGTTGTGACTTCACATAGCATGAGATCGCTTGAACCACATTGCGAATAGCTCGTTCCGCCTGATTAGTTTGGGCATGATACCTAGGGTTATAATATATATTAGGTACATTGTATTTAGCCAACAGATCCTTAAATGGCTTACTCACAAACTGAGGGCCATTATCCATGTAAATAGTCTTGCAGACTCCGTGCACGAGAAACACACTCTTCTCTATGAACCTCGCGACTACAGCGCCTGTGGCCACCCGAACAGGGCACAACATGACGTATTTGCTAAAGTAGTCGGAGACCACGATCAGGTGTACGTTTCTATTGCTCGAAGTGGGAAAGGGACCAAGCAGATCGACAGAGATAGCTTCGAATGGCTTCGAAACCCGCTTCGGGCTACCCATTAGGCCGGGACGAGACGTATTTACGGGTTTGTACTGCTTGCATGTTTCGCAATTCCCAACATATTCTTTGACGTCCTCGTACATCTTGGGCCAGTAATAATTTAGGGCTAACCTTTTATGCGTCTTCCAAACGCCACCATGGGCACTAAGTGTGTCATCGTGGTACTTAGAGAGCAGGGGCAAGCGATCCTCCTGAGGTACCACCAGCTTCCAGTCAAAGTCTGAAGTCAAAGAATATTTATTTTTAGTTAACCTATATAGAAGGTTGTCACGAATGTCATAATTTGGTGACTTCCTAGGGTTCTTCCGAACACTATTCATGGTGTGGTCATACCACGGGTCTTTAGTGGGTACTGCATCGAGGGAATCAATTTTGATACGAGACAGAGCATCAGGTACAACGTGGTCTTTACCTTTTCGATGCTCTATGTCAAAATCGAATTGACTGAGCCTCATGCTCCAACGTGCTAGACGACCCGTGGGATTTTTTAGCTTATGGAACCACAGAAGAGATGAATGATCCGTGACGACCGTACATTTTTGGCCTTCGACGTACTGTCGAAATTGTTCCAAAGCGAAAATCACGGCCAGAAGTTCTCGCTCAGTTGTGCTGTAGTTCACCTCGTTCTTGTTGAGAGAACGGCTACAGTAGGCGATAGGGTGCTCAACACCATCGTGAGTTTGTGTCAGTACAGCAGCAACTGAGTAAGCTGACGCGTCACTAAGAATGCGGAAGGGCATCTCAAAGTTAGGCATTTTTAATATAGGGGCAGAAACCAAGGCTGACTTTAGCAGGTTAAAGGACTGTTCAGCCTCAGGGGTCCATTCGAACTTAAGGTTCGTAGAAGTGAGTTTGCACAGAGGTTTACTAATCTTCGAGAAGTTGTTAACAAAGCGACGATACCAGCCGGCCATTCCCAGAAATCTCTTAACCTCCTTAGGGTTAGAAGGGGTGGGATAGTTGAGGATAACCTCAACTTTACCCGGGTCTGTCCGTAAGCCATGTTTGTCCACATAATACCCCAGGTATTTGAGTTCACTCCGACAAAAGTGGGATTTTTTCATATTAATAGTTAGGCCAGCATCCTTGAGTTGCTGATAGACTCTATGTAAGAGCTCTACATGCTCCTCAAAGGTGCTGGACACACAGACTATGTCATCCTGAAACGCAAATACCTTGTTGTCGAACTCGGGACCAAACAGACGGTCCATGAGGCGTTGCATCGTGGCACTGGCACCGACAAGACCGAAGCACATGGAATTGTAATGGAACAATCCTCTCCGGGGAACCGTAAAAGCAGTCTTCTCAGCAGACTGGAGTGAGTCGAATGGAATCTGCCAGTAGGCCGCACTCAGATCTACAGAGGTTAAATACTTAGCATTATTAAGATGGTCTAAGATTTGATTGATATAGGGTAAGGGGTAGGCGTCACTCTTAGACACAGAGTTCAGCTTGCGAGAGTCCAAGCACAATCTGAGGTCGCCGTTCGCCTTCTCCACCATGACCACTGGAGAGTTCCAGGCGGACTGAGACGGGGACACTACTCCCATCTCCAGCATTCGGTCCAGCTCGGCTTCCAGGGCCTTCTGCTTAAGGGGAGAGAGCGGATAATAACGCTGCTTGATCGGCTTGCTGTCACCAGTGTCAATGACATGGTGCACAAGTGAGGTCCGACCTAAACCCACCTTATCAGTGTTCAACGAGTCGAACTTTTCAATGACCTCGTTGATTACACACCTTTGTTTAGTTGTCAGGTTGTCGTAATCCTCGAGGCCACCGTTAAGGGACACAGACTCTATAGGATTATTATCACTAAAGCTATCAAGACTAATATTTTGTAAAATTAACTTATCACTTAACTTAAATTGTTGCCAGAAATCCACTCCAAATATCATGGAGGTGGTTATACCTGGGACAACATAAAACTTGACAACTCGGATAACCGAATTGTACTCAATTGGCAAAGAGATACAACCCAGACATTGCAAGTGAGTGCTGTCTGCAGTTGTAATACGAAAAGTAGGATTGATACTCACAAGATCAAAACCCAGTTCCAAGAAGATGCGGTGCGCTCCCTTACCTAGTATAGAGCAGGAGGCACCGGAATCTAGAAGGCCTAAGACATTTAAATTTAAAACCTTAACAACTAGATACGGTCTAATGTCACTATCCCGTTTAGGAAACAGGACCTTATCAGAAATAGACTCAGATACAGAGTGATGCACAGAGTTCCTAATAAGGCCCTGGCCTACGCGTTTTTTGACTTGCTAATACAGTGTGAGCAGTCTGGGGTCTTGACTCCTTTGAGACCACACCGGAAACACACCAGCTCCCTTGACTGTGTGCAGCTGTATGCAGTGTGACCGCCCCCGCCGCAACGAAAGCATTTGCGATCGTGGGGGGTAACCGGCGTCTCCACTGCAGACACCTGCTTAGCGGGCTTTTGTACACCTTTGTTCTTAAGCTGGTGTAAGTCAGATGTAATCTCAAACTTGTCAAGAGCAGGCTCATGGAAAGCGTCTGCCCTAGTACGCGCAAGCTCCAAGCGCTTACCCAAACGTCTCAAGTCATCTACAGAGTTGACATCATGCAAGGCCAGTTCCTTCATGTAGTCAGGTCTAATGTTGTGCATGAGAATGTCCAGCTGCTCCTCACTGGGCATCTTACATGACAACCTTGAGAACATGGCTTGCATTGTACATATATAGTTAACCAAGGACTCAGAGCGGGCTTGTGTACGCTGTCTTATCTCGTTCCTGAGGCGGTAATCATAATCAGGAATATCGAAGGTATCTCTAAGCTCACTAATAAGATCCTCATATGAGATGAAGTTAGCTTTGTTTGTACGGAACCAAGACAAAGCCGGTCCATCCAACAGGTCGGAGAAAGCCATAAGGAGTCTAGGCTTAGTAACCTCCCGAGCACATCTAAGTTCCTCTAATCTCTCTAAAAACACACGTACACAAGTAGAACCATCATATTTTAAGTTAAATGAACATAAGTTAAGGGGACGTTCTTTATACACTATGTTACATGTAGAACTATTCCTACTTGAACTAGCTCGCACCGAGCGGTCCTCTCTCACTACTGGTGAAGTATATTCCACCTGGTCACGACCCGAAGGACCATCACCATCATCATCCGAACCTTCGGATTCAGAATCACTACTGGGTTCAGCCCTAGCGATGATCTTCACTAGCCTACCACGAATATCCACCAGGTCGGGGCAATCCAGACCACAACGAGCTAACCTACTCAATAAGTAGTTGGCCCTGAGGGACACCCCAAGACGACTACCCTTATTAATGAAGATGTCACCTGACTGAATAGCCTCCTCCAGCTCGGACACCTTCGGGAGGCAGATCGAGAGCTCAGCCGATGCATCAGCGGGTACCGGAGCACTCGCTTTGATGCTACCTCGACGGACGAGTCGGTGTGCCGCTCTTAGCTCACTCCGAAGGCCAGACACTGTCGTTTCCGGTTCCACTGAAATACCCATGTGGGACAGCTCGTTAGCAAGTTCATCCTTTCTTAAATAATTAATATATTTTTTCATCTGTGCCATTATGTAAAAATTTACTTACAACAATTATAAAGATAAAATGGCACAGATAGGGATCAATTACAAAGTAAAAATGTAAATTGAGTTACAACAAAGTGTACTAAGTTAGGTAATTATGTTTCAAATTGACTTTTAGAATTTAACAAAGATTAAGGGTATATTAAGAGAGAAAAGTTTCTAAATTTTCTGATAACACAGTTCAGGTTAACATTCAAAATTACAAGGTATGTACACACCTTATAAAAAAGTTTTAAGTTACACAGAGAAATTCACTAAGTTAACACAGAGAGATTCACTAAGTTTACCTTACAAGGTGAAACTATAGGATAATATATATTATATATTAATCTACACTAATAATATAATAAATATATGTGTGCACCATAAAAAAAGAACATAAAGAAGAAAAAAAACACAATAAGAAAAGAAGTGGGTATTCCAAATAAAATCAAAAAGTTTTTCCAAAATCACAGCTATTTTTAAATTTTAGAATTTAGAATTTTGTGTCTTTTCCAGCCAAAGATGTAGGAAGCTGGAAGAAGACGAAAGGGAAGGTTTTGTGCTTAGCTGCTAGCACCACCAATTAACGTCCTGGAGCGTCTCGGACGATTCACCAGGATGGTTTCGCCAGAGGTAACCACCTATGCACACACACTAGACTGAGGCTACCGCAGAGTAGACCCAGAGATTTGCCACTACGTTGGGAGCCAATTTATAACACAGTGATGATCAGTGTTACTCACCAACTAGCGCGAGGTAGCTATGCAGAGAACTCTTTCCCAGGGCGCCTTACTACAAAGATTCCAGTGTGCGTGCAAGGGTAGGCCAGGGCTCTGACGAAAACAGTCAGGTAGGGTGTACACACATATATTTATATAACACAGAGATACACAGAGACACACAGAGAGCTTATTCACTGATAGACACAAATATCACAGGTACACAGAAGTATAGTCAGTGCTTAGGTACTTATGCTACTAAGCTACACATAAGTAGTGGATTTACTGGCCTGCAGAGTGAGCTGAGTGAGAGTGACTGCCTGTTGTTACTGCCAGGTGATGACGGCAGATACCTCTCACATGAGAAGCTCGTGTAGTCCGCACTTCCACGTTGTCGTACCACGTGCAGCCCACTAACTTATAGGTGCGGCACCAAATATCTCATCCGGCAACTAGCCCCGTAGTAAAAAACCCTGTCATGAAAGAAACGACAAATCAAGATCTTGGCTGCGCGACAGACGACAATCGACCCGCTTTGCAAAAGAAGAAGTGACTCACCAGTTTTCTGGGTAAAATGTAGCAAGATGCAATGCAGCAACCCAATCACAGCCCGTTAGGCCACGCGAGGTAACAAATAATCGCGCTTGAGCGAAAAACTGATTCGCGGCACAGTCTCAGAGCAAAAGCCAAAGGACCTCCAACTACCCCAAAGCAGGTCTCGGTCAAAAGTCCTGTCTTTCACGAAAAATCTTAACAAAACCCCGTTCCTTTAAATGCCAAACGCTTCGTCACCGAACTTATGACATCCTGTCATTCTGACAGCAGAAATGTCACCACTGACAACCGATTAAAAAAAGATAACTCGATAAGGCTGCTTTCACATCCTAAATACTGCATCTATAGAAAATAAATGCTACACAGTTGACCATGGAATGACCTAACACTTTTGAGAAAAAATACTCGTTATAATCTAAATATCGCTAAGGTTAACTTTTCAGCTCTCATGACCGGGGTACCGCCAAGGAGCGGGGTAACACCTGAAGCAGCCCCTAGAAAGAGGGATTACACCCGAACCCCTAGGCGAGGCCACGGTGGTAGCCAGTCTGCCTGAAATCTTAGAACATTCTTCTAAGGAGTTATCCGGGGCTAATTGACAGTAAGTATTTTGTAGAACACCGCTTGGTTTTCGCCGGTAGGAGTCCGGCATAGCATCCATGAGGATTTACACACGAAAAAAAAACTTCACTAATCATATTTGACTGCAGAATGGGAAGTAAAAACTTGCGAAGTCATTTAAAGCGTACCCAATTATTATGTAAATTATATTCATGCTATCAACATTTTTTTAAAAAGTAAGTACAAAATTTGTACTTCAAAATGTACTGATATCGATCGTAAAGTATTTTGGTTTTAAAGGCTACGAAATGTTAAGTGTGCTAAATAATAATATTAAGAATCCGTTATCTTCCAGGAAATGAGCAGGTACATACTTGGATGTTTTAAGATATAAAACACCCACCTTATCACCCATATAGGTACTCAATGAAAATATAGAATTCAGTTCGTTTGTCTAAACTTCTATACTAATATTATAAAGAGGAAAGATTTGTTTTTTTGTTTGTTTGTTTGTAACGAATTGGCTCCGGGACTACTGAACCGATTTGAAAAATTCTTTCACTGTTGGGAAGCTACACTCTTTGCGGTGGACAAAGGCTATATTTTATTCCCGTATTCCCACGGGAACGGGAACTATGCGGGTGAAACCGCGTGACGTCCGCTAGTCTGCTACGTGTATATAGGTACTTTATGAAAATATAGAATTCAGTTCGTTTGTATCTAGTAAAATAGTAATCTTTGAAAAGTTATAATATAATGTTATAGAAAACCGACAAGTATACAATATACGGTAGGCGATCGAAAAGTGTTACTATGATTTTGGGCATTAGTCAATAGATACTTACTAGGTGTGTTACAATCGCCAATTCTATTAAAGTATTTATATGTACAAGAACTTAACATTCCTCTGCTATCATGACGTCACCATTACCCAAAGCTTAGATTATTCAAGTTAGTTCTATTCTCCTTTCCTTACTTAAGGAGCATCTGCATGGCCAGATATTCCTCAAGCACGAAGTTTTATTGAGATTTGTTCTTGCAGCCTGCTTGAGTCCTGGGACATCCTTCCGAGGGCTTATGCCCGCTTTCCACTGCGAGCGAGTCGGACCCATTACGGACTCCGCTATACTCGTAACGACGATTTTCATACATGTCCTTCCACCAAAGCGGACATGACATGTATCGAAAATCATCGTTACGAGTATAGCGGAGTCCGTAATGGGTCCGACTCGCTCGCAGTGGAAGGCGGGCATTACCCGGGGCTCCCAACCATAGGCTGTTGGGAGTTATACGTGAGTTTTTTAGTCGGTAGGAGTCCGGCATAGCATCCATTTTCCCTAACGTTAAAAAAAAGGTAGCCTTCTTTGCTAGGCAGAGATCGTGAAGGTGTTGGTCTACATTAACCAATGTTTACTATATACAAACATAGATAAATCATCTACACTTTAATAGAAAAAAAAACAATCACTCGAAACAATACAACTCACACATACCTACAAAGCTTACCTAATCTTTGTATTATACACATACAAGCTCATTCATCATACATAGCATAACTTTGATATGACGAAATTATATACAATTTTTTTCATTATGAAAATAATGGGCATGTTATTAGGGTTCCGTACCCTAAGGAAAAATCCTAATGGATGCATGCCGGACTCCTACCGACTAAAACACTTCACGTAACGCCCAACAGCCTATGGTTGGGAACCCCGGGTAAGCCCTCGGAAGAATGTCCCTGGACGCCCAACAGACCCACGGCCGCCACTGCGGCCTCGCCTAGGGGTTGGTACGGGTGATATCCCGTGTCTTTGGGGGTTTCGGGTGTGATCCCGCTTCGGGTGTGATCCCGCTTCGCCGTCTGTCTGTCTCTCCGTCCCGAGGCTGTATCTCAGGAACCGTGATAGCTAAAGAGCTGAAATTTTCACAGATGATGTACTTATGTTACCGACAACAAATACGAATATCTGAAATCAAAATTAAGAGGTTTCCACACAATAAACATTATATTTTTTGCTAATTTTACAGTTTTTGCTATGGAGCCCTGTGTGTGCGAGCTCGACTCACACTTGGCTGGTTTTTTATATATGTGTACGTAAAATAACGGTGTGTATGCACGTAATTTAGTTAGCAGAAAAAATTGCAAGAACCGGCTTCGATGCTCAGAGACCGTACAGTTGAGTCAACAGTCATATCACTTGCATGTTTAAATAAAGGTGCGTCACACGGCACTCGTCTGTGTGTATGATCAACTATGTTTTTCGCAAACATAACCTTCAGAGGTCAAATTCTGACCTGTGAAGTGATGTAATATGAAAGATATTCGTGGTCACATAAGATTACTGTGTTATTTTACATTCTTGTAAATTTGATATTAGCATATTCGGTAGGTAGGTCATACTGGTGAAATGTAAGGAAATGTTTGCCATAAAGTAAGCAGGCAATGAATGTGCAATCATTATGAGTAACAAACTACTGAAAACGCTATCACTTCACGTAGATTAGTAATTATTACTACACTTAATAAACCTGGAAGTGAATATTTAATTTAGGTAAAACAATAATATTTTTAAAATTACGTTATCTGCAGCAGATTTTGAGTTTGAGTTACAAACTTGCAGTACGACTCCGAATTTATCCAATCAACCCATAATAAGGAAGCTCCTAATAGTAATATAATAGGCGATTAGGCTACCTAATAAAGCTCCCGGTAGCCTTTTTATGCAAACATTATTATCAAGAGAATTGTGACAATCTTTGGGCGAGTTCTATGCTCAGCACTGAACGTCAATCAGTTCAGATAATGTTGATTGAAACAAATAACATCAGCGACCAGAATTTTTAACACGTACTCCCTCAGGGCAAATGCTTACGCCAAATACGCTTGACCGCCGTGATATAATTGGTAAAATACTTCTCACGATAAAGTGCCGTCGCTTATGCGATCGTCTATAGACACCTTAACGTCTTGTGCTTGAGATAATTACGATAATTCACATGTTACTAACATTACGCGAACATTACGACATGACTGTACCTTTCTATACATCAGCTATTGTTACTCATCAAAGGTCATAAGCTTAATTATGCCTGGCGGGGCTAATGACTTTATTTAAGCGAATTTAAGGGGTTTCTGTGGTGAGTTACGTGAAATATTAAGTCATAATATTTCGTTACTAATAGACAGAACTGTAGTGATATTAATTATTATGCATAATTTATTTTAACGTGTTTAATGTTAGCACTAATCGGCTTGTTGTGAGTCAGTAAGTTACATTATTTCAAAGTCATTGAACATTTTGTATATTGGATTTTTTTAATAAAATTGTATGTATTACAGTCATCCAAAGGTCAAAAGCTTAATTATGTCTGGCGGGGCTAATGACTTTATTTAAGCGAATTTAAGGGGGTTCTGTGGTGAGTTACGTGAAATATTAAGTCATAATATTTCGTTACTAATAGATAGAACTGTAGTGATATTAATTATTATGCATAATTTATTTTAAGATGTTTAATGTAAGCACTAACCGGCTTGTTGTGAGTCAGTAAGTTACATTAGTCATCGAACATTTTTGATATTGGATTTTTTTAATAAAATTGTAGGTATTACAGTCATCGGTCATATGCTTAATTATGCCTGGCGGGGCTAATGACTTTATTTAAGCGAATTTAAGGGGTTTCTGTGAAACATTAAGTCATAATTTTTCGTTTCTAATAGACAGAACTTTAGTGATATTAATTACTATGCATAATTTATATTAATGCGTTTAATTAGCAGTAATCGGCGAAACGTCTCAATTGAGGCGGTCGGTGTGAGTCAGTGAGTTACATCATTTCAAAGTCAACTCAAATTTAGATTTTGAATTTATAAAACAACAGGTTTTACATAGGTTAAGAAGAAAGACTCACATTGTGTGTAGAACAGGGGTTAAAAGAGGGAGGAAACACGTCCACTGGGAAAACGTTACAAACTTCTAAGATGGACAAGAAACGGTCTTTTGAACCGCTCAGTTTTGGTGGCGATGATTTGTCCACTGTATGAGAGTGGCACCTCTGCTTGGCACACGTTGTTTAGGATGGAAAGCAGAGGGTGGGATTAAGTTAACAAGCTCTTCAAAACAGTGGTGGGTTCGATGGAAAGCAGCCAACGACGCAATAGTTCTATGCCTCAGACTAACAGAATATCGGCGGTTAAAGGCAATTTCATACCTCAGGACAATCTATAATGCGAATAGCATGTTTCTGCAGATAGATCGTTTACTAGTTTACCTCCTTAATCTATACTTACCTATAATAAATCTGTAGAGAGGTCAATTCTGTACATGAAATATATTTTCAAAATAACTATCAGGGGGTGATTAGTGATCGATACTGAAGCCAAAAATGCAATAAGTAAAATTTTTGTCTGTCTGTCTGTCTGTATGTTCCTTATAGAAACAAAAACTACTCGACGGATTTTAACGAAAATTGATACAATTATTCTTCATACTCCTGGGCAGGTTATAGTATACTTTTCATCACGCTAAATCAATAGGAGCAGAGTAGTGAAGGGAAATTTTGGGAAAACGGGAGAAGTTACTCCATTTTTTAAGCTTCCGTCGCGTGTGCAGTCTTAATGGTTACCTAAAGTTACATAGAAATCATGTATGACGGAAATACATATTCGTATTCTACATAAACATACATACATACATATGGTCACGCCTTTATCCCCGAAGGGGTAGGCAGAGGCAGATTATATGCCCACATTTCACCTTTGTATAATTTGTCCCACGTAATAGGTGGTGAGCCGTATTGCCGTGTTAAATGTTAATTGTTCTACATAAAATTGTCTAAAAAATATCCTATGTCTATCTTTTATGGTTGACTCACAATAACACGTGTAACTCCTGATAGCTTAGCTGTTCGGAGCATTCTGATTATATTTGTTTACTCTTACGTTTATAATACTCTCACTCATCCCTAATTCAAAAAAGTTAACATTAGTACCTATTTAATAAAAAGAATCATAGAAATCGGTATAGAAACACCAAACTTATATAAGCCATCGCACCGTCGCACGTGAATACTGAATCATGCTATAAGATAAAATCGTAAGAAGTCGCTGTCTGTACATGGAAGATAAATTAGAAAAAATATTATAGGGGGGCTTTATGAACGCAATAGAACCCAAAACAATGATTTTTAGATTCTTGTCTATTTGTCTGCATGTCTGTATGTCTGTATATCTGTTCTGTTTGTCTGTACGTTTGTGCACGCTAATCTCAGTAACCGCTTAACCGATTACCATACGGTTTTCTTCATTGTGTTGAGGTTTGCCCCACTTAATATTTAGTCTTTATTTCATGTCAATCGGTTTATAAATAAAAAAGTTATATCACTTTAAAGAATCGTACATAGACATAAGAATCTAAAAA
Organism: Miltochrista miniata; assembly: GCA_933228765.1. Classification (NCBI taxonomy): domain Eukaryota; kingdom Metazoa; phylum Arthropoda; class Insecta; order Lepidoptera; family Erebidae; genus Miltochrista; species Miltochrista miniata. The sequence goes on from OW121752.1 coordinate 35,682,556, forward strand.
TGGGTAAATCTTAACAGCCCTGTTTGCTTAATCATAAAAGAGCTTAATGATTAAGGCTATTTTTTTAAATTGCAAATAAACAATTCGGTCCACTCCTTCGGCGCACACTGAATTGTTTTAAATATACTTAATCTTTAAGCTCTTTTATGATTAAGCAAACAGGGCAGTTTCACACGCTGCTTGATGAGTCTGCTGACGAAATACCTCTCCTTTCATACACAATATGTGACGTAAACGAATATGCGGGTTCAGCTAGTGGCACATAAAGCTGCATAATTTCGAACAGACGCAACTGCTTATTAAAGTTTGAATACCTACATATTAAGAATATGTATATTGAGGTCAATTTGGGGTAAAATGGTAAGGTCAATTTAATAACAACTTGTTCTCATATTGTGGGTGTATTTTGAATAGTTCGAAAAAACAGGTGCTACATACAATGGTGGTTTTCTCCCCTCAAAGTAGCACAAAACCGGTTGCTATAGTTGTCTTTTGTAGTTATCAAAGGACAGGTGCTTAAAATTATTATATGCAAATGGTTCATGCTTGACTTGCTACTTCCGGGCACTTCCTCCCAGGATCGTCAGAATTGGTTCAGTGGTTTCATCAAGAAAGCTTGTAGTTGCAAGTAGGATATAACCATAAGAAGAGATGAAATCGCAAGACATCTTTGTCACCTGATCCTGCCCTCTCCTTTCCGATCCCGAACATAGCTTGCCGGGTAGAGATGCCACTCACACATAGTGGAGAGAATCTTCGCCAGAACTGAGCGTTTCAAAAGATCGTTCCTCTGTCGAAAAAAACATGGAACGACCTGCCCTCATCTTACAATCCCGGGTTCTTCAAGCAGAGCGTGAAGAGGCACATCACAGGGCCGCCAACTTGAGGACCACTGTCAGAAGTCGTACCGACTGTGAGAGCTGGGCCCCAATCGCTTGATGCGCCACGGCTTTCCATCAGTGGCGACTTCAATTTGGCGAGCTTAATATAAAAAAGTCATGTCATGAAACAGAGTGGGGTTATAGGTGCCTAGATGCAGTGGTACCTACCTACCTAAATAAATAAAAAGAAATATTTCATGGCCAAAACCGAGAAGCACAGCTAGTAGATACTTACTATATTTCATTTTAGCTTTTAATTCATAAAAAAATCAAGTCGATCACCGTCTTCACATTTCATAAAAAAAACTGATTTGATAGGAAAATTATCGGATTATCGTTTAAAGTCGAATTCGTAATTATTCTTACAAAAATCCGTGAGAAAATCCAAATAAAATATCGTTATAAACAAAATTACATGGATGTTAAGCTTGTATTAATAATTTTAAGGGTAATTTGTGTAAAAGACGAAGTAATTGTATCGTTAATGCTGTTATTTATTATGTGGAACATTGCATAATTGTGTTTTGTATTACCGGTACTGTGGGAAGTGGGTTAGACGAGGATCGAGAGCATTTACATGATATAGCTAAATTAACTTAGATTATGTGAAGTCGTTCGAATTTGTAGAATATTACACACTAGATGGAGATGATGCTCGCGGCTTCACCTGCGTGAAATTCAGTACCCGTTCCCGCTTCCCGTGGGAACATATTCCCGGGGTGAAAAGTAGCCTATGTGTTATTCTAAACTATTAGCTATCTATGTACCAAATTTCAGCCTAATCCGTTCAGCCGTTAGAGCGTGACTGAGTAACAAACATCCCAACATCTTCACAAACTTTGACATTTATAATATTAGTAGAAAGTAGAATAGTAGAAAGTAGGATTTAATTTTTTTTTATCATGTGCCTTCAAAATAAGAGGCCTCGGTAGTGTACAAAGTCTACCGGGACCATTGGACATCCTTCCGAGGTCTTTGTAGGTGGGAGGGACTGGATACGGAAGGCTCAGTATTGTGGCGTGAACTTGAAGAGGCCTACGTCCAGCAGTGGACTACCAATAGGCTGATTCAAGAACCTCTGATGTTGCAAACGTTCATAATCTACGGTGCCCGTTTCCATCTGATGCAAACGACAAAAAATCACAATCTTGGGTTAGCTACGTGTATAACACGCATAAAATAAAAAAAATAAAAGTTTAAAAAACTCACAAACACGTGCGTGCTAAAAGCGTGTTTATTAGTTTTTTAAACGATTATTTTTTTTATTTTATGCTTTTTAGTCTTCTTATTATTCAAACTTAATTTATTTACTACTTACTAATTTAAAATATTAAATAGCCAATCCGCCATGTTGGATTTAAGTCCCGTGACTATTTTTTTCGTATTCCTGACAGCAAACCCTTTCATTTGAAACCCATATCATGGAGGTGCATTTCAAATAGCCTGTCCGCCATCTTGGACGTCCGTCATGTTGGATTTAAGTCACGTGACTATTTTTTTCATATTCCTGACAGCAAACCCTTTCACTTGATACCCATATCATGGAGGTGCATTTCAAATAGCCTGTCCGCCATCTTGGACGTCCGCCATATTGGATTTAAGTCACGTGACTATTTTTTTCGTATTCCTTACAGCAAACCCTTTCATTCAATACCCATATCATGGGGGTAAATTTCAAACAGTCAGTCCACCATTTTGGGGAGGCCGCCATATTGGATTCGTAATGACGTTTTTTAGCTAGTCGTGTATTGTCATCAGAACTCAGAGCGTGTGCCAAATCGAAGGACGGGAAGTGGGTCAAATTAACATTCCAAGATTTTTTTAAAGACATAGTTACAAGTAAAGCTATAAAAGCGTGTTAAAAAGCATCTTCTCTTGGTGCTGCAGACCTCTAGGTGTCCGATACGTCCAGCGTGTCAGATGTCCTATCGTGTGGGTGGTAAGGATTGTTGAGGGTAAGATTGTCCTTATGCATGTGTACTACCTCAACAGCTTAATGTTCATATTCAAAAGATTTTGTAATTTTCCGACTAACATATTTTTTTATCTTGTTTCAGGTATATTTTTTAAAACTGCACAAACTTGAATAGTAAGTAATGAGTAAGTATGATATACATTCTTCAAGTACTTTATTAAACCAAAGAACTCCATTGTGAGTAAAGTTTTTCAGAAGTGGAATGTTAAAAGACACAAACAATTATATTCAGACTATACTGACTTGTAGTAATGTATAACTTCTAGTATACACCTTAACGATAATGTAATAAGCCTTGGACGAAATATAACGCTGAGAAATATCCAACTGTTTGTGATGTATGTCATGAAACAACCCCCTACGCGACGGTAGTACTTCTAACGCCAGTTATAGCTATAAAACAAACCAAGAACAAAACAGTTCGACAACGCTATAAATTTTCCAATTACAGACGATAATCCGCTACAAAAATTCTACTAGCAAAATTCGCTAACCAATAAAATATCTTACCGTTACTCACATTACATTACAAAGGCCTTCCACATATGACGAGAACGGAACTGCATTCAGTCCTGTTACCCACACAATGGTTCCCACGAGGTTAGACTTGGTGCATACGGATAATAAGGCTGTGTTCTCATGGTATGAACCATGAAATTGTTTTTGCAAGTCTGCCGGCGATCCTTATCAGTGTGTAGTTTCCTTATGTTTGCTAATTGAGGGTGTCTCTTTTGATTTTAATTTGGCGATGTGGATAAAGAGTGACATTTCTAGTTTTTTACACAGACAACAGTACGAAAATGGTGTTTTAAATGTGTCTTGTTATTTTTATATCTAAAGTAGAAGCGCTCGTGGCCCCGCGGACTCAGTGTTCTGTAAACGATCACTGCAGTAAGCAACTTTCACTATGGCCGGTCCATGGATGGGTGACCATCCATGTGATCACTTTGTGACATTTATTTGAGCGTTTACGTGCTTCGGAAGGCACGTTAAGCCGTTGGTCCCGGTTGCCAGTAAGATGGCAGTCGTTAAGCTAAGTTGAAGGCTTTATTTCAACAGCAGGCAGTCACAACCTGCGCCTGTCCATTTAAACACGGCAATACGGCTCACCACCTATTACGTGGGACAAATTATACAAAATGGTGAAATGTGGGCATATAATATGCCTCTGCCTACCCCTTCGTTGATAAAGGCGTGACCACATGTATGTATGTATGTATGTATGTAAAGTAGTAGTAGTAAGTCCTCGTCAGATAGAACTACGCCCTGGACTGGACGACCTGGAAAAGATTGCAGGGAAGGACTGAATGTGGAAGGCGCAAGTCCGTGTAAATTGGCAAAAGCCTACGCCCAGCAAGACTGCAATAGAACGATTTGATTTGAGCGTCCTAACCAGGGTGACTTTACTTCTCGCCGTCCATAGAATTTAAACGTGTTATAGTTGAAAGAAATAAATTTTATTTTAATGCAACAATACTGTCGTAAAAAAACTTTAAAAATAAACAAATATATTAAAAAAATACCTATTAAAAAATCTCGTAACTGCTCCCAAATAGGAGCCCGTTCAGCATAATGCCGGGTACAAAATACCCGGCGCTAAATCTGTAATTAAATCTGCGTTATCATCCATGTAGACGGCAGCATTTCGCAAACTGCGTCGAGTCTTCAATTCGCCTTTACCGCAATGCCTGAAGACCAAAGTCTACAACCAGTGCGTTCTACCTGTTATGACATACGGTGCCGAGACGTGGACACTTACAGAGAGGTTGGTTAATGCTCTAAAGGTTGCGCAGCCGGCTATGGAAAGGGCTATGCTTGGGGTGTCTCTGAGGGATAGACTCCGAAATGAGACTATCCGGCAGAGAACTAAAGTGGTCGACATAGCTCGCAGAATAAGTACATTGAAGTGGCAGTGGGCCGGCCATATCTGCAGAAGAACCGACGGCCGATGGTTGCTCCATCGGCCGTCGGTTCTTATTCTATATCTATACGAGTTCTAGAGTGGAGACCGCGTCTCGGCAAACGTGGGGTAGGACGTCCACCCGCTAGATGGACCGACGACCTGGTAAAGGTCGAAGGCTGGGACTGGATGCGTGAGGCGCAGGACCGTGGATTGTGGCGTAAATTAGGAGAGGCCTACGTCCAGCAGTGGACTGCGATGGGCTCATTTGATTGATTGATTGAGAAGGCGCTACGCCCTGAGTAACGCTCAGGTCTTAGGAACGAATCCCAGATTGGAATAAAATATTTGTGTGTTCCATAAATGTTTGTTGCAGAGCTTGGATGTTTTGTGTTTCGCAAATATTTGACTATGGATGTTTTCTGTGAATAGTTATGTAACTATGTGTTTAGAAATATGCATAAGTTTATCAGTAGCCTAGATCAAGATATTTGGGCTGAATGTCAGTGTGTAAAAATGTCCTACAGTATTTATTTACTCGATCATGGAATCTACCATTCTCTCATTTGAAATTTTGTTGAATTTATTGTTGAATTTATTCTTGTTGTCAAATTTATTATTGTAGATTTCGAGTGTCTTTTATAAAAGCTAAATTTAAATCCTCTTTTAGTACCTATTGCTAGTCCCAGTCACCGTCAACCTTTTATTAACATGTCAACTTATCGATATGTCAAGCTTTTTTGTCAGGAAACACCAACAGTTTCTGCTACTCTTTCTTTTCCTTCTACAAATGCGAATATAAATAAATCTTCCACGGTACAAGACATATTACTTAATTGCACATAAAACTAGCCATAATTATTATACAAACCATTTATCATAGACAGCTTTCTACATCCTGTTATGGCGATTGATATAATTCTACTAATGTCATAAATGCGAAATTAATTGAAGCTTTTCCCACCGATCAATGATTTTTATGCCAAATAATATTCAACGTTACATGCTGCCAGTATATTTTTGAGAGCATTAGAGATGGCGTACGAGGCGAGGATCTCCCTTCCGGCAGACTGAATGTAGGAGATTCAAGAAGGATACTTACAACCTTACACGAGTGAAAGTTGTGAATTAGGTTTGGGACTGTCTGTGAAGATTTTGGGATGTTTGTTACCCAATCACGCTTGACGCCCAGGATTTACATATGTTTATGCTAGAAACAAATTCCTTTAGGTAACGAATACGGGAGACCTTCCTTACCTCAAAAGGATACCCTATTTTTTTTATTAAAGTAATAATTATAAAATTACTAGCTGATGCCAGCAGCTTCGCCCGCGTAAAATTTATTCCCGCGGGAACTTATTCCCGGGATAAAACGTAGCCTATGTATTATTCCATACTATAATGTATCTCCGTACCAAATTTCAGCCCGATCCGTTCAGCGGTTTGAGCGTGAAAGAGTAACAAACATCCACACTCACAAACATTCGCATTTATAATATTAGTAAGATAGATTATTTCCATCGAAACACAAGGGCACTTGTTTCAAAACCTGACCACAACAAATACAGATGATACATCAGACAACTCGACTCGCTTACAAAATAATTATCGCAGCGGAAACATCACCAATAAATCGTTCATAAGCTGTGAACAAACTTGTTTTGTATTAAATAATTTAGCAAAACCAATACTCTAGTTGTCAGATCATGATTTAATACTCTATGTTGTTTATCTTAGCATAAAGTCCCAGTTGCATTTAAAACATTATTCGAATTCATACAGTGTGTATTCGGGACATCACTCCAGAAACACTTAGGTACTTGCACTTTTCCGCGTAAAGTGTCGATTGAATGAGCCCAAAAAGGACGGTTTACCACTGGTGACCGAAATTCATTTGATCATTTGACGTGTGACCGAAAAAACATTAGGCCATTCTACTACTGATCGAATAAACAATTGACCAAAAGAGTTTTTATCGAACAAACATTTGGTATTTTTACTACTGACCGAATGAACGTTTGATCGAAAAACAGTCGACTAAAGATTATTTTAACAAGGGCCGAATCAAATGGCTAGGTTAGGTTAGGTTAGAACTGCGACCACAACGCACGAGCCGAGCGAGCGAAGCGAGCGTGCCGCGGCAGCGGCCGGCGAGTGCCAGTACCGAATTCTACTTATTTAGCGTTTGTTTGTTAAAATATTATTGAGTCAACTGTTTTTCGACCAAACGGTTATTCGGTCAGTAGTAAAAATACCAAATGTTTGTTCGATAAAAACTCTTTTGGTCAATTGTTCATTCGATCAGTAGTAGAATGGCCTATTGTTTTTTCGGTCATACGTCAAATGATCAAATGAATTTCGGTCACCAGTGGTAAACCCCAAAAAGGACGATAGTTTAAACTTAAATAGGGGTGTATCCAATCTGGCCCGGTGACTTAGCCCGGCACCGGGCCATATGGGAAAATAAGGTTTAAAAATAGCCCTATTTCGAAAGCTATGATTTACTTTGATTTACTGCCAAGTGCCAGAAGGTGCCTTAACCCTAGATAGCTAATGTTCCTCGACTTCCATGAAAAGCTAACCATTCGACTTTTTGACGATGAATTTTATATATTTACATTTTATTGCAATATATACATATTTAAATGAGTTTTATTGTGTTTTAGGTTATTTGGCATGTAAATGAAATATAATTATAGAAAAAAATAACTTTCATTTTACTTATAATTAATAAATCACAATTTTCGAATAACACTTACATTTCTGAGATAATTTTGGTACTTAAACATAAATGACTATATTAGGAACTTATAATTAGAAAAAAGTTATATTTTTCTTCCGCAACCTACAAAATAATCTCTAAAATTAAATAAAAACTAAAAAATAATTATATTTTCAACGCGCGTGTTGGACAAAAGTCAACTAAATGTTCTCCACAAAATAGGCTCCTTACAACTATTGCAGTTATTTTTGGTCATTCGTCTTTTCTTGTAATTACACAAACTACGGCTTTCCATTTTCTTCTCTCTCCGTCTTCCTTGTAGTTGTCCATTGTCAGAAGGCTCATCATGATAGTCACTCCACGTCATCAACCAATAATTCCTCTTCATTTTCAATATCAGAAATAGAATTTGTCTCGCTCTGCTCTTCATTATCTACATACATACATATAGTCACGCCTTTATCCCCGAAGGGGTGGGCAGAAGCATAGTATACTCCCACATTTCACCTTATAGTTTTATGTCCTACGTTATAGGTCGTCAGCCTATTGCCGTGTTGAAATGGACAGGTGCAGGGTGCCGCGACCCGCAGTTGAAATTTTTCAAACCGCCCATGAGGCATTCAACTTGCATTTTACTGACAACCGGGATTTATTTCGAGTATTCCTTCTCGACGCAATGGATGTTTTTGCGAAAGTGTTCCCTTAGCCTCTTATGACACTTATGATGTATTGGGGTGGTGACATTTTGTACTCTTACCCGTCGCAACACGGGACCCCGTCGCCATACGGGGCTTCATTATCTAATGCCTGAATAATTTCTTTATCTGTGAGAACCGAACCTGCTGCCATTCTTGACATTTAATGTAATAACTACAAAAAAGAAGACAATATCAACGCACAGAACAGTCACAAAAGTTACTTATAAGCTAACCATTCGTAAAAATGACGAATACATAGTAAATATCTCAAAAACGAAATTACTTACAAACTAAATACGACTGCAACACAACGCGGTTTAGCGGTCACTTAGTTGGCGCGAACGCGCGAGCGCGTGAGTGCAACGGTTGGAAAGCGACAGAGAGTCAAATTTCAATGTTCGTAAATTTGACGAACGTTAGCTTTCTAGGGTTAAGGAACTATCTAAGATCTTCGAACTCAAACCAGCTTCACTGGTAAGTGGTGCACCTTCTGTCTAATGAAAAATCATGGCAAATCGAAGGAAAACTCAGTACCAACCCGCCTGGTTAGCATTGTACAGTTAAGAATCACGCTCCCAAAATTTTTGGGAAAAGCCAATGTCCAGCAATGGACTGCGATGCTCTGATTTCATTGATTGACTTGTTGAGAACAAGAGTATGATTTGACTTTTTAACATGTCAGCGATGTATTCTCTTAAAACCCCTCTATAAGTCGCTTTCGTCTTCGAGAACTTGGTAGAGTACCTTTATATACAGTAATATTTAAAAACGAATACACAACGAGTATCTAGTTACCTCACAATTTATCGACAGAAACTAAATATATTTCACGTATATTGTTTCACACATTCCGATTTATATCTTTCCGGAAATACTAAATGACTGACAGTCAGTTAAATGTGATTTATTCAGCCCTTATACAAACAATCAAGCTTTTATTGAGCTGTTCGCCGTAATGCGACAGCACCTTACAAGATGGCTGACTTTAAATAGCGTATTAATCTATCAATCACTACGATAAAGTTGAGTTTCGATAAAGTTAGATAAATTTATCGATAAAAGTATCGATACATTTACACTGATAGAATCTGCGAAAGTTATGCGAAGTGATTGTCTTTTTCAAAACTTTACCCTTCTTTTTTATACCCTTGGAGGTGGAATTTGCAAAAATGGTAAAATTACTTTCTTCAAATTGTAACAAAGAACGCTCGTGCTGAGTTTCATCGCCGTACCATGAACCGTTTAGGCAATAATTGATAATAACTTTAAACGACTATAGTTCTTTCATCTGCGATTCGATTTTGATGAAAAATAGCCTAAAGCCTCCCCCGAGTTGAGCTTAATCTTTTTTTGTAAACAGCAAATGAATCCGTTCAGTATCTTCAGAAATCCTGACGCTCATACAGACAGACAGACAGACAGATTATATTTTTGTGCTCTATTGGTGTTTTTATACCGCCCCCGCTACTTTTTTTTAATTTTATCAATTGTACAGACACACGATTTCTACTCTCTTATTATAGTAATATATAGATATGTGTAGTAACAGTGACAATGCAATTGTGACAAATGGCTATTAGATTTTGTATGTAAAATACCTATACCTACCTATTTCAGTTCGAGTAAAAGAGGGATTTAAGTTTTCAGCTGTATTAGATTACTTCGATACACGAACGAATTTGATGACATGAGTGATTCACGCACGCCCCCTCTTAGAAGCGGGATCACACCCGAAACCCCCCAAAGACGCGGGATAGCACCCGAAACACCCCCTCCCTAGGCGAGGCCGCAGTGGCGGACGTGGGTCTGTTGGGAGTCCTGGGACATCGTTCCGAGGGCTTACCCGGGGCTCCCTACCATAGGCTGTTGGGCGTTACGTGAGGTTTTTAATCGGTAGGAGTCCGACATAGCATTCATGAGGACTTTCCCTCACGTTAAAAAAACACGAACGAAATTGAAACGATGGGCAATAATATATGAACGGACTGCACTGGTCAGACTTTGAATGAATAGAGCTAGTTAATTTAGGACGAAACCGCTCGTAGTAGCTAGTTATCCTACTTCCTACTATCCTACTAATCCTACTTCCTACTAATATTATAAATGTGAAAGTTTGTGAAGATGTTTGGATGTTTGGGTCTGGGCGTGGACACTCTCTCGCTCGAGGCCATGGTGCGAGCCATGCTCTCCAGCGGGAGTAAGTGGGACTGCGCCGCCTCTTTCTGCGAGCAGGTCATGCTCGCGAAGGAGGCGGCGGGCCGGGTGCGGGAGAGAACTCTCCCACCCGAGTTCCGCAGTCGGCGCCCTGGGCGCCGCCGACGTGTCTTCGCCGAGGACTATCGGCCTCCATGACCGGGGGTCTGAGGACGGTGAGAAGGCCGCTCACCGTCCTTACAGAAGCAGGCCCATGACGGCAGCGTGACGTGAGCAACTCACACACGCCCCCCCTTAGAAGCGGGATCACACCCGAAACCCCCCCATAGACGCGGGATTGCACCCGAACCACCCCCTGGGCGAGGCCGCAGTGGCGGCCGTAGGTCTGTTGGGAGTCACGGGACATCCTTCCTGAGGGCTTACCCGGGGCTCTCAACCATAGGCTGTTGGGCGTTACGTGAGGTTTTTTAGTCGGTAAGAGTCCGGCATAGCATCCTACGAGGATTTTCCCTCACGTTAAAAAAAAAAAAAAAAAAAAAAAAAAAAGATGTTTGGATGTTTAGATGTTTGGATGTTTGTTACTCAATCACGCTCTAACGGCTGAACGGGTTGAGCTGAAATTTGGTACAGAAATAGCTTATAGTCTGGAATAACACATAGGCTACTTTTCATCCCGGGAAAATGTTCCCACGGAAAGTGGAATCGGGTACCGAACTTCACGCGGGCGAAGCCGCGAGCATCATCTAGTTCAAAATAAATTAATCTTAAGTAGCTCTTAAATCAATTACATGTTACACCGTAAGTGTTATTTAATTGGCAACCGTGTTGAATGAATCTTTCAAGTTGACATAACATAAATAATATGATTTATTCTAACGTGAGCTATTTATTATTTCATAATAAATGACGACACATAAATCGTGGAACAATTACCATTTTAATTTAAAATAATTATGTAGGTAAGTAGGTACTAGGTACTAAATAATAAATAAGAATTACTTGTAGTGTGTGTTTGTAGTTTGTGCTGTTTCAAGAACTTTCCGATACATCCGTAAATAGTTTTTTAGGATATCGTATCCAAAGGGAAGAAGCGGAAGCCTATTATTGAAACTTCGTACAGTCGCTCGGTCCGTCTTTCACGAGGCTGTATCTAAGCTTTTTGTCGTTTTTTGGTTCGGAACCTTCCGTGCGCGCTACCGACTCGCACTTTGCCGGGTTTTTATTAAGAAGAAAAATGCACCCTGCCAGGACTGTAGGACAACTTCAAACTTGCAGTGCACTAGACTTATAGTCTTTATCTTGTGTTCTGCTTCACCTCTGAGTGAATGACTGCCTCGTTGGTCTAGAGGTCGAAATGTGCGACTGCGGATCAATGAGGTCAGTGGTTCGAATCCTACCGGAGACCAAAATTTGTGTGATCGTCGACCGTAACATGACATTTGTGGGATTTCCACACGGTAAAAAAAGTCCAATTTTAAACACCCCCTCTCGTGGGCGTGTATAAAATTTAACTTTTTTAGTTTATTTTGTTATCTATATTATTATCTCCTTTCAGTAGCGGCGATTGAAACATTAGCAGGTAAGCAGTTTGCTCGCTAACCCAATAATATTTTAACCTAATAGATAACAATCAAAATAAAACCAAAACAATAAAACTCCGTATCGTTTGTTACAAGTTATGTCACACATTCATTTACGAACTGATCTAACCCCGGATTTGAACCTCGCGTTGATCGATGGAACTAAACGACGCGCGACGCTCGAGTCGTGCGCGAATCTTATTGCTACCTGCATGTATTGTGCATCGAAATTATCCCTTGAATAAGGAAGTGCCGCATAGTTTATCGATTATATCGGTATATAGTTTTATTCGATACCTCTATACGGAATTTCCGTTTTCAAATAGTTATTTATACCTTGTTTGTGAATGTTTATTGCGATTTGTGTTTACAAGTTCTTCAAAGCCGTTAGGTTATTTGATTTCAAAAATAGAATCATTTATTTTGCTTATCGTCACGATTTGATTTTGGAACGTCAGATATAAAGGTGATGGAACACTGTTTCATATTAGTAAATCGATACGTTCATTTCTAACACACATAAGTGTAGTGACGTTACCAGCTCTTGCAGTCTTAAATTACAAATCTCCTTGCACCGCTCACCACTGAGAGAGTAGGTATTCGTTCTACCATCTTCCACAGGTTCTTCCACTGAGTATCCGGAATAATCGTATACGGTAAGCTCTTAGATAGGGGCCTCGTTCGGCGCTAACTTCGTTACGTGTCGTTGCTACCTGATAAAGGGGTTTGCCTACAAAGCCTCTCTCTTTCCTTTGCGACCAACTATCCACCACACCAATTTACGTAGAAATATTAACCGTAATTCAAACCCTTATACAGGAAAAATAATCTGCTGACACAATTTTTGACGTAACATCATTGTGTACGAAATGACTTCCACTCAACAAAGTACCGAAGCTTAAACCATAATGCAGGTCTATGATAGAAAGTTGAGGGCAAGTCACGACACGAGGGGAAAATCGCACAAAATAAATTGCACATTGTGCATTTGTGCATAATTGCACGTAATAAGAACTGTGACATCACTAAATGGAGTTCATAGTTCAGGAATTGTTGCGTTTTGAATTTAGAACAGTGGATATTCTAGAGTGGGGCATCACAAAACGTAACAATAAAGTTATTTTTGAATGCGTTATCGGCTATTCAATTTTACAGTGTTGGCTTTTTGTATAGTAATTACAGATTCAAGAAACGACTAGTTTTTCAAATGAAGCACAATTATTCTCAAACGCAACGTTTCTTTAAATAATACTAAAGTCTTTCTGCACTGCCAACATAATGGAATGATTGGCATGATATAGATATCAATCTTTCTATAAATTATGTATCTACCAAAAGAATGGTGTTTACTTTCAAAGCTGTAATTAATCGAAAAACTCTCTAAATATACTATTTAAATAAATAGTTACAGTTGTCTCTATTCTGATGAATATCGTAAATCACAACGTGATATTTTATAGTTCGAATTAATGAAACTCATTTAAATGAATTACTGCATCAATTTCAAAGTTGAATCGTTGCATTTTTGATTTTCGAATTCCACAGTTATAAATGGTTGCGTGCAGAGACAACGCAAACAACTTTTTTCTTGCTGCGCGCAATAATGATGCTGTCATTGTAAATGTAGGAGGAACTCATTAGCGACAACCTTCTTGGAGGAAGGGAAGTATTTTAATATGTAATGTATTATGGAAGTCAAAATAAATTTTCTGAAAATTAAAAATTAATTGCAATATTAGGATAATCTCGGTTTTGTCAAAAATCACCGTTCCGCAGTCAAGAGCTTTTTCTTTGTTTAGCGTTTCGCCATATTTGTATGTCGTGATCGTGATGTTATCATTTAAAATTACCCTGACTGAGAATAGCGCCCGCAACTTTGGCTACTAAGGACAACTTATCATTAGGACTAGGTGACTATTAGCCCCCTCAGTTACAACCATTCGTAAACTTTCTGACGAAAATTCATATTGGAATGTACTTAAATCAGGATTTTTAAATAGCATTTTCGAATCTATCAGTACCATTGACTTTCTTATGTCATTTTGAATGAAAGGAGGGCGGGTATATTCCCTGTCAATACATATCTTAAATACGTCCGCCATTTTCATAATAAATCAACTGTTCACTCTGCCGTAATCGTGAATGTCCAAATTGAATACAAAATTTATGACAATCACGTTAAATGATGTATGACATGCAATTTGTAATAAATACTCTTAATGAATATAAGCCCCGTTACTCACAATATTATGTAAAATACGTTTATGTATGTCTTGCATAAGTTTTAATGGTGTATGTCAGAAATATCGGTGACATACCTTCTTTGAAGTGAATGTGATAGACAGTGACAATCGAAATAACATTCAAACACATTATTCATATTGTAATTATTTGTAGGAGAGAGGTTATTCGTTTTGCTCGAATATTATTGAAACAAAATTGTGTATCACAAAATAACGTATAAACTAATTTATCCGTAGGTACGTCAAACAACTGTTGATTCTATGAAATGGATCCTTATTTTTGCGAAATGAGGAACTATTTCACATAATTACTGTCTAGAACACTGAGTATTTTTGAAATAGGTACCAATCTAGTTTTTGAAAAAACATAATAAAAATTGTATTTAAAATCTGCCACTTAAAAATATGGGAGAGGTGAAAATTTTTCTTATTTTTTTCCGTGACATTTGATTGTTTACCCGAATTTATTTTTCAATATTGACAGAAATAATAACAATTTATTAAATTTAATATGGATATCATTCAAAAATCTCAAATAAGTATAAGTTTAATTAAATTTACATGTTTATAATAATGACGTGAACTTTCAACGATGCTTTTGCAGAGGAAACGAAAGCTATAGATATATTTCCTTTTCAAAAGCTTAGTTGTACAACTTATGCCAACTTATCGTGAATCTCCGATAAGCTGACAGGTACCTAGTTAACGAGTGAGCACGATGGGGCATGCGATTACCAGCCTACCACCGGCACGGGGCGAAAATTACATGTACTTAAAACAATTTGCTTATTACTAGTAGGACTTGGTGTTTGTTCTAGTTTGACGAGATATTTATAAAGATTTAATGGGTTATTGGTAACTGATAAATGAAAAGTATTTTTGAATTACATTTACCTACTTGTCTGAAAAATTAGACCTGTACTTTCGACCACTTGGTGACTTGTACTTTTGACGAAATTTAGAGATGATATTTGACAAAATTTCAACAGTGGATCGTCACAGCCCTACATGTGTGTTGGCAGCGCATGTGTAGTGTTGCAAATGTCCGTAGACTCCAGTACCAATCATCGGGAGGGCAGGGCATCGGCCAACTTAGTACTTAAGAGGGCGAACATATTTGGCGCCACGTTTTATTAGCCTCTAATATACTAATTAGTCCTCTTTAAAATATCACCTAAACATTCCACTATAAGCATCAAATAAAGATCCACCATTATTTTAACTTGTCCTCCGTAATAATATATTAACACCTAATTTACTAATTCAGCCACATATTTTATATGTAATCACCATTTTATATTTTATAGCTTCAAAACAAGAGCCTCAAAACATTATAATTTAAGCCTCGACAGACAACATCAGTTTTTATAACTTAGCGTGTAAAATAGATAATCATATTCTTTTTTCGTGAAAATAGCCACTGCAAGGCTAGACGCGAATGCACAGGACATTAGCATCAATCAGAGACCACTATTTGATATCACTTTGTAACTAAAGACGGATTACGCTTACCGAACAAGAAAGTGAGGTCAAGAAAGCAAATACTAAACTCAAAATTGAGTACATTATCGACTCTCTAGAAGTGAATATCGTGAATGTCGTCATAAATTTACGATTAATGAGAAATTACTCGTTACTCACATTTGGGTTTAGTATTTGCATTCTTGGTCTCACTTTTTTGTTTAGTATCTGTCTTTAGTTCTATAATCTGTATTACATGCATACATAATGTCACCGACCGAAATCTGTATGATGTCTAGGCATTATTGAGAATACCTGAAACTTGCAGGCAAGGCAATGTATGAAATAACGAGAGTATGGAAGGGTTGTTCGTTGCTTGCGAAGGTTAGGTTGGAACCACTAACGCGCGAAAGTGAACGAGCATGCCGCTGCAGCGCCCGCCGAGCGCCAGATGTATTACAGATAAATGTAATATTTTACAATAAGTTACAATTTATAATTCCTCGATAGTTTATAATTTTGCAGTACTTATAATTTTATGGTGACCCAAGACCCATTTACCAGTGGACCAGCAGGTGTTCTATGCAATCCCTAGGAATTTTGTACAGTACTAGACAAAGTATGAACAATCATATACTTATTCAAAACATTTCTTAAATTGCTTCGAAGGGGCATCTGGAGTCTGGGGCACGTAATTACTAAAGCTGTCTGTACACCAAAAGCTTTTGAAGCGCTCGTGGCCCCGCGGACTCAGTGTTCTGTAAACGATCACTGCAGTAAGCAACATTTACTATGGCCGGATATGGATGGGTGACCACCACGTGGACCACTTTGTGACATTTATTTACGAGCGTTTCCGTGCTTCGGAAGGCACGATAAGCCGTTGGTTCCGGTTGTCAGTAAAATGACAGTCGTTAAGCCAAGTTGAAGGCCTTACGGGCGGCTTGAAAAATTTCTTCTGTGGGTCGTCACAACCTGCGCCCGGGTCGGCAGCGCGTGTGTAGCGCCTCTGGTGTTGCAAACGTCTATAGGCTACGGTTACCAACCTTCCGGTGGGCCGTAAGCTTGTCTGCCACCTAAGTAGTATAAAAAAAAAACCAAAGCCGCCGCGCCGGCCCGGGCGGCGGCAGAACCCGCCGGGTAAGGCCAATGGCGGCTTTGGTGTGTAGACATCTTCAAAATGAGGCCGCTGGCCTTATCCGGCGGGTTCTGCCTCCGGGCCGGTGGCTTTGGTGTGTAAACAGCTTTAGAATGCAGGTATTGTATAGAATATCTGATTATAAAGACTGCATGCAGGTAACACATAATATTGAATAAAAGCATTTATGTCCGAAAATCTGTGCCCGTCTAAAACGGACAAGCGAGTCCGTTTCAGAACTCGCTTGTCCGTTTCCACCAGATTGTGACACCCCACACAGTTGGCGGAACGTGCCTTGCAAAGCAAAGAAACTCTCGCAAATCAAATGTTACAAAGTGGTCACCCATCCGAGCACCAGCAATAGCGGTAGTTGCTTACTGCAGTGATCGTTTACAAAAGACTGAGCTAGTGGCTACAAGTGGTCCTAGCAATTTAGGTAATATTAGTGGCCATAATTTGCTTTTTGGTGGCAATTTTACTTAACTTTGATGATCCATTAATGTTGGACGAGTTACATTTTAAACATGCTGAATTAGGAAATTAGAAGCTATGATATTAATAAATAATGTCCATTTTGATGCCATTTTCTAGTATTTTAGAAGCTCACTGTTTGAATGCATGTTACAAAATTAGATGCCTAAAATAATCACGATGCTGAATTATATTAACAGTGGCTAATAGAGAAGTTAACTAGTGGCTATAATCTATAAATTCTGACGCTCATTAATTGGCTGACTTATTAATTTAGGGGGCAAAGTATTTTTCCGGAGGCTAAAAATGCTATTAAAAAGAAGGTCGTTTAATTAGCACCCGTTTTTTTTAGTTAGCTCAGGACACCGCGCTATGCAGCCAACACTTACCAGCCAGTAATCCGTACAATTTGCGTTCGATTTCTATGAAATTTTCAAGTTCCAAATTCAAATCACTTTGCCGCCCGCTAAAAAGCTCTGAACAGAAAAGAGCTATTTTGCGCCCCGTTATCGTGGTGCAAAGTGATACTTTTCGAATAGAAGGAATAAAAATGAAATTGTGATTCTGTTGTAGAGTGACGTCATAATTTGGACACTTCTGCAACACTTCTCTAAGGCCCCGTGGCTATAATGAGATAAGTAGAAAATTCCACTTTTTATAATAGGGCATTAACAGCGGTTAAAAATTTGAAAGACCAATAAATAGGGACCTAATTATACTTTATTACGACTACCGTCATTTTCTCTTCATATTAGTTATCCAACCTATGCCCTTATTATGGTTCCGTAACATAATAATTGTTGAAATTAAACTGTAAGTACGTATTTTAACTGAACCCGGACGCTGTGGGCGGGAAATTACAATGTATTGCCAACATTAATGGGTATGAGGGCTACAATTTTTTTTTTTTTTTTTTTTTTCTTCTTGTTCTTGGACTTTCTCGGTTTGAGAGTATGCCAAAGTCAAGTAAATTTCATTGTTGTGAAAATATAAATCATTTTCATGTTATGATTCTTCTTATGAGCAGCGTATTCATGTATGTCCAAATTTGGACTAAGTTCTACTCTAGTAAGGCGGTGGTACCTTACTAGGGCTTGATGTGGAATTCGTCGACAAACCTAAAAACTCGCGTTTCACTGCGCTTTATCACTTTCCAACACTTTTGCACGTTGTCGAACCTTTATGTTTAATAATCCACCATAAATTACACATAAACACTCAAAATTACACTAGTTTTGAAAGATTATTAAAACACAATTTAACGCTTGGCTGAAAGTTTCCCGCCGAATCCAAAGTAAGCGGGCTACAATTCATTTTGTTGCATTTTTGTTCGCCATTCG
Organism: Miltochrista miniata; assembly: GCA_933228765.1. Lineage (NCBI taxonomy): Eukaryota > Metazoa > Arthropoda > Insecta > Lepidoptera > Erebidae > Miltochrista > Miltochrista miniata. The sequence continues at coordinate 35,701,119 of OW121752.1, forward strand.
CTTGGTGTTGCCAATTTTATAATGAGATATTATAAATATTGTGGATTGTTTTTATACAGCCTTTTCAACTCAATCTACATAAGCTTATAGAAACTTTTAAGTACTGCATCCAGACAACTGATAAACATCTATATTTCTAAATATGTACCATTTACTTGTCATTTTAGGAAACATTTAACCTGCGAAACAAACATTAAAATTTGTGGATCACACAAACATTTATTCCAAACCGGAATTTATAGTTTGTATACACTTATTGCTCGCACAAGAAACTCAATACGAATATAAAGTCAAGTTAAATCCTTATTATAAACTAGCTGACCCCGCAACTTCGTTTACGTAACGTAAGGTGTATGAAAGGAGAGGTATTTCTTCATCAGACTCATTAAGCAGCGTGTGAAATTGGCATGTTGGCTTAATCATAAAAGAGCTTAATGATTAAAGCTATTTTAAAACCATTCAGTCCACGCCTCTTTTATGATTAAGCCTACACGCCAGTTTAGATTTATTCATTTTTAGATTCATATGTCTATGTATGATTATTTAAAGTGATATAACTTTTTTATTTATAAACCGATTGAAATAAAATAAGCACTAAATGTTAAGTGGAGGAAACCACAACACAATAAAGAAAACCGCATTGCAATCGGTTATTCGGTTACTGAGATTATCGTGCACAAACGTACAGACAAACAGATATACAGACATACAGACAAACAGAAAAAGAATCTAAAAATCATTGGTTCTATTGCGTTCATAAAGCCCCCTAATATATTTTTCTTATTTATCTTCCATGTACAGACAGCGACCTGTTATGATTTTATTATAGAGTAATTTCGGGTAATATGGCCTGGTCGGTCAATATGGCCTACTGCGATTTCTCTGAACTGAATGAACACTTGCGACCGCTTGACCCGGCAAACCAACGCACCCCTTCCCCTCACTTCCTCAGTCAACTCGCGCGAGACGAAGTGTGCATGTGTGTCCCGTGCGGGCGCTCGATCGAAAATTACGTAAAGTGATCTTATTTTTTGGTAAGTTTTACTCATTACATTTCTTGAAATTGTAGTTATTTTTACATTGGTACTACACAGGTTTGTAGATTAGCTATTTTTATGTAGTATTGTGATAGATTTTAAACATATTTCTTGCTCATTTTTAGGCTAGACTTTTACCTATTAAAAACGTTCCCGCGGCCAATATGGCTCACCAGATAAATGGCTAATATGGCACCAGGCCATATTGTCCCCATAATTTTATATTGTTTCTATATGTTTTTCTTTTTTAGATAATGGCTCCGCGGAAACCGCATTCGCAAACAAAATGACAAATTTGCTCCGCAAAGTAACACAAAATTTATTAGTTACTGTTATTTTTCTGGAGGGCAATATAGCTCACCTGATTTGTGGCTAATATGGCCCAGGCCATATTGCCCTTCCATTGTTAAAATTTGACAATTGTTAAAGGTTCAGATTTTGTTTTTTGTAAATTATTTCTTTATGTTGATTGTTTTGAAATTCTAATTATTTATTCTTTATTAGTTCTAAGACTGAATTGTGAAATAAAAACTGATAGATCTCTAAAAAAAATTGATTTAGTCCCAAAAAAGCTTATGGCGTGCCATATTACCCGAACTTACTCTATGTATTGATTTTCAACAGTGGTTCGTCATAACTTGCGACAGGGTCGGCAGCCGTGTGTGGCGTCTCTGGTATTGTATAATTTGTATACGTCCATAGGTTCCGTAGCCTACCGTAGGTTTCCGTTAACCACTTTCCATCAGGTGGACCGTAAGCTTGTCTTCCATCTTAGTAGTATATAAAAACATTTGCATAAAAATAGCAACAATGTAGGTAAGTATACCTAGGTACTGTAAATTAATTATCATCAGAAGCTACGTATATCTGGGAGACCGGGATGGACATTAATTGAGGCTAATGGACGCACATGATTGAGTTATGAGGCGGTATACCTGCCTGCACTTAATGGATTTGTCAAAGTGCATACAAATTTTGTGAAACCATATTTTATAGACAAAATTTTATTTTTTCACTTAACTCAGTACAGTTCAAACCGACGTGTTCATTTTATAATGCCGTTTTTGAATATTTTTAAGTTGATAGAAAATTATACTGCAAGCTCCAGTAAGTCATTGTTCTGAGGCAAAAAATATATAAAACTAAATTACGACTAGATACCGAAGACTTTGAAAAATAATTGTTATTGAAGTAAGTTCATCCCCAGATTAAAAAAAAAATTAAAGATTTGACGCTGTTTATGTGTACCACAGTGTCAAATGAGGGATTTTACAACAGACAGCACTCGGTTTTCCTGTTTGCAACAAAAGGCGACTTAATGGTAGACAAGTGTTCGTACAATAGAATTTTAGGGGACTTTTTGCGCAGTGATCGCTAGATGATCCGCTTGTTCACTTTACCCCTTTTTGGGGACTTTTTAAACAACGTGCTCAGTTTTTGACTATGACTAGTCTAGGGTACTTCTAAGTAAAGCCTCTGCTACAAGCTTGTAATGTAGCGTCCCAGTCCCAACAAAGACCTATGATACTATGCACGGAGATCTGTATCCTATGGTTGGATACAGTTGTCTACTACCCTTTCGCTTTAAGTTTGCCGCTGGCGTAGAGGCGTATACCCGAATTGTTAATTAGACGAAGTAAATTGACAGTAGCTAATGTCACTTCGTCATAGAAAATAAGCAACATTGTATGAAGAAGTGACATTAGTTGCTGTCAATTTACTTCGTCTAATTAAAAATTCGACTTTAACATGGAGCCGAGCGGCAAACTTAGAGCGAACGAGCAGTACATGGATTGCAACAAGTAAGGGCAGGGCACCTTACTCCCAAGACTATCGGCCTCCATGACCGGGCGTCTGAGAACAGTGGGGGAGGGGACTGCTCACCGTCCTTACAGAAGCAGGCCCAAGATGACAGCGTGACGTGATAGTTTCACGCACTCCCCACGCCCCAAGAAGCGGGATAACACCCGAACACCCCCCAAAGACGCGGACCCGAACCCTCTAGGTGAGGCTGCAGTGGTAGCCAAGGTGTATTGGAAATCCTGAGGATATCCCTCCGAGGGCTTACCCGGGGCATCCAATCGTAGACGTGTGGTTTTTCGTTGGTAGGAGCCCGCATAGCATGCATGTGATGACTGCCTCTGTGGCGTAGTCGGTAGTGATATCGCTTGCGGCGCTGGAGGTCGTGGGTTCGATTCCCACCGGAGACAAATATTTGTGTGACCCATAAATGTTTGTCTCAAGAGTCTGGGTGTTTTTGTGTGTAATATGTACGTATTTAAAAGTATATAAGTAATAATATCCGTGGTCTGATACCCATAACACCAGCAGGTTATTCCTAGCTTACTTTGGGATCAGACAGCGTTGTGTGAAATGTCCGTGAATTTTTATTTATTTATTTATTTATGTAGGATTTTCCTCACGTTTAAAAAGAAAGCATTTCTTGGAGTCTTAGATTAGATTATAACCAAATATAACCGTGTAGTATTCGCATTATACATGGCAGGTTACATTAAACAGATAAATTGTTTTTGTAAACTATGTTATTTGTAACAATTAACAGTCTTTCACTCTTTTGTCTTAGCGAATGTGAAAGTTATGAAATATTCTGACATATTTCACACAAAAGTCGCTTTATTAGACTTCATTAGAAAACGGTGCTTTAAATTCTCGAACACTATTAAAACACGTTATACATTTATCACGAAAAACTTCACTATTATTATGTATCTATATGAGAATAAACGAAAACACTTTCGTCATTAACCTTTCTGCCTGGCCCCTGGCCATTGTGATGCTCATCACGCAATATTACGCGATCGGACTTAGCTAAAATGCGGTTTGATTTACAAAAATGTGATGTAAGAAAAAGGAGTTTACGGAAGTTGAGGTGGATGATCAGGTCAAAGATGCATCATGCTGAGTACGGCTTGGTAGCTAGTATCGGCAATGCTCATCACCTTTAAAATCTTCTCACGAAGGAATTCCGTTCTCCTCTCAGATAAAGGTGTATAACTTAGTAAATCGGGGAAAACGATAGTTTAAATTATTATTAATTCTAACGACCTTTATGAAGCGCTCGTGGCCCCGCGGACTCAGTGTTCTGTAAACGATCACTGCAGTAAGCAACATTTACTATGGCCGGATATGGATGGGTGACCACCACGTGGACCACTTTGTGACATTTATTTACGAGCGTTTCCGTGCTTCGGAAGGCACGATAAGCCGTTGGTCCCGGTTGTCAGTAAAATGACAGTCGTTAAGCCAACCGTTGAAGGCCTTACGGGCGGCTTGAAAAATTTCAACTGTGGGTCGTCACAACCTGCGCCCGGGTCGGCAGCGCGTGTGTAGCGCCTCTGGTGTTGCAAACGTCTATAGGCTACGGTTACCAACCTTCCGGTGGGCCGTAAGCTTGTCTGCCACCTAAGTAGTATAAAAAAAAAAGAAAGACCGTCCGACGTCATTCAGCCAAAATGCCGCTGAGCAAAACGCTAGCCTTATTTTAGTGAATACTCACGTCCTGATTTTCAAATGGTAAAGCTCCCGGATTCTAGTCCATCAGCCGCTAAATTCACATACAGACATTCACCATTGTTGGGAGAGTGACCTTACCGTACACCAAGGTGGTCTGGGAAGGTGGAAGGTGGGAAAGAACCGGATCGGTGGCTAGTAGCACTGCGATCATTCTGTTATAGGTATATACAAATATTATTCTACTATACTTATATATAGGGGATTGAAGCAGAGTGCGAAGTGTTGCGAAAACGAGCTTTGAAAGGAGACCAAGTTTCCATCGAATTGGAGAAGTGTGTAGCGAAGACAAAACATACGAATATGGGAAGAACTTTGTAGCGGATATTTTAATTGTAATAGCCAACGGTATTAGTCACTGAACGTCTGGGACATGTCGATGCTTAATAGTGGAATTTATGTTACAACGGGACGTTTACGGTCCGCCCAGAGTTTATGTTTATAATAGCTTTGTATGTGCATTCAATATTGGTGCCAGTACAGCGTCCGTATGACCTGCACAATGTCTTCAGTGACATTCCTTAAGAGCCTACCAGACGCCAAATCGTTAAAAGTAGATAGAAGATATACATTTTAGCGTGCAAGAAAGAGAGAGATGCGATCGATTTTTGGGTTTTAACGAAATAAATTAATTATAAAAAAACTATAACCAATATGAAAAAAATGCTCTAGTGCAAATGAAGATTTTACTATTGTCTTTCTTATAAATATTTTATACTATAAAAACAACTTATAACATACAAGATCTAGCTTAAAATTTCACGAAATCGAGGTATTTTCAACACAAAAATCTATCGAGGATTTTATCAGTAATCGTGTTTCGAGCCTAGAGCGTTTTTAGTTCATGAACTGAAGTTGTCTGTGTTCAAATTTTAATTCAGTAGACCTCACGAGTCCTGAGATCTAGATCAAAGTAATAGTCTATTTGGCGTCATATGGACTCTTAAACTACTGCGATAATCACGGGAAAAGAAACGGGAAGTTCGAAATCAGTCGGGAACTTTTGTTTTTGTTTGTGAGCAAATATTAGGTACGGACCTACATGCTTATTGATGGTGTCTTAATATACTCATTGTATGTTCAAATTTAATGTCATTTTTAGAATCCAAAATAGCGACCACTTCAAGCCACGTGAGAAATACATTATTTTTGTCATATGTAATGTAAAATACGCCCTAAAACAATGGGTACCCCCATTGTTTGAGGGTGTATTGGTAACTATTTTAAATTTCAGTAATATGTCATTTTTAAACTCGAAATGGCTACTGCGTCGTTCTCATACACTCATCTCCTTTACATTTTATATAAAAAAATATATATATTTACCGATTTCCTTTCACAGACTAAACGCAGACTAATCCAGTTATAACGTTTTGTAAAATCAATTAAGTGTAATAGGTATGTGGCTTTTTTACTCACCCTACAATTTTTTTGCCGTATTTTCCAAAAGAGTAGTCTTCAATAAATCTGTCTGAATCAGCCCCTAGTAAGGGCCACCAACCCATGCACGTTAATGACACGGAGGACCCCTACAAGAGCAATTATTGCAAAAATTTGACAAGTCAGCCAGGCATTATGCTTTTTAGGGAAAGGGGCTTTGGGTATTGGTGCAAGTCACAAACTGCGAGAACTTGTATTTAGGAAGATAAAAAATGTTGATTACTTTATAATTATCCTTGACGTCATTTTAACCTAGTACTAGTAATTTAAGGTGTAAATTCGGTCAGGTGTCAAAACTTCATAGACGTGCATGCATCAGAATTTACCTACTCATAGATTAATGTATAAAATTGATTTCTATATCTATGAGTTCTAACTGGATTCCAATGTAAGTAAAACTTCTGTCGTCGTGGACATCCGCCAACTTTAATTGTTTGCAAGTTTGGAATTCGGAATTGGGATCCATGGTGAACTTACAATGACTAACTGGCGAGGCTGTGATACAGTTGCGATATGCTTTCAAGAGAGGTTTAATTTATCCCTAATAATCCCTACTACCTCTACTTCCCTACAAATATTATAAATGCGAAAGTAACTCTGTCTGTCTGTCTGTTACGTTTTCACGCCTAAACTCAAACTCAAAGATGAAATTTGGTATAAGGATAGTTTGAGGCCCTGGGAACGACATAGGCTTCTTTTTAACCGACTGTGCAAAATGAGGGTTATGATTTTACGCGATAACGACTTCTACGCGGTCGAAGCCGCGGGGAACAGCTCGAACACCAATAATTTTTTTGAGGCCTGTCATCTGTGTTTAGTTTTATTTTATCGCTTATGAGTCTATTACACGCTTTGTCCACGGAGTAATTAAATCTCCCTGTTCCATGTAGGTACAGTCCCTTTTCGCAGGCAGAACTGTTGACTGTGGTGAAACCTGAGCGTGTAACGATTACACGCTATGCTTTTCGCTTACACCTATGCCCATTAGCTTTTCGCTTAAACCTATGCCCACTAGCTTTTCGCTTACACCTATGCCCATTAGCTTTTCGCTTACACCATCCACTAAAAGAGCGTTAATTTGACAGACAGTTGAACGACATTGTTAATTACTTATCTTGGCAAGAATGTCGCGCCAAGTCACGACCGCTCTACTTCACGTTGTAGAATTTATTTATATTTTATAGACATACGCCATTTTACCAACATGGCTTATAAGATGAGGAAGCGTGATACGATTATATTAATACACTGCCAGTTCTATCTTAGGGATAAAAATCCTCTACAAGAAATACAGTATTTTTAATTATTTGCCGCAGTTTCTTTATGCTTCTGAGGAGACTGTAGTGTATTTTTAACACATTATTATAGTTTAAAATGTATACATATAGGTACTTAAAGGATGCAGAAGGCGATGACTGTGTATTGTGTGGTGTAAATTGAGAGAGGCCTAAAAATCCAGCTGTTTACTTCCATAAGCTATTTGATTGATTGAAATATTAAAAGAAACTTGGAGCTACAGACATTATTTACTGTCATAAATATAAATTAAAGAAATTTTTGTATAAACATTAAATATCTAATTAACTACCAATAAATATTCAAGTAGTTTTCCTTTTCATCGAAAAAACAATTTGGAGATTTCTGTATAGATCGGGATATTATGAATCACAAAGTTTGCGTTATTTGAAGTTGGTTACTCAATCAAACGTATAGGCCATTAGTACCTGTAGAAATCCACAGCAGGTAAACTTACCACCTGGCGGCCAGGCCTGCTATTACATTTTTGTCAAATCGGAATCGTAATCTTGACGGTACAATTTGACTGCTTAAGTAGCATTTTCGTAGCCATTTAGATGATTGCGATTCTATTCTGACACAACGTTAACAGGTGACATCAATGCAAATTCGAAATCTTAGAAAGTTAAATAAAAGAAAACATCTGTTTTGCAGTAAAACTCAAAACTCAAAAAACATTTATTTCGCATAATCCTAATACATAGGCACTTGCGACTCGTCAATGAATACAAAGCAAAGTTATTGCCACCAATGGAAATACTTTTCAAATAATAAAACATTCCTGGGATATCGTTCCGAGGGCTTACCCGGGGCTCCCAACCGTAGACTGTTGGGCAGGATACGTGAGAATTTTTAGTCGGTAGGAGTCCGGCATAGCATCCATGAGGATTTTTAGGTTAAAAAGAAATAATAAAACATCTCGATCAGTATTTAAAAACATTACAATACCTACAGTCAAAATAAATATCACCAATAATTCCATTTCAAAAAAATTACGTCCTTTTTTTCCTATTTTTGTGATTGGCTGTAAACAATGCCATTTATTTCTCTTGTGTTCACGAAAATGCGTTTGAACTCGTGCCAAATATTTCGTTTGGAAAGAAAAATGGCTACACTAAAATGCAGTTTGTGAGAAATGCTACGTTATGTTTACGGATGTTAAAATGATGTATTGTATTGAAAGTAATAAAGATGGAATTAAACAATGTTATTGTATAAATTGCATTATTTGTTGTGTACAAAGGATTTGAGTTAGCGATAGTGATTAGAGTACACGGCGTGAGCGCAACAGCGCCAGGTTCTCGTGGTGGGTCTGGACGTGGACACTCTCTCGCTAGAGACCGAGGTGCGAGCCATGATCTCCAGCCGGAGTAAGTGGGACTGCGCCGCCTCTCTGGCCTCTGCGAGCAGATCATGTGAGTGAAAGAGGCGGCGGCGGGGCGAGAACGGGAGAGAACTCTCCCACCCGAATTCTGCAGTCGGCGGCAGCCTGGTTGCTGCCGACCAGTCTTCGCCAAGGACTATCGGCCACCATGGCTCGGGGCCTTAGGACGGTCAGAGAGCTGCTCACCGTCCTTACAGAAGCAGGCCCATGACAGCAGCGTGACGTAAGGAATTCACGCACGCCCCCTCTTAGAAGCGGGATCACACCCGAAATCCCCCAAAGACGCGAGATAGCACCCGAACCACCCCCTGGGCGAGGCCGCAGTGGCGGCCGTGGGACTGTTGGGACTCCTGGGACATCCTTCCGAGGGCTTACCCGGGACTCCCAACCATAGGCTGTTGGGCGTTACGTGAGGTCTTTTAGTCGGTAGGAGTCCAGCATAGCATCAATGATGGATTTTCCCTCCCTCACGTTAAAAAAAATGCTATAGTGATTTTGTGGTTCAGCGTAGGGTAGGCAGGTATCTGTCTGCATAAGACTTTAAATTCTTCAGGTTAAGGTTTATCTTGTTTAGATAAACTTAAGCTAGAAAATAAAATTCAACTAGTGAATTATAGTTGTTGGTATTCTTTATAAAAATACCATATTCGAAATAGCTATGTAACTTTTTTCTCATTAACATACTAATCTACTACTATGCCTGCCTATGGACACCATAAATTATTGTACTCGTATTTATATATCATTACTGCTTCGCTCTCTTGGGAAGTAGTATACGTATCATTTAATTCCACAAACAAATCTTTCGTCTTTATGCCTCCTCCCTCAGTACAGAAGCGAATACTTTGTCCATGTACAAACACCGCTTCTTTCGGTTTCTTAGAATTTTTTAAAATTAAGTTATACATTTTATTTTAAACCTGCCTTTTGCTATAAAATACATTTTATTACAGCTGGTTAACCTGTGCCACAAGAGTGGCTTTAAATTCATTGCGATTCAGACCAATAAAAATGTTTTGATGACATTAATATGTTGCTGTAAAGACACATTTAATTTGGCTTGGGCAGGTTGCCGTTCTTAAAGACTATTATGTTTCCTGTGCAGGAACCTCGCAAGTCAGAACAGAGGTCTCGTAGAATCGGGTCTCTAAACATCCAAAAAATCAAGCAAATACGTGTTGAATTATTACTAGCGGACGTCACGCGGTTTCACCCGCGTATTTCTCGTTCCCGTGGGAATACGGGAATAAAATATAGCCTGTGCTCACCGTTAATAGTGTAGGTACCTTTCCACCAGTGAAAAAAATCTCAAATCGGTTCAGTCGTTTTGGAGCCTATTCGATACAAACATACAATCAAATCTTTCCTCTTTATAATTTAGTATAGACAACATAGACTCAGGGTCTTTGTCCTACTCGGTGGAATAAAACTATGACCTAAGATAAAGATAGACTGTTTATCAAAGAACATTTTTTTTTAAATTTGAATTTCTAATTATATGTATAGATACCATTTAGCTCAAAACTTGTTTATCTACAGACACATCAGCGTGAACACGCCCTGACACGCTATTATGACTACCTCACAAAGAAAGCAAAACCTGCTACATTTGCATAAAATTACGCTACAAAAATCTGACTGACATTGAACCTAATGTAAAATACTTACTGTCAATAAACGCGGACAGGTTTTGTCTCCTCTCAGCACGGAAATTGGAAAATATGAGAAAACTGTAAACCGGGATGTCACTGTGACATGAGCAACCGGTTTAATACTTTTTATTTGCAAACGACTCGATTAAAGTAAGATAAGATAAGATAAAACTTTATTGTCAAATAAAAAATCATACATGAGTGTAAAGTAAGTGTATAATATTATACACTTACTTTACACTCATGTATGATTTTTTATTTACTATATAGTGCTTTACAGATCTACACCCATCTTCATCGGGAATCCTGGGGTCATCCTCCCGACGGCTTACACGGGGCTCCTAACAATAGGCAGAAAACGTGTGGTTTTAGTTGGCAGAAGTCTGGCAGAGCATCCAAGATGGACTTTCCCTGACGTTAAAAAAAGCGGTCCCAGCAATACCACTAGTAACTCAATTTCACTTGCGGAAAATAGCTTAAATCCGTTGCCTCCATACGACAAGAACATCGCTATTCTTGAAAACAAGAAGTCTACGACAAAATGTAAATGGGTATATTCCGCTTCCTAATGACCATATATATTTTAAAGTATAAATTAGAAGGTAAGGTAATGTATTAAGGTAAATACCTACTAATATATACCTAATCTAAGATATATAGGTATAAAGCGTTATTAATTTTTATTAGGAAGTTTAGTAAATTACTCTGCATGCCTCTTATGTCCGTATAAAGTACACAAGAGTAAATTATATAAAGCTCACATTTTTGCACCTCAAGTGTAATCCTAATTATAATCTTTCCTGGACAAAGTTTTGAAACTTTCTGTCCGTTCTGACACAGCGAACACGCTGGTAAATGGTAAACGCTGACAGGTTTCACTGAACTTGTTAACACAAAATTTATTTTGCCTTTGTAAAATCGCCTCTTCTTCGAATTTCAACCTAATTTCAAGACTGTAAGCCTAAGGTGTAAGGATATAAATTTGCAAACTGTTTTTGTACTTCAAAATGTTTAAAAGTGATGCGCAAAATTAATTACAGTAGTTCGTTTATAAAGAACTAAAGAACGTCAGTGGCTTTGCTCGCGTTTAAGGTTATCAATGAAACATGTTTTTTCGTGGTGGTAAAATGTTATTTTGGGATGAAACGGGATGGATGAAGCTCAGCTTGTTGTGGTCAACGATTATTGAGTAAAAAAAAAACATTTTACTTAAAATACGACTGATCCTCTTTTTTTGTTTTACGTGAGGGAACATCCTCATGGATGCTATGCCGGACTCTTACCGACTAAAAAAACCACACGTATCCTGCCTAACAACCTACGGTTGCGAGCCCTGGGTAAGCCCTCGGAAGGATACCGCAGGACTAGGGCTGATCCAAAGATGGGTTTGCGGCCTTTTCATTTAATTTGCTTTAAAAAGGCTTCAAAAATGTCGATAGTAGGTAGCCTGCCTGTTCCTGTCCGTTTCGACACCGCAATCGTTTCGATCAAAGAGTCGTACGTTTCTCTTCCATTTCATAAGTATAAAAATTCACCTATTTTGTGATAAGCGACAATCTTATTTAGTTTAATAACGAAAATTATTTCTACTACGTTTCAACATGTGCGTTAATATGTACAGCTGTAAAGTTTATTTATTTTGAAGTCAGCCAAGTGGTTTTAATTATGCGTTTAATGATAAACAGCACATATAGAGTATGACGATTGTGTATAATTTCATAATAGATAGGTTTCTGTTACACACTTTGCGTAATAATTATAATTTGCTTAGTAACTTGGAGAATTACGCGTCAGTTTTATACTCGTAGTTGACTTTTTTGGCGGAAGAGATAAAGTTGCTTTGATCATCATGATCGTCTGCACGCCTTAGTCTAGGTTACGATTAATGTCTTTAGCTACGATATAATGTTCTTTTTCTTCATTTTATATTAAGATCGCCAAATTTACGTCGCCAGCCTGATAGAAAACAATGGCGTATCTAGCGAATGGGAGCCACTCTTACAGTCCGTAAGACTTCTGACAGTGGTCCTCAAGTTGGCGGCCCTATGATGTGCCTCTTCACGCTCCGCTTGACAACCCGGGATTGTTAGAGGAGGGAAACAGTGCGTGAGCAGGCCGTTTATCCTGTGTTTTCCTTCACTTTACATTGTGTTATTGGCAATCATGGTAATGAGTTTCTTTCAAACATTCTAAGATATAATGTACTAAATTGATTGACCAAACCCTCATTTTGAGTTCATAAAAATCTTGGAACAAAACAAATGATAAAATACTACAATGATCAAAATCTTAAAAAAAAATCAAATAAATAAGGGTAATAATCCTTTACCCTTATTTATTTGAGTGAAGCTGAGGCAGCCTGGCCGTGGTCGAAGAGTCAGACTTGCATTCTTGACCTCAGTTCGATACTTAACCACTACATTTTCAACCCTTACAACTGATTTAGCATAGTGGGAAGTATTTGGAAATATCCGCCGCCATGTCCGTTTTTCAAAAAGGAGTCCTACCTTGTCTTTTAGTCCCTCCCGATCAATACAGAATCTCCTATCAATACCCGAGACAAACACCGGACAAAACTCGAGGGTTCAGTATATTAGTCACTTAAAGCTCCTGTGTTTGACAGATAGGGTGCAACCCTATTTCACACGTCCAGCTTTATGAGACCCTCATAATAATCTCACGCGTGAAAGATTTTGGACAAGCCATAAAGGTCTATGTTAAATGGAAGCTGTTAGAAGTGCTTCAGTTTGTAGGAGACGTTGGAAATATTTGATGAGCCGTTTATTTTAAAGCAGTGGTCGATAATTGTTGTGAATATAAAATTGAATTCATGATTATTTGAGCATGTTGTGATTTAAACTAACGGTTATGTGGAGGGTTAAATTTTAAAAAAAAATATTGAATAGGATATGGAGGGTAAATATTAACCTGTGTTTGACTTGGGGTCTGCCACTGCAATGTTGATATGAGGTTTAATGAAATTTGGTTGAAGTTTAGAAAGATTGAAATTACACTGAGATGTGGTATAAATATCATACTACCTACAGTAAGTCTATCGGAAACTACTCATTGACTAAGTGAGTTTATGTACTTGACTACGCCAGTGCATGCCTTGTATTCAATGCCACTTCGGAAAAATCTGAAATGGTGATCATGACAATATCTAACTTCTTCGACATAAAGCTGTTCTGTATTATCGTGCAAAGAAAAACATTTCTTGTGGGTAATAATTAAATCTTCAACGAAAACCACAAACTCAAATGTATTCAATAAATTATAATTTACTGCGTTTTAGTTTAGGATGTGATTACAAAAACTAACAAATACCTGTATTACGACGAGTTGGAAAATAATACCTTCTTTTTGAATAAAATTGAAAACGAGAAAATAGTTGAAATAATAATATAGCGAGGCATGTCCACATATTTCCTCACTTAAGAATCTTAACTAGGAGAGGGTAATAAAATTAGGCGCTCTGTGGACAGCACTGACTCAAGTTGTTAGTGTCTAGTAAAGTAACGGTCTGTTTACTACAGTACTTAGTTTAGGGGATACATGAAATTAAACACGGTGTTGGTTTGTTTTGGTGATATTTTTATCACAAACGTCTGTAATTTCCTTCGTAATGTATTTTTTCAAAAATGTCTTTATTTATTTTGTATGTTATAAAACATTACATTGAAATAAGGCTAACTACTTAGTCCCCCCTAGGCGAGGCTGCAGTGGTAGCCGCAAGGTCAGTCCTGGGGTATCCTTCCGAGGGCTTACCCGGGGCTCCCAACCGTAGGCTGTTAGGCAGGATACCTGTGGTTTTTAGTCGATGGGAGTCCGGCATAGCATCCATGAGGATTTTCCTTCACGTTAAAAAAAAGGCTACCTACTTATACGATCATTTGTTTACTACCTACTAGTTTAGTTTCTTGAGCGCAAATCGATTGATCGAACGAGTATTGTCCGCTAGAAATCTTAACACGTGGGTAACATTGGGTAAGTCCCCCTCCTGACAACGGATTGACACCCGGATGTTACCAGTACAGAGACAGATGAAGCGATCCCCTCTCTTGATATAATTAATCTCTTTATACCTTACTAGCTGTCCCGCGCAACTTCGTTTGCGCCACATAAGAGAGAGTATTACCTGTTCCCGTCGCGTTGCGTTTACTCCCGTAGCGTCATTAATATTCAATACTACGTGAGACAAAAGGAATAACTTTCCCCCCGTTTTTGAAACATTTACTATTACTGCTCCGCTCCTATTCGTTGTAGCGTGATGCTATATAGCCTATGACACTCCACAATAACGTAGCTTTCTATTGGTGAATGAATTTTTAAAATCGGTTCAGTAGATCCCGAGATTACCCCTTACAATTTAACAAACACACAAACTTTACTTCTTTATAATATTGGTATAGATATGGTGTCTATAGGGCGTGTATGAGAATGTTGGTGATTTTCATAGACAAAATTTGTCGTATTTTCATAATGTTTGTCAGGATTGAAAAAATGCGATGCTAAAGCTAAGTCTCTTTTTGCTGAGGCTACGGTTAATAATTCTCATTTTATAATAAACTGCCTTTATTATGTTTCAAATGCCCGGTTATTTTTTTAGTCTGAGTCCCCGGTATTTTTAGGTATTTCGGCATTAGAATATGCCGATAAAATAAATAAATAAAAATTCACGGACATTTCACACAACACCATCTGATCCCAAAGTAAACTAGGAATAACCTGCTTGTGCTATGGGTACCAGACCACGAATATTAATACTTATATACTTTTAAATACATACTTATCATGGTTATATATTAAAATACCAGAAATCAAAATGCCTTTACTTAAAATGCATTAGACCAAAATACCCGAATTCGAAATACCTTAACATTCAAAATACCTTATTTCAGTACACCTTACCGTAAAATGTCTAAATTTAAAATGCAAATAATTATTATATCAGAATTCAAAATACAAATTTTCAAATACCCTTAATTTAAAATACCGAAAATAGAATACAATGTGTCACTGTCACTCACACGTTTTGTTATATGGCTTTAACTTATTTACATCCCCCCCCCCCCCCCTAAGTGAAGTGGTTTTTAGTCGGTAGGAGTCCGGCATAGTATCCATGTAGGATTTACCTCATGTTAAAACACTTTGATTCAGAGTTACAAAAGTACTACAGTGGGCTAACGAAAAATAAAAAAAAAAAAAACCACGAAGGCTAAGGCGGGAGCTCCGCTTCGCTTCGCTCCCGCCTTAGTCTTCTAACCTAACCTATCCGAGTCGGGGTGTTAACCATTCACAGATATATAGCATCCATGTAGGATTTAAATCATGTTAAAAAAAAGGTATTTTGTGTTTGAACATTTTAGGATAAGGTATTTGATAAATTTATTTTTTGGGTTTCGGTTATTCGACCGTAAGGCATTTTAAATTATTTATATTATAAATATTTGCCTTTTGAATATTGATATTACGAATTCGGGTATTTTGGGCTCGGGCATTTTAAGTAAAGGCATTATGATTTCTGGTATTGTGACGGTATACCACTTATCATACATAGAAACACGATAAAGAGGTGCAAATGAAATATTTCTTTATCGGCATAAGTAGACGAAAAATTAAAGCCAAAACTAGATTTTTAATCTACAGGATAACAATGTATAATTCATAAAAAAATATAAGTACTTTGTTATAAATTATACATAACTAGCGGTACCCTGCCACGCTTCGCTGCGACTTTTTTATGATGGTTTTATGTACCTATGAGAAATGAGTAACAAACTAAATGATGGGTACATTTAAAAAAAAATGTGTGCGTGTACTATTGTACACACGTAAGAAGTGAAACTTCTTCATGAACTTATTTTTTTAAAGGAATATCATGAAATATACATAGGAGTTAGTAGTCCAAAAGTTCAAAAGTTCATAAGTCCAAAGTCAAAAAGTCAAAAAGTCCAAAAGTCCAATAGTCCAAAAGTCCAAAAGTCCAAAAGGCCAAAGTCCAAAAGTCCAAAACTACAAAGTCTAAAAGTCTAAAATTCTAAAAGTCCAAAAGTCCAAAACTCCAAAACTCCAAAAATCCAAAACTCCAAAACTCCAAAACTCCAAAACTCCAAAACTCCAAAACTCCAAATCTCCAAAACTCCAAAACTCCAAAACTCCAAAATTCCAAAACTTCAAAACTACAAAACTCCAAAACTCCAAAACTCCAAAACTCCAAAACTCCAAAACTCCAAAACTCCAAAACTCCAAAACTCCAAAACTCGAAAAGTCCAAAAGTACAAAAGTCCAAAAGTCCAAAAGTCCAATAGTCCAATAGTCCAAAAGTCCAAAAGTCCAAAGTCCAAAAGTCTAAAGTCCAAAACTCCAAAACGAACCGAATGTCCAAAAAGTTCAAAAATAACATGCAAAACATATCTGACCTCTTTATTAGGTAAGTACTATCTTTTATTATTCTGAATGCAAGGAGGCCGCAATCAAACTTCTCTTAAAAATCATCAATCTGGTAGAGGTACCTTCTAAAATATGTAATTGGTAGTTTTTATGGCAATGTACATCAATTTTTTTTTTACAATAAAGTATACTATTTACAATTATAAACTATGAATTAAACATTTACAGAAAAATAGGGTAAGAATAAAAGAAAAGGAAAAAACACACAAGACTGTCGTAATCCTCGTCTAGGTAAAACCTTCTAAATAGGTTGTTTATAATATTTTGTTCTGAAGCTGGCAGAATATAATTTAAAAAAAAAACGACCAACGCCATCTATTGGTAAAATCACTTTTTAAAGCTATTTTATTCCTATTGCTGTTATGATAAAAGTGTATAAAGTAGCCTAAAACCATCTCTAAATCCTATTGTATATCGTGTCCAATTTTGAGCTCAATCGATTCAGTTAATTTTGAGTTTTTAATAGATACACAAACGCACACAACATTTTTATATAAATGGATGTGTAAAACATGATCATAAAATCAGCCCCAAATTTTTAGATGAATACATTTTATGACTTCAATTTTTATCGACGCGAAAAAAGAAAATATGCCAATATATGAAGAAAACTTACACCTTTAATTTCCTTTTTTTGGATTTTGAATACGTATAAGTATCAACTTATTACAACTAAAATAAGCTGTAAAATATTTCATTACCTAGCTTGAAGGACGGGTGTTTTGTATGACCAAGGTGGTTAGCACTACGGCCATAGGAGGGTATATACCTACCCAAGCAACTGTAGAAAATGTATTAGTTGAATATTAGAGCCCAGTCTACTCTTTTTTGTTCGTGTAGAATAAAGTTAAAACTTCGCCAAACGTTAAGCCCAATAAATGTCTCATTCTAATTAAATAATAAAATAAAACCCAGTTTTAGCGTTATTCATACCTAAATGGTTTCGCTAAATCACAGCTTTAGCTGCTTACTTGCGTTACGAGTTTCGGCAGACACCATTAACTTTAACGACTCTTAGTGTACCTGTGTAGGTACACCTGTATTCCAGACAGTATGGTACTGCATACCAATCGATGTGGCTAGCCGTTAAGAGCGTATTATGACGTATCTTCTACGTTATTTAGATATTAAGACATTTTATGTGCAGTTACTTTAATTACAAGAAACTATCTCCTTTATGTATCAATTTGAATTAGCGTATCATATTCCATTTCTTGTCCTCTCCAAACCAAAGACTTCTATATAAACTGAGGTAGACACGCCGTACTCTAACAAACGAGATTTCAAAAGCAATTCTCAAACTCGCACATTGCTACGACTACACGCACCAATAAACAATATTTACGTAATTGTCACCACAATTGCAATATACGAATAGAACAAGAGTAAAAGAGAAGGCTTATGGACTCCAATTGCAAGCCGAGTACTCTCGAAGTTTTGACTCACTACAGTGCGAGCAACGCAGCTAATTAGCTCAGTTTATAGGTTTCAAAAATCGGTGCTTAGGGCATGTCTACCTCAGTTTATATAGAAGTCTTTGCTCTAAACGCCAGCCTAATCTGCAATGGTGCATCTGACAAAGTTTTTTTGGAGACGGAATACTCGAAGTAAAACCAGGTACTTACCCATCTGACTAGTAGGGTACAATGAGGTGTTATAATGCCTTCTTCGCCACATAAATCACAGTACATTTTCGGCTACAGTACCGATTGGAGAACGCCCTACAGATTCTCGACCCTCTACAGTTTTATTATAGACTAGCTGATGGCCGCAGCTTCGCCAGCGTAAAATTTGTTCCCGCGGGAACTTATTCCCGGGATAAAATGTAGCCTATGTGTTATTCCAGACTATAATGTATCTCTGAACCAAATTTCAGCGCAATCCGTTCAGCGGTTGAGCGAGAAAGAGTAACAAACATCCACACTCACAAACTTTCGCATTTATAATATTAGTAAGATATGTATAGATACAATGCCTTTCGTCATTCGTTGTGCAAATCGTCAAACAAAAGACCACATCCATTCGCACCTGGTGCAAAAGTGCCGATCACGATGATTTCTCTGAACCGTAATGGCCAGCCTTTACCCCAGCCACGATCCAACCAGGGAGTCTCCTGACTTTTCCCTTAGTCTTTTTTTTTATACTACTTAGGTGGCAGACAAGCTTACGGCCCACCGGAAGGTGGGTAACCGTAGCCTATAGACGTTTGCAACACCAGAGGCGCTACACACAGTCTGCGCCATATAGTTCCATTAATTTTATTTAATAATAATATCAACGTTTGAGACCGTAATCCATAATTGTTATCAGTTCGAAATTTTGAATGTTACAAGAGCGGCAATCCATCGTTAGAAATAAACTAAAATTTTGCTACCAACCCCATAGCTATAAAAAAGTAGACGTATAAAGTCTGTACAAGCCAATTCGCTCACTGGTGACAACAACAAAGACTTATATTCTCTTGCTAAGTTAACATATACTACAGTGAGCCAAAATTCAGCTTTATCTGTACTAATATTATAAAGAGGAAAGATTTGTTTTTTTTTGTGTTTTTGTTTGTTTGTTTGTTTGTAAGGACCGATTTGAAAAATTCTTTCACTGTTGGGAAGCTACACTCTTTGCGGTGAACATAGGATATATTTTATTCCCACGGGAACGGGAACTACGCGGGAAAAATCGCGTGACGTCCGCTAGTACTCCCATACCTATGAAAAAAGAAACATAGACACATAAAGCGTATACTAGCGAATTCGCTCACTGGTGCCAATAACAAGTTATCGAAGCAATCGCTGAACGTTCCGACTGATTGGCTTCTCCACTACCATTGTACTCGTAAGTGGAACTCGAAAGCTGTAAATTAACATGGGTGTAGTACAAATGAAATAAATTAGTTTCTGGATCGGGTTAGATTCTTTAAGAAAAGTAGGTACCATTATTTATGTTTCTATCCTCTTACGAATCCAGAATTTAGCTACCAACTCCCATAACTATGGTCAAAAAAACATAGACACATAAAGCCTGTACAAAGCCAATTCGCTCACTGGTGCCAATAACAAGTTATCGAAGCAATCGCTGAACGTTCCGACTGATTGGCTCCTCCACTACCATTGTACTCGTAAGTGGAACTCGAAAGCTATAAATTAACACGGGTGTACTCGTAGTGCTAATTGAATGAATAAGTTTCTGGATCGGGTTAGATTCATTAAGAAAAGTACTATTATTTATGTTTCTATCCTCTTACGAATCCAGAATTTAGCTACAGACTCCCATATCTATGAAAAAAAAACATAGACACATAAAGCCTGTACAAGCCAATTCGCTCACTGGTGCCAATAACAAGTTATCGAAGCAATCGCTGAACGTTCCAACTGATTGGCTCCTCCACTACCATTGTACTCGTAAGTGGAACTAAATATTTAATATTAATATTTAAATATTTTAATATTAATATTTAATATATTTAATATTTTAAGTGGAACTCGAAAGCTGTAAATGAACATGGGTGTAGTACATAAGAAATAAATTTGTTCCTGGATGAGGTTACATTTTCTACCGTAGTTTTCTTGGTAACTACCAAGGTGAGGCCGCAGTGGTAGCCGTAGGTCTGTTGGGAAACCTGGGGTATCCTTCCGAGGACTTACCCGGGGCTCCTAACCGTAGGCTGTTAGGTAGGATACGTGTGGTGTTTATTCGGTAGGAGTCCGGCATGGTATCCCTGTAGGATTTTCCTCACGTTAAAAAAAATACTTGGAAAAGTACAATGAATTAATGTTTCTCTTCTCTTACAAATTGAGATTCTTCAAATCAGCGTGGATGTTCGGCCTGTCAATATCTATATTAGAAGCCTTCGATCTTTTGACATTCCATTCCAAGATATCTACAAAGCTGCAGAATGAGAATAAACTAACAAATTGTTAATTTTCTTTATCAATAAGGAGCCTAAAGTCATAAACGAAATTCTTTTTTGTCGATGCATAATGACTGTTCCATTAAAAAAATTCGATCAACTGGAATCAAATCTTAAACTATTTGATTACAGACAAAACTGAATAATTTTTGGGATACATCTTTCTCAAACAACCTACAAATTATGGAGCTTTAGACAAATATAATAATAGAATGCGCCAAAAACAATTCAATATTTTGGCAGTTACACGAGGTTCTGACGCCAAGAAAATACATTTCTGAAAATTACCTCTCAGAACATAAAATATTATACTTCCTTATGATAAGGGTCGCCCTTATCAATGTTCCCATTTTGTTAGCAACGTACCAAATTTTCACGAACATAAATTGTCTCTTCAATTGCAGAAGTCGACTCGACCGATTTGCAGTGGTAATTTATCGGCTATAAACGTACCGATTGGCATTTTCGACTGTCTATACTGCAGTTGTATTGGCGAATTTATTGGCTGAACTATCTACAATTTAGGAGTATCTGTATCAATTTGGCTGGTTTCGTATTGATAAAGATTGACTTGTGGTAATTGGCGGTTACAATGTCCCTTCTTTACTCCCTGAAATGTCAAAGTTGTTTGCCTGAACTTTGGTAATTGACGGATCTTACCCAATGGGAAATTCGTACTTAGTTTCTCAAGGGTAAAGAATATCTGGTAAGTTTGAGAAGGGTTCAAAAAGATCTGGGGATATCTTACGTGAGCCTTCTTTTCTGTAAAATACAATAAAAAGTTACCGTTAGGGGTAACAAAAGCATCGCTCGATTATGGCCTAAGAAAGTCATCCATCTCAGGATTGATCGTATATACTAAATGCAGTCAAAGTTAAATACTTTATTGATACCAAAATGCATGCCGGCACACAGTCTTTACGACTATGGTACCTACACCTGCAGCTATTAACGACCATACCACGCCTCTTCTATCTGACTAGTGGTTTTATGACAGTCATTTCTGCTGTCCGATTACTAAAAGGCCGGTAAGCTAGCAAACGTAGAATCTTTTTTTTTGGGCTACATTTTTCACGTTATTTTAACATCTCCAAATTACCTTTCTTATTTTACGGCCTTTTTTTATTTTACGTGAAGGAAAATCCTCAGGGATGCTATGCCGGACTTCAACCGACTAAAAACCTCACGTATCCTGTCTAACAGCCTACAATTGGAAGCCCCGGGTAAGCCCTCGGCAAGCCCCAGGCTTTTTTGTTATCGAATGTCAGAAATTATAACACAGTGATGTTCAGTGTTACTCACCAACTAGCGCGAGGTAGCTATGCAGAGAACTCTTTCCCAGGGCGCCTTACTACAGAGATTCCAGTGTGCGTGCAAGGGTAGGCTAGGGCTCTGACGAAAACAGCCAATAGGGTGTACACACATATATTTACACATTACACTACAGAGACAATGAGATTATATACATATAGAAAGCACAGACATACATAAGAACAGTTGTACAAAGAAATAGAACAGGTTTAGGTACTAGGGTACAGCACTAAAGAATTACCGCGTGAGCAGGTACTATAGGTTAAGAAGTAAGCGGCTAGACTACACATATATAAGTGGGTGACAAGTACTGGCCTGCGGTGTGAGCTAAAAGTGGCAGTGGCTGATGGTAATGCCAGGTGTAGACGGCGAGCTTCTCACACATGCACCCTACTCGCGCAGTCCACGTATGATTGGGGTGTGACTTCTCTCACTATACAGTGGCAGCCTCCAGCCCCTAATAAGCGACCCTGTCACGAAACAGACAACTAAATAAGTTACTGACCACGTGACAGACGAAGATTGACATGGTTTGCAAAAGAAGAAGTGACTCACCAGTTTTCTCGGTAAAATGTAGCAAGAAGTAATGCAGCAACCCAATCACAGCCTGCAGAGGTTATGCGAGGTAACAAATAATCGCGCTTGAGCGAAAACTGATTCACGGCACAGACTCAGAGCAAAAAGCCAAAGGACCTCCAACTCCCCCAAAGCAGGTCTCCGGTCAAAGTCCGTCTTCGCGAAAAATCTTAACAAAACCTGTTCCTTTAAATGCAAAATCATCGGGTGCCGTAGACAAAACCTGTCACCTGTGTCAAAGGAAAACCACAAATAAAAAACCAGCGATGAATTGATTAAGGGCGGCTTTACATATTGTCAAGCCCGATGCGAGACCAGATTGCTACACATAAAAAAATAAATGCTACAAAATGACTGTCCTGAGCGTAACGCTGTAAGTCAAATAGTGCTTGGCGTGGACATGGAGAGCTGCAGAAGTACCATAAAATCGCGACAATGACCCAAATTGCTAAAACCTTAGATGCATCCGGATATACGCTTGACAGCCCTGTGCATTTAAATCTCCATTATAGATGATAAATAGATAGCACTAATGTAACCACTTATTGCGAACGATGTCCTACTTCGCTGAATTAACTCTTATTGACTTGTATTTACCGGGCATATTATTCTTAAACGTTTAAAGAAATATTTATAGCATTGAACCATCCTGGTCACATCAGCTTTGGGACAAAACAATCTTACAATTGCTCTTCAACAATTGGGACTTTCTTTTACGTGAAGGAAAATAAATCCTCATGGATATTATGCCGACTACCCAACAGTCTACGGTTGGGAGCCCCGGGTAAGCCCTTGGAAGGATGTCCCAGGACTCCTAACAGACCTACAGCTACCAATGAAGCCGCGTCTAGGGGGGGTTCTATAATTGGGATAGGGCTACTGCTTTTTTTTTTTTTTTGTTTAACGTGAGGGAAAATCCTCATAGGATGTTATGCCGGACTCTTACCGACTAAAAAACCTCACGCCACGCCTAACAGCCTATGGTTGAGAGCCCCGGGTAAGCCCTCAGGAAGGATGTGACTCCCAACAGACCTACGGCCGCCAATGCGGCCTCGCCCAGGGGGGGGTTCGGGTGCAATCCCGCGTCTATGGGGGGTTTCGGGTGTGACCCCGCTTCTAAGGGGGGGGGGGGCGTGCGTGAGTTGCTCACGTCACGCTGCCGTCATGGGCCTGCTTCTGTAAGGACGGTGAGCGGCCCTCTCACCGTCCTCAGACCCCCGGTCATGGAGGCCGATAGTCCTCGTCGAAGACACGTCGGCGGAACTCGGGTGGGAGAGTTCTCTCCCGCACCCGGCCCGCCGCCTCCTTCGCGAGCATGACTTGCTCGCAGAAAGAGGCGGCGCAGTCCCACTTACTCCCGCTGGAGAGCATGGCTCGCACCATGGCCTCGAGCGAGAGAGTGTCCACGCCCAGACCCACTACGAGGACCTGGCGCTGTTGTACCCACGCCGTGCACTCCACCAGAGTGTGGAGCGCCGTGTCATCGCTGCGGTCCTCGCAGTGCTGACACTCGGCCGTGGTTTCCCGGTGTTTTCGCCACTAGGGCTGCTGCTACGATGCCACATACAGACACACAGATACACACTAAGTTAACTTATACATTCCCCTTGTTTTTCGTCGGGGGTTAAAAAGACTCTCAAATGAAGTCACTTAAGCTAGACTTAAGCTAGTTTAACTATAAATCCAGTTAAGTTATATCAAATTCAGTTCATGTTCACATTCAATTCAACTGCAAATAAGCAATATGATATTGCAACATCTGTATAAATTTTAACTCAATCAAACAAGTTGTATAAGTTACATATGGGGCGTGATTATTGATATTTTATTAAAAATTATCATTGATATTTAGCCATCATCATCATCATAAGCTAGATTTGATTAATCACTTATCAACTTTCCGCTTGCCAAAAGTTATATAACACTATTCGCGAAATGATGAATCGAAGCTTTTTGCATCATTCCAAATCAATCTTAATAAGGACACAACTGCTAATAAGTGCTCATTAATTATTTTATTCAACAATAGACTTAGTTAATTTAAGAAATTTGTCCTAAATTCGACACTATCTAAAAGTGATACATCATACTTTATCAGAGGTATTACTTTCGATAACTATTCTTAAGTTTCAGAATGAAAAAGAGCCGTCATAGGTGTTACGAGGGTTTTATTATGTGTATTGAGAATAATACGATTCTATATTACATGAATATTGTTGTGTAACTTAGGACTTGACCCGAATTGATTAAATTATGGGAGATTTTTAAATCCCTGGCAATCTCTGCGAATTTAAACCGACTAAAACTCATGGTCTCTAGTTCTCTACGTCTCTACCTATTCACGTCACGCGCCGGATTCCCAGCGGACTTTGCCTATGGGGGTCTGGTGTTATTCAGATTCTTTGTGGGCTCCTTCAGTTGTTTCAGTTTCTGAGTGTGTAACGCCCCTTTCGACGCATATGACCAGATACGCAAATGACCAGATTTCGAATACGCTAATGACCAGACACGCAAATGACCCGATTCGCGAATGTCCATAATAAAAACGCATTCGACCAGAAACGCAAACGACCTGACATGTGAATCGCAAACGATCAGAAATTAATAAACACCCTTCATCTTTAGCCCGCTAACTATTTTAGAACATCGTAGACTCTACTTGTAATGTCGTTTTGAAAACATAAATCTTGGCAGGAATATTTAATTGAATGAATTCTCATATTTCGTGAATTCTGTGTGGTTTATTTGATCTTACACGCGTAGCTCCCAAACAAAAAAAAATCGGTTGTCTGTAAAGTCAGTTTACTGACGATGGTTGAACGTGACAACTCAGCCTTAAATGGAACGCCTCAGAGCGAGGTAACGCCGCATACGTCATATTTTTTTCGTGCGTGCAGCCGGCTCCATCGAATTATAAGATGTTGTCTCGTCAAAAACCTCCAATTAGGGGAGGCGCAACGCCACTTTCAGTAGATACAGTTGACCATGGGTCAATCGACCTATAGGCGAGGCTGAAGTGTTCGCCAAAGACTGCTGAGAGCCCTGGGACATCCTTCCGAGGGCTTACCTGGGACTCCCGGCGTTAGACAGTTGCCACGAAAAAAAAAAATTGGTCAATTGAAAATTGCGGAGGGCATTCACATGATGTTGTGTTTACGGAACATTCAATAGTGGATTGAATTTTGATTCAATTAATATAACTTCTTATTAGTTGTCTGTGGACGATCACTGCGATATTCGTTTTAAGATACGGTCAGTCTTGACCGTTTGTGGCATTACCATTTATGATCATTTCCGTATTCCGTTAAACCGTCGCGTTGGTCCTGGTCGCCACTAATAACGCAGGTTGTTAAATCAAGTTGAAGGGCTTATGTGCAGCTTAAAATATGTAAACGGCTGGAAAAAACAGTCTGTCTTTGTTCCTAAAAACACGGTGTCAGGGTCGGTAGCGCGATGTTACCACCTCTGTGTAGCAAGTGTATGCTTCTTCTTCTTCTTCTATCGTGTCAATGATTCATGTCTATTTTTTTCTATACAGTTTTGGCATAGAACTCTGCCACCTCAACCGCTTTGTCGATGGCGCCAATGAGATCGGCCTTAGAGCAGGATGTAGGGCAAAGGGGACATGCAAGTAGGTGCAACATAGACTGCATTTGACTACATATGATCTAATGTAATTACCGTATGTCTGCTCCTTAGACGCGGGATCACACCCGAAACCCCCAAAGACGCGGGGTAGCACCCGAACCACCCCCTGGGCGAGGCCTCAGTGGCGGCCGTAGGTCTGTTGGGAGGCCTGTGACATCTTTCCGAGGGCTTACCCGGGGCTCCCAACCATAGGCTGTTGGGCGTCACGTGAGGTTTTTTAGTCGGTAGGAGTCCGGCATAACATCCATGACGACTTTCCCTCACGTAAACAAAAAAAAACATATCTAGCGGTCTCAAAAAATCTAAAAATATATCAAGTAGGTATGTTTACACCTCAAAAAATATACTTAGAAAATTTAAGAATAGAATAGAATAGAATAAACTTTATTGTACACCAATATAAAACCTACAGAAGAGAGATATTACAATTTTATACATGTACAGAGGGCGGCCTTATCGCTAAAAAGCAATCTCTTACAGGCAACCTACCTTAAGATGTGTGGTTCAAAAAATATACTTAGTAAATTTAAGAGTATGTTTTTCAGTTGCCTAAATCCCAAAGCACAAGATTAATAAGTATAAGCTTAATTTGTCCCTGAGCATAATATCGCTTTATAAAATATCCCACGATGTTATACATTCATCTTACAAATCGAAAGTTCCCAGAGCCGGAACGCACAGACAGATAAACAATCCAGTTCGTTTTCAAGTAGATCACTTGACCTGCCCATATACGTAGAGAAAACAATATTTCCTTTGAACTGAGCTAACCTCAGGAATGTTACTATTGAATTACTAGGCTTGGCCATGTTCTAACTCCATTCATTATAAGTTTCATTTCATTAATGCTATTAAATATTACCTAAAGCCCGCGGCTCCGCCTGCGTGGAATGTTGTTCCCGACTACTTAGGGGTATGAAAAATAGATAATAGCCGATTCTAAGACCTACTAAATATGCATATAAAATTTCATAAAATTCGGTCAAGTCGTTTCAGAGGAGTATAGTTAATAGCATTGTGACACGAGAGTTTTTTATTAAGGTAAAGATATGAGGATTTTTTTATACCTGTGTAAATAGATCACATGGTGTCCTAGAACTACCTGCAGCTGGGAGTAACCGGTAAGCCCTTGGAATGCTGTGTTGGTTTGGCTACCACCGCTGTCTCACGTAGGGTAAACACCTCGTATGTATGTAGATATGTGTCTTCTGCCTAAACGCTACGGAGGAAGAATAGCCGACACGCCTACTTACTCTTTTCCCACGTAGCTGAGTGGTCACCGCATAGCGTGGCCGTATTAGCGCAGGCGTAATAAACTGATTTCAGAATTAAATTTAATAATATAACAATAAATCATACAATTAAGGATCGTGTTTGACTTAACTGTATAGTTTATTTGAATGCGTTCAATAGTAGAGTCGATGCATACTATGCTAACAGTCTGTGGCAAACTGTTCGTTATTTTCTTACTAATTTGAATAAGGGTTACAAAAATCTCTAATTTATAGTGACAGGATCGTTATTCCTAAAGTCACAATTATAGTTCTTGATCGTGTTGCACAATTGCGTTGGAGAAGAAAATATTAATTACTTGCTGTTCCCCGCGGCTTCGGCCGCGTAGAAGTCGTTATCGTGTAAACCAGCAGTCGGTTAAAAAGGAGCCTATGTCCTTCCCAGGGCCTCGAACTATCTCTATGCCAAATTTCATCTCGATCGTTTCAGCTGTTAAGGCGTGAAAGCGTAACAGACAGACAGAAACAATTACTTTCGCATTTTTAATATTAGTAGAGATTAGTAGGGATAATTATTAATTTTAAATCTCTGTTCCACCATTCAGTCAGCGCAGTCACAAACAACAATGAAATTAAGCAACCAAATTATGCGGTGCAAGTCAGTGGTTTAGCTCGACGCCATTGGATAACAAATCTATGTCAGTAGTGGAGTTTTCTGGGCTTAAATTAACTATATATCTATCTATATCTATATCTATATATATAAAAATCAATGCCACTTTTCGTTGTAATTTTATAACTCGAGATCGGGCTCACCTATCCAAACCAAATATTTAGGCTTTGTTCGAACTATTTAGTAGATGGTTTATGTGAAGTTTGCACAAAGTCGGTCGAGCGGTACTTGATTTATCACGCAAACGAAGTTGCGCGGGTCAGCTAGTCTATCTATATATATAAAAATCAATGCCACTTTTCGTTGTAATTTTATAACTCAAGAACGGGCTCACCTATCCAAACCAAATGTTTAGGCTTTGTTCGGACTATTTAGTAGATGGTTTATGTGAAGTTTGCACAAAATCGGTCGAGCGGTTCTTCATTTATTACGCAAACGAAGTTGCGCGGGTCAGCTAGTACCTTATAGAAAAGTTTCAGTTAAAGGGGCATCAAACTTTATGCCAATTTATTGATTATGGCTTTGCCAATTCAGATTGTGCTGACCTTTTCAAAATATCAATTAGTTCTGTCGTAGTCCACCAGTAAGTAAACAAAATATACGCTACAAACTCTCTGCCCAACGCATCCACATCCTATAGTAGATTTTAAAGTAAATTTAATAGTGGACAGTGTTGTAATAGGATACGCAATGCTCGTAAATCTCAATCAGAACTATTGTGAGTTGCTGCAGTTTATTGTAGACTTAAATTACGCTTGATGTAAGCAGTGCATTATTTGAAAGCTTGTCCAATTGGATATCATTATAAAACAATGAATCTAGTACTTTATTTGAGTGGACAATGGTTTCCCATGCATTCTTGTCGTTTTGCTGATTTGAAGTTATGGCTGTTTAGTGTGTTTATGAAGTAATGGGTACCTAGTGAGTCAAAGCACTATATTTATTTTACAGCAGAAATCTATTTAAAATGACATTACTTGCAATAATGACATTACTAAAAGGAATGACATTTATTAGGGTTCCGTACCCAAAGGGTATAAACGGGATCCTATTTATGTGACTTCGCCGTCGCGTCAGTCCGTCTGTCTGTCCTTCACGAGGCTGTATCTCAGAAACCGTGATAGCTAGAGATCTGAAATTTTCGTGATAGTTAGAAGCTGAGACTGTTGCGAGCTAGGATGGACGAATCGAGGGAATGTGGCGGGTTTCGCCTCTCCCTAATAACTAGCTGACCCTCGCAACTTTGTTTACGTCAGCTCAAATTGTACCAAGTAATATTTAAATAGATCATTTAGTAATTTCGGCGTGATACTTATTCGCGATACAGACAGAAAGACAGACATTTTTTATTTTAAATGAAATTGCGGCTTCAGTATCGATTAGAGAATGCCCTACAGTTAAAATTTTCCAAATATCTTCCATGTGCAGATTCTCGACCCTCTACAATTTTAAATTATGTATAGATCATAGAGCAACGCGAACACACTAAGGGTAGACGGCATAGAACGATTGCTCGGTACAAATTTGTCTGTCATATTTTGCGGGTGACGGGGGGAAATCTTCCTCACCCACACTTTCTTAGACTTGCACTACAATAGCAATCGACTGTCAATACGAAGCCTATATATACACTTTAAACAATACACTCATAAATTTTACACACACATGATACCTACATTTTGTGTCATATCACCCCAAGTCGCTCAACCAATCCATGTATTGATGTGACGACGTCCGGTAAAGTTGCTAAACAAATCTGATTATTATCTATACGTTTAAATAGGTGTAAATAATAATAACTTGTTATAAAATTACTTACTTACACAAGATAATGCCATTTTTCTTCAGATTTCTTTAATCACATTTCTTTTTGTATTAATATCTAATTATTTCATCATTTTTATAAAATGACAATCCAACCGCGCACGCTGTCAACTAGACTTAGTCTAGTGAAAGAAACTTCAAAAAACAGTTTTTATGTAACTTTTAGTCGTCAAAATGTCAAATTATTGCCAGAGGGGGTTTGCTGGCTTTGGCCTCTCCCTCTGTAAAGGCGCGCGATGCTCTGTGGTATAGATAGATAGATTCAATTCAGTTCTATTTCTTCTATATTTGACATTCTCTTGTTAAATTACTCATTACGAAGTGCCCGTGACCTCGCGGGCTCAATGTTCTAAAAACAATCACTGTAGTAAGCAACTTTCACTATGGCCAGCCCTTGGTTGGGTGACCACCTAGTCAATATGTGTGACTTTAGTTTCGAGCGTTTCCGTGCTTCGAAAGCACGTTGTCAATCTCAGTCTTCAATACGGGCCTATTGCTTATCCTCCCACAAAAGATGCCAATTAGCAGAGCATTTTGTGAGTTCCCATTTTTCATTGCTACTACAAAAAATCTGTGAAGTTTCCTAACCAGTAATTTATGGCACAGGAAGACATGAAAGTGAAATATATTCGGATGTCTGGTCATTTGACCCAAAAAATACTTTTAATGTGGTTCCGTATAGTAACGTTAGGAAAGTAACATTAAGTACATTTTAGGGTTAGTACCTCTGTGGCGCAGTCGGTAGTGATACCGCCTGCGGCGCTGGAGGTCGTGGGTTCGATTCCCACAGGAGACAAAATATTTGTGTGACCCATAATTTTGTTTTAAACTAACACGCGTTGATCTCATATTGTATTGAAAACGGGATTTCTAACGGGACTATTTTACTATTAAATAAAGGTTTTCGGTACCTTCTTGTTCCCCGATGTTTCGATAGGGTTACACCTATCGTGGTCCCGAGGCGACTCTTTATTTAATAGTAAAATAGTGCCGCGCGAAATCCCGTTTTCAATACAATATGACCCATAAATGTTTGTCTCAAGAGTCTGGGTGTTTCTATGTATAATATGTATGTATTTAAAAAGAATATAAGTATTAATATCCGTGGTCTGATACCTGCAGTAAATTTTGGGGGTCCCCATACTCAGAACTGAAACTCAAAATTTTTTTTTCATCAAAACCATACATGAGGGCTATCTATGGATAGGTCTTCAAAAATGCTATTAAGGTTTCTAACATAATTTTTTTCTATAACACAAGCAGGTTTTTCCTAGCTTACTTTGGGATCAGATAGCGTTATGTAAAATGTCCGTGAATATTTATTTAAGTAGGTATTTATTTATTTGTCCGTCTGTCTGTCTGTTACGCTTTCACGCCTAAACAGCTGGAGCGATTGAGATGAAATTTGGTGTAGGGATAGTTCGAGGCCCTGGTAAGGACATAAGACTTTTTAACCGACTGCGCAAAAGGAGGGTTATGATTGTACGCGATAACGACTTCTACGCATTCGAAGCCGCGGAGAACAGCTAGTACCTACTAAAAGCAGAAACAAATCAAAGAATAAGGGGGCTCCCATAGACGCGGGATAGCACCTGAACCACCCCCTGGGCGAGGCCGCAGTGGCGGCCGTAAGTCTGTTGGGAGTCCCGGGACATCCTTCCGAGGGCTTACCCGGGGCTCCCAACCATAGGCTGTTGGGCGTTACGTGGGGTTTTTTAGTCGGTAAGAGTCCGGCATAACATCCTTTGAGAATTTTCCCTCACGTAAAAAAAGGGGGCTCCCATACAACCGTGAATTTTTGCCGCTTTTGGGTACAGAACCCGGATTTAGAATTAATCACACCTGATAGTTCGATTGTCAAGTCAAATCTAGACAATACTTACTCCTAACAAGTAAATTCAGAAGCGTTTGTAGTCCCACTATAAATCAGTGCTCTGTGAAAGCTCATTGCGGTACAGTCTGTCCTCCTGACTGATCGTTTATGCCATTACCTACCGTATTACCGATAAATCCTGCTTAATAATAAAAAAGTGTGTGCGTGTAACCTTTACGCTCGATTGAAGTAAAACTTCTTTGCCATTGACGGCATACATCACTGAAATGAATAAATTTTAACTTAAATAATAAGTATCATATTTTAATTTAATTACTTATATTTTTAACCGACTTCCAAAAAAGGAGGAGTCTGTATTTTATTTTATGTATGTTACCGGCAAATCGCGTGAAAGAGTTAACCGATATTGATGATTCTTTTTTTATTTGAAAGCTGGTGCTTCCCATGTGGTCCCATATACAGGAAGTCAGAATCTGATGCTGGGATCCTGGAGAAATCAAAGAAAACCCTCGAATCGAGGGAATTCCTTAACGATTTGCAGCAGTTACCTTGTGTTTGGGCTTGATTATTTTTTATTGGGGAGAACATTACCCCTAGACAGATATAATTTCAGTCTACCCGTCACAAAAAAAAACCGAACAAAAAATTTAACAAAAAAGAACCGACTTTAAACAAAAACTAAAAACTGAAAAATAAAATTAACTTAGCACAAAGTAATAGGTAGTATATTTAGATTAGATATTATTGAATGTAATACTGAAGTCGGTGCCAATATTTCTATGAGAGATTAATAATACCTACCTAAACCTATAGTTTTACTTGGCGCCGATTTCTGTATTACATTTAATAATATTTGTTAAATCTAAATATACTACCTATTACTTTGTGCTAAGTTAATTTAATTTTTATTTTTTAGATTTTATTTGAAGTCGGTGTTTTTTTGTTCTTTTTTTTTATTTATGTGTTTTACAAAGATTATTCAAATGTTATATTAATATCATTCATTCGAATTTTGATTAGCGGAAACTACACAGACTATGTGTAGTTTCCGCTAATCAAAATTCGAATAGTAAGCGTTACTTCTGTCAGAAAAAAAAATGTGTTCGTGTAACCTTTATGCGCTGTTGAAGTAAAACTGCTTTGCCATTGACGGCATCAAATGTTATATTATTATCATTCATTCGAATTTTGAATAAGTAGTCAAAGTCAAATCAAAATTCAAATAGTGTTACTTCCGTCAGAAAAAAAATCTGAGTTACTCCCTAGGTCGCGCCTAAAGAAGTTTTACTTCAAAAATCTGAGTTGCTCCCTAGTCGCGCCTAAAGCAGTTTTACTTTAAA
Source organism: Miltochrista miniata (assembly GCA_933228765.1). Lineage (NCBI taxonomy): Eukaryota > Metazoa > Arthropoda > Insecta > Lepidoptera > Erebidae > Miltochrista > Miltochrista miniata. Next base: position 35,734,257 of record OW121752.1, read on the forward strand.
ACACCTACAATCGGAAAAAAATACTAACATTGACAATTCTTCTAAATTTCTTTAGCTACTCCCCGTTATAAACATCTTAACACCACGCTTAGGAAATCTCTCATAAATCCTAACATCATCATTGCCATAAAAGATTTAAAAGTATAATAAAGTTTAAAAAAGGAACTAAGATTAGTTGCGTCAGTTACAAGAGATTGCTTTTTAGTGGCGCGTGCGGCATTAATATAGTTTTGGTTGGCTGTTTGAGTGCATTCCTTTGCCAATTACGCTGTAAAATATAGTAGAGCGATGCAGTTTTTATGCATTTAAAGTTACAAGGAATGTTACTTAAAAAAATGTTACGTGACGTGAACGAAATTGTTTCGAAAATTTATTATAAAGATGTGAAATTTGACACAATTAAGCTTTATAATTGGAGAATTACATATAGAAAGCTATAATTGTATTATACTTAGAATCAAAATATTCCATCGATTTTAACGACGTCTGTCTGTGGACGGGTTTTTTATATAGTGCCATCTAGCCCATTTTTGAAGTAAAACTTCTTTAGGCGCGACCTAGGGAGTAACTCAGATTTTTTTTCTAACGGAAGTTTGAATTTTGAATATATTAATTCAAAATTCGAATGAATGATATTAATATAACATTTGATGCCGTCAATGGCAAAGAAGTTGTACTTCAATCGCGCGTAAAGGTTACACGCACACACTTTTTTTTATACTACCACGGTGGCAGTCAAACATACTGGTGGTCACCGCAATCTATGGATTAAGGTAATAGCAATCTTATGCAGTGGAATCTAGGCAACAATTAATATGCTTATAATATATTTTTAAATACATACATAGAAACTCCGAAACTAACATTAGCGGATAATACAGAATCTCGTATTATTTTGATTTGTTTCAAATCTCAGATTTCATTCAGCAACTGTATTCGCATACCTACACTAATATAATACATCACTGAGGCACATGGGTAAAAGCGAGTCCCAAAAGAAGTCAAATCACTTTAGCTGCCAAACTAGAAAGGAAATCCCGGATTCCAAATTTGAAATGTAGAATGTTCTTAACGTGAATTTTTGCGCAGGTTATAAAGAAACTTCTCAAGTCTGAGAGCCGAGACTGATGATGAGAAAATACCTTCCAACATTCACACACTGCCTATTTATGAGGAAGTTGTAAAGAAATAGCGTATAAATATGTAATAGTAGAGCCTAGACGGACCTCACACGGGAACAGTCGGCAGACCGTAACTGAATGCACTTAAATTATAATGGTACAAGATAGCGATAGAATTTCTTTTACAATTCTCATAGTTACGGTTACTCATACGATTGTATGGCCAATGTTGGTGCAGTTTGACATGAAAATGGGCCAAGAGGCATAGGTTTGTGACTCTTTTATTGTTTTATGTAATATTAATTATTTAAATTTCCTGTATTATTTATCTTTATGACATTAAAGCATTCTATAGAATTCAATTTAATATTTGTTGACATTTGAATTTTTTAATTAAGTATAAATTTTATTGTGAATCGGTAGGTAGGTATTCCCAAACTGCAGTGTTTGCCGTTCTTGTGTTGCATGCCTAAATCGATGGAATGGATTGCACATTGCTATCATCTAACACTAACACCTTAGATATAAGTTAACTCTGTACTCGTCGTTACTGCAACGAAAAATAAATTATGATTTTTTTATATCTACTATCAATTTTAGCCCCTCTCTATAAAATAGATTGCAGAGGGGCTTATGGCGAGACTTGTGCCTGTAGTCTGTGACTCTGTTGCATTATATTACGTCACTAGGTCACGTGGATCATCTGTTCTAAGTTTGAAGTAAAACAATAATGACAACGTCAATCGGATTGAACTTTCACTTTCACAGAGGGGCAGTCGGGTGAGACCGTCTCACGGCTTCTTGTTTAAATAGCTGACCCCAACTAGGTTGGGAAAAGGCTCGAAGAATGATGAAAAGTCTTCTAAATATCCCTTTTCCACATGAACCGTTTTCCCGAAAAAAAAAAGACAACGTTTCCGAGTCTGCACGTTCAATTAAACAGTTTGCATTGTTATTATGCAAGTATAAACTTTTTACAACCATTTTTACAATTATTATGATGGTATTTTGTAATGAAGTTAATGATGGCAATTGAAAAGTGATTGATTCCTTTGGTTTTTGCGCTTTGTTGAAAGCATTGAACGAAAAAACATGGAAATGATTAGTTTGACATTCCGCTCCCTAAGTCCCTACACGTGGTTCTAGACAGAACTATTCGTGTCAATAATTCACTACAGAACTGTTAAAGATGATATACTTATAGAAGGGTCATCGAGCAATGTCAGCAATTTTGGCACTAGAATAAACAAGAAAGCCGTGAGATCGTTCTCACCAGACTTCCCCTCTCTAACACGTTTATTGTAAAAGTGAAAGTTCAATCCGATTGACATTGTCATTTTTGTTTTATTTCAAACTTTGAACAGATGATCCACGTGACCTAGTAACGTACTTTAATGCAACAGAGTCACAGATTACAAACAAAGTCTCACCATAAGCCCCTCTGCACTCTATTTTATAGAGATGGGTTAAAAGCTATAAAATTATTAACACGAAAATAGGATGAGCTCACAAAAATATCACCACAACTTTTTGATTTACCAAATACATAATTAAACCGAATAAACATTTTAAATAAATAATTATTTTTGTGGACAATCTCACACAATATCATCTAGTCCAAATTAAGCTAATATTAGCTTGTGCTATGGAATCTAGATGACTTATAGATATACTTAAATATTTCTAAATACATACATCTATACTAATATTATAAAGAGGAAAGATTTGTTTTTTGTTTGTTTTTAACGAATAGGCTCCGGAACTACTGGACCGATTTGAAAAATTCTTTCACTGTTGGAAAACTACACTCTTTGCGGTGAACATAGGCTATATTTTATTCCCGTATTCCCACGGGAACAGGAACTACGCGGGTGAAACCGGGTGACGTCCGCTAGTATTATATATTAGACTTCGCTGTCCGTCTGTCTGTCTGTCCGTCACGAGGCTGTATCTCAGGAACCGTGATAGCTAGACAGCTGAAATTCTCACAGATAATGTATTTTTGTTGCCGCTACAACAACAAATCAGAAACATAATAATATTTAGGGGTCTCCCATACAACAAAAACGCGATTCCTTCCGACTCGCATTTGGCTGGTTATTTTTTTTTCTATTATTAGGCGTCTAGCTTTTTAGCTTTTATGTATGCTGGAGAGAAATTTGTCAGCACTCAGAATGTGAAAATATTTAAGTATCTATAATGAGTTTAACACCATGCAATTTGAGACATGTCATTAATAAACTCTAATTTGCAATCGATAGTTTTATGAGACAATATAATGAGGTGTCTACCAAACCAGCTTTCGGTCCACTTTCACAAGTAGGTACTGGCTAATAATAATATTCTTGTACAAGACTCTTTATAATCAGTATAATAGACTTGTTCTATCCAAGTCTATATTAACACCCTGAACGCCACACCCTGTACGACCGAACGGCGATCCTTAAATTTGAAGCCAGCAGGTAAACTTATTTAAAAAAAGTATTTTCTTTTTTTAAAGTTTGCTGTGTAATAATGTTACGGCTTAATATTTAAACAAGAAGCCGTGAGATCGTTCTCACCCGACTGCCCCTCTCTAACACATTTATTGTCAATCCGATTGACGTTGTTATTTTTGTTTTATTTCAAACTTTGAACAGATGGTCCACGTGACCTAGTGACGTAGTTTAATGCGACAGAGTCACAGACTACAGACAAAGTCTCGACGTAAGCCCCTCTGCAATCTATTATATAGAGAGGGGCTAAAACTAATTTGAGGTCTTAATCGATTCTTGCCTATTTATATTTTGGACTTTCAACTTGGCCTTGTATTGGAGGAGTAAATGCTGTATTTACTCCTCCAATATAAGCATTTAAAACTTATTTTATAATCTGAACAGGAACAATTTATAATGTGTCTCAACATTTGTTATTTTTACAGTAGATAATTACAAATTCGAACAATATCACACATTTCTTTTTCGCGAGGGTAAATCCCATCAAGGATACCCCAGGACCCAACAATATGACACTAATTGAAAATTTTCTTTAATTTCTGTAAGTTATTCCTGAACTATTATTTCAGTAGGTACCTACCTATATCAAAAATGTCTAGACATATTAAAGATAAAAAATTTGTACCTTTTTTCTTTCTGACAAGTTTCCTCCCTAACACGCTACACGAAACGTTGTTAATTTTATTAGTAACAAACATTTTCCTAAGAAAATTTTATGCTGAAAAAGGTATTAAGCGTTTCTAGTTAAAATATTTTTGACATTTTAATAATACAGTTTTGACTAGAATTACCTAATTAAAACTGTCTAAGTTCTATAATTATTTATTTTTACCTGACATAAGTAAGTAAGTTTAACATTTTGGCATATTAAAACAACCCCAGGTTACTCATCATAACTTGAATCTTAGTTATTATAAAAATGAAATTTGAACTGGAAATATTAGCAGTAGGTATTATTTGCCGTTGGTACTGGCTGCAAAGAAGTAATATGGCAGTCGTTAAACCGACATTTCTATAGCAGGTAGCCACAAACTTTCGTTATCTAGTTTGTCATGGCAAACATCTAGTTATGTGTGGATCCATGCCCGGTGTTCAGTATGCCAATGCCTAAGATTTCGGGGAAATAGGGGTGATTATGAATGCTTTGTAACTCAACTTAACACGCACGAAATCTTTGTTATATCTCTTTTTTTAATGTGAGGGAAAATCCTTCATGTAGGCTATGCCGGACCGACGCAAAAACCTCATGTAACGTCCAATAACCTACGGTTGGGAGTCCAAGGTAAGCCCTCGGAAGGATGTCCAGGACTCCCAACTTTATTTATCTCTTCGACATCAAACTACCAAACTTCATGTCTTCCGGAAGCCCCCGAGAACCCGCTATCTCGAGGATTCCTATCCTAGAAATGAGGCGGAACTCCATTTCATTAAAATCGTATCACTAGTTCAGTCGTAAAAGTGTAATAGACCTGCAGAGTTGCCATCGCATTTATAATATACTAGCGGACGTCACGCGGTTTCACCCGCGTAGTTCCCGTTTCCGTGGGAATATAGGAATAAAATATAGCCTATGTTCACCGCAAGGAGTGTAGCTTCCCAACAGTGAAAAAATTTTTCAAATTGGTTCAGTAGTTTCAGAGCCTATTCGATCCAAACAAACAAACAAACAATCAAATCTCTTCTGTTTAAAATATTAGTATAGAAGTATAGATTTTCAATTTTTCATGTATATGAGTAGGGAGAGTAGGGACTCACCATGCTGGGGTATCCTTCCGGGGGCTTACCCGGGGCTTCCAACCGTTAGGTTTTTTTGTCGGTAGTTTAAGTACGGCATAGCATCCATGAGGATTTTTCCTCACGTAAAAAAAGGGACTCACCATGAACAATTAAATTACCATGATCCCATTGAGACCTTTATTTCAATGAACTGCAAAGAACTCTTTCATTAACGATCTTTAGTCACGTTTCATTACAGACATATTAAGAGTGTTTAAAATCTGGGTGTCAGTCAGTCTCCTTGTGTCGTAAGCGGCCGATCTGGTGCAGGGCATAAAGAGCATCGTTGTGAAATATCGAAATACCAGAAGACGGTAAGCGCCGGTCAAGGATTGCGGATGTCAAAGTACACGAGCTACATATTGTTGCTGAAATATCGTATATTGCATTTTGATTTTTGGAATTGACGTGAACGTTTATGAACAGTGGGAATTGCATCACTGTTTGCTCTGTGGACCATACTAATGGGAAAAAAATACCAAGTTCTGCCAACAGAACTATTCAATCACAGTATATTTAATGCTATGGAGTAGATATTTTTAACACGTAAAAACGCCACTTTTCCTTGCCGGTCTCGAACAGACTAAATCGACACATTTCTACCCTCGGTTACTCCTAGGGATGTCCTTGAACGGCACTGCCGCATGCCGGTTTCAGCTATAGAACTACATTTTTTGATAAACCGTTGATCCTGAGCATACATTTTCATCCGAATGCCATTGAAAAAGTCTTTGGGACTTTACAACGACAGTCGCGTAAACCACCCTAGCACCACCGAGGCAGTCAATATTAAATCTAGTCAAATGCAAATTTCTAACCTGTACGTACTTGGGCCGGTGCAAACTAAGTAGGTACTACAAATAGTTGCTAGTCTGCAAAGTTTTCACGTTCGTGTTAAGGGCCTGTTTCACAAATATTTGACGTTTATTCAGTTATTTACCGATGTTTTGTAAAGTTGCAACGTACTTCAATTTAAAATAATGGCACTTGCGTTTCGAACGTGACTATAACAATAAAAATACAAATTTAGGATGCTACTATTTAAGTCCTTATTATAAAGTGTTTTTGAGTTTGCATGACACAAGACGAAAAAATATTTTTGTATTACATGGCCTATTCACTGATCGAAATTATAGGCACAGGAGCATGGATCATAAAGTGGGGTCCAATTAAATTAGCAATTTCGAAAAGGACGTATCTGATCTAAAACGAGACCTCTCCTTTTCGAAATTATTGATTCTTATTGTAAGTGATGGCGGCTTAAACATTTTCAACAGTAGGCAGTCACAACCTGCGCTTGTCCATTTTCAACACGGCAATACGTGTCACCAACTGTTACGTGGGACAAATTCTAAAGCGTGAAATGTGAGCAAATAATATGCCACTGCCTACCCCTTCGGGGATAAAGGCGTGACCATATGTATATACGCAATGTATGTATGACTAGCTGATGCCCGCAGCTGCGACCGCGTTCATTTATGCCCGTTCCCGCTTCCCGTGGGAACTTATTCCCGGGATAAAAATGGCCTATGTATTATTCCAGACCATAATCTATCCCTGTACTAAGTTTGAGCCAGATCCGTTCAGCCGTTAGAGCGTGAAAGAGTAACAAACATCCACACATCGACACTCACAAACTTTCGCCTTTATAATATTAGTAAGAAGTAAGATTATTATAGTTTTAAGTAAGTATGTCATACAACGAAGCCGGCCGTCACAGTTAGTGTAGGTATCGAAGTTTATACATAATCTTTGTAGTGGCAAACATTTCCACTCTAAAAATCTAATATATTCACTAACTTAAAAAAATATTTTCTTGTTCCAGAGCTTTCTATCAGCGAACGCCAAATGCTGGTGGGCGGGGGCTCTCGCAGCAGCTACGGCCGAGCTCCGGTACGCTGGCTATGTGTCTCCGGGAGTCCTCCTGGTGGCCGGAGCACCCAGGGCGCTGGAAACTGTGAGGGGGGCTTACGCACGATCTGTGCTGAAGCCACCCCCGACGTACCTTATTTGTGGACTTGGTGAGTGATAGAAGAGTAGCCATTTTGTTTATTTGTTAACTATTGATTTTTTTTTATACCACTAGAGTGGCAGACAAGCATACGGCCCCACCAGATGTACCAGTGGTCGCCGCAGCCTATGGACATTTGCAACACCAGAGGCGCCACAATCGCGCTGCCGACTCTTTAAAAACCTTCTATCCTAATATATATATGAATATGAAACCTTATCTTACTAATATTATAGATGCGAAAGTTTGTGAGTGTGGATGTTTGTTACTCTTTCACACTCTAACGGCTGAACGGATGTGAAGAACCCCATACTGTAGGCGTCTGGGAAAACCGATGCAGGGAGATCATTCCACAACCTGATGGTAAAAGTTAAAGGAAAAACTTTTAAACCTTTTTTGAAAATTACTCGGAGTCGGACGTATAAACATATTTAACATGGTTTTACCCATGTTAAATTTCATTGTCATTTTATATAGAGAAAATGTGGGTTATGGAATTTTACCGTAGTATTCGTGCAAAAGCTCCTATCATATTGGTCTCATTACTTCTATGAATAGTAATAGCCAGCCTTTGCAGTTGTTGCACCAACCACGATCCAGTGCCGGAGTCTTCTGACTTCTTCCATAGTATACGCCCTCTCCACAAAACGCTTTGCCCCTATCCTTACCAAATCACATTAATATTATAAATGCGAAAGTTTGTAGGTCAAGGTCTGTTTGGGAATCCTGGGTATATCCTTCCGAGAGCTTAACCGGGGCTCCCAACCTTATCCAGTAGGTAGGGAACGTATAGGTTTTTATGGAGGGCTGTTTTGTAACGTTTTCACTCAAACCGATCTGGTTTAAATTTGGTATATACAAGAATATCAAGATAAATATCCCATTAACTTGAATACTAGCGAACACATTTCCTTTATATATATAAATAACCAGCGTTTAACCGTCGTATCCAGGACCTTAAATTCATCAATAAATGCTCAGCAACTTAGGACTAAAATGACTACCAACATTGCAACATTCGTTGACATTTACGTCACAACCATCGACAAATTAAAGAAGCCTCGCTGTTCTATGTTTAAGCATGTTAAACGTTGCTTATGTCCGATAAATGTCAAGTGACTTTGTTATGTCATATTGTAATTTGTCGAGTCGATGTTGAGTACCTTCTGTTAAAACTACTTGTTATGTTTTTATAAGACGAGGTCACAGATTATAAAGCCTTATTAATATTACTGACTAATATTATAAAGAGTAAAGATTTGATTGTTTATTTGCATCGAATATGCTTCGAAATTACTAAACCGATTTGAAAAATTCTTTCACTGTTGGCTAGCTAAATATACCTGGTGATCATAGGCTATGTCGTAAACAAGACAACAGTTCCATGGAACTACTGGGATAAAAAAAAATCCCAGTAGTTCCATTATGGAACTACACAATGGAACTACTGGGATACGTCTATATTTTATTCCCGTATTTCCACGGGAACGGGAGCTACGCGGGTGAAACCGCGTGACATCCGCTAGTGGAATATCAAACCTTATCTTACTAGGTAATGCGAAAGTTTGTGAGTGTGTACGTTTGTTACTCTTTCACACTCTAACGGCTGAACGGATTTGGCTGATTTTTGATACAGAAACAGATTTACAGTCTGGAAAAACACATAGGCTACTTTTTATCCCGGGAATTAGTTACCATGGAAACAGGAACCAAATTTCAGTTTGTATGATTGTTACTTTTTCACGCTTTAACGGCTGAACGGATCTTGTTGAAATTTGGTGCAGGGATAGATCATAGGTTGGAACAAGTTTCCATGGAATGCAGGAATGAGAACTGACTTCAACGCCGTGGGTAACATCTAGTACTTACACAGATTATGCAGATTTGTTTATCAGTATGCAAACTGTGAATTTCGTAATTTATAATTGAAGTTAGCAAAGATTGTTGTTTAAATCAGGCCGATATTAGTTTTAGTTGTTGGTTCAGTCATGGCGTAAGTTTGTTAATAACTTAGACATAAGTCGGGTGGAGTAACTGGGATCGACTTGCGGCTTAACTTATTGTCGACAACTTGAACCTGTTCATTTAATTAGCAACTTAGATAAAGGCTTAGTGAATATTACAACAGAAATTCCGATGACAATGTAAATTATATTTAACTAGCTGTTCCCGCGGTTTCGACCGCGGATCAGTCGTTATCGCGTAAAATCATAACCCTCCTTTAGCGCAGTCGGTTAAAAAGTAGCCTATGTCTATCCTATCTTTATACCAAATTTCATCTCAATAGATCCAGCCGTTTAGGCGTGAAAGCGTAACAGACAGATAGACAGAGTTACTTTGTCATTTATAATATCAGTAGTAAAGTAGGGATCAAGAGGCGCACGCACACCCACCCACGTTTAAATTTGTTCTCGCTCTTGCTTTCCATGGGAAGTTATTCCCGGGATGAAAAGTAGCATATGTTGAGTTCCAGACTATAATCTATTCTTGTATTAAATTTCATCCAGATCTAGACAGCCATTAGAGTGTGAAAGAGTCACAAATCCTTACAAAATTTCGCACTAATGACATTCTAAGATTAATAACTTCCAGTTAAGTTATAAGTACTTATAGCTTTTTACTTGATACCCACTTGAAATCTTATGTGGCGCCAATTTACCCACCTGAGATAATAAATAATTGCCACTGAATACTTAATTTATGTCAGCGCACCAACAAATTACAATCACAGTCATTGTACAAAGGCGAGTTGCTTTTCAATCTGTACTGTGACTATACGGTTACGTAAGGGGCAGGCCACACCGCCGGCTAGCGAGCGAGCGAGTGGGCAGACGTGGAAAACTATACGAGCGAAACTTTTACAACTTCGGCAATACGCATCTTTTATATCGCTGATGTAGATCAAATCAGAGACCTTCTGGAAAAAGGCAAGGTCAAGAGTAACCTCAACCGGCGAGCGTGTATGAAGACAGTTATGAAAGTAGAAGAAGCGAAAGGGGTATGCCAGGATCGTAGCAAGTGGAAAGCCATAGTCTCTGCTTACCCCGATGGGAGACAAGCGTTATTATATGTATGTAGATTATGGATGTAGTTAGTAGTGGATTGAAGTGTGAAAAGCGGTGAAACAGGTAGCCAACTGGTTTCTTCGCTAGCTAGTAGCGTTGGATATTTTAGTCAACAGCATTTGTATCGCTAATATAACTATTGGTTAAAGCTCAAACCACATAGCTAACTAGTGAAAGAGCGAACGACGCCACATGAGTATCGTTTCATACCTACTTCGTTTAAAACAGCGATCTATAGGTATATTTATTATCAAGACGCGTAAGAAATGTCCGATGACACCAGCAAGCGAGCAACAGAAAGAGCCAGTTGAGCATCGTTTCACATTTTTAAATACCTACTTTATTTCACCGCAAACTATACCTAAAGTATTGTAAGTGACTTGAATATTATTTAGCTCACTTGCTTTGTGAACTTACATAGTTTATTGCTTGCGGTTCGCTAAGTTCGTACTGTTTTTCTCGCCCGCCCGCTCGCTCGCTGGCGGTGTGGCCTGCACTTAAAGCTGCAACGTCCTTGCAAGGCCGCGTCGTGGGCTGCGCGGGGGCAACAAGCGACGCCGACGCGTAATTATAACGCCTTTGTTGTGTACATGTGGGAAAAGGATTGTTGTCGAGGGTTTTTAAAAGCTTCGAGTACTTGGAAAAGATTTTACGACCGCGGACTCAGTGTTCTGTAAACGATCATTGTAGTAAGCAACATTTACTATGGCCGGTTTTGGATGGGTGACCACCTCATGACCACTTTGGAACATTTATTTGCGAGCGTTTTCGTGCTTCAGAAGGCACGTCGTTAAGCCAATTGAAGGCCTTTATACCTGTCCATATCCACACGGCAATACGTCTCACCATCTGTTACGTGGGACAAAAATCTAAAAAGGTAAAATGTGAGAACAATATGCCTCTGCCTACCCCTTCGGAGATAAAAGGCGTGATCATATGTAAGTTTAAGATTTTTTAAAGGACTTCATGTTGGAACTTCATTTTAATGTCATAGAATTGTTTTTGAATTTTCTGACATTTTGTTTTATCATTTTAGCTTTCTTTCATAGATGTTTTTGTACTTGGTAGCTAACTATGAAATTTTTAACTGAGAACGTTGCGGCTAATATGAATAAAGTTACAAAAAAAATCATTCAATTCATTTCATTTATTAGCGCAAATGGGTTACAACCATTTATTTAGGTTCTCCATCCTCCATCTACTGGTATGCAAATATTATAACTTTTATTTTACATGCAACTTTAAAATAACAACAGCTAAATACAATCAATAGTCATAAAGTAATACCAAATTATTATTTAAGAAGAAAATATTTTTTACATTTTTTCTTTAAATCTCAATCACTCAAAATTATCTACATTAAATCATTAAAAATAGGCATAAAAAGAGAACTCTAAAATCTCTCATTATTTATATCTTTTTAATGAAAGGTGGATACTTATAATAATAATATTGTAATGCAAATATTCTGTGCGACCATTTATTTTATTTCCATGCACATAAAAGTTTCTCAATATCTTTAGTCAACTGTGAATCTTTCACAATAAATTCTACAAGAAGATATGCTAAATATTTTAGTTACTAGTAAAATAACTGTATACATGATTCTGTCCAAGGTTTATGGCAGATTTAACAGATATAAAACAAAAGGTTTATTGTCAAACGCGTTTATGACTCCAAGATATCTTCCTAAGCTCCATTAAAGTTACCTACATTTTCTAATTAGTTTTATGACCTCACCTCTAGTTTATGTCAACTTTGACCTTCACCTCTGAAGTAAGGCAAAGCAGTAAAGCAATCATGAATAACCCCAACCTTGAATCAAAGCAAATTACATCATCCAGATAGACAGTTGAAACAAAATAGACAAGAAATATATGAATATGGGTAAAGGGTCACCGAATCTAACTCGGTTAGGAAGCTAAGGGACATCTTTCACACATTCAATTGCATTCAAGCAATAACAGTCTGAATTTTGCGACCATCTTTGCCAGCTAGCATTTCGGTCTTCATTCGACTGAAATTATGAATGATGCTTTGAAACCAGCTTTTAGAATTAGAAAATCCATAGTTCGGGAAATACTGTTAGTACGAGTATATTAGTTTGTTGTTTTTTTTAAGATTTTTTTATACAATTTTTGTTGCCTTACAGTTAGTCAAGTCGATCTGTGATCATGGTTGGTGCAACTTGATCATAACTTCAGTCAACGTATAAAACATTAAAATAACCGCTTAATAATCTGTAAAAGTAAAATTATAGATACCTACATCATACTGATAGCTGGAAAGCCAAAATATAAAAAAAACACTTGATATATTACGCAATACTAGTAATAACAATAATAATCAACCTTACCAATGATGAATGAATGTTACCGTTTCCGATTATCGTGATTAAGATCAAACAATACAAGTAGGTACAGATCACCTTGTATGTACTCATTCAAAAGAGAAACAATTACAATACTTATGGCAATCTTCGATGATAAATCATACATGAATCAAGCCCGGTTGCCACCGCGAGCTGAGCGGGTCTTAATTTGCAACAGCAAACTGCGTAACTTGTTTTCTCACCAATAAATAAATAAATATTCACGGACACTTTTACACAACGACATCTGATACCAGAGTAAGCTGGGATTAACCTGCTTGTGTTATAGGTATCAGACTAATGATATTAATTCTTAATAGTCGAGATGAACGCACTCTTCGTTTGTAAATAAAATGCATTTCGTTAAAAATGAACTCTTTTAGCTCATCATCACCCGCTCATTACTCTGTCGCGGTAGAAACCGAACTTCAAACTTATATAACTTGCCTATCTATCTCGGAAGTCAAGGTTCTGTGCCTTTTTAGGGTATGTTTAAATATTTTATGTCACCATTAAAACGTATAACATCAAAGAAAAATAATTGCGATGTAAAAGGAATAGCGCCAAAAATTCGATTGATTCTTTTGTCGGCCATGTTAATGTGATCTTAATAGTGTCATTGTATCATTCAATCATAATATTGCGTTATTTATGTAGCTGAAGGTTATAATTGAAATATATTCACAACATGTGCACAGGGCTTGCAATAATGTTTATGTTAATTGGCTTCAGTAGTTTGATATTGTTAAAAAGGTACGTGACTAAGATTATTATGCCAATAGAGCTAAGATAAAGTTTGACATTAGTTTTAGGTCAAACAGACCTAGCCTAGACCGTAAACTTATACTTAATTTTAAAGCTACAAAGGTAATAATTTGCTAATTTTAATAAGCTTGCCTAAGAACAGGCGCTAAAATCTAAACCGGATCAGTGGCTTTACAAACAAAGAATCCAAACTTGTGTGTTAATTGAACGGTGATAAAATAATTAATAATTAGTTGGCAATCTATATTATCATTCTTAAAGGCTCAATAATCACATCAAGTAGTGCTTAAGTAAACTACTTTCTTGTATTCGTAAGAAACTTTATTGTGCGTGTTAAATAAACTGTTCATTCATTAATTGTTATTATTATTAAAGAACATTAAATAAAGTGTTCGTTAAAAACACTTTCACTTTCACAAAACATTATCTTCAAATATTAAGTAACTTTATTTAAGGGCGATTCAAATTTTAAGGTTGTTATTATCAGTAAATACGTTAATGTAACAAGTTTTGACAATTCTCATAAAGGTTAAGATCACTTTCGCAAGGTATTAATAACTCGACAAAGTTACTTCAAAATGGAGCAAGTTTTTCTCGATTAAAAACTGCAAGTATAACAGCTGATAAAGGTGAAATTATTAATTGCATAATTAAGAGTCAATCATGTGTTATTGCGTTTTAAATCAGGAAAGTAAATGTCAATAATTTTATTAAGATATTATTGAAATAATTGACATTGAATAATTTCTTTTCGCCAAAAGATTTCAACAGAGTGCCTAACATATCCACCGTTGATAACATCACATTCTTAATGTTCCTTTTTCTCAATTGGTTTAATTATAGCTGGTCACCTTAATTGTAGTAATAATAACATACAAAATTCCTGCACGCACTTTAAAATACCCTTTGAATTAACCAAAATAATTTTGGAAAAGAGAAATTTTATATATTTTTAGTAGGAATATTTCAATTTCAGGACGTCGCCATCGCGTCGCCATGATTTTACGCTATACGGGTAACGTCTCGTTCTGGTGGATTGAAACCACGAAATTGTTTAGTGTGTGGAAGGATGACTATGATATTCTTACGATTCAAAGCGACGTTAGATATCAGTCCCAGTTCCTCCCACAAACTTCTTTATCAAGAACCTTAATAGTTCCAGTCTCTTTGGAGGAGCAAAGAGACTTGCCCATGGGCAAGAGAAGACTGACTCCTAACTATCTCCGGTATAGGCTGCAACAGTTATTTTGGAACACTCATTAAGAGTCAGTCGTAGAAGTGAAGGAGATGCTCTCATAACTGCTATAGCAATGAGAAACACTGGCCTGGGTGTTCTTGTCAATTTATGTGCTCGCCCTGAACTGTTTTTATGTCTACTGATCCTTACTGTCTTAGAACCCATACTTGAACACTTACAGTAGAAGGGTTATTCCTATCTGTCCCCCTGATCTGTCCCCCCAGTGGGACAGATAGGAAAAATTAGTTCGATCTGTCCCCATTTCACTAAGAAGGGGACAGCTCGAACTCTATGCACTCCTCAGCAGTTTCATCTGTCCCCCTTCCACTAATATGGGGACAGATCAAACTCTTTTTGTCCTGTTTGTCCCCATATAAATAATTATTTAAGTTATAAGGAAATCAACAATTAAATTAAAGGCCCCGTTTGGCGACGGGGTCCCGTGTTGCGACGAGTAAGTCAAAATGTCGTCACCCCAATACATTCCGAGGGTGTAATAATCGAAATCAAACCTGGTTGTCAGCAAAATGACAATCGTTAAGCCAGGGTGAAGACCTTATAGGCGGCCTGAAAAATCTTAAGACCTACGCCTGTCCATTTCAACACGGCAATTCTGCGTGTGGTTCTCTTTTTGCGTTTGTACATTCTGCTCCGGAGAGAATAGGCTCACCATCTATTAGGTACGTGAGACATAAACCTATAAGGTGAAATGTGGGCATATACTATGCCTTTGCCTACCCCTTCGGGTATAAAATCGTGACTATATGTATGTATTCAATTAAAGACAAGTGATTTGGGTGAACTAATCATCTGTATTTAAATTAACTATTAATTTAGCATCTATTAGTAAAGTTTTCACATAAATTACAGTAGGTGTTTATATTATAACAACCAGTCTTCTATTTTGTCATAATTTCTAAAAATACAAACAATAACAATATTATCTCTATCAGCAAACCAAGGTTCTAGAAATCACAGTAATTTTTGTACCTGAATAATAAGATTATTCAGGAACAATAAAAATCAGTCTTGTAAAATCAGATTAGGTTAAAATTCAACTAAGTTACAATTAAAAGTGCAAACAATAATAAAATATATATCTATCAACAAATCACAGATTTATAAATCACAGTAAATATTCAGTTACATTTTAAAAATCAGTCTTCTAACATCATACATTATGATTGAACTAAGTTACAATTAAAAGTACAAACAATAATAAAATCTCTATCTATAAATCACAGTAAATATTCAGTTATAATAAGAATCAGTCTTCTAACATCATACGTCATAATTTAACTAAGTTACAATTAAAAGTACGAACAATAATAAAATCTCTATAATAGCCTGTGCTAGTAGTGGACCGCCTAAACAACTGGACGGACCACTTCAAGAAACTAGCGGAGAGGATCGGACACCCGCCCAACGGGAGACCCTTTGGGAAAGGATTCCGATTCACCCCAAAAGACGAAGACGAGTTTAGGGCCTTACAGGCCTACCTCGACGAACTCGGACAGGAGCAGGCGCCTTACTACGCCATCGCCCCGCCACACCAGAAGCCGCTCAAGATGGCCATTCGTGGCCTCCCAGCCGACACCCCCGCGGAGGAAATAGTACGGGACTTGACCGACAAGGGCGTCCCGGTCAAGTTTGCCAAGCACATCCGGGCCCGAACGGGCAGACCGGGGTGTATTTTCTTCGCGGAGGTCGAAAAAACAACGGACGCTGTGAAGGCGTACGCTATAGACGAAGTCCTGCTCATGCCCGGCGTCACCATAGAGGCCTGGAGGGGTAAAAAAGGGCCGTCGCAATGTCATCGCTGCCAGGGGTTCCGCCATAGTTCCCAAAACTGCCACAGAACCCTAGCCTGTGTGCGGTGCGGTGACAAACACCCGGCACACGTCTGCCCACGGCCTAGAGACCAGCCGGCCACTTGCGCAAACTGCAAGTTGCCCCACCCAGCAAGCAGCCCTGCGTGCCCTGCCTACAAGAGGGAGGCACGACCAAGGGGGGCCTGACACCCAGGACCGGCCCACCGAAGATTATCGAGCACCCTAACGAGATCAGGGACTCAGCCCCGGCCACCCTTATGGCGGAGGCAAACCCAGCCGGCCCCAAACCCACCACCAAACGGAGGAAAAGAAGCCGCAAAAACAACAACAAGAAGGCCGCCCTAGAGCAACCCCCAGTGCCGGCGGAACAGGCACACAAAGATAAAATCACCATGGAGAGGTCACAAGTCGTTGCCCTGTTCGAACTTCTTACGAAGCACGTGGCGAACGGCAACATTGAGCCGCAAGAACTCCTCCACATCTTCCCTCCCGCATTGTTTAAGAAGCTAGGGCTGCTCAATAGGGAGGAATAAGCGCCCGCTCGGGAACGGATCCTATCCGCTCCCTTGAGCGGCGCCACAAACACCCACGAGTGCCAACCCCGTCCTCTCGTAGGCGCCTTGCCTCGAGGACGGCGGGTCAACAACCCCAACGACCGGTCCATGGTAATGGACTGCGTGGAACACCTCCAAAAGGAGCACAACGCTTCAACGGAACCCCACCCCCACTCAAGAGGGGTGAGAAGACACCACGTACATTTTGCATGGTAAACCTGTCGTGAAAACATTGTGAACTAAAAGAGATCCTGAACTTATTGTGAACTAAAAGAGATCCTGAACTTATTGTGAACTATAAGAGATCCTGAACTTGTATTGTAAACCAAAAAAGATCCTGTATTAAAAAGATCCTGTATTAAAAGATCCTGAATAAACCTGAAAATCTACCGAGCATTTAATTTGAAAAGAACCTACATACAGTCCACTCTCGGAACTACGAAGTAGCTATAGTTCCACCACAGTACTCGATGGTTAAAGATAAGATAAGCTACTCACCGCACACACCATCGTTCACTTAAGTGACTTTAGAAATAGTCTCAAAAATCTACACGGTTACTGTCACTTAAAAATGAGAATTATAATATTTTTTCACATACTCTTGGTAGGGACTATAAATGCGAAAGTTGTGCCAAGAATAGATTATAGTCTGAAATAACACATATATTTAGTTTACAATCTATTCAGAAATCCATCAAAAGATACACTAAAAATTCTAATTATTCACCCGTTTGGGTGGAGTAGGTGACAAACATATGTATGGAACAATTAGATTAGTATATTAAAGATTTATTTAGAAGTAATTAAATAATAATAATACCGGAACCAGTATTTAATAATAATAATAAATACTTTATTGTACACCATTAATCATCAAATTACAGACATTGTGTATCAATAAATGTACAATGGGCGGCATGATCGCTAACAGCAATCTCTTATACTTATACTTAATGGGTGGCAAAACTTATAAATTACTTAATTTTATTTTATTGGGGACAAACAGGAAAAAAGTAGTTTTGTCTGTCCCCCTTTCGCTAAAAGGGGGACAGATGAAACCGTTGATTAGTGAATAAGGTTCGATCTGTCCCCTCCTTGCTCAAAGGCGGACAGATCGAACTTTTTTGTCCTATCTGTCCCACCGAGGGGACAGATCGAGGGGACAGATCGGAATAACCCCAGTAGAACTCGTCCGTACCTTTCAAATGGTAATACAATAAATACCTGACTAGCTCTGTGGCGCAGTCGGTAGTGTAATCGCCTGCTGCGCTGGAGCTCCTAGGTTCGATTCCTGGGCCGGTCCAAATATTGTGCGGTACACAAATCTTTGTTTTGGAGTTTGGGTGTTTTCTATTTATAATATGTAAAGTCTAGATTCCATAGCACAAGCTTGTATTAGCTTAATTTGGGCTAGATGATATTGTGTGAGATTGTCTACATATATTTATTTATTTTATTGTTCATCATCACGCCTTTTATCCCCGAAGGGGTAGGCAGAGGCATATTATATGCCCACATTTCACCTTATTTTTTTAATTTGTCCCACGTAATACGTTGTGAGTCACATTGCCGTGTTTAATAGACAGGCGCAGGTTGTGACTGCCTGCTGTTGAAATAAAGCCTTCAACTTGGCTTAACGACTGCCATTTTACTGGCAACCGGGACCAACGGCTTAACGTGCCTTCCAAAGCACGGAAACGCTCAAATAAATGTCACAAAGTGATCACATGGATGGTCACCCATCCATGGACCGGCCATAGTGAAAGTTGATTACTGCAGTGATCGTTTACAAAACACTGAGTCCGCGGGGCCACGAGCGCTTCATTTATTTTATATCGTCAATATTTTTCGAAGAACCAACAGCCGATGAAGCAGATGAGTTTTATCGTAGCAACAAATACCGATTGGGCAAACGTAAAGTAGCGGCAAAACCTCCTGGTAAATTAACCATACGGCTAGACGCGAAAGACGCAGAAGCTTATGAAATTTGGGAGAGGCGGTCCAGTAATGAACTGTTATGTTATTGATATGATTGATATTAATGGCATGACTCTATATTATATCAAATCAAACTACGGGTGAAGTTTGAAAGCTTGTTATAACTAAATAAATGCAACTAAGACAGTTTTATTATTATAAACCGCCATTTATAGTCAGTAGCTATTAAGTTTTCAATCACTTTTCCGACACCTCCCTCATTATGTGGCAGCTTTCTTGGATAGTCCACTGCCGGAAGCCTCCGCTACTAACGGGAGCACTATAAAATAATATATCTAGTCTATTACTTACTCATAAATACGAAAGAGAAGTTTGTTTGTTACGAATTTACGCTTTCTTAATCTAGTATTTAGTTTTCAAATTGTTTTACATAATGTTCATCACAAAAAAAACAGTAAAAAGTACCTATTACTCGTTCGCTCTAAGTTTGCCGCTGGCGTAGAGGCGTATACCTGAATTTTTAAGTAGACGAAGTAAATTGACAGTAGCTAATGTCACTTCGTCATAGAAAATAAGCAACATTGTACGAAGAAGTGACATTAGTTGCTGTCAATTTACTTCGTCTAATTAAAAATTCGACTTTTGTATGGAGCCGAGCGGCAAACATATAGCGAACGAGCAGTATTTAAAATTAAGGTCAAATTAGTTAATAAGGACTATGACACATTCTTAGATCTTAGATTTCATAGATCTAGAAAATTGATAAATGAATACATTAGTTTATAATACGTTATATCCACAGACAATAGAAATATACCCTTATTTAAAAAAATCTGGAACAGATGACCGTAAAATAAAACACAATAAAGTATGTAAAAATTCGATCATTCATTTAACTGTCAAATTTTTGACATTTGCGGTCTCTACATAAACGGAAAAATCAGTGGTCATGTTTCAATCCACGTTATGTTGTAGCAAAATCTATACAAATCTTTAGATGTTTTGAAGTCAGGTAAAATAGATTTTCACCCATAGCTTCTTACATTGTTGCTAACTTATAGGCAGAAATGACTGCAATTTGTGGTGCGTCGGTAAAGTATCAGAATTGAAATTGCGGGATAAGTTTACAAAATTGTACTTTATTGTTCTGTATTTCACCATTATCGATTTGAATAGTAATCGATAGTCGCCATCTGTAATCTTATTTCTCGTCTCTAAACAAGAGTAATCATGAGTACAGCATCTGACCGCCAATTCTATGTTTGCGTGCAAATTTATTTTTAAACTAGCTTACCCGGCGAACTTTGTTTCGCCAAATCTAGCTGACCCGTTAAAAGATATAAGTTTTTTTGAAGTAAAACTTCTTTAAGCCCGACTAGGCAGTAACTCAGTTTTTTTTTCTGACGGAAGTAAACGCTATTTACGAATGAATGATATTTATATAAAACTAGCTGACCCGCGCAACTTCGTTTGCGTGATAAATGAAGAACCGCTCGACCGATTTTGTGCAAACTTAACATAAACCATCAACTAAATAGTCCGAACAAAGCCTAAACATTTGGTTTGGATAGGTGAGCCCGCTCTTGAGTTATAAAATTACAACGAAAAGTGGCATTGATTTTTATATATATAGAAGATTTGATGCCGTCAATGGCAAAGAAGTTTTACTTCAATCGCGCGTAAAGGTTTTGGCACAATTTTTTAATTTATTTTTTTGCCATGTCTTTAACGAACACGAAAAAATCAAAAGAGTTAGCGAAATCGATCCAGTCGTTCTCAAGTTATGCGCGTACAAACATTTCGCAGATTCATTTATATATAGATAAAACATTATGAGCATTTTCTTGGAAAAAATCTAGTAACCAGCCATTATCACAACAACTTGACAATTACATAATATTACATGTAGTTGTTAAGATGGCATCTCGTCGTTTCGTGCAAGCATTTGAAGGTTGAGTTGTGTATGTCATAGGATATTATTGTACTTTTATCGATATCAAGAGAAGAAAAATAGAATAACTACTAGCAAGAATACCGTGTGGCGACGGAGTCCTGTGTTACGACGGGTAAGGGTACAAAATGTCGCCACCCCTATACATCCCGAGGGCGTCGTAAGAGGCGACTAAGGGAACACTTTATTTACTTAGAGAAGGATAACTCGAAATGAAACACGGTTGTCAGTAAAATGACAATCGTTAAGCTAAGTTGAAGGCTTTATGGGTGGCTTGAAAATTTTCAAATGCAGGTCGCGGGGACCTCCGCCTGTCCATTTCAACACGGCAATATGCTCACCACCTATTACGTGGCACATAAAACTATAAGGTGAAATGTGGGGGTATACTATGCCTCTGCCTACCCCTTCGGGGATAAAGGCGTGATTAAATATATATGTGTATGTAAGAATACTAAAAAAATGCCAAGCAATAAAGGTACGAAAAGCGAGAATATAATTAAGATCTTTCGCCATATAAGTAGCTGTGCTTTAGAGTCTTATAGACTGTGAGATTGACCTTCAATTTGATGGATGTCGCCACCGTTTTATACGCCAGGCGGCGTGTTTTTGTTAAGGTAAAAACGGGACCCTATACATGAGACTTCGCCGTCCGTCTGTCTGTCTGTCTGTCTGTCTGTCTGTCCGTGAACAGTGATAGCTAGAGAGATGGCTGAAATTTTCACATATTATGTGTTTCTGTGACCGCTATAATAACAAATATCTACTAAAAACAAAAAAAAAACATTAAAGGGGGCTCCCATACAACAAACGTTATTTTTTTGCCATTTCATTTTGTATAAAGTAGACATAATCACAGAAGATCGAGCTGTGTATTTATTTTCATTAAATATAAATTATTAAATTAAAACAAAATAGACATTTAAGGGAAAGTTGGTCGCATGGGTGCCCACCCATACAAAATACGTGATTTTTGCACAGACTTACAATAAGTAGCAGACAAAGCATTAGAGATTGAAAAGTACGCCAAAACTAACACATATAAAAACCACACACACTAACGCAACTACAGGGAAGGAGTTAGCCGCCTAGTTCAATAAGATTTATTTTGATGAAATAAGAGTATCTTAAAATACATTTTTTAAGGTTCCGTAGCCAAATGGCAAAAAACGGAACCCTTGTAGATTCGTCATGTCTGTCTGTCTGTCCGTCCGAATGTCACAACCACTTTTCTCCGAAACTATAAGACCTATGCACTTGAAACTTGGTAAGTAGATGTATTCTGTGAACCGCATTAAGATTTTTAAATATAACTAGAAAAATGCAGTAAATTTTGGGGGTCCCCATACTCAGAACTGAAACGAAAAGATTTTTTTTCATCAAACCCATACGTGTGGGGTATCCATAGATAGGTCTTCAAAAATGCTTTTGAGGCTAAAGCACCTTTAGAAAAAAATGATGTTACAAAACATCATTTTTTTCTAAAGGTGCTCCCTCACCGGGAGCATTCGCGCGTAATGTAATGTTACGAGTCGAGAATTACAGCCAGTGTGGGAGGTGAACCGAGCATTGCAATGCGCACCTTGTAATGATACAAGACGAGGTTACAGCAGTGAGGCAGGTGATCCGAGCATTGCAATGCGCGCCTTGTAATGATACAATGTGTAACGTTTTGATCCAACTCGTAACATCAATGCGCTTTTTTTGTTGCGGCTGGCCGGCCGCACACTGGTCCGGATTATAAATAGGTGGACATACGATCTAAGATTTCAAACGCTTTTGGGAAAAAAATAGTAGTACGAGTACGAATTTCAGGTTAATTTTGCAATCCAATATGGCCGCCACGCCACCATTGTAAAATTTCATGTTGGATATCGTTTATGGGGTTTTTTGGTATGCTGAGTACGAATTTCAGGTTAATTTTGCAATTCAATATGGCCACCGCGCCACCGTTGTAAAATTTCATGTTACATATCATATAGGGGTTTTTTTGGTATGCTGAGTACGAATTTTGGGTTAATTTTGCAATCCAATATGGCCGCCGAGCCGAATTCACAAAATTTCATGATGGGTATCGTCTAAGAGGTTTTTTGGTATGCTGAGTACGAATCACATGATAATTTTGCAATCCAATATGGCCGCCGCGCCGAAATCACAAAATTTCATGATGGGTATCGTCTAAGGGGTTTTTTGGTATGCTGAGTACGAATCTCATGATAATTTTGCAATC
The DNA here is from genome assembly GCA_933228765.1 of Miltochrista miniata. Classification (NCBI taxonomy): domain Eukaryota; kingdom Metazoa; phylum Arthropoda; class Insecta; order Lepidoptera; family Erebidae; genus Miltochrista; species Miltochrista miniata. The sequence continues at coordinate 35,757,603 of OW121752.1, forward strand.
CAATATGGCCACCACGCCGAAATCACGAAATTTCATGATGGATATCGTATAAGGGGTTTTTTGGTATGCCGAGTACGAACTTTGGGTTAATTTAGCAATCCAAGATGACTGTCGCGCCAGCGTTGCAAAATTCATGTTGCATATCGTAGAAGGGGTTTTTTGGTATGCTGAATACGAATTTTAGGTCAATTTGGCAATCCAAGATGGCCGCCGAACCACCGTTGTAAAATTTTATTTTGGATATCGTGAAAGGGGTTTTTTGGTATCTCAGCATACTGACAGAAATCTCGCAACAGTGGCGCGGTGGCCATATTGGATTGCAAAATTATCATGAGATTCGTACTCAGCGTACCAAAATCCCCCTTAAACAATACCCATCATGAAATTTTGTGATTTCGGCGCAGCGGCCATAATTGATTACAAAATTATCATGTGATTCGTACTTAGCATACCAAAAAACCCCTTAGACGATACCCATCATGAAATTTTGTGATTTCGGCGCGGCGGCCAAATCGGATTGCAAAATTATCATGTGTATCGTACTCAGCATACCAAAAAACCCCTTAAACGATACCCATCACGAAAATTTTGTGATTTCGGCGCGGCGCCCATATTGGATTGCAAAATTATCACGTGATTCGTACTCAGCATACCAAGAAACCCCTTAAGCAATACCCATCATGAAATTTGGTGGTTTCGGCGCGGCGGCCATATTGGATTGCAAAATTATCATGAGATTCGTACTCAGCGTACCAAAATCCCCCTTAAACAATACCCATCATGAAATTTTGTGATTTCGGCGCGGCGGCCATATTTGATTGCAAAATTATCATGTGATTCGTACTCAGCATACCAAAAACCCCCTTTAACGATACCCATCATGAAATTTTGTGATTTCAGCGCGGCAGCCAAATTGGATTGCAAAATTCGGCGGCCAAATTGGATTGCAAAATTATTATGTGATTCGTACTCAGCGTACCAAAATCCCCCTTAAACGATACCCATCATGAAATTTTGTGATTTCGTCGCGGCGGCCATATTGGATTGCAAAATAATCTCTTAGTCTTTCTGTTCCCGGTTTCCATTTCGGAGTTTCCAGTTCTATGATCCGATTCAAAATCGCAATAAAAACCATTTCTGCTAATAGTTTTGCACCAATTTTTTTAAAACCTTCTCCTGACAGAAACAAACACAACAAAAAAGAATTAGCGAAATCGGTCCAGCATTTCACGCGTGATGCCGTGACCACGGAAATCGGGCTTCATTTTTATATATTGTATACTCAATATCATCGAAGATTACAGGCATCATATTTAAATGCAATTCTGAACTAATTAAATGCTGAATCACAGTTTGCCACACTTATTTTTATGTTAGATTTAAATTTAATCTTGAAAAGAAGTGCCTGAGTTTGGCCCCTACATTAATGAGAGGTATCTAATACGTCAAACTGCAGCATCGGCAGCTTAAACCTTTCAAAAACCAGGCGGACGTCATTTTTTTTAACTTGTCATGTATAGTGTTGCTATACGTGTAGAAACGAGATAGCAGCATTCACTAACCCCTTAGAGCGAGCGGAATGGAAAGACCAACGCACACAAACATAATTAATGTTTCGTCTGCTTCTTATTGTACGTCTGTGGATTTTTGTCGTTTTTTGGTACGGAACCCTCCGCGCGCAAGTCCGACTCACACGTGGCTGGTTCTTATTTTAATTGTTATTAGTTCCCATAGATTGACAAACATAGAGGAAGTGTCAAATGAAATCGATCCGCACCTTTAACTCTAAAGTTACATGGTCATATTACAAAGCTACATCGTACTAGTATTTCCTTTATAGGAAATTGTGGCAACAGACATTGAGTAGGTGTAAGTGTGGTTAAAAAAATATTTAGTTCAAGTACTGGGGCCACAACAAAATCTTTGGGGCTGTGATTAACCACCAAAAAGATTAAGATTCATCATCACGCCTTTATCCCCCAAGGGGTAGGCGGAGGCATATTATATACCTACATTTCACCTTTGTATACTTTGTCCCACGTAATACGTTGTGAGCCGTATTGCCGTGTTTAAATGGACAGGCGCAGGTTGTGACTGCCTGCTGTTGAAATAAAGCCTTCAACTTGGCTTAACGACTGCCATTTTACTGGCAACCGGGACCAACGGCTTAACGTGCCTTCCGAAGCACGGAAACGCAAATAAATGTCACAAAGTGATCACATGGATGGTCACCCATCCATGGACCGGCCATAGTGAAAGTTGCTTACTGCAGTGATCGTTTACAGAACACTGAGTCCGCGGGGCCACGAGCGCTACTTTCAAAATTCAAAATCAAAATTCAAATCAAAAAGATTAAGTTTGCAATTTTTCGCCTTTGGTGCAATCGTGAGGCACACAATAAAACTAAAGTTTGGTCTTGTGCAATTTATGTGTCCTTCTTGCGCTAAATAAACAGTTCTTTCTTTCTTTTCTTTTTCTTTGTATGGGGGCCTCCCTAAATGTCTGTTTTTTTAGTCTTCGTTGTAATAGTGATAACAGAAGTACATCTGTAAAAAAATCAACTCTAGCTATCACGGTTGTTGAGATACAGCTTCGTGACGGACAGACAGACAGACAGATGGACGGTGATATTTCTTAAATACGGTCATGTTTTTACCTTTTGGATACGGAACTATTAGTATCTATAGTATAGATTTTATGTGGACAATTTCACAAAATATCATCTAACTTATTTAAGCTTGTGCTATGGGATCTAGACGACTAATATACATACTTATATATTTCTAAATACATAAATTATACATAGAAAACACCCAAACTCTGAAACAAACATTTGTGGATCACGCAAATATTTGGAGCGACCCAGGAATCGAACCCAGTATAAAAAGGAAGTTTATGTAACTAACTAACTATCTCGTAGCAGAATGCATGGTCATTAGACAGTACTAACAGTCCCACACTAGTATATCGGCGTAAATCAAAAGAAGCGTAAAACAATACGTAACACTTTCACCGTAACCCATATAAGGGTCTGGTCTGAGCGACAACGAACATGGGGAAATGGTTTAAAAAGTGAAAGCCTTCCGCTATTCTCTGTGAAGTTGGGACGACGGCTGTAGGATAATGTCTTCAGTACTACGTTTTCAAATATTGTTGAATTTCCGTCTTATGTACGGAACTAAAATTTTTACATATTATATATAATCATTGTATAAATATTACGTGGACCATAACAAGAAGCCGTGAAACGGTTTCTCCCGACTGCCCCTCTCTAAAACGTTTATTCAAAGAGAATTCTTATAATCACTACGTTTTATTTATTGTGAAAGTTTAATCCGATTGACGTTGTCATTATTGTTTTATTTCAAACTTTGAACAGATGATCCACGTGACCTAGTGACGTAGTTTAATGCAACAGAGTCACAGACTAGAGACACAAGACTTGCCATAAGCCCTCTGCACTCTATTTTATAGGGAGGGGCTAAAACTATAAGGTGAAATTTGCCCGTATACTATGCCTCTGACTGCCCCTTCGGGGATAAAGACTTGATTATAATTATGTATGTATGTAATATGCATTCAAGCTCCGAATTTAACATTTTTGGATCACACAAGTTTATGTTTCGACTCAGGACTCGGACTCACTCAATCAAATCCAAACCTCAGCAACAGCATTTGTATACCACTAGGGCCTAGGCCACCGAGAAGCAAGAGGTTTCGTTGATAAAAGTTTATAGGTTCGGATGAGCAAAAAAAAAAGATTATTTGATCCTAGAGATGATGCAAATTTATACCTACAAGGTAAGAAGAATAACGCCAGAAATAAATATTTTCAAATAATTTAGTTTAATAATCCATAGACTAGATAACAAGAGATGGACTAAAAGGGGAACAGAATGGATTCCAAGAGATGGCATAAGAAGACAGGGTAGACAGAAAAAGAGACGGCGAGATATATTTAACGAACAAATAGGACCAGACTGGATGAGAAAGGCAAGAGACAGAGGAGAATGGAGAACGTTAGGGGAGGCCTATGCCACAGAGTACTTCTACATAAAGTTTTCGTTACTTTAAAAAAAATCTTTTATATACTTATCTAATGAGTGTAGTAGTAATAAAGGCTTTTTTATTTCATTTATTTATTTTATAGTTTAATAATGTCTGTTTGTTCGGGAAAATGTACTTTGACGGGTATGTACTTTCAGCTAGTATCAGTTGTAGAATTTAGAGTAAATTGAAAAACTATTTTAATTTTTTTTAACTAACTGCCGGTCAGTTAGTAGTTTATTATGTATCCAATCGGTACCTTTCCAATGATTTGTACCTATTTCCATGTTTTTTATGCAACATTGAGTAGCTTAGTTTCTCTTCCCGTACCTACTGTATGTATTGGGGTTATTTCCGTAGAGTAGGGTAATGCGGTCTCATGACGAGATTAACCAATTTATTATAAGCCAGTTGATGTCCGAGATTAGGTACGCGTGAAGTTTTCCGAGATTACCATTAAGACCTTTTTAGGGTACCGTACCTAAAGGGGTGTAGTGGGGCCCTACCAACACCTTCGGGCCCAAGTCAACCTCACGTGCAAGCTCGTGCACCTGCTGAACAACGGAAGAGGCTCTGACGGCGGCGGTCCATTTCAACACGGCGATGGGCTCACCACCTGTTACGTGGGACCGAATTGTACACAGTGAAATGTGGGCCGGTATAGGCCTCTGCCTACCCCTTCGGGGATAAAGGCGTGAGTATATGTATGTATGTATGTACGTACCTAAAGGGTTTAAAATGGGACCCTATTCATGAGACTTCGCTGTCCGTCTGTCTGTCTGTGCATCACGAGACTGGAACCGGGATAGCCGGAGAACCGTAATTTCCACAGTTGCCACTATAACAACAAATACTAAAATCAGAATAATAATAAAGTGGGACTCCCATACAACAAACGTGAACTTTCCCCTTTTTTTTGGTACGGAACCCTACGTACTGCCCGTTCGCTCTAACTTTGCCGTTCGGCTCCATACTAAAGTCGAATTTTTAATTAGACGAAGTAAATTGACAGCAACTAATGTCACTTCTTCATACAATGTTGCTTATTTTCTATGACCAAGTGACATCAGCTACTGTCAATTTACTTCGTCTAATGAACAATTTGGGTATACGCCTCTACGCCAGCGGCAAAGTTAGAGCGAACGGGTAGTATGCAAGTCCGACTCGCACTTTACGTATGTAATCCTCATGGATGCTATGCCGGGCTTCTACTGACTAGAAACTCACGATGTCCTACATATGCTTACGGTCAGGAGTCCCCGGTCAGTCCTCGGAAGGATGTCCCAAGTATTCGACAGACTTAGGCCATCACAGTGGCCTAACCTAGGTGTTCGGGTGCTTTATCGCGTCTTTGATGGTTGGTTCGGTGTTATATATAAAACCTTTGTTGCAATATAACCCTTTGCGATCAATTATCACTTGTCTAATGTTTAGCCGATACTGAATTTTAATTGCAACTCCAAATTCCATCGAGCAAAAAAAAAATCTGTGAAATCAATATACATATAATAAAATCGTAACTGTCTGTTTGTCTGTACGTTTGTGCACGCTAATCTCAGCAACCGCTCAACCGATTGCAATGCGGTTTTCTTTATTACGTTGCGGTTTGCTCCACTTAACATAGTGTTTGTTTCATGTCAATCGGTTCATAAATTAAATGTTATATCAATCTAAAGAATCACATATAAAATGCAGCGTACGAAGTCGCAGGCAACAGCTAGTTGGGAATAAAGATTTGAAAATGTTTATGTTTTCTATTAGTTTGCAGGGCTGTCAAAAAGTTTTTATCACTTTTTTACTTTTACTGCATACTATTTTTGTTCTTAGATAAAATAAGTAAAACTGAAGTTACCGAAGAACAAGAAAAATGTAACTTAAAAAATTGTAAAAAAGTTAACAACCGAACGAGTTCTCTTTCTATCGGAATTATTGAAATAGAATTGTCTATTACTAGTCCTATAAATTTCAAAACTACCAATAATTTGATTGATCAACAAAATAATATTCAACAAGAGAGATGTCAGTACCTAGTATTAAAGTTAGCGGGATATTTACCATGTATTGTTGTGAGTTTCCGATATTTCGGCGCTGTTACAAGCACCATGAAAGAACGTGGTCGAGTTAGTGAAATCGAAAGTGAGACCAGTGGTAGTGGTGTAACGCGTAATAAACGACTGCGAAGGAGGGTAGATCGATATATGTGCTGAGACTTTCGCTTTCAACCGCCAGTACTTCAGTTCCTCCGTGATCATGGTGCTTGTAACAGCGCCGAAATATCGGAAACTCACAACAATACATGGTAAATATCCCGCTAACTTTAATACCAATGTCAGTGACCATGAAAGTTTAAATACCTATAAGAGAGATGTCTTCATATAATTTATTTTCATCAAATAGTGCACGATTGGAACGTGTTCTACCATATTTCAGAAAATGTCAAATTACGAAATAGTAAGACATAAAATAAACATTTGATAGGCTATGAATTATGATGTATTTTATTGACAATAGTAATGTTATGCATGAGTTTGTAGCGTTTTATTAGATTTGGCAATTGATTGAGACAGTTTATGATATTTGATTGAACCATATCTACATGATTCTCAGTATATTAATAACTAGCTGTTGCCCGCGACTTCGAACTCGTGAAAATTATGTTTTAATGCCAATTTGATTGCTCCTTGGAGCTGCTTAGCCCCTAGGATATGTAGCGTGATAATATATAGCTTATTTGAAGACCCTTACCCTAGTTAGTATTTGTGCAAAATTTGAATTAAATCTATTGAGTACTTTTCGAGATCCTTCCGAACAATGCAAAGCAAGCAGACAAACAGACAAACCGAAAAACAGACAAAAAAAAGACGTGTGGCACTCGGGGACTGCCACGGTAAAGCTATTGCATAGCATTTTTAGGGTTCCGTAGCCGAAAGGCAAAAAACGGAACCCTTATAGATTCGTGTCGTTATTTTACATAAACATTACCGTGTCCGTTGTGAAAAATTGTGAATTAAAAGTTAGTGGGTGATTTGCAAAGTGCTGTCAATGTTCTTTTCTATGACGCATTTCAATCGGAGCATCGAAATTGTTTTCACATTAAGAACTCTCAATTCGACCAGTACTCTTAATTCAACTTTGGTCGAGTGGTTAAGACGCGGATCGGTACGCAGAAGGTGCAAGATCGATTCTGGGTACAAGCGGCACTTTTTGGATTGACTTAATATATAACGACTGCAGAGGGCCTAAAAAGGCAACATTGTATGTTTCATATTATGAAACGTAAAATGTTTGGTATGCTTTGTATGTTCTGTATTTGAAATTATATTAATTGTATGTTTCATATAATGAAACATACAATGTTGCCTTTTTAGGCCCGCTGAGTGCATAATTGACGTAAACAAAAAAAAATGAAGTGCGAGATGTACGAGCGTGTGACCGTGCGTGGCCGAGAATAGCCGAGTGTTACGTGTTTTTCGTGACGGAATTTCTGGATTCGGTCTCCACGCCCAAGGCCCGCGATAGAAGCTATGCAATAGCTTAAAAAATCTAACAAAATTTTCGGCTTCGGTATCTTATGTTGAACACCCAACGAGTATTTTTTTTTAAATATATTTCCGATGTACAGTTTTGACTTTTCTATCGTTTTATTATGTGTATAGATAACTAGCTGTTGCCCGCAGCTCCGCCCGCGATGGCGCTGTATGTGAAAAATGATTTTCCCGCTTTTCATTTGAAATTTTTCCTGATTTTTTTTGCTATAAACCTCACGGAGCCGGGGACCTTTCCAACGAATGCAAGACCGTGGAAATCGGTTCGTGCGTTCTGGAGTTATAGCGTCAGGAAGGAAAACCCGACTTATTTTTATATAATAGACTAGCTGATGCCCGCAGGTTCGCCCGCGATGGCGCTGTATGTGAAATTTTGCTGAATTTTCTTTGCTATAAACCTCACGGAGCCCGAGACCTTTCCAACGAATGCAAACCCGTGGAAATCGGTTCGTGCGTTCTAAAGTTATAGCGTCAGGAAGGAAAACCCGACTTATTTTTATATAATAGATTTGCAAATCTCGAATTGCGGTACAATTCATCTTTAACCGATTCATAAATTATTATAATACAATCTTTCACTTCATTTCTTTGCTTGTGAATAACTAATGATGAACATAACGATTCACAATTAAGAGAAATTGCTCCAACAATTTTCAAAATTTGTTACATATTAAGAATTAATGATCTTACTTGGACTATTGACAATTGAAGCACGACAATCATCCCATAGTACTCAACATCCGGGAAGAACTGAAATTTGAAAATTATGTACTTTCACGCAATTTACGTAAGACTCAAAATTGAGTGGCATAATATGTAAATCAGAAAGCACATCGGTACATCACTTGTCATCATTTGTATTGCGAACTCATCTATCAACATTGACACATTCATTAGGGCTGCCACGCACCTACCACATATCTCCAGACATCTAATGCTTTTTATATGTATTTATCCCACAGAGACTATATTCTGTTGATGTTTTCCAATTACTTGAATAACGGCGATGGGATGAAGATGGATGTTTATAAGCAGGAAACCATCTACATATTCTTTTACTGTTTAATGAATGTAGACTTTGAGTAAAATATGTTTCCTTTTGACACATAATTCTAGCTAATGATCAATAACGTGGAGCAAAGATGCAAACTGCCGCCGCTTAAAATTTTGCTACCCCAGAGAAACTTCGTAACTTAGTAGGTACATACTAACAAAATTAATATGACAGCTATTTATTACAACTTTATGTTGGCATAGATTAAATAGTAATAGTAAAAAAGCTTATAAAAAACAATACCTACATTCCGAGTAAAAATCCGGATAATAAAGTTTACGCATCACCATGGCTTATCTCTTGAATTGCAACTGATAAAAATTTGCCAACCCTAACAACTGCAATCGTAATCTCCAATTAAGATGATTCAAAATACTCTTTAATACCATTAGAATAGGGTTGTCAATTGCTTCAAAGGGTTGATTCATATGAATAATATAGCATTCAATGCAGAAATCTGAACGTCAAATCTTATGAGATAAAATCGTATCGTGACTTCTGTGCAATCAACTTTGATCTGAAACTGATTGTTCGTTATCGATTATTGGCATGTATATTAAATGTTATTTAACGATATATGACATGCGTTTATTGACCTGTAGAGTTACATAAGGTTATCTAAGACTGTTTCGTTGGTTTAGAGGTCGTAAAGTGCAATTGTGGATTGCTAGGTTCGTAGGTTCGATTTCCACCGGATACAATAATTTTTATGATACACAATTTTTTTTCTCGAGAATCTAAGCGTTTGTGCCTATGTATTTACAAATTAGTAGGTATATAAGTATTAATATTCGTGGTCTGATACCCATAACGCAAGCAAGTGAGTCCCAGCTTAGTTTGGGATAGATAGATAGCGTTTTAAAAATGTTCATCAATATTTTTATTTAATTACCTACTTATTTTTTATCGGCCGGGCTTGCATAGGATGGATGATGATGATGGAATAAATGCTTTTGGTGTTTTTTTTACAGAGCCATTCTACCCCAATGAAATTTTTTTACAAACATAGATATACATATTACAGATAAATTACATTAACATCCAAAATAAATGAACATCTTCATCACACAAAGATATTTGTCCAGTGTAGGAATTAAACCTACAATCTATGGTTTCATAGTCAGGCATTCTAACCACTAGAATAAGGTAAGTCAACTATCAAACCGCTACATCATATTTATTGAGTGAGTTTTTTGTTTGAGCGTACCTACCTAATTACTGAACTGATATTGATGAGTTTTGATACAAACTTGTAACAAAAAGCAATAATTAGTAGTTGCATGTAATTATTTATTGTGTACACGAAGATGTGAAAGTCGTTCTAAACTAAAGCTTCACATAAAACAATGCACGCTTGATCACAGACAGAAAGTTTCTACAGCCATATTAAATAACCGTAACACTATCTGACCCTCACTACTTCGTTTGCGTCACATTTCTTATTACTGCTCCTCTCCTTTTTACTGTAGCGTGATGTAATATAGCTTAAAACCTTCGTCTATAAATGAGCTATCAAACTGCAAAAGAATTTTTGAAATCAAACTAGTAGTTAATGAGATATCAGCGTTCAAACAAACAAACAAATTTTTCCGCTTTCCAATAATAGTTTATAGATGTAATGTCGTTCAGTCGATATCAAATGAACTGTTTAATTGAACACCACATCAAGCCTTCTTATCTGCTCTCCTTCAATCACTTATCACAGTTAATATGTCTAAACAAGACAAAGGCAGCGTTTAATTTGTTTGTCAGTGCAAAATAATCGTCATTGATCTATCATTCGATGTCTACAATCAAGTCTTGTCTTTAAAACAAATTCAGACCTTGTACTATCTAATTAAGATCTGAATTCCTTTGAATTTCTATAAGTAACTTCTTCGTTTTAGCTGTTGGTTTTGTAAGTTGTATTGTAATTTGTAACGTATTTGTTTAGAATAAAGTTTAGTTTGGGTTGTAGTAGATGAACAGCTTCTTCAAGTCGGACGAGTGCGTCAAATGAGAGTAAATTTGATGTTAAAGACTGTTTGCCGCAGATAGCCCGAGGTACGGTACAACTCATTAAGTACACTTTCGCTGTACTCGTGACGTGATTTACTTGTGACTTTTATCAGTATCGGCACCTCAGATGTAAGTTTGATTGGGAAATCTATTCACACGATGACGATTCGTTCAACCATGATTTCCTGCCAGCAAATTAATATTTCGAGTCGCCAAGACCAGTTATTGTGTGTTTTGCTGATATTGATGGTTGATTGATCAATTGACGACAATCAGAGGTTGGCAATTCGACGACATAACTATGCAAAAAGATTCGTAGATATATTTTGTATGTAATTTTCAAAAACACTTTTATAAATGCTTTTACGAGAAATGTTCTAAACAGTAACTTACACTACAATGTACTTATTAGACATTGTGATAATCTTGTGTGAAAATCTCTAGAAGATGCAAGAACATTCTAGTATCTCTCTAATGTTTTATATTAGATTATATCTCAGTAAGAGTTTTCAAGAATATCACTTTCCTTTTCACATAATTTCAGGAATCCCGCTTAATTTATTTTACGGCAAACATCTTGTAAATTTTTATGCTAATGATGCTAATCTGCTTTTTTTTTGACTTAGTGCTTCTATCAACGTTACTATTCCTAGATACTTTTAGTGTATCGGAAATCAAAAGCATCCTTCGTACACTTAAATATTCTAATCAGCACAGCGCAGCGGCTGTCCTTGCAGTATTATGCAGAGTTCATAACTGGTGTTTTATACTGCGTTATGTCACTGCACCGTTAAGTTTATTAAGACCCAAATATTTTATTTCACTACCATATTAAGCTTTAAAAATAATATGTTGAGAAATTCTTAACACAATGAGAAGCTGCGGTCCACTTCACAAACTAAATTTAGTCCTTCGCTGAATTGCTAAAATCCAGCTTAGAGTATTTATTCTCACTAGCTAATGCCTGAGAGTCTGCCCACGTTGTGAAATATTCCCGTACTCATTTCTTAAAGGAACTAATTCCCGGAAGTAAAAGTAAAAGTAGCATCTATGCCCGATTGTGATGTATGAGAAGATGTAAGCTTCGAGTATGTTACTGCTAAATTTCTTTAAAAACTAGTTACCGGGTCGATTTTCGATCAAATGACATGAATGCGTGGACGGAAATCTACTGGTGGAACGTTATCTGTTTCATGTTCTAAAAATGAATAGTAAAATATGAAACAAAATACACAATACACTTCACCCATAAGTTTCCGCCGAAGATCGGGCTGCAGTAGTTTCTGCGTAAAAGAGTTTTCATACAAACTTTGACGTTTATAATATTAGTGTGAATTATCCTGGATTTCAGCACAATCTCCGTAAACAATAACCCACACATACAGTTGTAAGAGAGTGTCACGACCTGAACACACATGACCCAGCCTTTTACCCAGCACCCATTGAAAGTGTAGCCGGTACACTAGAAAGTTACAGTAATTGTCTGGAATTCGCTTACAACCATATTAAGATGCAAAGAATCTGATAATTGTGAGAAAATGTCGTCCAATTCTGTTTATAATATTATGTGTTGAGTGAGAATTTGTGTGAAATGTATAATGGCCATTATAAGATTTCAAACACAGGAGAACCACTGGAAGAAAGCTTTGAGACAGTCATCTATTAAAATTATTACTATACAGATGTAACACAATGTGTAAGCGCATAATTTAAATCAATAAAGAGGAAAATGATATGATTATATCCACCTATTATAGATAGAGTTCGCTGCCAAACGCAGGTCTTTTATAATTTTCGCTATAATATCGTATAATTTGTCATCATGTGGGGGGTGATCGGCTTAATACTGTACAACGCTGACCAGTATCGAGTTTATTTTTACTTTCTAAGCAAGATTGCAGCTTCGAGTCCTGTCACGGTCGCCGTCCTGAGACTTCCTTCCAAGGGCTTACCCGGGGCTCTCGACCGTGGACTGTTGGGTGTTACTTGAGGTTTTTTAGTCGGTAGGAGTCCGGCATAGCAGATTTTCCCTCGCGTAAAACCAAAAACACGCATTTGTCGGCTGGTGCACCACTTGCAGGGTGATCCTTAAACCACGATAATCCTCATCGTCACACAAATTCTAAAAATTTTCACAGACTTTTAAATAGTATAAATTAGAATGCGAAGAAAGTACGAGAGTACAAAATTCTCCAATAACAAAACCATAATGTAACTAACCAAGACGTTTATGAATAACAAGCAAATATATATTTCAAATTTTGACAGTACCACATCAAAACTCGCCCAGCAAGTTAACTGGCTACTGAATTCAATATAATAGAACACTTTCCCTTGATGTTATGGGCTTTTCCTGTCCAACCACTTCTCAGTAGGTATTTAAATGTGGATGCAAATCGGAAGCATGTTCGCATACAATTTCACCAATCAATGTTTCGTCACGACATCTAAGCGACTGGTATTGTCGTATAATGGACACGAGGGGTCAGCACATGTCACATTGGATAATCACAATCGCAATATTGTTATTTGCTATTGTGAGCTTTTAATAGGTTTGTAGCTGGAATTATGAATTTCAATATGGTATGAGGAAGGATTGGGAGTCCTGAGGTATCCTTCCGAGGGCTTACCCGGGGTTCCTAACCGTAAGCTGTTAGGTAGGATACGTGTGTTTCTTAGTCCGTAGGAGTCTGGTATAGTTCATAAAGGATTTTCTCACGTTAAAAAAAACAAATATGGTATGAGGAACTGCTGGCACAGGTAAAGATGAATGTCAGTGATGTGAATTGACAGTATTTTAAACGCCTAAAATCATAATATTTAATACTAGCGGACGTCACGCGTCCGTCACGTAGCTCACGTTCCCGTGGGAATACGGGAATGAAATATAGCCTATGTTACCCGGGGATAGTGTAGCTTTTGAACAGTCAAAGAATGTTTCAAATCGGTTCAGTAGTTTCGAAGCCTATTCGATGCAAACAAACAACGGTCTAATCCTTCCTCTTTATAATATTAGTAAAGAGTGTGTGAGATGTGTATCTGTTTACACGGGTCGCTGTAACACGTCATTAGTATGTCGGTGATACCACGAGATTTAGTTTCTGTCTTTTTTAACTTGAGGAAAATCCTACATGGATGCTATGCTGGAGTCCTACCGACTAAAATTCACACGTATCCTATCCTACCTTACAGGGTTGGGAGCCCCGGGTAAGCCCTCGTAAGGATACCCCGGAACTTGCTACAGATACCCCAAGACTCCCAACAATAGTTCTTACCTTACCAAAAAAAAGTTGTCAAACTCGCCTAAAGTAATTTTCATTTCAATATTCAATCAATATTCAGAGTGTTTATACATTGTTCTGCATAAAGTTCATTGTAATAGACCAGACCTATGCAGAATCGATACGATTGACAGCCCTAACATTGGATACAAGCGAAACTTATATGAATAGAAGCCTTATCTATACAAGTTGCATGCGACTGTACTTTCGATTGTGACGGAGAATCGACTTCTGTCGGTGACGAGCGTTTAAACGAATTCGATGGTTATCTCGACGTATTAACTTGTGATCGATTTTGACGAAAGTGAATGTGAGGAACAGTCTAGAAGAAAGCAAAAGTGAAATAATCGAAGTGATTTACATGCACGCAGTGTTAACAAACTGGTCACATAGATATATAAATAGGCACGTCTTTTGCGCCCCACATTTCATCAGTTGTAGTTTACCATAAATAATTAGATGGTGAGTATATTGACATATTGAAGTAAATAGACGTACCTAGTTTATTGTCAACGACAGAAGCTAACCGTCGTCGTTGACCAATTTCAAGCCTCCAACTTGACTAATAGCACAGGGCGGAAACTCCATACAAAAATGTTCGTTTTCACCTACACTAATATACACGTAATGTGAATGCTTGAATCAAGCTTGAATGTGTGTGTGAGTACACTAAGGACACTAGCTATGGAAACAAAATAATAAGGAACAGAACGCAATCTCATGTATGTAGGTACTTTTTTTTCTAATCTACCCTCGGCTAAGCACAAATTAAACCAAAGCAATAGCACAAAGTATGTGGGTAGTAATACGTAATGCAACGCTGTGACACTCTCTCAAGTACTGACACGGCAATAGACACATCAACTTTGGTGGGGGGATGGGGAAGCTTACTCAGTGGGAGGCAGGGAGTTGCCGATCTGTATGTAATACCAGTAATACTATTATATTATCTTTGCTAATAGAGTTGCTTGCTGCGCGCATCTTAAAAAGATGTTTGAATTCCTGATTTTTTTAAGGCAATCTGATACTGGCTTTGTCAGTGGTTAGTGTGCCTGACTACGTATTCGGAGGTCGTGGGTTCGATTCCCACCCAGGACAAATCTCTTTGTGTGATGAGCACATTGATTTGTTCTGTGTCTCAGACCAGTGTTATTTATCTGTTATTTATGTATGTGTTTGAGAATATGTAAGTAGTTTATCTGTCGTCTAAATCCCATAGCACAAGCTTACCTATATTAGCTTAATTTGGGCTAGACGATGTTGGGTGAGAATGTCCAGAAATATTTATTTATTATTGTTATAATTCCCTACTCGGACGTGGTGTTCTGAACCTTTCGGACTGTTGGTTCCACTGCTAAGTTCCACTAGACTAAGGGGTCCAACAGGATCTTCAAATACTCATGATGGACCCATTTAGGTAGTGGAACCTACAGTATAATATGTTTTATCCTGGATTTTTTGGGACGAGTGACCCCACTAACCACATTTGACGTAAACCTCTCTGGATTAAAATATTATTAAAAATAATGTCCGGTAATGTCTGGTAATGCTTTCTATGACTTGTACTATGAATTAGAAAAGTGTTCGGTACTTATTATTACCTTTGTTTTTCAAGATCGGCAAAATAAATGAAGATAAAAAAAAACAAATGAAGATCGAAAAAACATATGCAAATACATTTCACGTATAAATAATTGTAGCTATTGACAACCTGAGATCTAGACAAAATAGGTACCTAAACCCTTTAAAACAGTCCCTATACTAAACGGGTTTGTCATCTGTGAGCATATAATGTATGGTGTCGCTGCGGTTCGTACGAGTTGAACGGGTTCACAGTAGATATTCGCGCACCGTTAGCTGGCTAGTGTAGTATCGGTCTTGTACTATGACATATTGTGAGATTCGAGTCTTGCTAGTTCTTGAATGTATTCTGCGGTTTCAGTGACCCCTATAGTGGTTAATACGGAGGCATATCACCTTAGTCATGATTTTTTTCTGTTAAGTGGTGATTTTTGTGTGAAACGACAAAAATAATTGAGAATGGCGACTGTCCAACAGAGGACGGTCACTATACGACGATTTAACATTTTATAAGTCACTGACCACTTTTTTTAACGTGAGGGAAAATCCTTCATGGATGCTATGCCGGACTCCTACCGACTAAAACACCTCACGTAACGCCCAACAGCCTACGGTTGGGAGCCCCGGGTATGCCCTCGTAAAGATGTCCCAGGACTCACTGACCACGTGTTTACGTCTCCTCAATCTGAAAAACTATTGAACTGGTTTGACAGTCAGGACAGGGACGACAGTGCAGGGGATCAACAAGTTGGTGCGTTTGGAATGAAGTCCTTGATTGAGATCCATTTTGTACAACAGGGAGCCCCGGGTAAGCCCTCGTAAGGATGTCCCAGGACACACTGACCTCGTGTTTACGTCTCCTCAAACTGAAAAACTATTGAACTGATTCGACAGTCAGGACAGGGACGACAGTGCAGGGGATTAACCAGTTGGTGCGTTTGGAATGAAGTCCTTGATTGAGTTCCATTTTGTACTAGAGTTGGTTGATTTAGTAACTCGGAGTGGGAATACAGATTTTTCACACCGACAATGGATGGTGAGGTTCAAAAGTTTTCCGTACATTATTTAAAAAATGATTAATGCAAAAAAAATGCACTCATACTGAACCAAAATCTAGAAGGAATATATTTCAAAACTACCGTTATCACCTAACACAAATAATTTCCATTCATCCAAACGCTTTCTGACCGCAAACCCATCATTTCTTTGTTAAACACCACAATAGCTTTTATTGGTCTTACCGGATGTTAAGTGATATCAGAAACCTTGGCAATAGATACGTTTTGCCATAGATACCTAGTTCACAGACAATTTTATCAGTACATTGTGGATAGGCGTTGTAATTTCCTTTCTAAGTAATTTGTTCGTTAGTGCTCTCTTTCTTTCTTATGTGTAGTGAATTTGCGTGACGGCTGTGAAATTGAATAGAAAATTAATTTCTTTTCACTACTAATCACTACATAGTATAAAACAAAGTCGCTTTCTCTGTCCCTATATCCCTATGTATGCTTAAATCTTTAAAACTACGCAACGGATTTTGATGCGGTTTTTTTAATAAATAGTGTGATTGAAGAGGAAGGTTTATATGTATTTAGTATCAGCATTGCACCCGTGCGAAGCGGGGGTGGGTCGCTAGTATACATTATAATGTTCAGTTTTTTTTAATGAGGGAATATTCTCATGGATGCTATGCCGGACTCCTGCTGACTAAAAAACCTCACGTGTCCTGCCTAACAGCCTACGGTTGGAAACCCCGGGAAAGCCCTCGAAAGGCTACATAAGACATAAAATCCAGCCTTGCTGCGACCTGCCGTAAACCTATACATTATGTATTTACTTCACTTGTGCTATACAAAAGAAACCGAACCTAAAAAATAGTTATATTTAATAGTTTAGAATTTTTCTCTATTTGCATATCAGAAATAAGAACAACCGGGACATCCTTCCGAGGGATTACCCGGGGCTCACGACCGTAAGCAGTACTCAGGGCACGTGTTTTAGTCAGTAAGGGTTCGGCAAAGCATCCACGAAGGATTTCCACATGAAAAAAGAAAGAAAAAAGAATGAGAAGAACAGGCACACTGAATTTTATCAAAGCAGTTCCCTCTTCCCGTGGGAACATGCTCTTGGAATAAAGCGTATGTGTTATTCCAGACTATAGTCCAGCTGTTAGAGCGTCATTGAGTAAAACACATTCAAACTTTTAAATATGGAAAGAGAATTAGTTTCGAGCAGGATTCGAACCTGCGTCTTCTAGCATACCGTGTGCCTTAACCACTTGGCCACCGAAACCTCTCGCTCCTGCTTACGAATCCTGCTCGAAACCAATCCTTTTTCCATATTTAAAATTTATGATCAGTTAGCATAATAATTGCTTTTCAAAAATTATCTTCAACATTCAGCCATCCAAATTATTCAAACATCTTTACGAAAATTCCCATTTATGATATAAGTAGGATTCAAATTTTGTACAAACATTAATAAGAGATTGGGTTTACAGCTGCCATATTATCCCGCTACTAGCCTAGGGGCTAAGTACAAAGCAATTCAAATATCTATTACACCACAATTTTCACTCGAAAGTCGCAGCAAACCTACTTATCAATAAACTAATAATATCACTTTATTCAATAAAGGCTTTAATGAAATCACTTTTCATAGTCATACTGACATAGTTTAGGTTAACATAAATAATATCAATCTCGTTAAACTGGGTCATAGCAAGATGGCTGATATAAAAAAGTGGTTGCTCTACATTTTGGTCACAATGGAACGGACAAATTACTCCAATATACCAAATTACATCTTCAACTTGACGATACGTTTCTTTCTGGTAATCAAATTTGATCTAATAACTTTTTTTTACACTATTAAGTCGGTAAAGATCATGTAGTGGAGAGAATCTTTGCCAGAACAGCGATTAAAAAGATTGTTGCTCTATCAAACCATTAAAACCAAGAACGTTTGCCAGTTCCCATGTTTCTCTCCTCTTACAACCCCGGATCTCCAGAGGGCGTAAGTGGGACTGCGCTGCCTCTTTCTTTTCTGAGTTCCCGAGTTCCGCAGTCGGCGGCTTGGGCGCCGTCGACGTGTCTTCGCCGAGGACTATCGGTCTCCATGACCGGCCGCAGTGGTGGCTGTAGGTCTGTTGGGAGTCCTGGGACATTCTTCTGAGGGCTTACCCGGGGCTCCCAACCATGGTTGGGGCATCTGTTGGGCGTAACGTGAGGTTTTTTTGTCGGTAGGAGTCCGGCATAACATCCATTTACAGAACCAAATTACTGGAAGCCCAAGTTAAAAAGTACCTAAGTTACTAAGTTACTGATACCAAGTTACTGGCAGTCGAGACTTTAAAGTCCCTTTCGAAGCACAAAAACGCTGGTTATGAAAATGCTATAAACGGTATATCATCCAGAACTAGCCTTTAACGCAGTGATCATTTTAGCCCCTCTCTATAAAATAGATTGCAGAGGGGCTTATGGCGAGACTTGTGTCTGTAGTCTGTGACTCTGTTGCATTAAACTACGTCACTAGGTCACGTGGATCATCTGTTCAAAGCTTGAAATAAAACAAAAATGACAACGTCAATAAGATTGAACTTTCACTTTCACAATAAACGTTTTAGAGAGGGGCAGTCGGGTGAGACCGTCTCACGGATTCTTGTCTATAATATTGAGGTGACGATGGCAGGATTACTAAGAATGTCTGTTGAGATTTGACATTACATATCTACTAACTAATATATATTTATATACGAGCCCATTATGCCAGAAAATTGTGATTGTGACCAAAATATAATAATGCATTTTATCTCAAGACAGATCTAAATCTCGTTTTGTTGTTTAAATGAACTATCTCAGAAACCTAACCTAGATTGTACAACATATTGTAGCACAATTCACACAACAATAGACTATTCTAACAACATGTAAGTACAGTTAGCTACAAAAGTATAACTAGATTTACGAAAATTTTGAAATAATTTCCAAGGTAAGAGGTTCGCAAAGTTTAACTGACAAAATTTACTGAGATGTAGGTAAGTATATTGAATTAAGATATCTAGAAATCATAAGATTAGAAATAATTTTGAATTTACGAATGGAATTGTAATATTAGATTTCAATTTCCTGTACACTTCAACTTTGTCACCACCTCATCATATTTTAAGTAGGAATAAATACAGTAATAAAATGTCGGCGTATACCCATTACACTTCTGCTTGCCCCTTTGGAGATAAAAAATCGGCTTAAGGCCTAGTGGGATTCAGACATGCGCAGGGTTGAATACCAAAAAAACCCCCTTTAATATTGTTTTTAGTATCTAATTGTTATAACAGTAACATTTCATCATCTGTAAAATTTAAACTGTCTATCTATCACGGTTCGTCAGATACAGCCTGGTGACAGACAAACAGATGGACAGCAGAGTCTCAGCAATAGGGTCCCGTTTTATTACAATTATGTGTGTATGTAAAATTCAGTTTTTATCATCTCTATACGGTTAAGTAACTGCTACAACGAACAATAGCACACAACATCTTGCTCCAGTTCTCAGTGACAAGGATAGTTTCTAATCCTAAACAGTAATGGCCGACCGGGCCATATTCACACGTATCATATTCAGCCAACGGAAAAATCTCACCGCTATATCACTTCGATCTCATTTTATACGCGACTGATTCTAATTTCGGCATTCTCTATTGTTCTCGACACAGCGTCTGGCCTTGTTAATGAAAGCAATTGAATATTTCTTAATTCTTTACTGCATACTACTTACTAGAGCGAAATGTCATATTAAAACCTGCTGTGTCTCCCGGGATAGTGCGAATCCTGCAGCGAGTACCTACTGCGCGACATCGATTAAAAGTCATCGAAAAGTGTTAGGATAGCATGATTATACATATATATACGAGTACATAACTATCACGGTTGAAATCGAGATGCCTAGAATAATGATAATTCAAATCTAAAATATCAAATTGTCTAATGCCACTGTAAGAAAAATTATGAAGTAAAGTACTGGAAACAAAATAAAAAAGAACGTAGACCGACTTCAAACCTCCTTTCTAGGAAGCCGGTAGAAAAAGTTTAAAGATCCCCAAATCAGCAAAGTTTCGTCACGAAACAGCATCATGATATAATTTCACGAAGTGCACATCACGCTTAGATATTCACCATAGATATTGTCGCCAATGGCCGCATTTAAATGAGTATGATTTAAATGTTTAGCACCACTGCATTCAACAATGTAAAGGTTATCAAGATTAAGGACTTCATTGTACTGAGGATGTGCGAACGGCGCGGAAGCGTTCACTTACATAATATGAATTTCACTTTCAGAAACGTTAGCACCTTAATAATTAAGTCCATTAAAGTTCATAAGGTCGACATTTTATATTAACCACGTATCTAATAAGGCTAAAATAAAACAATTTCTATCCTAAGGCGTACATTCGGTCGCCATTATTGTCTAATCGTTATCGACACTTTCTAACACTTGCTTAATATCAATCGCTTGGGGCTAGATGTTCAAGTTATTATTAAGTAAAGAACTTTGTTTAAGAGTTACATTTTAACTCTTTAAGTTATTTTTTTAGTTTTGTAATGCAGTTGTTGAGAATAACATCGGTGTCAATTATTGTATGATTTACCTACAACTTCCTTTATGTTTTATCTTGTTTATCTAAATAATTATCGTTGGATCGTGGATGAACAATTTAGTAGTAGTTGGAACATGTTTCCGTATACCAACGCTGCGAAAAATCACTACCACTGCGAACGTGATAAAACATCAATCAAAGTTACAACGAACTATAAGAACTGTATAAAATTATGTTACATGCTGCTAGGGAACCCTTCATGGGCAAGTCCAACTCGCACTTGGCCGATTTTTTAATTGCCTTAATACCATATTGTTCAGCAAAATAATCAACCTTTTACTTTTCAGGTTACCTAGTTGTCTATCCAGTTACTCATACATAATGAGTTCCATTGTGCTTTAGTACTATCAGTCTGTGGACATTGTTAACAAGCCTTCTTATACAGGATGATGGCAATTCGCTATGATTACGTTTTTAATAACGTTGATTGTTACTTGCATTGTCAGTCACTTATTCTTCGTTTTCAAAAGAAATAAAGACCCATTGAGATAGGTAGTTATTTTCAGTTTACTTTATATGAGTCTAACGGACACGTATAATACTATGTATGCAAGAATAAAAGTCTATTTTAATAAGTATGTGCCACATTCCATCCTAATTTATTTAGGGTCAGTAGAGTAAGTGCGCAGCACCACTGCCAATGTCCATTTAAACCTCCTACGAGTACAAGTAGTACGAGCGTTTTAGATCATGTGCGCCGTATATTTTATGCTACCTTAGTAGTATGAGAAGAGTATATTTTAGTAAAAGAGTAGCAAACCTCGTTTCTATCTCTTAAATCTCTCATTTTCTTCTTTTGCTAGTAAAGTGGATTTGAGCCTGATGATATCCCAACAAATTAAATTTGGTATCAGGTCACACTTATCTAGAATATCCAGTAGGTACAAAGGGTAGGTAGTGATGAGATTCCTTTCAAGAATCTCTACTTCTCAAGTACGTACGTAAGATTTTCGAACCGTAGAAGTGACACGATTCTAATAAAATTTTGGTAGGTACAAAGATAGAATAGAGCTTGGGAAAAAAGGTTACTTAAGTTAAACTTAAAGGTAACTTGTCTACTTTTTATCCCGGTAATAAGTTCCTATGGGAGACTGATAGAGGAAACCTCACGAGACACACACACACACACATTCCGTAGTAACACATAAAACAAAGGTATATATCAAATACGTTCGCACCATAAAGCATAAATCCTCTTGAGGACATAAAGCACCAGAATATGAATGTTACGTATAACAGTACCTACTAAAATAATTGACTCAATATATATCATTATTTAACATGCAATTCATTAAATTACGGTAGTTAGATCTAGATCATTGACTGGCAATGAATGTATAATTTAATGATAGCCCACTTAATGAATGAGAATTCCATCGCGTCAATGCGCGTTTTCGCGGTACCTTGATAATCTATACTAATATTAAAAATACAGAAGAATTGAGAACCTCCTCCTTTTTTGGAAGTCGGTTAATAAAGAGGAAAGATTTGGTTTTTTGTTTTTTTGTTTGTTTGTTTGTAACGAATAGGCTCCTAAACTACTGGACCGATTTGAAAAATTCTTTCCCTGTTGGGAAGCTACACTCTTTGCGGTGAACATAAGCTATATTTTATTCCCGTATACCTACGGGAACGGGAACTAAGCGGGTGAAACCGCGTGACGTCCGCTAGTGAAACATGAAATTATTTATAGTAGGTATAGGTATAGTCACATTAAATATTATACTGGTGTAATTTATTTATAGATGGTGATGACTTCTGTTCTCGTTCTGCAAACCTTGGGATCTTATTCCAAGGATAAAATTATATTTTTAATTTCGAGGAGTACGTAGTGAGGTTGTGATGAATTGCCCTCCCAGTGGGTTAGTTACGTCGTAAGATTACGCCAATATTCCCGAGGAGGTAGACAAAATTGAATTACACACCACACTTTTCTCAGTGGTTGGTCGATCTCTCGGACTATGAGCCGGGCCTAATAGACGGATAGATAGGGACGTAAGGACCGTGTGATTTTTAGTCATTTTGAGCCTGGCATCTCATCCCTGCATCGGTGGGAATTTCCACATGAATAAAGAAACATTTTGTCCGTACGTAAATTCCAACAGCCAGGACAGATGTAAATAACACATTTTGTGTTACTAATCTTACTTATCTATACTTCTATACTAATATTATAAAGAGAAAAGATTGCTTTGTTCCCGTATTCCCATGGGCACAGGAGCTATGCGGGTGGAACCGAGTGAAGTAGTTTAGTTATACTGTAATTTTATAAATGCGGGAAGGTTTTGAGTGTGTATGTGTGAATTTTTGTTACTTTTTCACTCTGTAATATACTCTACAATAACACATACGCTACTTTTTATCCCGGGAAATAGTTTTCCATGGGAACGGGAACAAAATTTATAGCGGCAAAGCTGCGGGCATCAGCTAGTCCACAAATAAAATCTTTACAGTACAGATGGAGACTAAATCTCATTGAAAGAGATTATCCACGCCGCGGGGTGAAAACTTAGTGAAAAACATTGGTACGTGACCATAGAATTTTATTTGCAGCCATCTTGTTTATTAAAATAACCTAGTTTTTACGATTGCAAAGATTTGAGAACGACATGATCTGAATTAACATCTTTGTCGTCGATGGTACAGTGGTTAGTGTTTGAGACTGCCGTGCTGAGTCTCTTTTGGGTTCGAATATTTGTCGGAACTAATATGTGTGACGCCAGATAGACTGACCACCTGAAAAAGGTCGCAGGATGTCAATGGATGCGGAAAATGCAGGACCGTGTGCTGTGGCGAAATTTGGTAGAGGCCTACGTCCAGCAGTGGACTGCTATAGGCTGATTTGATTGATTGAATATTTTTGTCATTTGTAAAGGGTTGTTTAAGAGTTTCAAATATGTATAATTATGTAACGTTGTGAAACAACGGGTGCAGATATTGTTTAATATTAGGTGATTAGAATCAAAATTTGGGTCAACATATGAAAGCGCCATCTACCGAGTAAGTGTCGCAACGACGGAAGCCTTGATTCGTAGTTATAGATGCGGTCTTGACGATTGAGTAGTTTCGAGTGGTGCCGCTAGAGGCGCTGTACAAACATATAAATACAACCGCGCGCGAATTTCAAAGACCATTATTCGAAAAATTAAAATATACTCGTCGCGAAAGCGTATGTGTATCAGAAAATAAATCTAATCAAAGTAAAGAGATATTATAGGGAGCGAAATACTCAAAAAGTGATCAGTGATTTAGCTGCAAGCGTCAATAACCCCATCATTGGGTGAGTTAAAATAATTATAATGTAATCTAGATTTTAAAACAGTGAAAATTAACGGCTGTTGGTCAACCCTGTTATGGGAGGGTAGTACAGGGGTGTGAAAAAATGTCTCTGTAAAATTAGAATATATCCAAACATTGTAAGACCTCCGATTCCTGAAATGGTTAACAGGAGTCGGCTGTCTTAGCAATAGGCGGGAAAAAGGGTTCCAGCTAACCCGTCATCTGGAACATTCCAGGGTTCACCCTACGGGCTGCAAGCAATCATTCACCCTACGGGCTACAAGCAATCATTCACCCTACGGGCTACAGGCAATCGTCCACCCTACGGATTGGGAAAATCCACCCTTCGAGTTCTACGAGAACCTTCCACCCCACGGGTGGCCAAGATCTACCCTGCGGGTTGCGGAAATCCACCCTACGGGTTGAGAACACCGTGCCAGCCGAAGTTGTGGACGGCACGGCTACGTCGCGGACGGCGTCAATCCAAGAAGGCCTACCCAAGATAAGTCGAACCCTGCGAAATCCTTCGGAAACCGCACTTTCTGCCTGAAGTTACCACACCCACGACCCCCAAGTGCTCAATTCAAATAAATTGTTAATTTTTATATTCTAAATTCAATCTTTTCATTTCTCTCTCTCTTCCTGAAAGCTACAGCTTTTCAATATGTATTTAGAAATAGATAAGTACCTACTAGATGATGTTTGCGGCTTCGCCCACGTGAAATTCGGTACCCGTTTCTGCTTCCCGTGGGTACATTTTCCCGGGATGAAAAGTAGCCTATGTGTTGTTCCAGACTATCAACTATCTCTGTACCTGTGTGAATTTCAGCACAATCCGTTCAGCCGATAGAGCGTGATTGAGTAACAAACATCCAAACATCTTCACAAACTTTCACATTTATAATATTAGTAGGATTATCAGTTGTCTAGTTCACATAGTACAAACTACTACTCGTATACATAAAAAGGCTAAACTATGGACCATGGAAATCCAGTCCTAGATTTTGGACCAAAATTCATTGATCCTATAGCCTGGACCTTAATCCCAGGCCTAAATCATGAAATGGGTCGCGTTGTGAACTGGTGGTAGAGTTTTGTTTTATATTCTGGACGTTTTACAAGTGTATCTGTATACCTAATGCCTAAGTGAAATAAATAAAATTTTGATTTTAGAAAATAAACAAGTTCTATTTCCATAAAAACCGTGAACAAATTAAATGGAAATCAAGTTTCAACCCTTCCCAACAAAAGCCTCGACACCGAAGCACTTTGTTCTCAAATGAACGCGACTAGATTGCATTTGTAACTACAAACTTGCTATTCAAGAGAATCTTTAGTGCTTTTCAACTGTTTACAGACTCCAGTTAAGTTTACTTAGCACTTGTACGAAGTCTAAGAAATGTCTGCTAGCACTGGTGGGTTGATTTTGTAATTTCCATTTAGCACTTATCCTTATATACTGTATTTCAATAGCTTTGCGCAAAAATGTAAAGAAACTCATTTGATCCTATATATCCTGAGTTACTGGCAATTGAGTATTCACCCTGATTATATTCCAGTATCCAGGAGTCATACAGTGTTCTTACAATCATTTCGACACCAAATAACTTCTTTTTGATTTGTTTATTTTCATTTAAAATGCCTAATAAAATAATTTAAGGATAGTAAAAAATTCAATAATTTGTCCAACCCAACTATATTTTTCTACTCATCTGTCTTAGACAACGATTGACAAAACATGACATGTTTACATTATTGCCAGATCGGGCAGGATTGGACTTATACCTACAGTTTTTAAGAAAATAAAATAAAATAAAATTTAATCCCTTTGAAATTTTTAAAAAAAATATTTAGGTTTGTCAAAATTTTTGTGACTCTACCGGGGGTTCGGAAATGCTACAGACTGAGAAGAACACCCCAAGAAACTCAGTCCGGTCCCTCTTAATTCATCTTAGTATCTAATACAGATTTTTTTTTAAATGTAGAAAGGAGCAATTCGTGTCACTGCCAGGCAGCCTTGTCTTCTAAAAAGTCTTTAATGCTATAATAAGCTTTCTGGCACAATTTAAGTTTTATTTAACTGACAAACCTGTTACGGCTGTCGGCAATGTATTGTACATTCGAATACAATTGCCCGCAAAAGAATTGCTTATTTTATTAAGCCTAAATCTAGGTACAGCCAATTTATTCTTATTTCTTAAGTTTAGGTTATGGATATCACTATTTTTAATAAATTTACTATTATTTTTATGAGTACCTATATAATAAGTTTTCATATAATTATGTACTGTGAATACACAGTGAGGATGTTGATATCCTTAAACTTTTCTCTTAATGACTCCCGAAACCCCATACCATAGATAGCCCGGACAGCCCTTTTCTGCAACACAAAGATACATTCAATGTCGGCAGCGTTACCCCATAATAGTATGCCATAGTTCATGACACTGTGGAAATAGCTAAAGTAGACAAGACGCGCTGTTCTAATGTCTGTCAGTTGTCGGATCTTTTTAACGGCTAGTTTCATTTAACAATAAATTATTTGCGTTAAACCAGTGGACTACCCTAGAGAGGGCATTGTTTACTTCGTCAAGATTGCGTTGTCCACGTTCAACTTTAAATATTAAAGATGTGTCATCAGCAAACAAAACTACCTCGTGATCGTCTCTTATAAGGTGAGGGAGATCATTTATGTACACTAAAAATAGAAAAGGTCCCAGAATTAAACCCTGAGGCACCCCCATTGTTACAGCAGAACCATGTGACTGTTTACCATTTATAACTACTCTCTGTACTCTATCTCTTAGGTAAGAACTAATTAAATCCAAGGCCGTCCCCTGGATCCCATAATGATCAAGTTTTTGAATTAAAGTCTGATGCTGGACGCAATCAAAGGCCTTAGATAAGTCGCAGAATACACCATAAGCATCATACGACTCCTCCCAGGCCTCATATATACACTCTAATAATTTGATTCCAGCATCCGTGGTAGACCGACCGCGCGTGAAACCGAATTGTTTAGTATGGAATAGTTTATTTGTATTAAAATGATTTTGCATTTGATTAAGCATTACCTTATCAAAGATTTTACTAAACGTGGGTAGTTTTTTTTTTTTTTTTTTTTTTTTTTTTTTTTATACCACTCGAGTGGCAGACAAGCATACGGCCCCACCAGATGTACCGGTGGTCACCGCAGCCTATGGACGTTTGCAACACCAGAGGCGCCACAATCGCGCTGCCGACTCTTTAAAAACCTTCTAAGTCCCCTTTTGAAGAACCCCATACTGTAGGCGTTTGGGAAAACCGAGGCAGGGAGATCATTCCACAACCTAAGCGTACGCGGAAGAAAGCCTAAAGTATACAGAGGTAGTACAGAAATAGGACGAAAATTGGACGGATCCGAGGTGCTACCCGATTTAAACAGAGGAGTTATTTTACTAAACTTCATTAAGTCAGGAAACACACCACTATCAACACAATTATTAAATATTATTGATAATTCAGGGGCAACCATTTCAATTAACGAATTAACTAAATGTACAGAAATTCCCCAGAGGTCAGCCGTTTTCTTAATATTTAAGGATTTAAAAGTTTTATGATAGTGTGTATACTAATTTTACTGAATTTGAATATTTCATTACAGCAAGGAACATTTGCTTTTAACAAGGATTCTGCTATTGGGGTTATTCTAAGATATTTGACACTGTGACTATGCTAGTTGTTTTGATATGTACAACTTTGTGAGGGTTAAAATTTGTGATCTATTTATACTGCTGTCTCTTTGACAAAGTAACGTGATATGTATGAAGCTCACATGAGGGAAAGCGGTGGTAATAGTAAAACGTTGTCGTTGTCATTTTTGTTTTATTTCAAACTTTGAACAAACGATCCACGTGACCTAGTGACGTAGTTTAATGCAACAGAGTCACAGACTACAAAGTCTCGACATAAGCCCCTTTGCACTCTATTCTATAGAGAGGGGCTAAAAGTCGCCACCACGGCTCATTACACAATCTAAGCTGTACCTATCATTTTTGTTTCCATCTAGTTTATGGCAAAGGAAGTCATCATTTCAAACTATTCCTGTAAAGAAACTATTTATCATAACAGCTGTAAAACACAACATGATTGTAACAAAGAACTAATCTTTCAGCGGCTGGATATCTTCACGTTAAAAAAAAGCGGCTGGAAATCTTATGTAATTACTAGCTGACGCCAGCAGCTTCGCCCGCGTCAAGATTTCCCGTTTTCGCTTCCCGTGGGAACTTATTCCCGGGATAAAAAGTAGCCTATGTGTTATTCCAGACCTATATCTACCCCTGTACCAAATTTTAGCCAGATCTGTTCAGCCGTTAGAGCGTGGAAGAGTAACAAACATCCACACTCACAAACTTTCGCATTAGATTCAATCGTTTGGTGAGACCTCGCAATGTGTAAGAAAGAGGTTATTGACAGACAGTAGGCTATTCCAATAATATAATCATCGTTTTAAAATAATTTTAATTGTAATGTAGGAAACTCACGATTAATTTAAGGTCAGCACACACCGTGAGCGGTCGCGTTAGCTGTTGAAAACGAAAAAAATATTTGAATATTGCTACAGTTGACAGAAAGGTTGATCTTGGTCTCAATCACAGAAAACAAATTATCGTCTGATAGTCGCCTTCTTGAATTCTCATTAAAGTCAAGTCTTCAGTGACATTTGCAAGATTAAGGCTAATAATTGATAGATTTACTTGTAAAAACCATCAATATTTGCCAACGTTAGAGTGCCAGATACATACATAGGCTGATAAACTTACCACAGGCTTACATTTAGTCTATTTAGGAGTGCAGAGCGT
Organism: Miltochrista miniata; assembly: GCA_933228765.1. Taxonomy (NCBI): domain Eukaryota; kingdom Metazoa; phylum Arthropoda; class Insecta; order Lepidoptera; family Erebidae; genus Miltochrista; species Miltochrista miniata. The sequence goes on from OW121752.1 coordinate 35,786,888, forward strand.
CATCCACTAATTTGCACAAGATCAGAAAATGCATGTAATTGTTGAAATATATTTTTGTATTTTATGTATACTTACTTGACTAAATTATATTATATTAAATAATTATAAACATATTATCATCCTTTTATGTCGCTCAGTCGGATAAAAAGACTGAAGCAATAAAATCATAAAAGATATTTTACACTGTTGATTTATGGCACTTGATGAAACTTCATGCACATACGTGTACGAATTGGAGTAGTTATGTCATAGAGCAACGCGCAAACGCGCGTCTTCTGTGAGTCATCTGGATATTCTTTGAAAATACCGTGAGGCGAAACCGGTCAAGTATAACAGATATTCAGTAGATTACTTAAACACGTGTTTCATTACTTTCATTAGCATTTTTATATTATATTTAGACGCGAACGCTCACAGTGAATCCGCATCTTTACATTCAAATACCTATAGAATTCTATGCCTATAGATTATTTATCGATAGATTATCGAATATCAATTCGAAATATATTTGGTAACAGATGTTCTAATTATTTATTATATTGTACGCTAAGATTATATTTGCTTATTGCTGAATTACTTTGGCAATATTTGTCTATTGGAATTAAGTTCTGCAGATACAATATCGGTTACACTTCACTGGGTAGTTATAATATTTTTTTTCGAAATCAAATTTATCTTGAATGATTGACTTTTGTGGGATCATTTAATTTGATTAAAATATTTTGTAATCGTGCTGCAATGCGTAAGAAATCGGATCATAGATAGATAGATCTCGGCTGACACATTTCTCAGTGGTGTGTCATTTTTAATTCCTTCATGGAAATATTCCCACCCCCATTTTCATTACTCTGAGTGACTCAACAGTACCTAAAAGGGTAACCGGCTGATTAACAGGCAAGTAGATCGATGCCCGTGATAATTGTGTTAGCAGGTCAGCGACAGTCACTTCTATACTGCTGAAAAGTAGCAGCTTATCATAACTTCTCTTAGTAGCCAATCAAATGGAGTACTGCTGTCACCTCTGGGCGGGGGCACCTGAATACCAGCTTCGTCCTTTTGACTCGGTACAAAGGCGTGCTATGAGAGTTGTCGGCGATCCCATACTTGCAGGTTATGTGGAACCTCTTAGTGACAGGAGAGACTTTGCTTCTCTGTGTGTATTCTACCGGCTGTATAACGGTTAGTGCTCTGAGGAATTGTTTGACATGATGCCTACGGCTACATTCTATCAATATATAATAAATCAATCAATCAAATCAGCCTAATAGCAGTCCACTGCTGGACGTAGGCCTCTCCGAAATAAGGCCGCAACACATGGTACTGCGCCTTCTTCCTCCAGCCCTAGCCTTCGATCTTTTCAAGGTCTATCTAGCTGGTGGATGTCCTACGTTTACCAAGTCACGATCTCCACTCCAGAACTCGTTTGCTCCATTGGACGTCGGTTGAATAAAATATGTAGTTGTGTAGGTACAATCTCAGAACATACACGAACAGAACAGAACATACGTTCACTGCCTCGGTGGCGCAGTCGGTAGTGTAACCGCCTGCCATGCTTGAGGTCCTGGGTTTGATTCCCGGGTCGGTCCAAATATTTGTGTGATCCACAAATGTTTGTTTCGGAGCTTGGGTGTTTTCTATGTATTTACAAATATATAAGTATCTATATCTCTCAGTCGTCTAGATCCCAGAGCACAACCTTAAATTAGCTTAATTTGGGCTAGATGATGTTGTGTGTGAATGTCCACAAATATTTATTTATTTATATTTATACAAATTCAAGAACAATCTTTAAAGTGCGTACATGTAAAATTAACAGTAAGTGACTGTTAAGTGCAAGTTCCAAGTCTCGTTACCATAATATTATGGTGATCACCGCGCGGGTGTGGGATTCAAGAGAGGTTCAAGTAAACGCTCATTGACAGGTGCATTGTAATCGCTGTGTGGGGAAGGAAATTAGGGTTGCCATCACTGAATTTTCGCATTTCGTATTCTTATACTACGATATAGTAGATGTGGTCATGATGAAGAGATAAAAGCTAAAAAACACATCACTAAATTAAAACTAAAAATCACATGGAACGACCTGCCCGCACATGTGTTTCCCTCATCATACAATCCCGGGTTCTTCAAGAGGAGCGTGAAGAGGCACATCACAGAGCCGCCAACTTGAGGACCACTGTCAGAAGTGGCCCCCAATCGCTAGATGCGCCACGGCTTTCCATCAGGCTGGTGGCGACGTCAATTTGGCGAGCTAAATATAAAAAAAAATACCATCCCTGAACCAATCCCTCTAACCAAAGTGGTGCAGTGAAGCTTCATACCTCCCCATAATCATATGAATAAAAAATAATAGAGGCCAACTTATGTCCAGCAGTTGACAGTGATATGCTTTTTTGATTAGTTACCTACCTATTTATTGTTTTCTAATGGTGTTTATTTATAAACTTGCCAAATTGACGCTATTGGAAATTTATGGCGATATCTAGCAGTTTAGCCACTCTCACAGTTTGTAAGACTTCGAGTTGGCGGCCCTGTGATGTGCCTCTTCTAGCTCCGCTTTAAGAACCCGGAGTTGTAAGAGGAGGCAAACATTTTGTGCGCTAAGTTAATAACTAACTAATAAATGAATGTAAGGAATATCTTCTTCCTAAACGTCACACCAGTATGACAGAGTAGTGTGAAGGTTAGTCGGTTGGGAAACTTGTTTTCTTTTTCTTTACGAACGTCACGCCAATTTCATCAATTAAATGTAATAACTTGTCTCATTAAATCCGTACGTTTGCCTTGATCTCAAATATGGTCATTTCTTTATTTCTTGTAATGCCATACTTATCGAATATTTCCATTTAAAAAATAATTAGAGCCCAAAGACATAATATTATGACTTCAGCAACTACATTCTCATAGTGAAGACGTCAAAATATACTCTTCAGTAATTATCGATTATTCTATTGACGTGAAGATGTCAGTAATCGTATCGATTACAAAGCACTCGATACATCGATGCTTTTAGTCGATCAATATCAGTCGAGTTCATCGGGTCATGTGTCGAATGTTTCGTAATAAGCACTATAGAGCTATTGTTCTATTACATGTGTGATGTAAAGGTGATATGTGTTACGGAGATGATATAATAGAACTGTAAGAACAAACGTACAGAAATTGTTATCCAATAATTGGAGTTCAATTATTACTATTAGTTACATACCTATTAGTTAGCGGCTTCGCGTGGTAAGGTTTTTCGTAGGCCGTTATTGAGGAGGAGGTATCAGTTTCCTTCTCCAGAAACTATTTCCCTGGATGATATAAGTAGCCTATGTCTTTACCCAAGACATTCTTGAGCATTTTTTACTATGCTTGACTTTAAAAATGGTAAAAAAAACAGAAGCAATACCTAAGTTCGCGAAGTAAATGAAATTGAAACTGAAGTATAATATTTTATTAGTTTTGTAATTTTCACCAATTTTAGGGAAGTATTTTGAAATTGGCCCTTTTACTCTATCTTAGTGAGAGAGACCCCTACTCGCTAGATGTCACCATAGCTGTCCATCAGGCGGTGGCGACATTAGGTGAGATTTGTACGAGTATATTAGTAGTTCTGATTTTACTATGTTAGATTAGATTAGAATAACTTTATTTGCTAGAACATGGTGTGTACATTGTTGCTGTCATCTTAGGAAGGTTCTTACATATTCTGCCCTAAAAAGGCGTGCAAATCTTAAATGCTATGCATAGAACAGAATTACAAAACTTTAAATAGTCATAACTGACCGGACCGTATACCTACATGAACTTAATAATCCTGACCTAACTGCACTTGCGGCCAATACAAAGATGCAGTATTTTATTCGTATTATTTTTTTCGCAACGAGGCCGCGGGCCGGTAATAAAGTGTGGTATTTACGCACTGGGACTACCCACGTGGATTAAAACCGGTCAAGAGCGCACCGAACCGCGAATTCCGTACGTATCTCGCAGAATTCACCTCCGCCAATGTAGGTATAATGAGTATACAAATTGATCATTTTCAAATGAACTTAGTAACTTGATTATTTCACGAACTATTACCGTTACTTACGATGTGGATATTATTAGTAAGAATATTAATATAAATAGGTATATAATTCCTGATTTAACACCAGATTTAGACTGCATCTGAAGGCCGTGCATGTGCTTAATTTTTTCGATATATAAAAACCTACCTACTCTTGATTTCATAGTCACCGCAGCGAGTGGGCGTTAACAACACCAGGTGCTGCTAAACCTATACCTTTAGGACCTACTTACGATCTTCTTCGAAATGTTTTTTTTTCTCTGCCTTCAACAACCTTTCTATAATAATCTTCATGCGTCTATCAGTAGGTTCACGTGCAGTAATGTTGACAAGAAGACCTGAAAGGAATTTGAGATGTTTCCTTGTGATTATTGTTGGTATTGCTCTAGAATATACTACTATTGCTGTTTGGTAACTCAAACCAATATAATTATGAGATTTATTTCCTTATTATAAAGCCTTATTATCTCTTATTATTCCTTGTTTACCTAGATTAAGACGTTTAGAGTTATGAGATGAAAGTTTTTCTACTACAAAATTACTGACCTACACGAACTGAACCCCAAAAACAAGTTAAAGAACAAAGTAAAATAAAGATTTATATCGACATCGAAAGAAGTTATATCGACGTATGTATATTGTAAATACCTTAATGCTACTTTATATCTGGTTCTTAGTTATGAGGTTTTGTTTCAAACCAGTTTTGACGCAAGTCCTGAAGCACTTGTAGCTGCGCTGAATGTTCTGTAAACGAGTTAGTCCTGAGATTTATTTATATTATTATACAAGCAACTTCAGTTCATAACACAAGCAACTTCGATGCTTGTCTTATACAAGCAACTTCAGTTCATAAAGTCAAAAAACATGATGAAGAATGGCTTAACGTGCCTTCTGAAGCACGAAAATGCCACAAACCATCATTCATCTCAGGACTAACTCGTTGGTTCACTAGTCCTGAGATCTAATCAAGTTAATAGTCTTTTTAGCGTCTTGCGGACTCTTAAACCATATAGGCTTATATAAAATTATAGTAATAAAGTATGCCAGTAAAATGGTAGTCTCTGACACCCATTAATTTTAACAACTCCAGTGAATAATGGTGAAAAGTGAACTTGACATTTTTTTTTCATTCCTATTTGGTCCAGAAATGATCACACTTGATGCGCAAAGTGTAACTCAATTAACTTGTCATAAAGTGTAATTTGACCATAAGAGAACTTGACAGTGCAATGACTAGACGAACTGTGATTTTGACGTATGAAATTTAACCCTTATGAAAGTCCCGGCGGACTCAGTGTTCTGTAAAGAAGCGCTCGTGGCCCCGCGGACTCAGTGTTCTGTAAACGATCACTGCAGTAAGCAACTTTCACTATGGCCGGTCCATGGATGGGTGACCATCCATGTGATCACTTTGTGACATTTATTTGAGCGTTTCCGTGCTTCGGAAGACACGTTAAGCCGTTGGTCCCGGTTGCCAGTAAAATGGCGGTCGTTAAGCCAAGTTGAAGGCTTTATTTCAACAGCAGGCAGTCACAACCTGCGCCTGTCCATTTAAACACGGCAATACGGCTCACAACGTATTACGTGGGACAAATTATAAAAAGGTGAAATGTGGGTATATAAAATGCCTCTGCCTACCCCTTCGGGGATAAAGGTGTGATGATGAACCAGAACCAAATTTAACCCTTAAAGACATTAGGGGCATATACATATATGCACGGACGGTTAGAGCTACAACCAGTCCCTGTCCGTTTCAACACTGCAAAAAGGTAGGACAGCGTGACGCAATGATCATTTATTGTATAACACTGTGCAGGACTGCAAAAATACTCAGTGATATAATAAGCCCTTAGACTTTTAAAATGTAACCTTAACCTCTGCCCACGCCTTCGCATAAACGTGTGAATATGAAACCAACAGCCTTCGACATCACACCTACTAAGTCATGTCGAAGATGAATTTGCAAATTTGTTAACTGTTCATTTATTATGGCTTGGATTGTAAAGTTAGCGCGTTTTGAACGGTACGACCCATTGAAGTTAGGCGGTTTTGAATTCCTTTAACAATTATAAGCGGGTTCAGACACACATTAGGCACTAGCTAATGCCCGGGTCTTTTTTTATGTAAGGGATAATCCTCATGGATGTTATGCCGGACTTATACCGGCTAAAAAACCTCACGAATCAGGATACGTGAGGTTTTTTAGCCGGTATATGTAAGGCAGGCCTAACAGCCTACGGTTGGAAGCCTCAGGTAAGCCCTCGGAAGAATACCCCAGGACTCCCAACAGACCTACGGCTACCACTGCGGCCTCACCTAGTGTGGGGTTTGGGTGCTATCCCGCTTGTTGAGGTTTTCTCGGGCTTATTTTGTACATGACCTTCTTCGCAAAATAAAACGTAACAACTTTTAATGTACTATATATCTCGTCCTCTTCTAAGTTCTATTCCATTCTGTAAAGAAATCCCAGGGTAAAAGGCAACGTACTCCTTTTAGGCTACTTTTCATTATGTCCTCTTAAAAGTTTTAGTACTATTTTTGCACCAAATTTCATCAAAATATGTTCAATGATTCAATCGTAAAAGCTCTACAGACGGACTGAGTTATTTTAGAATAAATTTACATTTGAGATAGGCACTTAAAGAATGTAAAATTAGATGACAGCTGTACGTATTTAAAAACCGGCCAAGTGCAAGTTGGACTCGCCCATGAAGGGTTTCGTAGCAGCAAGTAACATAATATAAAAGTTCGTTGTAACTTTGATTGATGTTTTAACACGTTCGCAGTGTTTCAGTTTCATTTTTGCTTACCGAAAATTGCGGTTTATGACGTATTAAAAAAAACTACCAGCTCTATCTCGTTCAAACTAATTTTCGTTAGTAGTTTTTATGCCAATGTACATCATATATTTTTTTAAAATTTATCATTATCTTAGTTTAGAAGTTAGAGGGCGGAGGGGGACACATTTTTCCACTTTGGAAGTGTCTCTTGCGCAAACTATGCATTTTAGAAAAAAATGATGTTACGAACCTTAATAACATTTTTGAAGACCTATCTATAGATATCCCACACGTATGGGTTTGATGAAAAAAAATTTTTGAGTTTCAGTTCTGAGTATGGGGACCCCCAAAATTTACTGCTTATTTTCTAGTTTTATATAAGAATCTTAATGCGGTTCACAGAATACATCCAGTTACCAAGTTTCAATATCATAGGCCTTATAGTTTCGGAGAAAAGTGGCTGTGACACACGGACGGACAGACAGACAGACAGACATGACGAATCTATAAGGGTTCCGTTTTTGCCATTTGCCTACGAAACCCTAAAAACCAGTAGAAAATATCTGACCTTTGAAAAAAATGAACTAAAGTGGCTACAAATATAGGAATATTACAATTTAATTAACATATTCTGACAATTTTGGTACAAATTTAAATACCTATAGACTTGTACTGATCTATTATTAGAGATAAGCTGCTAAAAGTATTTCATAAAAATGTATCATTCGCATATTATGTAAATGTAAATTACACTTATAAAAACTCCGGTAAGTATATTTAAATTTCAAAAATATAGCTATCACGCTGAAATATCAGTTTAATAGCAAATTAAAAAGAGCCTACTTAAAAACGCTATGCAGAGACGTGCTGTCCGAATAATTGGTTGTCCTGAGGTGACGGGAGGCCTCGAACCGTTGGCGCAGCGAAGAACCGTAGCGTCCTTGGCTGCCTTCTACCGAATGTATCACGGCGAATGTTCTGAAGAGCTCTTCAATCTGATCCCACCATCACCTTTCCGATCCCGAACAACGCGTGCCGGGCAGAGATGCCACTCATACACAGTCGAGAGAATCTTCGCCAGAACCGAGCGTTTCAAAAGATCGTTCCTCTGTCGAACTATAAAAACTTGGAACGACCTGCCCGCACACGTGTTTCCCTCATGTTACAACCCCGGGTTCTTTAAGAGGAGCGTGAAGAGGCACATCACAGGGCCGCCAACTTGAGGACCGCTGTAAGAAGTGGCCCCCAATCGCAAGATGCGCCACGGCTATCCATCGTGGCGACGTCAATTTGGCGAGCTGAATATATAAAAAAAAAAAAAAAAAAAAAAAAAACATATATTCGTTCTTGCATATTTTAATCACGGCTATATCATCGTGAACGTCGTGAAGATAGGTGAATCACACATTTGCCAGTATTTTTGGATTATAATACGGGCTAAGTCTATTTAACATCACTTAACTTAGCACTTTAAACAAGATCTACCCTTTTTCAGACATGTTCCAACTAAAATATAAAAATAACTTCTAACTGCAATCATCCTCCAAGCCGTTTGGGAGTTGTAGTGGTGCCTGGTGCGACCAAATATTGCGGATGTTTAGCATTCCGTAGAAATGCAAAAATCTTTTTCTTTTCTCAGTATACAAGGTCTTAGTCGCTTTTTGCGTAACAATATCATCTGTTCAGGTAACCTAAACAAAGCTAGCCTAGCTATGATGAAACGAGCGTTCAGATTTGTGTCAAGTGCATGTATGACGTCATCGTCCGAGTGTACCTTGGGAGCACCTATATTACCTTCACTTCAAAGTAGGCCTTTTGATGAAGCTAACAGCCGGTGCCAATCAGCTTCAACACAGCAACAGGCTCAGCACTTTCTACACACTTGGGACAAATTACATCGAGTTCAAACAGTGAGTTCAGGCTCTGCTATAGGACATTTTCAGGGGGCAAGGCATGACTATATGTATGACTAGCGGACGTCACGCGATTTCACCCGCGTAGTTCCCGTTCCCGTGGGAATACGGGAAAAAAACATAGCCTATGTTCACCGCAAAGAGTGTAGCTTTCCAACAGTAAAAGAATTTTTCAAATCGGTCCAGTAGTTCCGAAGCCTATTCGTTACAAACAAACAAACAAACAAAAAAACAAATCTTTCCTCTTTATATTATTAGTATAGATTAGTTTATCTTGACTGGTACAGATATGTCCAGATTTCAATTCTTAAATAAAGGCCGGGCTCTCGCTCGCGGGACTCTCCGAACTTCGGAAAGATGTCCTACGAATAGTGGCAGAATTTAGTGTCTAAAGGTTTGGGTGTTATCCCACGTCTCTACGGGTTTTGATTTCAACTTGTCACCTCGGACGGATAAAAAGTGATCTTATATGAATTCTATTTTTAACTTTTGAAGTACCAAACCTCGATACGTTTCCAATAAAATCAGGGAAGAGCATAGAATCTTTGTTTATATAAAGTATTTACTTAGTCAACGCACAAACGATGCGCTAAGTAAAGATTACATCAGCTTAGTGATTTACAGAAACATGGGGACATTAGCACTAAGAGGGAAACACGTTAGCTTCCTAGACAATACAAGCGCCTGTTAACTAACGATCCATTAGGATTCCACAAGAAACTATGGACTTGGAGTTAATTAAAATTCTTAGCTAATAGTTTGTTTATTATAATTACCGGTTTCGAACGTAATCGAAGTTAGAGATTCGATTGTCACATAATTATAATTATACCTTATTGGTACAGTCGGCAAAGGAACAAAAAAGAAACACAGAGTCGGTATAAAAAAGATAAATTCTTTTTAGAAAACGTTTGTAAAGGTACGTACTTAATTAATTTCTGAAATTAGCTATGGTTATTAAATGAGTTTAATTGTAAGAAACCTAATTTAAAATATATAAAAGATTAAATCCTTTTAAGTACTTCATCCTTATACAAATGACCTAGTAGGAATATAAACCTTAGATGGGACTTTTTACATTCTATTGACGGCATTTTGCATTTTACCATACTTACACAAATGAATACATTTGCTATTTGCTGTTTATCGCGCTCTGATTAGTTATTTACAAGGCGTAATAAAAGTAGAAATAAGACTATGTGAGCAGTCCCTAAGGTAGCCCTGCGTAAGTGTTTTTCCAAACTATAATCTATCCTTGTATTAATTTTTACCCGGATCCGTTTAGCTGTTAGAGCGTAACAAACATTCTGACATCTTCACAAACTTTCGCATTTATAATATTAGTAAGATTAGGTACAGCATGGACGTATAAATGCAGTATGCGGACATTTTTACAGTCAGCATCCGTGTTGTCCGCATTCAAAGTGGGGAAAGTTAAGAGATTTCAGCGGAAACTATAAATTACATGTGCTTTGAATTTAAACGTCTTAGAGATGTGGAAAAACGGTAATAAAATTTGAATTTTGCTTTTAATTTTAATCCCGCTTTAATGATAAATATAAACGGAAAAGTTATGAATAGCAAAAGAGAGATGCATTTTACATTTAAGTAAGTAAGTCCGTGTTTTGCCTTCGTTTAAGGAAATAGAGATTTCTTTTATTTAAAGCAGCATATTTCAGACGGGACATGGATTTATGTTTCTCAAAGGTAATGCACTGACCATTGAGCTACAGACCCGTATAGAGTCAAGCTGAAACGCTTCACTGTACTGTAACTGTAAGTGTAAGCGCGATACCGTAATTACATTATGTAGTGTTTCATTTGCTCCTCTTTTTCGTCACTTGAGGCAGTGGCCTTAACGACTACCGTATTACTGGCATTCACCCAAAATCTTCCCCGATTCTTGCGAAGCACAGAAACTTTCGTAAATTGACCACAATGGTCGCATATCTCGGAAGCGTGTAGCAAAATTTATCTGACTGACCTGGTAGAGCTACGAGTGTTTAACTGGATAAATAAAAAATAAAAAAATATAATCGCTTGTCGCTTATTGTTTACACATACATTCGGGAAGTTACATTTTTATTACTACTGTTATTCGGTTTCTTATATGTATTATTACTTAAAGCTATGTACGATGGGGTCCTGGGGTATCCTTCCGAGGGCTTATCCAGGGCTCCCAACCGTAGGCTGTTAGGCAGGATACGTGAGGATTTTTAGTCGGTAGGAGTCCGGCATAGCATCCATGCAGGATATTCCCTCACGTTAAAAAAAAAGCTATGTACGATGGGAAATAAAAACTTTTCTTGCTTTCCATGTCTGACAGTAGCATAATATTTTTAACAAAATGATTATTTTTAAAACACCGAGCTTATAGAGCTACGAGCGTTTCAACTGAATAAATCGCTTGTCGCTTATAACTCACACGTTATCATTTGGCGCAGTTCCAACCGACCTTCCCCAGGGACAGCTCGCATTGTGCGGACGCGATTTATGATACCACCCCGATGGGTATACGGCACTTGTAGTCTTAATTGAGTAGACTATGATAGTGCCGTTTTAGAGTACAGTCAGCGCCGGTAATAGGCTAATAGTTGACCATCCCATCTCAAATGATCCTAGTAAATATTATGTAAAATTTCGTAATACTTACTACTGTTGGATAAAATCATCCGATTACTTTTTCGTACCCAACTGTTTTCCAGAGCTATCCTTAAAAGAAAGACAACGCAATGTCTATACAAACTTTTCTGTAAACCTATAAAAAGTATTTCGTTATAACAACATACTTACCTACTATGGGTTTATTCACAGAGCAACACGCGCCTTTTTAGTCCATTGAAATGTTACAATTTAAGGACCGAATATTGCATTTCTTAGACGACGCAATTTTATTTTTGGGACTTGTGTGGGGGGGGGGGGGGGTTCAATAGAAGCTTAACCTCAAGTTTGTGGGGTTGCCACCCTTGTCCCCCGGCCGCAATCTTAAAAAGGGGTGAAAACACTTTTTACGCAATATCTCGGAAAATATGAGTCTTACAAAAAAAATTAAAGTCATAATTTGTAGCATAATGTTTTGCCTACAAATATGTAAATAAAATTTTTGCCCTAAATTAAAAATTAAAGAAGTTGTAAACAAAAAATTGAAAATAAAATTATTAAAATTGTCTTTTTTGCTCTGTGAAGTTTTTTTTATATTTTCTCTTAAAAGATTATCTACAAGATTGATCTGAGGTATTTTCTTTTTGTATAATGTATAAAAAAAAGTTATAAAGCAAAAAAGAATTTTTTTATAAAAAAAATCCGTTTTTTGTAAAAAAAATTGTTAAGTTATATACATATTTGTAGGCAAAACAATATGCTACAAATTATGACTCTATAATTTTTTTGTAAGACTTATAGTTTCCGAGATATTGCGAAAAAAGTGTTTTTCTCCCCCCTCTTTTCAAGATGGCGGGCGGGGGACAAGGGTGGCGACCCCACAAACTTGAGGTTAAGCTTCTATTGACCCCCCACACATGTCCCAAAAATAAAATTGCGTCCTCTAATAAATGCAAAGCTCATGTAACATTTCAATGGACTATTTGTTCAATCTCTCAGGTTTCAAGAAGCGATTTCTTTAAAAGCCTCACTCGGCTCTGACGTCTTCAACAATAATCCTCATTATTTCAAGCAATTTACACAAAACCTTGACAATTTATAAATCTAAACCTTCCTCATGGATCACTGTTGATGAAACTCGCATAAAAATCATAATTTAAAAAAAAAATATTTGTTATATTTTTTACATACCATTAAGGTGGCAGACAAACATAGAGCCAACCAGCGGAATGGTGGTCATGGTAGTAGCCTATGAACGTTTGCAACACCAGAGGCGCTGCCATCCTTGTAATTCAGAATTGAAACTTTCCCACAGTCAAATTTCCACCAGATCTGTTCAGTCATTTTTCAATAGCAAACAACTTCACAAACATTTTATTTATAATATTAGTAATATCATCATCATCTACCGAGTCTGTTCCCGACCCAGTTGGGCTCGGTTTTCCATAATACATATTAGTAAGGTAGTATGGGCAGCAGAATAGGCGGTCGGATCGTCCGCTCGGCATGGCCGGCGTCCCCCACAAGAAAATAATAAAAAAAGGTAGTAGGATTAATTCATCTTTGATAACTCTCATTAAATATTGTTTTGTATTGTTACAGGTGACATAGAAGACTGCATAGTGACGCCAGCGTACCAGGGACAGTTCACGCCCCTGCCCGAAGCGTTGTGTGACTGCATTATGGACTTGACTTCACAGGTACCGCACTTTCTCAAACTTTTTCTGCACCAAAAATTTAGTACTGTCATCTTACTTTAAGAAATTAGTTGTCTGCTGGTCCGGGGCGAGAATACATTTATTTTAAGTACATACACTCGAGAGCAATGAATCCGGGTCACTTAAAGAATCCTAAAAATCTCGGAAACTAAAAATGCTAGGTTAATGCAATAAATTGTATTTAATAGACAATGTAATACTCCTTAAATGAAGGTATTAAAACTTCTTAGTTATTGTAAAGTTATATCATAAAAAAATCAAATTTGAAAAAGGGCCACTTTCGAAGATGGAACTACGAAATTACAGCATTTGGTGTTGCTTTTGTTTGTAATCTGTCATTTATGTGGGTACATAAACCATGTTGATAGTGCTCTATATTCATTAATCAAGCTGAAATTATGTCGCTTACGCCTGAAGAATGCACCAGAATACTTACAATGCTGGAAACCGGCCGGAGTCAGCGCGATACAGCCAGGACTGTCGGTGTGTCGCTGTCAACAGTACAAAGAGTTCTCCGACGTTACGAAGAAACTGGTTCTAACCTACGCAGACCAGGAACGGGCAGAACCAGGTGTACCACAGCACGAGAAGACCGATACTTGGTGAACACCATGCTTCGAAATCGCTTTCTCACAGGAACTGAACTCACCAATCAGTTTCGACGCCTCGGAGGAAGTAACCCAAGTGCATGGACAGTAAGACGTCGGCTTGCTGAATCTAACTTAAAACCCCTTAGACCTGCAAACGGCCCTAAACTGGAGCGTGGGCATCGTATTTCGAGACTATGGTATGCCCAGAGCCACGTAAATTGGAGTATTGAAGATTGGTCAAAAGTTATGTTCTCCGACGAATCAAAATTTATGCTCTACAAGCACGATGGAAGACACAGAGTGTATCGAAGACCAGGGGAAAGATTCAAGCAAGCATGCATCGAAGAAAAAGTAGCCTACGGTGGTGGGTCTGTACTTGTGTGGGCCGGAATTTCTTCTGAAAGTCGCACAGAGCTGGTGATCATAGAAAACGGCTCTTTAACTAGCGTAAGATATGTGGAAGAAATCCTCAATGATCACGTTGGTCCATTTATGGTCAATTTAGGTGAGGATGCTATATTTATGCATGACAATGCCCGACCTCATACAGGTAGGATTGTGAATGACTACCTTCAAGAGATGAACATTACTCGTATGGAGTGGCCAGCGCGCAGCCCGGATATCAACCCGATCGAGCATGCTTGGGACGAGCTTCGTGAGCTCAAAATTGCTCTCACAGAGGAATGGGAGAATATTCCCCAAAATCGTATAAGGAACTTGGTGTACAGCATGCCAAACCGCGTAAACGCAGTAATGGAAGCACGAGGAGGCAATACGAAGTATTAAAATTCAAGAAAATCGTAATAAAGTTCAAAAATTTCATGTTTCCTATTTTTGTTTTAAGGAGAGATCGGCAGTTTTTTCTTTATGTAATTTTGTGTTAATAAAATGTATGGTGACTCATATTTTTTTTACTTTCATTTAAGGAGTATTACATTGTCTATTAAATACAATTTATTGCATTAACCTTTCATTTTTAGTTTCCGAGATTTTTAACATTCTTTAAGTGACCCGGATTCATTGCTCTCGAGTGTAGATAGTATGAATGCTAAAATTTTTATACTGCTTTTCATTTTAATATCGTGTTCTGTGGTTCAAAACTTACTGTAAATTGATAAAGATAATATACCTATTGTTTGGTTTGTAACTGTATTTGTAAATTGATAACTAGCTTACCGACAGCAGCTTTATTTGAGTTGCATTTTCAGAAACGGTTAAATTTTGTAGTTAAATATGTATTGTTCGCAAACACATTGAATACTATATTCTTTTAGGTCATGAATGTGTGTGAGCCACAACTTGACTTCCCATTTCAACACGGCAATAGGCTCAATATCTATTATACAGGTGATGAAAAGCGTAGGTGCTGCCTAACCCGTAAAGGAAAAGGCATGTTCACGTAAAAACCTACCAAGGAAAAGGCATGTTCACGTAAAAACCTACCAAGTGTGAGAGTTCCCAACCAAAAAAGGAAAAAAAAATTTTTTTTGAATGGGAGGCCCCATTTATTATTTTTACTTTTCAATTTGTTTAATATGTTGCTATAGCGGCAACAAAAAATACATCTTCTGTGAAAATTTCAGCTTTATAGCTGAGGTACAACCTCTTGACGGACGGACAAAAAGATAGACGGTCAGACAGCCGACGGACAACGAAGTCTTATGAATAGGATTCCGTTTTTACCTTTTGGGTACGGAACCATAAAAACAGGCACTTCCGCGTCTTCCATTTAAAGGAAAAAGTGGAAGTGAAGGAATATTCAATTTGCACGTCACTTTCATATTCAACTGATAGCTTCTAGACTTATTGGATTTTTCACGAATGAAATTTAATCATAGTACGTGAATTTCATTTCAGAAAAAAATCACGTCTTAAAGGCATTGTACCTATCGTAGTTATACTCTGTACTAATATTATAAAGAGGAAAGATTTGATTGTTTTTTTGTTTGCATCGAATAGTCTCCGAAACTACTAGACCGATTTAAAAAATTCTTCAGTGTTGGGGTACGGATAGCCTATGTTCACCGCGAAGAGTGTAGCTCACTCTTCGCGGTGAAAATAGGCTATATTTTATTCCCGTATTTCCACGGGAACGATAGCTACGCGGGTGAAACCCGGGTGGGAATACGGGAATAAAATATAGCCTATGTTGACCGCAAAGAGTGCAGCTTCCCAACAGTGAAAAAATTTTTCAAATCGGTCCAGTAGTTCCGGAGCCTATTCGTTACAAACAAACAAACAAACAAAAAAAAACAATAAAACAAATCTTTCCTCTTTATAATTTTAGTATAGACGAGCCCTGGGCGAAGCCGCAGTGGCAGCCGTGGGTCTGTTGGGAGTCCTGGGACATCCTTCCAAGGGCTTACCCGGGGCTCCCCAACCATAGGCTGGTGGGCGTTAGGTTTTTTAGTCGGTAGGAGTCCGGCATAGCAGCCATGAGGATTTTCCCTCACGTTAAAAAAAACTATAATACGAGGAAACGGGAGGATACGATCCGGCCGTAGACTGTTGTAAGGCATTGTGTGGCTTTAGTTGGTAGGAGTCATAGCATCCATCCATGTAGGATTTTCACACGACAAAAAAAGGGAGGATTCGGTGACCACTTTTGTTCGTAGTCCGTACGATTTTCGGCGATTAGTAACTAATTCTATAGACTTGACCTTTAATGTGTTGTGGATTTGTCTTAAAAAGTACGTAAAGTGATTTGAACTATCAACCTTTTATATCCGAAAATTGCACAAACGTAAATGTGTCAGTGTCATGGCACTTTAGTTGACCCAGTCACGATTGGACTAGATATTAGAAAAATTATCCATAATAATGGTAGTACTTTCCAACATACACGAGGTTTTCATAAAAATGTAGTTTGAAAGAGATTACATCCTTCTTTAGGGGGGTTTTCGGTCATACTTACTCGTATAGAAGTCGACTTCACACGAAATACTTTTACGAATACTTACATACACCGACATTTCGGGCACGTTGCAGCGCCTGTTGTCACCGTTGGACTGAGGCGAGGATCGACAAAAACCATGAAGTATGAGTGTAAAAACAACGATAGTTTAAAAATAACAAAGGGTTTTCGGACTGATTTCGTTTTTCCGTAGTTATCAAAGAATCCTGCCGGAAAGAATGCTGCCATTTCTATCCGGCCGTCCCTTCGTAGGTAGGTAGGTACTAAATAAAGTACCTACTGAAAAAGTGAAAAAATGAAATCATTTCTGGAGAAATGTTTTATGTAGGGGAAATGTTTTATCATTGGAGAAATGTTGTGTACAGAACGAAACCTTGAAATAAAATCAACTCTATCAAACCATTTAGCTAAGTGTATGTAGTAAGGTAAATAATACCCAATATAACAAAATGGATTATTGATCCTTAGAGGCCAATCCTTTGCTCAGCAGTGGACGTTAATCGACAGGAGATGCATTCTTACGTATTTGTTAAACATCCTGCCGAGGGCTTAACCGGGACTCCCCGCCCCGTTGGCAGTGGTATGGCACAGTGTGGTTTTAGTCGGTAATAGCACAAATTAGAGATAGTACAGATGGAAACCTAGATACTGCATTCGCTGAGGCACGAGGTCAGCCGAGGTTGAGGCGTGTTTTCGATAGTGATTTCTCCGCGAGTGTGCGTAACAGAGGGTAGGTGTGAAAAAAAAGCACATACATGAGATTTCCATCTTTGCTTTTCTATCACTTCTAATTTGTGGTAATAGCAAAGATAATATAATAGTATTACATACAGATCGACAACTCCCTGCCTCCCACCGAGTAAGCTTCCCCAACCCCCCACCAAAATTTAAGTGTCGTTTTCCGTGTCAGTACTTGAGAGAGTGTCACTGCGTTGCATTACGTATTACTACCTACGTACTTTGTGCTATTGCTTTAATTTGTGCTTAGCCGAGGGTAGACTTGAAAAAAAAGTACCTACATACATGAGATTGCGTTCTGTTCCTTATTATTTAATTTCCATAGCTAGTGTCCCTAGTATACTCACACACACATTCAAGCTTGATTCAAGCGTTCACATTACGAGTATATTAGTATGGGTGAAAACGAACATTTTTGTATGGAGTTTCCATCCTGTGGTAATAGTCCGGCATCGGGCATAGTAGGTAATCACGACGGATTTCCATACGTAAAAGAATTCTATAATAACTAATTTGCATATGAAATAACCGATATCCGCTAAAGTGTTAGATGCCACAACGGCCGTGAATATTTGCGCATATTGGAAATAAACTGGTTTACACAAACTTGTTCTTATGTATTTGTTTTTATAGTATAGTTCAAGATCTGTAGTCTATATGAATTTCTAATTTGACCAAAAACGGCTTTTAATGTTCGTTAGATGTTTATTTATAGTCTCAGAATAATTTATTTCTAACTTGTGAAACTAGTATTAGCCGCATGGACACCTTTAAATGTAAATGTTTCAAATGCTAAACTTATAAGTATATTAGCCTTATATAGGCAGTGCATTACCTGTTTTAAGTTTTCCAGTGCCCGTTTGCCGTAGGTAAAATGAGGATCCCATCAGTTACTGTTCGTATGTTAAAGGAAAGTTTATTGCAGATAGCTGTAGAATTATTTCTCCCATGCCATGCCATAGATATGAATATCAATTTATAGGGTTACGTACCTTAAGGGTTAAAACGGGACCCCATTACTAAGACTCAGCTTTCCGTCGGTCTGTCTGTCCGTTTGTAGATCGACAAGCTGTATTTCAAGAACCATAGCTGGACGTTTAAACTTTCACAGATGAAATATTTATGCCTAACAACAAATACCAAAAGTGGCCCCAAACAACAAACGTCATGTTTTTTCAGTTTATTGGCACGGAATCCTCTTTGCTTCAGTTCTACCCTCACTTCGTTCCGATTTCACCTTTTCCTACAAAACCCTAAAAAGTAATGAAAATGCGGGGTCTTAAATTTGATTTCTTGAAATCTAACCGGGAAATGAGTCTAAAACTAGTTTCCCACGGCCCACTTGAGCGGGACCGAACGCTTTGTAAGCTAAACAAAATTAAATTAAAACGAAGAACTTCGTGTAAATGTATTGAACACAAGATTAAATTCTTGAACATAAAGATTTTCATCATGGCGGCACTACTAAAGGCCCGTTAAATCGATGGGATCAATTAAAACCGCTGGCACTTAAAACTTGAACCAAAACCAGTTCATCTGAAGTTGTGGAATTTCGCCATCGTGGTCCTTTTGCGGATACACGCCTAAAAATAGCAATACATACCACGAGCTCACTGCAGCTTCCCGCCATATTCGATGACCGTTAATTTGAATTATTCGACGTAATTTATTTATCAGTTAATTTTATTTAAATTGTGAATTGCTACATATCTCTCTAATTATATAAAGAGGAAGTTTTCTTCTTTGTATCCAATAAATAAGCTCTGAAACTACTGAACTGATTTTTACGAGATTTTATAGAATAGTTAAATTTCTCTGCGGATATTTGCTAGTAGTACCTACTTATAATGTAAGATTATAGTATGTATTAGCTGTGCCCGCGACTTCCTCCGCGTGGACTGTGTATGTACTAGCTGTGCCCGCGACTTCCTCCGCGTGGAATGTACCTAATAAAAAAAAAATGTTTATTTTATTTTTTTATTTTTCTAAAATAAAAGTAGCCTAAGTTACTCCTTATTACATATGCTATCTGTCAGTGAAAGTCCCGTCCAAATCGGTCCAGCCGTTCCAGGAATTAGCCGGAACAAACAGACAGACATACAGACAAAATTTTAAAAAATATATATTTTGGTATGTGTACCGTAGGTATATACATTCATATGCATGTAGTAGAAAGCGGTTATTTTAATATTAGAAACAGACACTCCAATTTTATTTATTTGTATAAATATGATGGTACCAACAGGGCTGCTCCGAATGGCAGTCACTTAAGAGCACATCAGCGAAACTCTCAATAGTTAGTGATCAAACGCTGTGAGCAAATACAGTTAGAAGATTATTATAACTACTAACCAATACTTCCAAGCTCTTTTTGCAAAGTTACTACCGAGCATAATCTATACATAAAATCATAAATATCGAACCCAGGTTTATGCCTTCGAGATTAAACGCTACCTCATAAACCGTACTGCAGCATGTCAAAGCTTAATTTATTTGTCAAGTTGCAAAATATCTGGTATAATTCCGTAACTTATCTGCCAAGGAATGTTGCACCGAACGAGTCTACTTCTGACAATGGTGCTTGGAATTTGAATGGCAAATTATATTGGTGTAATATATTTTAGGACTAGTTTTTATTCATGACTCTGTCTACCTTCAAATCTATTGCTAAAGACAGGTTGTTGTCAGCTGAGCAAATTACAGTAGTCACTTGGGAGGCGACTAAGATTAGCAACAGTTTTGATATGACGGAGAGAAATTAATATCGACCTGAACTCACAATTGAACTTTAAGCTCCCAAAGAGTCAGTCTATTTAAACGAAGGTATTGGTATTTCACCATATTAAATAGAATCCAATTAAACTTGTGCAATCTGACTGGAAAACAGATGCAAATAGGGCAAACTGGGATACAAGGACTTGTTGAGGAGAAACGATGATATAAATAAAGAAACATGAAAAGATATCGTAATAGATCTCAGCGGCACAGCCAGGACCTCTATTGTCAAGATCTATAATATCGTACACAAAAGTAATTGCAATCATGAACAAGACGCCGTGAGACGGTCTCACCCGACTGCCCCTCTAACGTTTATTGTTAAAGTGAAAGTTCAATCCGATTGACGTTGTCATTTATGTTTTATTTCAAACTTTGAACAGATGATCCACGTGACCTAGTGACGTAATTTAATGCAACAGAGTCACAGACTGCAGACACAAGTCTCGCCATGAGCCCCTCTGCAATCTATTTTATAGAGGGGCTAAAATAGAAGCATTATGCACAGGCATTCTACACACACACTTCCCTACATATAACTCCAAGTAATAGGTTAGCCTGTGGTCAGGATTACAGGAATCTATTTTCCAGGCCTCTAGGGTATACCCAGTTTCCGAACCACATACAGCCGCTGTGGACTGCCATAGGCTGATTTGATTGATACAGCTGCGAAGACGCACCGTGTGGTTTTTGTCGGTACGATCCCGACATGTCCATCTCATTCGAGGTGAGGAGAATTCAGTGGGTATAATGGTATATCACAAATGGCTTGCAAAATTATTTTTGATAGCTGTATTAGAAAGAGTAACTTGAAAAGTTATGTCACATAATTTTTTCAAAGATTTCGAAATGTTTCATAATTCTTTTGTTTGTGACATCCTATTTTAATTATGATTGCTTTGTTCTCTAACCTAGAAATAATTCAAAAACTAGTTCCTCACTTTCCTTTGATTCGAGTTCATAGGTAAACATTATTAACCTGTTGTAAAACGGTAATTAAACCGTGAAATTATGAATTTTAAAGTTTTAAAACCAATTTGTGTATTTAAATATATAATTGTTGGTGTGAAAGCCCTGACCGTAAAAATTTTGAACTACTTTTTCAAAGTTCTAGGATACGAAAAAAGTCCATGGCCCACTTGACAAACGATTATTTAAAATGAATTTCGCAATGTAGATATTTCGAATGAAAAGTAAGTATTAAGCCAGCCTCAACTGCAAGTTAGGCAATATTTGACAAAAGGACGAAATCATGGCGAATAGAAGAAAACCTGAAAATTACCCATATACCAACGTCACTGGCAAATGTAAGGCCATCTTCTGAATTTGATGGCTCACATGTGAGCTATGGCATAAAATGGGAGGGATATTCATCTCAGTGGACTCTAGAACACTAATTTTATTGAGTTCCTACCTACGCACTGACAACAATTTTACAATCGTAGTACCTACATCAAAGATAATATAATAGTACTAGCGGCCCGCTCCGGCTTCGCACGGGTATACAGTATTACTCCACTATTTAATGGATGTTATTATACATATAAACCTTCCTCTTGAATCACTTTATCTATTAAAAAAAACCGATTCAAAATCCGTTGCGTAGTTTTAAAGATTTAAGCATACAAAGGGACATAGGGACAGAAAAAGCGACTTTGTTTTATACTATGTAATGATTACATACAGATCGGCAACTCCCTGTCGCGCCACAACTGTCATTATAGTTGACGGACGTGTTGAGGGAACATTTGCTTGTCATGGTTTTGACAATCGTTGTCTAAGACAGATGAGTAGAAAAATATAGTATGACAAATCATTGAATTGAACACTATCCTGAGAAGGTATTTTAAATGAAAATAAACTGTCATAAAGAAGTTATTTGGTGTCGAAATGATTGTAAGAACACTGTATGACTCTTGGATACTGGAATATAATCAGGGTGAATACTCAATTGCAAGTAACTATGGATATATAGGATCAAATGTGTTTGTTTACATTTTTTCGCAAAGCTATTGAACTACAGTATAGCATTATTGGTCACACGCACACATTCAAGTTGGAGTTTATTTGAATATACTTGAATAGATCCGTTACATCAAAAAGATCCAGGAGCTATATGTCTATGTTACGACAATTCACAACAAAAGAATAACAACTATCTTAAAATTCAATAACAACAAAATTAATGCAGTTAATATTATTACCGATTTCAATTGCCTCAATATCAATTACATCTTGCTCGTTTACAACACCGCCTATCTTAATAGTTTACTACCAATAGTCTAAATTAGCATCTATCCAGCCATACGCAACTATGCACAATATTTTATGAATAAATGTACTGACATTTCACAATAGATTCTCATTAATATCTGCCATATAATATAGGTACCTTGTCTGAAGGTTGTTGCCCAACATTGCCAGATTGGCCATTGATTACTGAACAAGATCAAATTTACTTTGATTCAATTTGATTTATTATTTGTAATGTTCAAGGCTTTGTATAAGTGAATATGTTTTATGATGGGAAAAATTACTTTAAGCCTATAATGATACAAGTAATTATGGATGAGATGTAATGATTTGAAGACACAATCGAAATAAAAGAAAGAATTTGAGTAAGAAAAAGCCAGGAAGCTAATGATCTGAAAATAAGAGGTCTTATAAATACAGAAGTTTGAAAAGGTTGTAGTATAATAGTGAACATAATGAGTAATGAGCGTACAGAGATAAAAACGGTATAAATAGTTCAGACAGGTAAAGAAAATAGATGATTAAGCGATTGATGAGCAGATTTGTATTATGTAGCAAAGAAACACATATCATACAATATGTACAGTGGGATTATTTTAACCGTTAACACAATAATTTAAAGACATACACCTAACACTTCTAACTTTATTCATCTAGGGGGGAGGCAGAAGCATACCCATTACGAATGATGATGATGATGACCTTTTTAGAACATGTGGGACACATAATAGGTGTTGAGACTGTTGCCATGTTGAAATGCACAGGGATATTGTATTGCTACCTGTAATTGAAAATTTTCATGCAGTCGGGAACAATGACTAAACGTGCCTTCCAAAGTACAGAAATGCTGAGAAAGAAAGAAAGAACAATAGTTTATTCAGGACACGCATAATGAAGAAAATAAAAGTCAACTTGAGCTAATCTTAAACTAAACCTAAGAAATGGAACTAATAAAAAAAATATTCAAGTGCATTTCACACAACGCTATCTGAATCCCAAAGTAAGCTAGGAATAACTGCTTGTGTTATGGGTAACAGACCACGGGTATTAATACTTATATACTTTTTAAATTCATACCTACTTATTATACATAGAAACACCCCGACTCTTGAGACAAGCATTTATGTGTCACACAAATATTTGTCTCCGGTGGGAATCGAACCCACGACCTCCAGCGCCGCATGCGGTATCACTACCGACTGCGCCACAGAGGCAGTCACAAATACAACCCATTCTAGGATTACCGATCATTTACAGCTAGTAGAACTACAATCACTACTACTGTCTATAGTAGGTACATGCTTAAGATATTCATAAAAAAGTTTTTAAATAAACCAGGCCAAGATACCGGAAGTAAATCTTATAAGACCAATGACATTAAACATCATTGATGTATTCAATCGTATTGTATATTCAGTATTATCTTGACCAAATATAAAATTCAATGTCAAATGTCTAAATACATTGAAGGCTGGATTACATGAAGTCATCTTGTTCATTCAACCGGATCTAGATAGTAATTGATTGATGGCTAAAGGTGGATTAGCTGCTTGAGTAGGTCCAATAGGTTTGAATTTATTAATAATGGACTTTGCAACTGTATTGCGTTATGTTGATTTAGTGTGCATCTTAAATAAGGTGAAGTCAAACGGAAAATTAAATTAGAATCAACAATTTCTCGCCGAGGACTTTCGGCCTCCATGACCGAGGGTCTGAGGACGGTGAGAGGGCCAAGGACGGTGCTCCTTACAGAAGCAGGCCCATGACGGCAGCGTGACGTGAGAGAGCGGGATCACACCCGAAACCCCCAAAGACGCGGGATAACACCCGAACCACCCCCTAGGCGAGGCCACAGTGGTAGCCGTAAGCCTGTTGGGGGTCCTGGGCCATCCTTCCGAGGGCTTACCATCGCACCCGGCCCGCCGCCTCCTTCGCGAGCATGACCTGCTCGCAGAAAGAGGCGGCGCAGTCCCACTTACTCCCGCTGGAGAGCATGGCTCGCACCATGGCCTCAAGCGAGAGAGTGTCCACGCCCAGACCCACTACGAGGACCTGGCGCTGTTGTGCCCACGCCGTGCACTCCACCAGCGTGTGGAGCGCCGTGTCATCGCTGCGGTCCTCGCAGTGCTGACACTCGGCCGTGGTTTCCCGGTGTTTTCGCCACAGATACCTACTGAAGCTACCGTGCCCGGCAAGCATCTGTGTCAACCGGTAGGAGAGAGCACCGTGTCTTCTCTCCAGGCACTCGTCCATGACCGGTCTGCCGGCCGCGATTGTGATCAAGTCGCACCTTCCATGTCTCCACGGTTTCCTGGTGGAGCAGGGTCCGCTGGGCTTCTTAGCTGACCTACAGCGCAAATTAAGCATCCACTATCAGATTTCACGAGCCATTATTCTTTAACTTGAGTAAAATCCGACATAGATCACACGAATCCTACCTAACAACTTACGGTTGGGAGCCCCGGGTAAGCCCTCGGAAGGATACCCCAGGACTTTTAAGAGCCCTGGTGATTCTGATGGCTTTACACCAAGTACAAGTCGTCGAAGGTTTCGTCATAAACGGCCGTAGTTCTTTAGGTATTAAATTGGAAATTTGATGTTTTTACATATAATAAAGTTATTACTTTGATCTATATGTCTTATAGTCAAAGTCAAAGTCAAAAAACATTTATTTCGCATAATCCTAATACATAGGCACTTGCGACACGTCATGAATACAATATGCAAATAGTACCACCAGTTCGGAACACGGCCCGCTTGAGAAGAACTGGCAAGAAACTCGGCGGGCTATTCTTTTTGTGCACTACATATTTACAATAAGTAGATACTATAAACTAAAACTCCATCAGTAGAGCAGGCAGATCACTTCCAGGCTTCCTTATCAATCAAATAATCGTCAATTGTATAGTAGCCCCTGCAGCACAATTTACTTTGTATACACTTTTTAAACTTAATTAGGGGCATGCTTTTAAAATAGTATTAGGTATGTTACTATACCATCAAATACAAATCTTGTCTTTTCAAACTCGCGCGATAAAACTGACCTTATGTATCTATGCTTCTGTACTAACAATTAAAGAGAAAACATTTGATTGTTTATTTGCATCGAATAGGCTCCGAAACTACTGATCCGATTTAAAAACTTCTTTCACTGCTGGGAAGCTACACTATCCCCGGTAAAATTAGGCTATATTTTATTCCCGTATTCCCACGGGTACGGGAGCTACGCGGGTGATATCGCGTGACGTTCACTAGTTTCGTATAGGGTCTCTAAGAATACTGCAATAAATCTATCTTTTTCTTGCAGGGTCAATCAGCAACTCTGGAAAGTATAAGGACATCTCTACTGGCAAAATTCCCCTCGATGCAGACTCCCTCGCAAGAAGTAGTCTACGACACGCTGGCGCAGCTGATGCAGGAGAGGAAAATATACCAAACGTCGAGGGGGTTTTTTATCGTCACGCCTGAGTAAGTTTTAGTATCTCTTTAAACCTGTATCAGATAAGTCTTGCCTCTTTATCGGATAAGGTTTCCAGTAAAACGGCCATGCTGCATGCTTGCCAATGGCCAGTCGTTAAGCCAAGTTGAAGGCCATTTTAGGCGGCTTGAAAAATTTAAACAGCAGGCAGTCACAACCTGCGCCTGTCCATCTCAACACGGCAATACGGCTCACCACCTATTGGGACACATTCTAAAAAGGTGAAATGTGGGCATATGATATGCCTCTGCCTACCACTTCGGGGATAAAGGCGTGACCATATGTATCAGGTAAGTCTACGGTCCACCCCATCGGCCACGGTTACCGTAGCATCTATGCATGTTTGTAACACTTGAGGAGCTGCGCCCGAGCTGCCAACCCTACATATCCCTTGTAACTTTAAGGAACCACGTAGGTACTGTAAAGGTTGGGGAATCGAGGCAGGGAGTTTAGTTCAAAATCAAAGCGTTTGAGGAATGTAGGACGTTGTCTAGAGTTAACTATAATTTCTGGTACAACTGAATACGATACGAAATCATAGTCATAAGACCAAATTACTTATTGATCAGTAGCCAGTTTAACATGTCAAGTTTTATCATCCGAACAGCTATGGTACGCTGGAAAATGTTAAGTGCACTGTAAAAAAGCAATAGAAGGATTTCTCGAAATTTTCTACAAATAACTCAAATGCACAAACAGAAGAAATGTTAGTAGTAGTCACAATATATTTAAGAAATTTTACCAAGACCTAAAAGAGACTAAATTTAACAGATACCTACTCAATATCAATTCATACCAGTCTCACGCAGTGTGACTCACATCACCAAAACGGAATGTTATCGACGACCCTAACTGTCCATGTTGTTCAAAATTGGACACGATCTGCATTCAGAGACCAATTTCGTAAACAAATTGAACAACACTACACATTTGAAATGTAAAATTCAATTGATTTTAAAGCTTGGTACCAGTGCCGGATCAACATCGTAGTAATAGTAGTAGGTGACTATTATTGTCGTCTATGTGATAAGGGGGCCCCACTGTTTTAGCTCACATTTAGATATTTTGAGTTAAATTGTTTCTAAAAATTAAACAGCTGACTGAGGGTAACTTAATTATTACATATAAGTATGGATATTTCTATATTATATTCTGTTAAAAGGGGTAAATTTTTGTAATTGAATTTTCATCCGAAAACTCATCCAAAATACGTTTAAAATTCTCATTTTTTTTATAGGAAGGTAAGTTAATTTGAATAGTATATATATCATATACATGGTTAGCTAGGTGATGTACCCTATATAATTTTGATATTATCTTTTGTTTGTAAAAGATTCAACAACTCAGAATTATAATGAATCGGTTATCTTTTTACTTACGCTCCACATTAACTATTAAGTTAAAAAGTTTTATGATCATTATATTTTGTAAAACTATAGGTAGGTATCTCGTTAATAAAGATTTTTTAATAAATACGTTTTTATATACGTTTTTTTTTAACTTAGCATAACCGCTAAGCAATAAATTACCAGAGTGTCAAGTGACAAATTGCTACGGGCCCCGCGCCAACTCAATCCGGCGCTGCACTCGGTCCATGACTAACTTTATATCCATAGATATCCTAAATACGAGATCGCCTTATGGCTCTCAAATGACCGTCAAAACGTATTTTGATATGCTCCTTCAGTTTACGATGTTCATAAACTATTTCCACACTGGCTGTGGAACAAATTCTTAGCACAATAAATTTTAGTCTAGTTATTAAGGCTATGCTTGAGTTACTAAAACCGTGGGAGTTTGTTTGATCACTCCTTTATTTTATTATACAGCCGTTATAATGTGTAACTCTTGTTGCATTTTAACTTGGCCTACTCATCCATTTTATTTCTTTTGCACAAGCTAGGTAGGTACTTTCAGAAATAGAGAGTTGTAATTATGTTTCTGTGACTTAGTTAGCGTCAAAAAAATCTTTATTATTTCTCAAGTTTGTCCAAATTGCACCACAGTGCACAAAATTTGATTAAAAACGATTCAGTGGGAACACAAAATTTTCTTACTATTTTACAAAAATAAATGTAATTTCAAAGGTGGCAAATCGTTTTTAGTCATAAAGCCGCCTTCATAATCTCGGATTATAGACCTCTGCCTTGCTCTTCGAGAAAAAAAAACGTAATTATTATGTATTACTGTTCTGAGTAATAAATATTTATATATAGTGTGATAGAAACAAGGTTAAGAACAGCGGTATAAGTTTTTTGTGTCGAGTTAAAGTTGACCTTTACTTATTGCATTAGTGCTAATATTATGTTTTATAATTAATCATATTCTCATGTCTACTTTACACACATTATTAATTATCTCGCTAGACACTATTTTGTAATCTTTGTTCATTCAATTAATTTTATACTTAGAGCTGTGTAAATATCGTATTACGGTCTATACAAAGATATTTCTTTAGATAGATATATTTTTACGTAGGTACTTGTATTACAGATTTTTTTAATAAGCTCTTTACTAAAACGAATATAAAAAGCTGCATTGATAGGATATGGCTAGGCAGAGGAGGAAGATTGTGGACGGTATAGCTGAGCGTCGATGCATTGTATGGGGGCCCTTTTAAACCTACACATACTGAGTCGAGTCCCACCCAGCCACCAACATAGTATTTCCCTATGTTCTACGTTATGTATAGACTCGGCACTCGCGCGGTGAATCCATGGAATGAGAGCAGCTAATAGGTCTCATATCATAGGTATGGGACCGCCTTAAGGCCACGCGTTTGGAGTACCTACTGAGGATATTCCCTACAGGACTACTCGGGTACTTCAGCACGCAGGTAGAGAGACGATACCGGCATTAGTCGGTAGAGTCCGACATGATATTCACTGATGGAGCACGTTAAACCAAAGGCCCTGAACATTTAAAAGTCCTTTTCTTTTTATTTTGAGAAAATTTCCAAGGATGTCATACCGGCCTCAAACCGACTATACTGCTCGTTCGCTCTAAGTTTGCCTCTCGGCTCTATACTAAAGTTGAATTTTTAATTAGACGAAGTATATTGACAGCAACTATTGTCACTTCTTCATACAATGTTGCTTATTTTCTATGACGAAGTGACATTAGCTACTGTCAATTTACTTCGTCTAATTAAAAATTCGGGTATAGGTACGCCTCTACGCCAGCGGCAAACTTAGAGCGAACGGGTAGTAACTACACGACCTATTCGTCAAACGCTGGACGCTCCGGGAGTTACTTCAGAAGGATGTCCTTGGATACTCGGAAAAAGATTTCAAAGCTTGACTCTATCTCCAAAAACTTTATACTGAACGCCGCACGCCGTGCTCCAAAGTTAATGTATGACATCGGGACTTAATGCTAAAATAAAATAAAATATTATTGAAACCGCTTCTTTAGGCCCTGACGTAATGACAAATCTACGAAATAAATTACACTCAAATACATAAAAACAGACACCGCGACGTTTTAATGAAGGCAAAAACGTTCACCATTGAATTGTTTGATGGTCAAACTTGGGGACAAACGATCACAAAAGTTTACAATCAAAAAAGGACTTTATGTATTAAGCGATGCGATTTACTATTGATGAGCAATAAATTCTAATATTCCGCCTAATCAATTCTTAAATTTGGTGGCAAAAAAGCGTTAAAAGTATTAGGCAACGTCTTTTATTTGTCTAACGGATTATTACGAAGCCTTCTGGTAGGTATGTCTTATTTTGCGGTTTTGATATCTGTCAAATTATGTGGAACTATGTTGTCTGATTATTAGAGTTCCGTAGCCAAATGGCAAAAACGGAAGGTCTTCAAAAATGCTATTGAGGTTCCTAACATAGTTTTTTTCTAAAGTTAATAGTTTGCGCAAGAGACACTTCCAAAGTGGAAAAATGAGTGTCCCCCCGTAACCTAACCTCTAAACTAAGAGAATGATAAATTTGAAAAAAAAAATATGATGTACATTGCCATAAAATCTACCAATAAAAATTGGTTTGAACGAGATCAAGTTGGTAGTTTTTTTAATACGTCATAAACCGCAATTTTCACATAGAAAAATCACTATCACTGCGAACGTGTTAAAAGATCAATGAAGGTTAGAACGAACTACAAAAACTTTTAAATTATGTTACTTGCTGCTACGAAACCCTTCATGGGCGAGTCCAACTCGCACTTGGCCGGTTTTTTGAATTTCTGTGCCACATCTTCGCCTGTGACGTAGGTGGTGAGCCGTATTGCCGTGTTGATATGGACAGGCGCAGGTTGTGACTGCCCACTGTAGAAATTTTTCAAGCTGCCCATAAAGGCCTTCAACTTGGCTTAATGACTGCCATTTTACCGGCAACCTGGACCAACGGCA
Organism: Miltochrista miniata; assembly: GCA_933228765.1. Classification (NCBI taxonomy): domain Eukaryota; kingdom Metazoa; phylum Arthropoda; class Insecta; order Lepidoptera; family Erebidae; genus Miltochrista; species Miltochrista miniata. The sequence continues at coordinate 35,817,073 of OW121752.1, forward strand.
TAACGTGTCTTCCGAAACAAAGAAACGCTCGCAAATAAATGTCACAAAGTGGTCACGAGATAGTAACCCATCCATGACCGGCCACAGTAAATGTTGCTTACTACAGTGATCGTTTACAGAACACTGAGTCCACTGGGCCACGAGTGCTTCTTTTGAAATCAGTTAAAATCTCACCATTTTAATACTCTTTTATTCTTTCAGACGCCGTAGATCCAGGTCCCGTTCATCATCCCGCCATCACTCCAACGGCATCGAAGACGATTGTCCGTCTCCCCGCACTATCCTCATGTCGGACCAGGAGGCGTTACACCAGCTCTATGGGGAGATCACCACGCTAAGAGATGGAGCTGTCACCCATCAGTGCGTGCAGACGAATCTAGCTGATGTTATTTGTGGAGGTAAGTCTTAATATTATAATATACTGAGCTGTACCTTTGTTTACAAGTGAAAACTTAGTAAAAAAAAAAAACTTGAGAGGTGTCAAGGGACACCCGGATGGAACGAAGTTCCTTTCGATTATTTAGTGAAGGAATTGTAATAATTTTTTTTATTAACCCCCATTTTATTACCCCCCCTCCCCCCTCCCCCCTCCCGTATATATATACTTTGCTATAGTATGTATAAACGGCCGAATTGAGTAACCTCCTCCTTTTTTGAAGTCGGTTAAAAAAGTGTCGTGACAACTTTTCGTGAGATTTTTTTCCGTCTAGCCCCCTTTCACAACGCGCGATAAGGAACTTCGTTCCAAAATTCAATAAAACTGAAATGCTTTCCAAATAAAAATCTAAATCACGTTGCTGTATTTTTCTAAGGGTATATTACTATCTACATAGCCTGATTTGAAGAAAATTCGGAGAGCCTCATGTCTAAATTTTTAAATTAGTAAACGTTGTTACGTGGAGGAAAGAGAGTAGGAAGACATTTGAGAAACACGCGAAAATGCGTATGAAGTTCGGACTCAGCGAAAAGTTTAGAATTTATTTTTTCTGTCTCATGACTCCCAAACTGAATTTCGACAAATCCTTCTACGACAATATTTTACTTCGACAACATGAAACTCCGACACGACTCAATTTCGACAATATTTCAGATCGAAACAACTTAATCCCGACACTACTGTACTCCGACAAAGCGTTTCTTCCTTTGTCAGAGTACAGTAGTGTCGGGATTGTCGGAGTTTCATGTTGTCGAAGTAATATCTTGTCGTAGAAGGATTTGTCGGAATTCAGTTTGGGAGTCCCTCTCTCATATCATAGTAATGATAAGAAACTGACAGAAAAATTTTCTACTCTTACATAAGCCCGAGGCCGCACTTGCGGTATATGAGAATATCATCGTGATTCAAGTGTCACAGTGATTCAACCTCGATCTGGTCTTCCTACCACTCGGTGGGTGCAAAGTGGTACACAGTGTTGTGAGTGGTGGTTTAGTAGGACGTCTTTTTTATTTCTCGTGTTGAAATCCTCATGGATGTTATGTCGGACTTCTACCGGCTAAAACCACACGGTGCCGGTGCCACACCACCTGCCTATGGCCAGGAGTTCCCGGCATGCCCTCGGACATGCCCATCCCCTACATGCAGACTTTCCCTTAGGGTTTGGGTTTCATACCACTTCTTGGGGGTTTCGAATGCTATCCCGCTTTTTGGGGAGGGTGAGGTTATCCCACTTATTCGCGGGGTGAAGATACACTCCACCGTCTTAGCCTGCTTTTGTAAAAACGGCGAACCGCCATCTCTTTGCTCTCAGACCCTTGGTCATGGAGGCCGGTAGTTATTTAGTGGGTAGTCTAGTCCCGTACGTAACGTAAAGTGGCTCTTTTTCTTTTACAAGTAGAGCTCCTCTTACTACCCATGCTGGATAGGCATGGGCTCGTGTGAGGGTCGCCCAGCACCTGAGCACGACGGCACTGGGAATATCCAGCAAAACTCTTTGAACCAATCTGTTCTTGTGGGTGTGTATTGGGACCTGATTATCACCAAAACGTACACAGTTTCTCTGTTTTTTTAACGTGAGGAAAAATCTAACGTGGATGCTATGCCGGACTCCTACCGACTAAAAAAACCTCGCGTAGTGGCCAACAGCCTATGGTTGGGAGCCCCGGGTAAGCCCTCGGAAAGATGTCCCAGGACACACAAAGTTTTCCTACATAGCAGGTGCATAGCATCACCCCAAAAAAACAGCTCAAAACGTCTTATTCCAATAAAATATCTTCTACATGAATCTAAATTTCTTTAGTGCAATTCGTAAATGACTTGAATCGAAACATGACACAAACGATAACATGAATGTATATGCCAGCTACAGATCTTATAATGGCCCTTGAATAATATTGTTATGTGGTTCCCAGAAAATCTTTAACATGTTATATTTTAAATCCGTAAAATTTGAAACAACAGTAGTCCTTAGTTTAATAAACTCATTTAGTTTAGACATGGTAACCGAATAAATGTAAATTTTCAATAGCCTTTTAAAATAACTTTTTGGGCTTTTGAATGAGCGCGCAGAAAACAATCTACTAGACAGAGAACTTATGTACACATAAAACAGTTTTATTCTATGGCTAACTACATCTTGTAGGAATCAAGGTTTCTAACAAATTGTGTTGATATTTACTTAAATACCTTCGGACGTCACGCGGTTTCACCCGCGTAGTTCCCGTTCCCGTGGGAATACGGGAATAAAATATAGCCTATGTTCACCGCAAGGAGTGTAGCTTTCCAACAGTAAAAGAATTTTTCTAATCGGTCCAATAGTTCCGGAGCCTATTCGTTACAAACAAACAAACAAAAAAACAAATATTTCCTCTTTAACACATTTTTTCAGGCAACCAATTTCGCTGCAGAACATTTTTCTTAATCTTTCTAGTTATACGAACTCAAAGACTTAACTCGTGTAATAAATGCTGAAAAACAATCTAGACCGGAATGTGGGACAGGTCTGCAGTGCCCTGATTCTATGCTGCATTGCTCCGTGGCTACTACGATATTTCGACTCGTTTTACATTCTCGCTTGAATTCTGAGCATTCTTGGCTATTTACCTACCTAAGTCTAGACTTTGGTAATGCAATTTTTGTCTATACTGATATTATAAAAAGGAAAGATTTGATTGTTTGTTTGTTTGTTTACATCAAATAGGCTCCGAAACTACTGGACCGATTTTAAAAATTCTTTCACTGTTGGGAAGCTACGCTCCCCCCGGTGAACATAGGTTATACTTTATTCCCGTATTCCCACGGGAACGGGAGTTACGCGGGTGAAACCGCGTGACGTCTTCTAGTTATTTATAATTGGGTTGTCATGTATGAATATATTTTTTTATGTATGAAAATAATCAGAATTTGCACCCAATTTCATTAGACACTATCTCAGTGGTTCAAGGTGAAAGCTTGTATTACAGACTTACAATGTAGTTACTTTTGCTAGTTAGGTAAATATACATATATTAGGAGGGACAAATAAATATTCACGGACATTTCACACAACGCTATCTGATCCCAAAGTAAGCTAGGAATAACCTGCTTGTGTTATGGGTATCAGACCACGGATATTAATACTTATATACTTTTAAATTAGAGATGCGCCGAATGTTCGGCCGAATATTCGAATTCGGTACATTCGGCAAGTTTTAAAAAGTTCGTATTCGGCCGAATATTCGGTATATTTGCCGAATAATTACCGAATGTTAAAATTATTATTATTAACTAGCTGATGCCCGCAGCTTCGCCTGCGTGAAATTTTGTTCCTAGACAATAACATATCTATGTTGGCACCAAATTTCAGCCAGATCCGTTCAGCCGTTACAGCGTGAAAGAGTAACAAACATCCACACTCGCAAACATTCCCATTTATAATAATACCTAGTTAGATAGATTTCTGATTAACAAATTCATAATGCAAAATAATAATATGAGCTAAGTAATTTTTTTTATTAAATATATTTCTTAATTCAATGGCTAAACTACCACTTGACACAACTTCTCTTCTAAGCAATTGACATCGTAACTTAGTTCCTTCTTCAGGTAGTCCCAACCTACGACGTTTGGACAAACCGAACTACTGTAGGCTTTGTCCTCCTAATACAGATGGTCCAACCAAGACCTGGTAACGTAATAACAATGTAAATTTCATCAGCTGAGCGTTCATGTTCATTGTAATGGCTCTTTTAAGTCCTGTCTACGTAGAGGCCATTCCCGTATTTTACAAAGACTTAGTGAGTCTGTTTCCTGGCAGAATGTAGTCGGCACTATATGTAGAATAAAGTTCATGCCTTTCATGACCAGTCGCTTAGGGCTGCTGACAATTTTTGTCGTAAGGATTGAGCGTAGATGGTAACATGCGGTGTTATTTTATTGACCAGTGGATACTACCTGAAGCGTGGTCTTTCATTTTTTTCTGGCTAGCCATCTTAGAATTTTCTTCTTCTTTTCACAAATGTATTTTTGTCACACAAAATTTGAATAAATTAGCAATAATACTTCCATAAAGCATATTTGGTTTGGTAATATTATACCAAAATAGCGTTTTTTATTTAACTTTATTGCTATGTAGTAAAATCATCTGTTTGAAGTTTAATAGAAAACATAAATGAAAACGTCAATTGTATTGAACTTTCACAAATTATGTGTCAAAATTAAAAGTAATTTAAGTATAAAATAAGAGTATTTAAGGAGTATTTATATCAACTCCGGAGAAAATCAGCCCCAAAATAATTTACATTCCCTTTTTAGCTCGTTAGGTATAAATTTCAATATAATACAAAACACGTCTTCCATCAATTATGTTAATAATGCTATACGCCAAATTTTAAGTAGATCGGACCAAGGAATCACGTTGTCCCATACAAACTTTACCCTCCTTTTTTATACCTTTGGAGGTGGAATTTGCAAAAATGTTAAAACTACTTTTTTCAAATCGTAACAAACAACGCTCATGCTTAGTTTCATCATCGTACCATTAACCGTTTAAGCAATAATTGATAATAACTTTGGGTCTAGGGATCGAACCGCAAAATTAAGTTTAGTTTGAATTCTATATACTTTTCCGGGATAAAAAGTACCCAGTGTTGTGCCCAGGCTATTAAAGAATAATTATACCAAGTTTCATTGTAATCGAACCGGTAGTTTTTGCGTGATGCCTGAACAAACAGACAGACAGACAAAAATTTTTTTAATCACATTTTTGGGTTCGGTGTCGGTCTAATAACACCCCCTGCTTTTTATTTTTTTGATATTTTGAATGTACAGAATTTTCACTTCTACAGATTTATTAAAAGTACATATAGATAATTGAATAGGTAGGGGTTTTCAAACAATCATTTTTCAAACGTCATCGTACAGAGATCAATGTATACAATAAAAGTAAGATAACAATTTGAGATTTAGGTGAAGAGGCCAAGCTGGCGTCCAAAAAGCTAGGAGTGCTACAAGCACCTTCATTTTTAAGCTAATGCATCTGAATAAGCTTTGCCCGTTCGACGGTAAAGAGACGTGCCATGAGGATTATCTTAACGACCTTCAATATGGCAGCAGGTTCCACCTAGCGCCATCAATTAACAATATTTTTATGATCAGATTACTAATGCATAGTTTCTAGATTTTCCACTTTAGGTAAGTACTTGTAGTTTATGAGGATATTACTTGCCAATATTCACAATCAACGGGAAGTATTACCCGGTACCCTATTAACTTTGATTCACTTGAACCTGTCAAATTACACATAAGTTTTTTTTTGTGACAAATGGCCGCAAATTAGAAGTTTACTTTATGATCGCGAAGAATCGCCGCTCTGTTGCTACCCGCAACTTAAGTTTACTATAGCAACAGAGTGTCGATTCTCTGCAAAGAGGGAAATTTACTGCTGAAATATCTGTATTTAAAACCGAGACGAAAGACATTTCAATGGTAAACTTTCTTCACGCTTGCAAGTCGATTGATTGAATATGGAGTTGAAGGCTGCACGCCCGGCGCTAAAAGATTGTCGCCAGCCTCGTCGACTGATCTGTACTAACCCGTTTACCGCGTTAACTTGAACCGAATAGTTCGGCCGAATGTTCGGTTCGGTACATTTTATACCGAATATTCGGCCGAATGTTCGAATTCGGTTCAACCCACATTCGGCGCATCTCTATTTTAAATACATACATATTATACATAGAACACATTACATAACATTGATAAATCTTATAATTTTAAAAATAAAATAAAATAAATATTTAGCATAAAAACAAAACCCATAGTTATTCATAAAATCGTGGTAGTTATGCTTTCAGCTTATACAACTAGTATAACTACCCAGTTATATAAGCTGAAAGCACCGGAGTGGTTTATTGTGACCAGTTTCAAAGCAAGGCTAAGTCACAAAGCGCGCCTGAAATAGACTGAATGAAGGCATTAGGCACCGTTTGTCCTTTCACTACTTATCTCTGTTGGCCAGGAAAATAATGAAATCAGTTAAAAACTACATATTATATAGTCACGCCTTTATCCCCGAAGGGGTAAGCAGAGAGATAGTCTACGCTTAGTATATCTTTTTTAGGCATTTTTTTTAACGTGAGGAAAAATCCGTCATGTATGCTTTGCCAGAGTCCTACCGACTAAAAAACCTCACGTAACGCTCAACAGCCTATGGTTGGGAGCCCTGAGTAAGCCCTCGGAAGGATGTCCCAGGAGTCCTGGGACATCCTTCCGAGGACTCTCAACAAATGGACATAGGCATAGATTGTGAAGAAACACTTTTCTAGCTGCCCATAAATAAGGCTTTCAAATTGGTTTAACGACTGCCATTTTATTGACAACCGGGACCAACGCCTTAAAGTGTTGTCAGAAGTACTAAAGGCTTTTAAATTAAATGTCATTAAGTGTTTTCACCCATCCAAGGGCAGTCCAGTCGATAGTTGCTTATTGCAGTGATACGAGCGCTTCAAAAAACATAGAGGCAAACCCGTAGTCATGCTTTCAGCTTATAATATGTGTGACTGGGTAGTGTCTGTTAGGAGTCCTTGGGTATCCTTCCGAGGGCTTACCCGGGGCTCCCAACTTACCGTAGGCTGTTAGGTAGGATACGTGTGGTTTTTAGTTGGTAGGAGTCCGGCATAGTATCCCTGTAGGATTTTCTTCACGTTAAAAAACGGGTAGAGTGGTTTATTGTGGCCAGTTCCAAAGCAAAGCTAGGTCACAAAGCGCGCCTGAAATAGACTGAATAGAGGCATTAGGCACCGCTTGTCCTTTCACTACTTATCTCTGTTGGGCACGGCTAGGGTAATAATATCAGTTAATGAATAGAGTATCGATAAATGAAACTTCTAATAATTTCCATCTAATCAATATCAATCAATATATACGTATAATAAAATCGTAACAGGTCGCTGTCTGTACATGGAAGATAAATAGAAAAAAATTATATTAGCGGGGCTTTATGAACGCAATAGAACACAAAACAATTATTTTTAGAATTTTGTCTGTTTGTGTGTATGTCTGTATATCTGTATATTTGTTTGTCTGTACGTTTGTGCACGCTAATCTCAGTAACCGCTTAACCGATTGCAATGCTGTTTTCTTTATTGTGTTGCGGTTTACTCCACTTAACATTTAGTGTATATTTATGTCAATCGGTTTATAAATAAAAAAGTTATATCACTCTAAAGAATCATACATAGACATATGAATCTAAAAATGGGTACCTAAATCTAAACTGGCGTGTTGGCTTAATCATAAAAGAGCTTAATGATTAAGGCTATTTTAAACAATTCAGTCAGTGAATTGTTTTAGAATAGACTTAATTTTCAAGCTCTTTTATGATTAAGCAAACAGGGCAGTTTCACACGCTGCTTGTTGAGTCTAATGAAGAAATACCCCTCCTTTCATACACCTTATGTGACGTAAACGAAGTTGCGGTCAGCTAGTGCATAATATATAAGTCCCGGGGTATCCCTCCGAGGGCTTACCCGGGGCTTCCAACCGTAAGCTGTTAGGCAGGATACGTGAGGTTTTTTATTCGGTAGAAGTCCGACATAGCATAATACATGTATATAGCATACTAGAGGGCCAGGCCACGCGTTGCTGTGGCTAAGCTTTTTCTAACCCGATACTCCCGGCCATAGCCATTTAGGCTTTCACAAAAAAAACTATCCTATCTCTCAAGTTGGATCAAACTGCACACGGTGTGCAAATTTGGTTAAAATCGGTTAAGTAGTTTAGGAGTACATCGCGGACAAACATCGTGACAAGAGATTTATATATATTAAGAAGATAATGCTATGCCCGATATGCCTAGGTATATCATGGATTTTCTCTCACAAAAAAAACTTATTTTTTATTCTTTTTATACACAGTTAAAAGACCGTGGAGAACTGAATTATCTCTGGATCTCTTGACATCATTTGTTACTCAATCTCCCTCTAACGGGCTTAAAGGATCTCGCTGAAATTTGAGACAGGGATAGATTATGCAATCTTGAATAGGCGGATCCCCAACAGACGATCCAAAATGGATTGCCAGATCTTGCGATCCGCGATCCGGGAGCATGAGGCATGGATCATGGATCGTATCGTCTGACGAACTTAACTTGCGATCCCGCCGCGTCGCACTGACACGCTCCAAACGATTCATACTGATCCGCCGAAGTATAGCACAGTTGAACTTTCGGACGCTATGATCGCGCGCTCCACATACCGCCGTTCGTCTCCACCTTGCGCCTAATGATCGAGGCACCTGTGTGCTAGTAACAAAACCGACAACGGACGGATTGCTCGCGGCAAGAAGCGCGCGGGCCTGCAAGTCCACTTCAAAGGCTCCTATGGAGCGCGCTCCTACCGCGATCGGAGCGCGTTGAATCGTCTGGTGTTGATCCGGCTAATAACACATTGGTTACGTATTATCCCTGGTATAAGCGTACCAGGGATAATACAATTGAACGAAAACAGAATTTCACATACGCGATGTCTCAGTCTCAGATACATCATCTAGTAGTCCATAATTCAGTCGTTATTGACCATATTCCACTTGCCATAGCCAACTCGCGATGATGTCCAGAAAAATTGCTGTCATCCACATCACCATATTCTGCGGCTCTCACACATATCATTGACATGCAAGAGAAAGTTCTTGACCGATAAGACGAACCCCACAGACATTGTGCATAAAAACTAGGCATCGCTAATGTGGCGCTCGTTCTGAAAGCTGACTACCTGTTTGTACAAGTAAGCTGACTTAAGGCCAGTGGCTTGAATATATCATACTAGTCGATGTCATGAGGTTTCACCTGCGTAGTTCCCGTTCCCGTGGAAATACGGCAATAAAATTTACGATATGTGTGTGTGTAGATAGTGTAGCTTCCCAAAAGTGAAAGAATTTTTCAAATCGGTTCAGTAGTTGCGGAGCCTGTTTAATGCAAACAAGCAATCAAATCTTTCCTCTTTTGTGACATTAGTACATATAGACAACTAGCTGAAGCCCGCAGCTTCGCCCGCGATGGCGCTGTATGTGAAAATGATTTTCCTGCTTTTCTGTTGAAATTTTTCCTGAATTTTCTTTGCTATAAACCTCACGGAGCCCGAGACCTGTCCAACGAATGCAAAACCGTGGAAATCGGTTCGTGCGTTCTGGAGTTATAGCGTCAGGAAGGAAAACCCGACTTATTTTTATATAATAGATGACGGCTATAGAGGACGAGGCAGAGGTAAATTATGCACCTCCACCCTTTGCCGGTAGTCTTATTCATCCCACGTACCCTAGTACGTACGGCGACAAACGTACAAAGGTACCCGATGACAGCAATAGACTTAGCCACAGTATAACTATATACTGTGACTTAGGTGACTTAGCCTAGGCTAAGTCTATTGCTGTCACCAGGTACCTATGAACAGGAGACAATTTAACCATCGTCATTATTATGTTATCCGAATCATAATACCAACAGTCAGGACAGATGTTTCATCTTCACGAATACCTATGCAATTTATGTATTAATAGCCAGTTTTGTTCGGAAGTAAAGCTCCCGAAAACCTGAAATATCCTGTCAACTCCTTTTACAACCCCGGGTTCTTCAAGCGGAGCGTGATGGCATACACTTAAAGAACTAGGGGCCAGAAACCAAATTGGCGGCCCTATGTTGTCAAAGGGCCAGGGCCGCCAATTTGGGGACCACTGACAGAAGTCTTAGTGGCGTAGGCGAACTTTATATAAATAAAATGCAGTCAGGTATCCAAACTGTAAATGTCCTTAGTCTTTCAAAAGTCAACTTGACTTAGGATTCACTACTTACATGTATTGACTTGAACATTACAAGTCAAACATAACTTAATAGCACGTGCTAAGTGATTAGTCTAAATTATTTCATGTCCGCACCAAGGAATATCAACCCTTATGGTACTGAGAGACAGTTCAAAATCTCGTAACATTGCTAACAGCCAAGGTCACGCCTTATCACATAAGGCAATGACTACAAAAAGCCTGATAGATTACTTAAAGGCGATCCGGCTGTACCGACCTATAGGTTTTTCAGTCAATTAATTAGGACTAGAAACTGCATCAGGAAAGGTTTAGTTTTTCGCGCTAAAGTTGTTGGAAGATAGTCATAAAGTATTCATTGGGGATGCTTGGAAAGGAAGCCGGATTTACTGGTGATCTGAGGAGAGCTGGTTCGGTAGAAGTTAATGTTTATACTATTTGTGAACGACTAAGCAGAATGAGTAATTGACGGAGCGAGTCTTCATTTATAAATGTCCTAGTTGAATTTTGTGTGCGTGTGTTTGATTAAATCTGGGATTCAAATCCAAAACTTTTACACAGCTAATTTCATGCACTGTCATTGTGTAACCGCGAAAATATCTATAACAATAAAAACACTTAGTCAGTAATATCAATTCAGTGATAACTCTGAAACAAATATTTGTGAATCACACAAATATCTTGCGCTACCCGAAATAAAAAAGACCGATTCGAGACCTCAGGACGACAAACGCATGTACATACAACCGCGCCACCGACCTATTCAAATTAAACAATAATATACATAGATACATATGGTCACGCCTTTATCCCCGAAGGGGTAGGCAGAGGCATATTATATGCCCACATTTCACCTTTGTATAATTTGTCCCACGTAATAGGTGGTGAGCCGTATTGCCGTGTTTAAATGGACAGGCGCAGGTTGTGTCTGCCTGCTGTTGAAATAAAGCTTTCAACTTAGCTTAACGACTGCCATTTTACTGGCAACCGGGGCCAACGGCTTAACGTGCCTTCCGAAGCACGGAAACGCTCAAATAAATGTCACAAAGTGATCACATGGATGGTCACTAGGCTTGCCAACTTCAAAATGCGAATTTGCGGGAAATGTTGATTTCAAATGCGGGACAAGGATTTAAAAAGCGGGATCTTACGAATTTTGTTCAGAATACTAAAAAAAGTGAACTTTAACGGGTACTGAATTTCACGTGGGAGAAGGCGCGAGCATCATTTAGTTGAAATATAATTTTCCGTACGCTTTTTGCTATGTTGTAAGTTTTACACGACAACGCATTTTCTTTCTCCAAATTTCAAACGCATGGTACTGTAACTGTACTGATTTTTTTTTTAAAAGCTGTCAAAAAACCAAAGATAGCATTCGGTCTTTTTACCCTTATCCTCGTCAAAAAATTTCTACAAAGCGATTGGAAAGTTTTCTCCAAGAAACGAAAAATAACTTTTTAAGGCAGGAAACCCGTTTAGTATTTTCTTGACAGGAGGATGTAATGAGAGCCATCTTGTTACTTGTTATCACATGTCTCACTATTGTATTCGTACAACTGTAGATTAGCATCAGCGAGAAATTCTTAGCAGGTAGGTATAGTATAAATTCACATTTTGCACCAGCATGCGCAACAGCATCATCATATGTGTGCTGAGCATTAGAATTATTTCTCCCGAAATTAACATTAGCATTATTAGCGGAATACGCAGATGCGTTTCGCAAATCAAAAGAGGCCTGGTTTAGAAAATAACGAAAAAGAGGTGCAAATAAAAGCATTTTTTGTCTGGATAAGTAGACGGAAAATCCAATAAAATATTTTTAATCTAGATACAAGATGTGTGTCAAAATATGCTTTTGTTGTATAGTATATTAATTGTACATACAGTCTAAAACGATCACAAAGTCAGCCCCTTATATTTGCTCCATGGTCAGCCCCAAATTTTTAGATGAATGCATTTTATGACTTCAATTTTTATCGACGCGCAAGAAAAAAATATGCCAACTTAAAAAGAAAATATACATCTATAATTTGGTTTTCTTCGATTTTGAATAAGTCAGAGTATTAGCTTATTACAACAAAAATAAGATCTAAAATACAACAGTTCCTAGCTTGAAGAACGCGTGTTTTGTATGGTCAAGGTCGTTAGCCCTATGAACGGCCTTAATGTTATTGTATATTTCTATCGCTTTCTTATTGGAGTCTTCATAGAAATCAAGCAAACATGTGCGAACAACACCCTCCTCTGGACAGTAGAATCTTACAACTACATATAGGAAATAACTTCACATTTCCGTGATTTCATGCATCGCTAGAAATACTGTAAACGTAAACGTTTGTTGCTAAATCAAGAAAAGCGGGATATGACGCGTCCCGCTCAGGGTGTAAGCGGGACGTCTTGTTATGGGTCTCAGAAACGGGACGTCCCGCGTACAGCGGGACGGTTGGCAACCCTAATGGTCACCCATCTATGGACCGGCCATAGTGAAAGTTGCTTACTGCAGTGATCGTTTACAGAACACTGAGTCCGCGGGGCCACGAGCGCTTCATACATACAACAATAATATAATCAATCAATCAAATCAGCCTATGGCAGTCCACTACTGGACGTAGCCCTCTCCCAAATTACGGCACAATACACAGTCCTGCGCCTTCCGCATCCAGTCCCGTCTGCCACCTTTTCCAAATCGTCGGTCCATAAATAATACTAATCATTATTTACAATATTACATCCAAAATGTAGTTACTAGTTACTAATGACAGTGTGACGTCAGGAAGGACTGACAGTAAAATCAATGTCATTACAACTCACAGTAACGAGAAAAGATTAAAATGTTCAACCTTGGAAGAAAGTGCGATCATGTCGACAATTTTAATGACGGTCATTAGCGTGTATCGAAGATGACGATATGGAAAGTGGTGTTTGTTCGTCTTGAATACTTTCCGGTGACAGATGAGAGGGAAATCGTTAGTTTATGACCAGATATTGTTAGCTGGGAAAGTCTATTTAACATATAAACATAGCAACATATAGCAATGTACTGAAATCTACTGAGAAAATTTACAAAACATTTTTTTGTTTGTGGTAATCCTTCGTGGATGCTATGCCGGACTCTTACGGACTAAAACAACACGGCCCACAATTGGAAGCCCCGGGTGAGCCCTCAGAAGGATGTTACAGGACTTCTGAGTAGGTAACATACAAACAAACTGAAAAATTTCATCAAAAATAAAACCGACTTCAAACAAAAACTTAAAAATAAAATTTACTTAACACAGAGTAATATGTCTTTTGATTTATCAGATTTTATAAAATATCATATTGAAGTCCGCCAAGTAAACCTATATGGGTTAGGCAGGTACTATTAATGGCACTGTAAACTGGCAGCTGTAAATCGTTAAGGGATTCCCTAGACTGTCTTTCGACTCCATCATAAAATCGACCACATAGCTTTAAATTTTTTGGAAATGAAATAAATACCTAATAGCTGTAAAAATCCTCAAACAAATAAATAATAAAACAGGGATGCTATTCTCTTTTATTTTGTCTCGAAAGAATTGTTCAAAAGGCAACGTAACAATAAAATAACTGGCTTGGTCTGAGTTGTCATCTAATCTCGTTTATACACGTGTAACCTTTCAAACTAACTAAAAGCAAATACCGACTTGGCCTTGACATTTAAGAGGAATTAATTTAAAATAATTTACAAGAATTTAATATGATAATTTCAAATTAATTCGGGCATCACGAAGATATTACCAATTCTTCTTTATTTATAGCTCGTTAGAATGACGCCGTCCGCCTGATGGTGACGCCCTAAAATGCCATCATCGCATTTATTTGAGTTGGGGAAAAAACACGGTGGATGTTGTTAAAATGACGCAACTGACCTGAGGGCTACACCTTAAAATTGCGGACTATCATTGCACAGCAGGCAAGACTATAAGACTAAGGGAGTAGTTCTTAAGTCCCTATAGATTTATGTCTAAACGAAGGAGGATCTGGATTATCAGAATTGTCCGAAAAATTGCCTAATTTGAGTGGCAATGAGGCGCCCTGATATTCCATCATCCTAAGGCCACCATCGCATTTATTTGGGTTGGGAAAGCCTCAGTGGTTGATGTTAAAATGACGCAACTAGCCTGAGGGTAACACCTTAAAATTGAGGAGAATTATATCACAGCAGGCAAGACTATAAGACTATGGTTCTTAAATCCCCGTAGATATGTTTATCAGAATTGTCCAAAAAATGCTTAATTTGAGTGGCAATGAGTAGTGCACATTGCTCATAAAACAGCCAATGGGGCAGAAAGGTATTCTCATCTCAAGTGACGTACTGGAAAACAACCTGTGTCAATCAAAATTCAAGAATCGTTTAAACATAGTCTTATAAGGCGAAAACGAATCTTATGTGACTTTTGAGTATTAGGTATAATTTTGTAATACGTTACCGTCCCAAAAAGGATAAAAAATTTAACCTTGAATTTAATATAACCATTATGACATAAGAAACAACTTAGGACGAAATAAATCTTTTTAAAATCAAGTTTATGAGTCAATATTGCTCTATGACATTTGTCAAGGTGAAATACATTGGGTTCTAAACATAGATTTAGATAGCGAAAAATTCTAAATCTATGGTTTTATAACTCAAACAGGATGCCATTATTACAAGGAATATTGTAAATTATTAGGACTAAATCATGGACTAGATAAATAATATAAATATACATGTGGTATCGAAATGTAGCTTTAAATTGGCTGAAATTACAAAGCTTTTTTATATTTTTAGCCTAATTTCAACTGTTTGTCGCGGTCTACAAATCGAAGTTTTCATTTCATATATTTACATGAACTTTAGCATCATCATAGCAGATCTAGGAAGAATTCCTCCCGTATAGGGGTAAAGGCTATTCCTAGATAATAGCTTTTATGTCAAAGATGACATCAGGCGAACATATTGAGGAAGAGGAAAGTTCCTTGAAGGAAGGAAAGCTAGGTTACAGTTTTATTAAATTCGTTTCCGTAGAAGCTTTAACATGTTCGTATGTTTTATGCTAAGGCCTACTGTTTCCAGAACCAAGATGTAGTTCATTAAAGAAATATATAAGAAAAGGAATGAATCTTCATTATCAATATCAATATCATCATCATCATCATCAATCAATATCAATACATATAATAAAATCGTAACAGGTCGCTGTCTGTACATGGAAGATAAATAAGAAAAAAATATTACAGGGGGGCTTTATGAACGCAATAGAACCCCAAACAATTATTTTTAGAATTTTTGTCTGTTTGTCTGTATGTCTATATATCTGTTTGTTTGTTTTTCTGTACGTTTGTGCACGCTAATCTCAGTAACCGCTTAACCGATTGCAATGCGGTTTTCTTTATTGTGTTGAGGTTTGCTCCACTTAGCATTAAGTGTTAATTTCATGTCGATCGGTTTATAAATAAAAAAGTTATTGCACTTTAAGGAATCATACATAGACTTATGAATCTCAAAATGTGTAAATCTAAACTGGACTGAATTGTTTTAGAATAGCCTTAATCTTTAAGCTCTTTTATGATTAAGCAAACAGGACAGTTTCACATGCTGCTTGATGAGTCATATGAAGTTTCTCCTATATACACCTTACCTATGTGATGTAAACGAAGTTGCGGGGTCAGCTAGTATCCAAATATAGAACTTAATTAATTAATATGCTTTTAAAAATACCTTGTCAAGTGTTATAGACACAGGAAATGCGGACATTCGCTGCAAGCCGCATTGACCTATTTTTCTATTTAAAGCTTCCCCTATATAAGCACCTTTTGTATTGCAGAGCTTGGCTATCAGAGCATTACAAGCAGTCTTTCAAAGATGATTGTTAGATATTGTACATACATATATAATCACACCAATATCCCCGAGAGGGCAGACAGCGTATTGAAGCGCTCTTGACCCCACTGACTGAGTATTCTGTAAACAATCACTGCAGTAAGCAACTTTCGCTATGGCCGGACCTTGGATGGGTACCCATTTTGTATCATTTATTTTGCGAGCGTTTCGTTACGACACGATATGCCGTTGGTCCCGGTTGTTGGTATCATGCCAGGTTAAGTCAAGTTGAAGGCCTTTTTGGCGGCCTGAGAAACACCTATGAACAGTGGGTCGTAACAACCTGCGCCTGGGCAGTTGGCCACCTTAGTAGTAAAACAAAAATATTGCAATTAAAGCTACGAGTATAACTGGATTGTATATCAAGTGGATGGTAAATCAAAATAAATAATAAAGGGTCATATTCACTAGTATAAGTATGCGGATCGGTCGCGGCGATCTGCGCCTGTCCATTTCAACACGGCAATAGGCTCACCATCTATTACGTGGAACATAAAACTGCAGGGTGAAATGTGGGCTTATACTATGCCTCTGCCTACCTCTTCAGGCTAAAGGTGTGACTATATGTATGTATGTATTCACTAGTATATTTCAATCAAACGCGATTAATCCCATTAATCCAGATTAATTACCTACCTAACAATCGTATATTTCTTCCAGACAATTAATCGATAAGTTTACATTAATTTGCGGTTGTTTTAAATCGAGTCAGCGATATTATTGTAGATACAAACAGCTAGCTTTTTTATTGGATGCGGTAAACCACAGAATGGTAATTATGTATCCCGTTCGCTCTAAGTTTGCCGCTGGCGTAGGCTGGTGTAGAGATGTAGTATGGGAGGCGACTGACAAACTTAGAGCGAACTGTTAGTATATGCCTTTGTTTTCTTGTGGTACTCCAGAGGTCTATCAATCATCGATACATATACTAAAATCGTAACTGTCTGTTGTCTGTACGTTTGTGCACGCTAATCTCAGCAACCGCTCAACTGATTGCAATGCGGTTTTCGTTATTGCATTGCGGTTTACTCCACTTAACATTTAGTGTTAGTTTCATTTTAATCAGTTCATAAATAAAAAAGTTATGTCAATCTAAAGAATCACATATAAAATGCAGCGTACGAAGTCGCAGGCAACAGCTAGTAATAAATACAAACATAAGTTCAACGTGTGAAGTATGAAAATACCCATTTATGAGGCGTGCAATTTAGCTCTATGTTGTCGTGGTTTGACACAGTTTTGTATGTGTGTGTGCTTAAGTACCTATTGTAAAACAAATGAAAAATAATTGTGTAAAACTACGTCCACACTTCTCCAGGATACGTGGTACATAATAGTTATGACTCTTAACTTAACTTAACTTAATTTAACTTTTAGCTTAACCTAACTTATGAGACCTCAACAAGGTAGAGGTACTTGCTTTTCAATATGCAGTAAAATACCATTGAAAGATGGAGCGTTATAAATTTTGAAAATACGAACTTCCGAGGTACTCGGTAAATGAAATTAAGTTCAAAACCTACATTCAACAATATAACTTCACAGTATTTCCTCAATTTTACTCGTAATCTACAATACGACCTCGGAAGCACTTCCATCAGGGTGCACTACGGTAATCTCGACATCTAGGTTAATAATATTCTAGCTTTTGGCGCATAGATTACGTAAGTTGTCGCGTGACCGTCTACATTCCACGTGAATAGCCTCACTAGCCTAGCCCACTTACCTATGTCTTTTGTGTGCTAGACCCTTTTTTGGTGCAGTATAGGTATTATTGTAAAATTGTTTATGACGTTACATTAAAAATCTTACTCATCATCGTCCACCGAGCCTTTTCCCAACCCGGTTGAGATCAGCTTTACGGACATACTACGATGCTGTTAAAATTCGTGGTTTCCATGAAGCGACGAGTTCGACCATGGTTCGACTTCAATTTGACAGATCTTCTTTATTTGATCAAATTAATGCAAAACCAGTGAGTTAATTTTAAATTCCGCCTTTACCTTTTCATTGGACTTTTCTCAGTTTAAAGGAAATTATCGTCAAACTCAATCCTCGATGCGCCTCGGGCAATTTTCCCGTACGAGAGTCACCAAAATAACCAACCACACTATAAGACTATCTTCAGGATCTAACCAGGCCTGTAAGTGGTACCACTTGCAGACCTGGTTTGATCCTTACGATCTTATTGGTAGATCGCCAAGCTCGAAAAACCGTTGATTCTATTAAAATTTACATAATCCCTTTGATTGGTATTAGACGATTGCCACTATACACTGTCAATTGTAATCTAAGAGCTCACTTAGTCATAGAGATAAGATCAAACTAAAGCGCATACCGGCCGTTTGGTATGTAAGTACTTAACCCACATTGCAAAATAAGTGTCCGTTAGCTGAACCTATAAAAAAACCATTAAAAAAGGTGGACGGAAACTGAGCACCGTAAGT
Organism: Miltochrista miniata; assembly: GCA_933228765.1. NCBI lineage: Eukaryota > Metazoa > Arthropoda > Insecta > Lepidoptera > Erebidae > Miltochrista > Miltochrista miniata. The sequence goes on from OW121752.1 coordinate 35,835,632, forward strand.
TGTAACTATATCTATGTATTATAGTTTATCTATGTGCTGATGAATGAAGTTAATATCTAGTACTTAAATATTGGCCAAATTATAAACCTGCCTACTCAGACTAATAGAATACATCTGAGCCTGCCTATTGATACTCTCATCTCTCTCTCTCTCTCTCACACATCATCTCGTCTTTCGTCCCCGAAGGCGTAGGCAGAGGCATACACATTTCTCCTTTCAGAAATTGTCCCACGTAATAGGTGGTGAGCCGTATTGCCGTGGTGGAGGAAGGTGTGAAATGTTCCTCCAACTTACAAAGAGAGGACCTCCTCCGACCAGGCAAGGTAATCGCGCCTGGCGGGCCTCAGCTCATATTGATTCACAAGAAAAATAAACATTTAAATTTTTTTGAACATTTTCAGTTTAATATGATTTTGTGCTATGCGATCTGGTTATCTGATAAATCATACTTAAAAATATCTTACGATAGAATACACCCTAACTCCGACACATCACACAGAAGCGCTTGTCCGCTCAGATCATTCTAACTGCTTTCGTGTGTTCTTACTTCTATGGAGTGACAGCTAAGGATGCAGAAGAAAATGCGAAATGGCAAAAGAATAGCAGAAAAGACTTAAATTCTAACTCAAACAAAAGCGTAAACAATACATTCATGAGCCAACAGGAAGCACCACAGCATTGTAAGACATTTCTCCAATAGAACACACAACAAACAAACTTCCGGTACGTGAATCCACGAATAAAATCGTACCAAAATAGGAAAGTACAAAGAAATAGAAAACATCATTATTATCTCATAATTTGATACGATGACTGGTCACTTTTTGTATGTGAGCTACCAATTTATGTTTCAATATTGTTTGATTGATATAACAACTCTATTGGAGTGTGATGATCGGTTTGAGAATTTAATCTACCGTGCCAATAATGGATGACGCTATGTGAGATCTCTACAGACAAAAATAAAAATATTAAAGTATTTTTTGCTGAATGATACAACAACCTTACTAGAAAATGATTCAAACTGTAATAGAAATCACACATGTCTGATATGGATAGTGACTTTTTCTTTTTAACGAGAGGAAAATTCTACAGGGATGCTATGCCGGACTCCTAGCGACTAAAAACCACACGTTTTCTACCTAATGCCTAAAGTTAGGAGCCACGGGTAAGCCCTCGTAAGGATGACCCCAGCATTCCCAACAGACCTTGGCCGCGACCATACCAAGGGGGTTCGGGTGCTATCCCGCTTTTTGGGAGTGTGGCGTGCAAGAATCTTTCACGTCACACTGTCGTCTGAGGCCTGCCTTTGTACGGTGAGCAACCCCTCACTGTCTTCAGATATAGAAAGTGGCTAATACTCCTTGATAAAAGATACAATAACAAGAATGAGTTTTCATATATACTCTATAAAAAAAAAATTAACAAAAAAGAAACCGACATCAAACAAAACTAAAAACTGAAAAATAAAATTTACTTAGCAGGTTAACTTGACCAGGTCCAGCCATGAAGGAACGGGTGAATATTTTTTTGTTTTTTTTGTGTTTAATTGTGTGTGTAAATTGTATGTTGACATTTTGTATTTAATACATACATACATACATACATATACTCACGCCTTTATCCCCGAAGGGGTAGGCAGAGGCCTATACCGGCCCACATTTCACCGTGTACAATTAAATAAATAATATTTGTATTTAATAAATTTGATAAAAATAAGGTACCAAAAAAGAAAAAAAAAATTCTTAGCACAAAGTTAGTATAATTATTCTGATTGATCACATATCATGAAATATAATACAGAAATCGGTGCCCAGTAAAACTATGTAGGCTTTGGTAGACATTATTAATCTCTCTCATAGTCGTATTGGCACCGACTTCAGTATTATATTTAATGACTAGCTGACCCGCGCAACTTCGTTTGCGCCACATAAGAGAGAGTATTACCTGTTCTCATCGCATTTACTCCCGTCGCGTTGCGTTTACTCCCGTAGCGTCTCGTCGTTAATATTCAATACTACGTGACAGAGCGAAAGAGAGAGAAAGGTTTCTCGTCGCGTGTATTCCCGTCGCATTATTTATAAGAACAATTTCGTTTATGAAAGAGGTATTCCGTGGCATTATTGTAGAAAAAAAATGATTGCCATTAAAATGGTTATTGTGCATCAACCCAAAGATAGACACATGCTATCGCGCATTTTTTTTAGAACTTATTTTAAGAGAAACAATTGACTTCAAAAAAGGAGGAGGTTACTCAATTCGACCGTTTATATATATTTTTTTATTTTTTTTTATGTTTGTTCGCGCAGAACTCCATCGTTTATGCACCGATTTGAAAAATTTTTTTTTCGTTCGGAAATAGATACTCCCAGGGTGGTCCCATTTTAAGGAAGTCAGGATCTGATGATGGCATCCTGAAGAAATCGAAGGGAACTTTTAAAAATTGTAAGGGCATCTAGGGCGTTTGTAGTTTTTTTAGTTAAGGGCTTTATAGTAGTACAACTTAATGAAGGTCTGGAGTCGATCTGATAATGGAGACGAAAGACAGTAGAGAGAATTCCCTAACGATAAACAGCAGTTACCTTGTGTTTGGGCTTGATTAATTTGTACTGTCGAGAACTTTACACCTAGGTAGATAGATTTTTAGTCTACACGTCACTAAAAATAGTGAAAAAAAAATTTTAACAAAAAAGAAACCGACTTCAAACAAAACTAAAAATTGAAAAATAAAACTTACTTAGCACAAAGTTAGTATATTCTGATTTATCTGATATCATTAAATATAATACTGAAGTCGGTGCCAATATGACTATGAGAGAGCTTAATATAATAATAATAATAATAAATCTTTATTTTCAAGCAACATTAGAGACAGTTACAGATGTTATTAACTTACTCTACGGCTCATAGATACATACCTTAATACTAAAAATACATATAACTTAACCTAATTGACACGCACTGACGTCGACGTGTCGCGGGGCGGGGTGTCCCGTGTCGGCAGACGTCCTCTGAAGCGCCGATACTTCACCCCTCTCGGCCAGAAGTCAGGAGCCATGAAGGTGGTGATGCGGTCTGTAGGAACCCTCACCACAAAAGAGTTGAAGCTCACATTATGATGAGAGTACAGCTTCTCCACCCTGAAACCCAACCCGGTTTTTTTCTGGAGATAGTCCACGACATCTACGACCTTCACGTTGTAGTGAACCCGGGATACGTAGACCATCGTAGATGGGACCTCTGCACGGAAGTGCTGCTCTAATAATGCCTACCTAAGCCTACATACTTTTACTGGGCAGTACTGGGCACCGATGTCTGTATTATATTTCATGATATCAGATAAATCAGAATATACTAACTTTGTGCGAAGTAAGTTTTATTTTTCAATTTTTAGTTTTGTTCGAAGTCGGTTTCTTTTTTGTTAAAATTTTTTACATAACTATAAATATTTAAGCAGCACACGCAACGAAGCTCTCAAAATGAATAACTTTTCCCCCGTTTTTGAAACATTTACTATTACTGCTCCGCTGTAGCGTGTAGCGTGATGCTATATAGCCTATGACACTCCACAATAGTGAAGCTTTCTATTGGTGAAAGAATTTTTAAAATCGGTTCAGTAGATCCCGAGATTACCCCTTACAATTTAACAAATATGCAAACAAACAAACTTTACTTCTTTATAATATTAGTATAGATATCTGATCAATCAGAATAATGATACTAACTGTGTGCTAAGTAAATTTAATTTTTCAGTTTTTAGTTTTGTTTGAAGTCGGTTTCTTTTTAACCGACTTCAAAAAAAGGAGGAGGTTCTCAATTCGTACGCTGTTTTTTTTTTTTTTTTTTGTATGTATGTTACGCGATAGCGGCGCCAATTATGGATGGATTTTGAAAATTTTTTTTTTTTTGAAAGAGGCTACTTCTGAGGTGGTCCCATATCCAGGGTATCAGGATCTGATGCTGGAATCCAGGAGAAATCGAGGGCAACCACCGAAAATTGTAGGGACAGCTAGTGCGTTAGTTAACTTTTTGATTAAGTGCTTTAATGTACTAAAATTTAATGAAGGTCTGGAGTCGATCTGATGTTGGAACCGAAAGACAGTCGAGGGAATTCCTTAACGGTTTACAGCAGTTACCTTGTGTTTCGGCTTGATTGATTTGTGTTGATGAGAACTTTACACCTAAATAGAATTACTTTTCAGTCTACCCGTCACTTAAAATAAAAAAATAAAAATTTTAAATAAAAAATAGAACCGACTTCATATAAATCCTTAAAAATAAAATTTACCTAGCACATAGTAATATGTATTTTGATTTATCCGATTTTATTCAATATAATATTGAAGTTGGTGCCATTAATAATACCTACCTAAACCTATGGGTTTACTTGGCGCCGACTTCAATATGAAATTGAATAAAATCTGATAAATCAAAATACATATTACTATGTGCTAGGTAAATTTTATTTTTAAGGATTTATATGAAGTCGGTTCTAGTTTTTATTTAAAATTTTTATTGTTAAAAAAATTTTTTTCTCTATTTTTAGTGACGTGTAGACTGAAAATCTTTCTATCTAGGTGTAAAGTTCTCGACAGAACAAATTAATCAAGCCCAAACACAAGGTAACTGCGGTCTATCGTTACGGAATTCTCTCTACTGTCTTTCCTCTCAATCATCAGATCGACTCCAGACCTTCATTAAGTTGTACTACTTTAAAGCCTTTAATAAAAAAAATTACAAATGTCCTAGATGTCCCTACAATTTTTAAAAGTTCCCTTCGATTTCTCCAGGATGCCATCATCAGATCCTGATTTCCTTAAAATGGGACCACCTTGGAAGTATCTATTTTCGAACGAAATTTTTTTTTTCAAATACCGTCCATAAACGACAGAGTTCTGCGCGAACAAACATAAAAAAAATAAAAAATATATGTACGGTCGAATTGAGTAACCTCCTCCTTTTTTGAAGTCGGTTAAAAAAACAGCCTTGACCACGTGGGGGCGTTACTCTGTCGACTTGTACTTTTGTGGAAAAATGCTTTTTAAATGCTCTTCATTTAAGTAATTCTTTTTCTAAATATTTTGGATTTCTAAATATTTGCATTTTAATACTTTACCCACATTGGGCTAAATGCAGTTATGTGTCATACATTCAAACATAATTGCTACCGCAAGCGACCTTATTCCTAGCATTTCATTAATTCACAGTGAGGGTTCCGCGCCGGGTCCATAGTTTAGCACAAGGGGGAACAACCCGCAAAGTCTGGGACTTGCAGTTTACTAATTCTAAATCCCTTAAAAAAGATAGAGATATTTTAATTTCTGATAAAAATAGAATCGTCAAATTTGGTCCAATTCAAATGCAACGAACATAAAATTTAACATCGGATTCTGCTGAGTGCGAGTGGTACATGACAACCAACCACTTACGTTGACTACTTCAACTCAAGATTACCCAGTAATGACAAAATTCAAGGACATCTTCCAATTTCACACACGACTGATCTGTCTTCCACCAAATTGTGCAGTTAATAAGTCGATTGACAAGTTTTTGTTGTAAAACAATCATTTATTTGATGATTCACTATTACGATACTTATTTTGAGCATCTTAAATGAGATTTACGACAATATTTTGTGTATTGAAGTTCCTTGTTTAAACGACGCTAGACGGTTGTTTTTTAGCGTTAAATTTTAGGTGCGGTGTGGGGCGGAGACGGAAATTGGTTATTTGGACATAAATAAAAAAATACGTTAATGTTTCCTTTACATAGAAGCCTAATGTGATGTCTATGTTGAATGAAGAATTTATAATGTCCTATTAAGCCTTGACCAGGCAGACCAGACTTTTGAAAACCTAATCATTTACTATAACAAAAGTATCTCAACTCTATGATAAAGGGCATCCCAAGAGAGCAAAGGATTTCTGGATGGCTCTAAAGACAAAGTTGTGAAGACCTTGAAGAATTTAAAACACATTGAACGTCGCTAACATTATTGACAGTGAAAAATAGTCACTACAGACAATATCCCCTTATTTCTACAAAATTTGTCTATTTCGGAGAGGGGATAAAAGACAAAATATTTTGTCCATAAAGGAAAAAGCACAAAGGACGGTTTAAAGAACTCGAGAATTTAGAAGAGATACGTGTTGGTTACTGACAATTTCCAATCCCCAAAGGCGGTAACAAGGTTTTGAATAAACAACAATTTTTGAGCCAAAATCTACTGTCAGAGAAGAATGAAATTCCCCGAAAGGACAATACGGTACATTGTATCTACAGTGAAATCGCCACACGAAACGCCTCCCGACTCCTAAACAAGTCATCTCGTCCTAACATAATCTGAGATCGGCACGCGAGCCCATTAAGATTCCGCTTCCAGTACTAGCATAACGCAAATAAACTGGTATGTCGCCGCATAATTTTAGCACACCTTCATGGCTGGAGTGGTTCACAGAAATTATTTGACGTGACGGTATTTAGTTAAACTGTTATGACTGGATACGTTTTTGAGGTATTTGCTGAACTTTCTTGGATATTATCTCTGGGTCAGATTTAGAGTGGATTGGCATCACTTGCAGAATCAGTTCTTCAGTTATATCACAAGGCGGAAACTTCAGCTTGAATGTTTGCGTGTAATCAATAAAATGTAAGCAATTGTCCGTCAACGCGCACTATAACACAGTGATGATCGGTGTTACTCACCAACTAGCGCGAGGTAGCTATGCAGAGAACTCTTTCCCAGGGCGCCTTACTACAGAGATTCCAGTGTGCGTGCAAGGGTAGGCCAGGGCTCTGACGAAAACAGTCAGGTAGGGTGTACACACATATATTTATATAACACAGAGATACACAGAGACACACAGAGAGCTTATTCACTGATAGACACAAATATCACATGTACACAGAAGTATAGTCAGTGTTTAGGTACTAAAGCTACTAAATAGACCACTGCCGCGTGAGCAGGTAACACGGGTAAGCAGCTAACTACACTGTAATAGGGTGACAATTACAGGCCTTGAGTAAGCGGAGAGCAGCACAGCCCGAGAATGCCACGTGGAGGCGGCTGGTCCCTCTTAAAACACCTCGCTCATGTAGTCCACGTGTCATTGGGTGTGGTTTTTGCTAACCGCGGACGGGCCGCTTTTCCCCGTAGTAAAAAACCCAGTTTTCTGGGTAAAATGTAGTAAGATGCAATGCAGCAACCCAATCACAGCCCGCTAGGCCATGCGAGGCAACAAATAATCGCACTTGAGCGAAAAACTGATTCGCGGCACAGTCTCAGAGCCAAAAGCCCAAGGACCTCCAACTACCCCAAAGCAGGTCTCGGTCAAAGTCCCGTCTTTCACCAAAAATCTTAACAAAACCTGTTCCTTTAAATCCGAAAACGATTCGTCCACGAACTTATGACATCCTGTCATTCTGACAGCAGAAATGTCACCACTGACAACCGATTAAAAAAAGATAACTCGATTAAGCTGCTTTCACATCCTGAATACTGCATCTATAGAAAATAAATGCTACAACCACCCCCCCTTTAATAGTATTTCCTGCGGATATGACACGCTGGAAATACACAATAAAGAAAACAGAAGTATTGACTAATAAACAAAGACAACCAGCTAGGTCCTTCAAACACCAGCTGACTACGACCATTACAATACCAAAGAAAGATCCTCCTATGTACCTAACTAGACACTGACTCGTATACCGGTTAGGCTAAGTAACTAGAGTCTAATGCCCTTCATAGAAAACGAATGCTCCCTTTACTCACTGCCGATACCCTAACACTACCCAAGCTCTCAGGATATTGTAGAGTACTGAGGAGCGAATGAGAGAAAAACGCTCGGTGTGGTGCATAGAAGAAACTACAACGTGACAATTTAAAGTCACGTACACATATAGAAATACAAACAAAAGATTAAAATAGTCTTACATAATGATCACATAGCACTGGTTTAATAAACTAGAGAAACAGTGCTATGTAGTTACGTTAGGTATTGGAGACTGCTCCTCCTGATACTTCAGGATGTCCTTGATATGGTACTCCCCAAGATCCTTACCGTCCAGATCTGACAGCCTATATACTAAAGGGGATCGTTTAGCAGTCACCACACATTTAAGGAACTTAGGGGCTAGCTTAGAAGTAAAATTCTTGGCCTTGTTGGACAGGTAGAACGTGCGTTTGTAAACTATCTGTCCCACTTTCAGCTCTACATGCCTTTTTCTGAGATTGTAATACTTTTCATTACGCTGGTGGGCAACGTTCAAATGTTTCCTCACCTGGTCGTAAATGCGTTGTATTTCTCTCAGCTTGACACCGAAGGCTGATGGATCGTCTACAGAGACTGAAGTAGGATGGCACGCGATATCTGTCTGCCTGTATAACACTCCATCCCCAATAAATTCCCTACCATGTACCAAAAAGTAAGGGGTGAAACGAGTTGCTTCGTTAACTGCAGTGTTTAAAGCACACTGTATCTCAACCAAGAACTGATCCCAAGACTTGTGTTGTGACTTCACATAGCATGAGATCGCTTGAACCACATTGCGAATAGCTCGTTCCGCCTGATTAGTTTGGGCATGATACCTAGGGTTATAATATATATTAGGTACATTATATTTAGCCAACAGATCCTTAAATGGCTTACTCACAAACTGAGGGCCATTATCCATGTAAATAGTCTTGCAGACTCCATGCACGAGAAACACACTCTTCTCTATGAACCTCGCGACTACAGCGCCTGTGGCAACCCGAACAGGGCACAACATGACGTATTTGCTAAAGTAGTCGGAGACCACGATCAGGTGTACGTTTCTATTGCTCGAAGTGGGAAAGGGACCAAGCAGATCGACAGAGATAGCTTCGAATGGCTTCGAAACCCGCTTCGGGCTACCCATTAGGCCGGGACGAGACGTATTTACGGGTTTGTACTGCTTGCATGTTTCGCAATTCCCAACATATTCTTTGACGTCCTCGTACATCTTGGGCCAGTAATAATTTAGGGCTAACCTTTTATGCGTCTTCCAAACGCCACCATGGGCACTAAGTGTGTCATCGTGGTACTTAGAGAGCAGGGGCAAGCGATCCTCCTGAGGTACCACCAGCTTCCAGTCAAAGTCTGAAGTCAAAGAATATTTATTTTTAGTTAACCTATATAGAAGGTTGTCACGAATGTCATAATTTGGTGACTTCCTAGGGTTCTTCCGAACACTATTCATGGTGTGGTCATACCACGGGTCTTTAGTGGGTACTGCATCGAGGGAATCAATTTTGATACGAGACAGAGCATCAGGTACAACGTGGTCTTTACCTTTTCGATGCTCTATGTCAAAATCGAATTGACTGAGCCTCATGCTCCAACGTGCTAGACGACCCGTGGGATTTTTTAGCTTATGGAACCACAGAAGAGATGAATGATCCGTGACGACCGTACATTTTTGGCCTTCGACGTACTGTCGAAATTGTTCCAAAGCGAAAATCACGGCCAGAAGTTCTCGCTCAGTTGTGCTGTAGTTCACCTCGTTCTTGTTGAGAGAACGGCTACAGTAGGCGATAGGGTGCTCAACACCATCGTGGGTTTGTGTCAGTACAGCAGCAACTGAGTAAGCTGACGCGTCACTAAGAATGCGGAAGGGCATCTCAAAGTTAGGCATTTTTAATATAGGGGCAGAAACCAAGGCTGACTTTAGCAGGTTAAAGGACTGTTCAGCCTCAGGGGTCCATTCGAACTTAAGGTTCGTAGAAGTGAGTTTGCACAGAGGTTTACTAATCTTCGAGAAGTTGTTAACAAAGCGACGATACCAGCCGGCCATTCCCAGAAATCTCTTAACCTCCTTAGGGTTAGAAGGGGTGGGATAGTTGAGGATAACCTCAACTTTACCCGGGTCTGTCCGTAGGCCATGTTTGTCCACATAATACCCCAGGTATTTGAGTTCACTCCGACAAAAGTGAGATTTTTTCATGTTGATAGTTAGGCCAGCATCCTTGAGTTGCTGATAGACTCTATGTAAGAGCTCTACATGCTCCTCAAAGGTGCTGGACACACAGACTATGTCATCCTGAAACGCAAATACCTTGTTGTCGAACTCGGGACCAAACAGACGGTCCATGAGGCGTTGCATCGTGGCACTGGCACCGACAAGACCGAAGCACATCGAATTGTATTGGAATAATCCTCTCCGGGGAACCGTAAAAGCAGTCTTCTCAGCAGACTGGGGTGAGTCAAATGGAATCTGCCAGTAAGCCGCACTCAAATCTACAGAAGTTAAATACTTAGCGTTATTAAGGTGGTCCAAGATTTGATTGATATAGGGTAAGGGGTAGGCGTCACTCTTAGACACAGAGTTCAGCTTGCGGGAGTCCAAGCACAATCTGAGGTCACCGTTTGCCTTCTCCACCATGACCACTGGAGAGTTCCACGCAGACTGAGACGGGGACACTACTCCCATCTCCAGCATTCGGTCCAACTCGGCTTCCAGGGCCTTCTGTTTAAGGGGAGAGAGCGGATAATAACGCTGCTTTATCGGCTTGCTGTCACCAGTGTCAATGACATGATGTACAAGTGAGGTCCGACCTAAGCCCACCTTATCAGTGTTCAATGAGTCAAATTTCTCAATGACCCCGTTGATTACACACCTTTGTTTAGCAGTCAAGTTGTTGTAATCCTCGAGGCCACCGTTAAGGGACACAGACTCTATAGGATTATTATCACTAAAGCTATCAAGACTAATATTTTGTAAAATTAACTTATCACTTAACTTAAATTGTTGCCAGAAATCCACTCCAAATATCATGGAGGTGGTTATACCTGGGACAACATAGAACTTGACAACTCGGATAACCGAATTGTACTCAATTGGCAAAGAGATACAACCCAGACATTGCAAGTGAGTGCTGTCTGCAGTTGTAATACGAAAAGTAGGATTGATACTCACAAGATCAAAACCCAGTTCCAAGAAGATGCGGTGCGCTCCCTTACCTAGTATAGAGCAGGAGGCACCGGAATCTAGAAGGCCTAAGACATTTAAATTTAAAACCTTAACAACTAGATACGGTCTAATGTCACTATCCCGTTTAGGAAACAGGACCTTATCAGAAATAGACTCAGATACAGAGTGATGCACAGAGTTCCTAATAAGGCCCTGGCCTACGCGTTTTTTGACTTGCTAGTACAGTGTGAGCAGTCTGGGGTCTTGACTCCTTTGAGACCACACCGGAAACACACCAGCTCCCTTGACTGTGTGCAGCTGTATGCAGTGTGACCGCCCCCGCCGCAACGAAAGCATTTGCGATCGTGGGGGGTAACCGGCGTCTCCACTGCAGACACCTGCTTAGCGGGCTTTTGTACACCTTTGTTCTTAAGCTGGTGTAAGTCAGATGTAATCTCAAACTTGTCAAGAGCAGGCTCATGGAAAGCGTCTGCCCTAGTACGCGCAAGCTCCAAGCGCTTACCCAAACGTCTCAAGTCATCTACAGAGTTGACATCATGCAAGGCCAGTTCCTTCATGTAGTCAGGTCTAATGTTGTGCATGAGAATGTCCAGCTGTTCCTCACTGGGCATCTTACATGACAACCTTGAGAACATGGCTTGCATTGTACATATATAGTTAACCAAGGACTCAGAGCGGGCTTGTGTACGCTGTCTTATCTCGTTCCTGAGGCAGTAATCATAATCAGGAATATCGAAGGTATCTCTAAGCTCACTAATAAGATCCTCATATGAGATGAAGTTAGCTTTGTTTGTACGAAACCAAGACAAAGCCGGTCCATCCAACAGGTCGGAGAAAGCCATAAGGAGTCTAGGCTTAGTAACCTCCCGAGCACATCTAAGTTCCTCTAATCTCTCTAAAAACACACGTACACAAGTAGAACCATCATATTTTAAGTTAAATGAACATAAGTTAAGGGGACGTTCTTTATACACTATGTTACATGTAGAACTATTCCTACTTGAACTAGCTCGCACCGAGCGGTCCTCTCTCACTACTGGTGAAGTATATTCCACCTGGTCACGACCCGAAGGATCATCACCATCATCATCCGAACCTTCGGATTCAGAATCACTACTGGGTTCAGCCCTAGCGATGATCTTCACTAGCCTACCACGAATATCCACCAGGTCGGGGCAATCCAGACCACAACGAGCTAACCTACTCAATAAGTAGTTGGCCCTGATATACACCCTAAGACGACTATTATTATTGGCCAAAAACTCACCTGACTGAATAGCCTCCTCCAACTCGGAGACCTTCGGAAGACAGGTCGAGAGCTCAGCCGATGCATCAGCGGGTACCGGGGCACTCGCTTTAATGCTACCTCGACGGACGAGTCGGTGTGCCGTTCTTAGCTCACTCCGAAGGCCAGACACTGTCGTTTCCGGTTCCACTGAAATATCCATGTGGGACAGCTCGTTAGCAAGTTCATCCTTTCTTAAATAATTAATATATTTTTTCCTCTGTGCCATTATGTAAAAATTTACTTACAACAATTATAAAGATAAGATGGCACAGATAGGGATCAATTACAAAGTAAAAATGTAAATTGAGTTACAACAAAGTGTACTAAGTTAGGTACTTATGTTTCAAATTGACTTTTAGAATTTAACAAAGATTAAGGGTATACTAAGAGAGAAAAGTTTCTAAATTTTCTGATAACACTGTTCAGGTTAACATTCAAAATTACAAGGTATGTACACACCTTATAAAAAAAGTTTTAAGTTACACAGAGAAATTCACAAAGTTTACACAGTGAGAGGTTTACCAAGTTTACCCTACAAGGTAAAGCTATAGAATAATATACAATAATACACTAATGATAAATACATGTGTGCACCATAAAAAGAAAGGAACATAAAACACAATAAGAAAAAAAAGTGGGTATGCCAAATAAAATCAAAAAGTTTTTCCAAAATCACAGCTATTTTAAATTTTTGAATTTAGAATTTTGTGTCTTTTTCAGCCAAAGATGTAGGAAGCTGGAAGAAGACGAAAGGGAAGGTTTTGTGCTTAGCTGCTAGCACCACCAATTAACGTCCTGGAGCGTCTCGGACGATACACCAGGATGGTTTCGCCAGAGGTAACCACCTATGCACACACACTAGACTGAGGCTACCGCAGAGTAGACCCAGAGATTTGCCACTACGTTGGGAGCCAATTTATAACACAGTGATGATCGGTGTTACTCACCAACTAGCGCGAGGTAGCTATGCAGAGAACTCTTTCCCAGGGCGCCTTACTACAGAGATTCCAGTGTGCGTGCAAGGGTAGGCCAGGGCTCTGACGAAAACAGTCAGGTAGGGTGTACACACATATATTTATATAACACAGAGATACACAGAGACACACAGAGAGCTTATTCACTGATAGACACAAATATCACATGTACACAGAAGTATAGTCAGTGTTTAGGTACTAAAGCTACTAAATAGACCACTGCCGCGTGAGCAGGTAACACGGGTAAGCAGCTAACTACACTGTAATAGGGTGACAATTACAGGCCTTGAGTAAGCGGAGAGCAGCACAGCCCGAGAATGCCACGTGGAGGCGGCTGGTCCCTCTTAAAACACCTCGCTCATGTAGTCCACGTGTCATTGGGTGTGGTTTTTGCTAACCGCGGACGGGCCGCTTTTCCCCGTAGTAAAAAACCCAGTTTTCTGGGTAAAATGTAGTAAGATGCAATGCAGCAACCCAATCACAGCCCGCTAGGCCATGCGAGGCAACAAATAATCGCACTTGAGCGAAAAACTGATTCGCGGCACAGTCTCAGAGCCAAAAGCCCAAGGACCTCCAACTACCCCAAAGCAGGTCTCGGTCAAAGTCCCGTCTTTCACCAAAAATCTTAACAAAACCTGTTCCTTTAAATCCGAAAACGATTCGTCCACGAACTTATGACATCCTGTCATTCTGACAGCAGAAATGTCACCACTGACAACCGATTAAAAAAAGATAACTCGATTAAGCTGCTTTCACATCCTGAATACTGCATCTATAGAAAATAAATGCTACAGCACGTCAACTCCACTGACAGCTGTGGCGCGACAGGGAGTTGCCGATCTGTATGTTATCTTACTTACGTATACTATTATATTATCTTTGGTTATATTCAAGTACTTACTTGAGATTTTGAATTAATGACTTTTGAGCACGTGTAAAGTAGGTACCTATGTAGATAAGTAATTCTGTCTTGTTGCATAAATAACCTTAATCATACAATTCGTTTAATACCATGACAGTTTCTGCCATCCTGCCATCTTGCCATGCTTCGACTTTAGGTGACCACAAACACAATGAAAAGGACCAGATCCAATGTTTCTTAGTTCGTTATCTTTGCGTCAAAAATACTAATCAACTTAACATTTTTGAATCTTGTTCTCCTAAATGTCTGAAACTATTTACGATTTTGCCTATCATCTTTGCGCAGGACTAACTTAAACTTCTCTGTGGTGAGCAAACTTTAGTATTTATTGCCGAATCAAGTAAGCTGCTTATATTTTGAGAGAAGATAAAATTTTCAAAAATGTTAATCATACTTACATCAAAAAAAACCTGAAAACATAATGATCAAATTGTGGATGTTTAAAATATCACTCAGCAGATTTCGTTTCAACTTGCCATCTGTACTGAAACCTATCAAACTATGATGTAAAGCATCCATTACAAATCGGACATGTTGTGTGCTCACGCGCAATTAACTTTTACGATGCATCCCGACATCCTGCGATTCCATCTGCTCTTCTATAATAACTCGAAATGTACTGACATATCTTCCTAAGTGCATTCTTATCAAGAACTGCAACACACATCCTGCTATAGAAAGTCAGTCATATGAATTGGATAATAGTATATGCAAACATCTGCATACTAGCTAGTGTGACTATTATGTTATACTAGATGACCCGCAACTTCGTTTACGTCACATAAGGTGTATGAGGAGAGGTATTTCTTCTTCAGACTCATCAAGCAGCGTGTGAAACTGCCCTGTTTGCTTAATCATAAAAGAGTTTAAAGATTAAGTCTATTCTAAAACAATTCAGTGACTGAATTGTTTTAAAATAGCCGTAATCATTAAGCTCTTTTATGATTAAGCAAACACGCCAGTTTAGATTTACCCATTTTTAGGTTCATATGTCTATGTATAATTCTTTAAAGTGATATAACTTTTTTATTTATAAACCGATTGACATGAAATAAACACTTAAATGTTAAGTGGAGCAAACCTCAACACAATAAAGCGTTGCAATTGGTTAAGCGGCTACTGAGATTAGCGTGCACAAACGTACAGACAAACAGACAAAAATTCTAAAAATCATTGTTTTGGGTTCTATTGCGTTCATAAAGCCCCCTATAATATTTTTTCTTATTTATCTTCCATGTACAGACAGCGACCTGTTACGATTTTATTATATGTACCTATTGATATTGATATTGATAAGGACCATAATATACTGTCAAGTTATTCGTGCGATTACATGTTAAATTTCAATCTTATTACGTTGCTTTAGAGTTGATTATGGCAGCGTGTGTAGATATCCTTTGACGGTAGTTGTATTATATGAGCAAATTCCTCAAGATATGTCAGGCTGTTCTACACGTTCTGTTATTGTTATTAAGCCCTAGATTCAGATTACGATAAGGTTTTCGCTAACCGAGTACGTGTTTGCATTTGCAGACTCTATAATTTGTATGTATGTAGAATGTAGATGTACCTACCTATCTATATCTTACTTCTTACTAATATTATAAATGTGAAAGTTTGTGAGTGTGGATGTTTGTTACTCTTTCACGCTCAAACCACTGAACGGATCGGCCTGAAATTTGGTGCAGAGATACATTATAGTCTGGAATAACACATAGGCTACTTTTTATCCCGGGAATAAGTTCCCACGGGAACAAATTTTACGCGGGCGAAGCTGCGGGCATCATCTAGTTATTTATAATATTACTTAAGTATTTCGATTTCGACTCCGTTGAGTTTGGAATACTCTTAAACTAAATCTACTCTTATACTAAATCTCGTATTTAGTACAAGTAGCCGTCCACTAAGAACGGATTACTCAAAGTTCTTCCCCGGGGTAAAATTGAGGGATACAGTTTTACCGAATTCGAAATTGGTTAGGGCTGTAGTTATTTATTATTATCATGTACAGTTTGTACCTCTCCGGTTCAGAAAAACGGAAAATCAAAACCTCGTAAGTACCCAATTTAAACAAACGCCTAAAATCGAACTATCAAACTAAATAAATAGCTAAAATGAGTAGCAAACTCACATCTCTTCTCAATCTAAGAATAAAACGCGATCACAAGTCCTTGTACAGTAACAACAATTATTTTGGTAGCGAACCGTTTGATCGCTATATTTATGACGCGCCGTTGATCTCTGCAGCACGTGCAACTCGTTAACGAGTGCGATAATGCGATAGGAAACGTGCACATGATTTAGAGATTTAGCAGATTGATGCAGAGACTGGAATGGAGTGCTTCTTGAATTGTACTTCTAAGTGCATTTTTAGGCGCTTGCGTTGGATGTTTTGAAAAATATTAATATTATCTACACTAATATTATAAAGAGGAAAGTATTTTTGTGTGTGTATGTTTGTTATGAATAAACTCAAAAACTACTGTGTCGATTTCAAAAATTCTAGCACCATTGGAAAGCTACATTCACCCTGAGTAACATAGGTTATATTTTATTCTCGTTTTCCCACGGGAACTGGAGCTACGCGGGTTAAACCGCGTGACGTCTGCTAGTATCATCCATTCTAAAACAAATATTCAAAATTCATGTCTAAAATCATGGGATTTACGTAGCAAACTACTACTAACATAATGGCTAACAACGGCGGCTTCGCCAGAAAGGTACAGTTTTCCATTCCTATTTAACCATTTAGAAGCTCTTGATCCATGTCTATTGTAAATTTCTTCATCACAATCAATTTCAGCATATTCAGATGTTTGCCATCTGAACATTCTGAATTCGAAGCGTAACAGTCATACAAAATTACTTTCGCATTTATAAATTTGCAGAAATGTACCTACATCTGTATTTTATTATATCAGTTTTCTAGATTCGTAGCTATTTGGCTTAAGCATTATGTAAAAATGTTCAACAATATTTATTATCCTCATCAATCATCTTAATCATCATGCAAACAAGATATCCTGGACGGCGGCGGTTTTCGACCATATACGGCTTGAATGCGCAGACGTTAATTTACTGGTGAAATGTCATTTAGAACAAGAAGCCGTAAGATCGTTCTCACCCGACTGTCCCTCTCTAACATCATATTGTGAAAGTTCAATCCGATTGACGTTGTCATTTTTGTATTATTTCAAACTTTGAACAGATGATTCACGTGACCTAGTGACGTAGTTTAATGCTACAGAGTCACAGACTACAGACAAAGTCTCGACATAAGCCCCACTGCACTCTATTTTATAGAGAGGGGCTAAAATGCAAAAGATGAAACAGCAGTCATATCAACACTAAACTTTCATCTAAGCTTTCCTGGCAGTCTCACAGACACCTAACCACTAGAGTCATTCCTCATCCAAATATTTATTTATGAAACCACAAATTGTATGCATATCAGCTGCGTTATCTACAAAAAATATTTATTTTCAATCAACTACTCGAACCAAAACAAACTTTAAGATGGCTTAAACAAGCAATGAAATTTCCTTACGAAAAGAGTTCCGTTAATAAATCTTGCAGTTCCAACGATGCACTCATCTGCATACCGATGCTTGACCTATATTTGGCCGAGTGGCGCCCCGTGCCATTAAAACTGAACCGTTCATTAAAATAACTATTAATTATGAATGGACTGAGGCTCGTGTCGTCTGCTAGTCTTATTCGTTAGCGGCTATATTTAGATAAATCCATACCAAATAGTAGATTGTACTACAAGTGCATAAAAGAAGCCATTTTATACGAGACGTTTATCCGCCCGAGCCAAAGGCGAGGGTGGATATTAAGTCGAGGATAAAATGGGTTTTATGATCGAGTTATACACTCTGCTTTTCACTTCGATTACAAGGAAATGAAACAGTGATATTGTAAATAAATGTCTTTAATTAAAATTAAAAGTAACATTTGAACAAATAAAACAAGTTATTTAATAGCGTTTTATTATGTTTGGTTCATAGAGTAACACGATCTTCATGGTACCGTCTCTACGGTCTAGTATGGCCATATTGTTTTAGAAGAAGAAAAAGAACTTTATGCACTAGAGCATAAAATGTTGTTTTAGTCCGCATACACCCAGCATAAACAAGAACTTTACGAGCATAAGAAGTGAAAAGTATTTTTTTCTTGGGTACATCACGCGGTTTCACCCGCGTAGCTCCCGTTCCCGTAGGAATACGAGAATGAAATATAGCCTATGTTAACCGCAAAGAGTGTAGCTTCCCAACAGTAAAATATTTTTTCAAATCGGTCCAGTAGTTCTGGAGCCTATGCGATGCAAACAAACAAAAAAACAATCAAATCTTTCCTCTTTATAATACACTCGAGAGCAATGAATCCGGGTCACTTAAAGAATGTTAAAAATCTCGGAAACTAAAAATGATAGGTTAATGCAATAAATTGTATTTAATAGACAATGTAATACTCCTTAAATGAAAGTAAAAAAAATATGAGTCACCATACATTTTATTAACACAAAATTACATAAAGAAAAAACTGCTGATCTCTCCTTAAAACAAAAATAGGAAACATGAAATTTTTGAACTTTATTACGATTTTCTTGAATTTTAATACTTCGTATTGCCTCCTTGTGCTTCCATTACTGCGTTTACGCGGTTTGGCATGCTGTACACCAAGTTCCTTATACGATTTTGGGGAATATTCTCCCATTCCTCTGTGAGAGCAATTTTGAGCTCACGAAGCGTGATTGGGGGAGGGTTTCGTTGTTTTACGCATCTGCCTAGCTCGTCCCAAGCATGCTCGATCGGGTTGATATCCGGGCTGCGCGCTGGCCACTCCATACGAGTAATGTTCATCTCTTGAAGGTAGTCATTCACAATCCTACCTGTATGAGGTCGGGCATTGTCATGCATAAATATAGCATCCTCACCTAAATTGACCATAAATGGACCAACGTGATCATTGAGGATTTCTTCCACATATCTTACGCTAGTTAAAGAGCCGTTTTCTATGATCACCAGCTCTGTGCGACTTTCAGAAGAAATTCCGGCCCACACAAGTACAGACCCACCACCGTAGGCTACTTTTTCTTCGATGCATGCTTGCTTGAATCTTTCCCCTGGTCTTCGATACACTCTGTGTCTTCCATCGTGCTTGTAGAGCATAAATTTTGATTCGTCGGAGAACATAACTTTTGACCAATCTTCAATACTCCAATTTACGTGGCTCTGGGCATACCTTAGTCTCGAAATACGATGCCCACGCTCCAGTTTAGGGCCGTTTGCAGGTCTAAGGGGTTTTAAGTTAGATTCAGCAAGCCGACGTCTTACTGTCCATGCACTTGGGTTACTTCCTCCGAGGCGTCGAAACTGATTGGTGAGTTCAGTTCCTGTGAGAAAGCGATTTCGAAGCATGGTGTTCACCAAGTATCGGTCTTCTCGTGCTGTGGTACACCTGGTTCTGCCCGTTCCTGGTCTGCGTAGGTTAGAACCAGTTTCTTCGTAACGTCGGAGAACTCTTTGTACTGTTGACAGCGCAAACCGACAGTCCTGGCTGTATCGCGCTGACTCCGGCCGGTTTCCAGCATTGTAAGTATTCTGGTGCATTCTTCAAGCGTAAGCGACATAATTTCAGCTTGATTAATGAATATAGAGCACTATCAACATGGTTTATGTACCCACATAAATGACAGATTACAAACAAAAGCAACACCAAATGCTGTAATTTCGTAGTTCCATCTTCGAAAGTGGCCCTTTTTCAAATTTGATTTTTTTATGATATAACTTTACAATAACTAAGAAGTTTTAATACCTTCATTTAAGGAGTATTACATTGTCTATTAAATACAATTTATTGCATTAACCTAGCATTTTTAGTTTCCGAGATTTTTAGGATTCTTTAAGTGACCCGGATTCATTGCTCTCGAGTGTATTAGTATAGATATAGATAAATCCATAGGTACTAATATTTTAAATGGGATTTTTTTTACGTTTGGATGTTCTCGCGGATGTCATGCCGGGCTCAAACCGATTAAAACCACGCAGTTCCTGTCCACCAGTTAAGTGCCTTACGCCCTAGCTCTATGTAAAGAACGATGCCCGAAGAATCCAGGCAGACACCAGTCTAGCACATGCTGAACCAGGCCCCATTCGGCACGCTTGAGGGATTGCATAAAAAAATTGAGAAAATGTTATTTTGCCAATAAGTTTTCTCTCTATAAGGTGTTATGCAGGTATCTGGAAGGCTACTAAATAAAAACATTTTCTTTCTTTCTTACTTAGTCTCACCAAGGGTTCGGCTTGTCCCGCGTCTTTGGGGTTTGGTGTGCAATTTCGGACGTTATAACAGGCGGGTGTGAATCTGTATAACTACCTACTCATCAGTACTACATAAGACATCTTCTGTCTATACTGATATTATAGAGGAAAGATTTGGTGGTTTGTTTGTTTGCATCGAATTGGCTCCGAACCTACTGAACCGATTTGAAAAATTCTTTCATTGTTGGGAAGGTACACTATCCCCGGTGAACATAGGCTTTATTTTATTCCCGTATTCCCACGGGAACGGGAACTGAGCAGGTGAAACCGTGTGACGACCGTTGGTACCAAACAAAAGTCCTGGCCCTACTAAAACAATTTTAGTTTAGCCCAGTGGTCCTAGAAAGTTTCGACAGGATGTGTCAAAATATTTAGAGGTCTTTTGATCGTTCCGTAAGAACAACTTTCGGCAGTTAAGATCCAATTGAATTA
Organism: Miltochrista miniata; assembly: GCA_933228765.1. Taxonomy (NCBI): domain Eukaryota; kingdom Metazoa; phylum Arthropoda; class Insecta; order Lepidoptera; family Erebidae; genus Miltochrista; species Miltochrista miniata. Next base: position 35,856,527 of record OW121752.1, read on the forward strand.
CAAGCAATTACATTATAAAGTGCTAATAAATAATCATCAACATCCTATCAATAAATTAATATGTCTGCTGTCAATGTCATACGAAAATACATTAAAATATACGAAATTATGTAAAAGATCTATCCAGGAATTCATTGAGATATAAAATGTAGCGCTTACTAATATTAGTTCAATAGGCACCATGGAATTGTCTTTCAAGTGTTCCCTGACCAAATATTGTCATAAGGAACCATTGTGTAGACGACCAGTACCATTCTCTAGACGCCCTTCTCACTGTTAGAAGTAGCTACTACCTGTGACAGGATATTATGCATTGGTACAGCCAAAGCATTTTCTTATAACACCGGGAAACCACGTCTGAGTGTCAGCACTGCGAGGACTGCAGCGATGACTCAGCGCTCCACACGCTGGTGGAGTGCATGACGTGGGCGCAACAGTGCCAGGTCCTCGTAGTGGGTCTGGACATGGACACTCTCTCACTCGAGACCATGGTGCGAGCCATGGTCTCCAGCGAGAGTAAGTGGGACTGCGCCGCCTTTTTCTGCGAGCAGGTCATGCTCGTGAAAGAGGCGCTGGGGCGGGAACTGGATAGAACTTTCCCACCCGAGTTTCGCAGTCCGCGGCTTGGGCGCCGCCGACGTGTCTTCGCCGAAGACTATCGTCCTCCATGACCGGGGGCCTGAGGATGGTGAGAGGGCTGCTCACCGTACTTACAGAAGCAGGCGCGTGACGAGAGGGATTCACGCACGCCCCCCCTTAAAAGAGAAATCACACCTGAAACCCCCCAAAGACGCGTGATAGCACCCGAACCTCGATGAGATAGCTCCCACCATAGGCTGCTGGTTTTTTAACCGGTAGGAGTCCGGCATAGCATTCATGATGGATTTTCCCTCTTGTTAAAAAAAAGTTTTTTTTTGTAAATGTTTCCATATAAAAATTAAATTAGTTTACTTAAGTACTTATTTAATTTAATAACCAGCACCTTTCTTTCTTAACCAGCCACCATTCAAAATACCAGCAGAGCAAAGCAAAACTTTTTTACCACGCTGTACCACATTGGAAAACCTTATTGAAAAGGTGAATGAACTGCTAAAAATTTAATGAAATATTTCGAGATGTAAACTCATATGACTCGCATTTGCATTTAGATAACCACGTCATGCGCCAAGAATGCACAAATTATATGCATTATCTACCTACCAAGTACTACCGAGGTATAAAGTCCTACATGATTTAGGGGGCTTCTTCATCAGAGATGTGTTGTGCTGCGAGGATGTTAAAGCTATAGTATACTATACTATCTTCACGCCAAATCCCTTGCGGGGTAGGCAGAAAGAACCGAGCGCCACACGGCACGGTTCATACACACCTCACTTGCTTCATCAAATTTCATTTTTCTTTTCATGCATGCACGTCGGTTCCTTCGGCTCTTGACACCACCTTCTGCTAACACACGATTAGTTTGATCGTGGTAGGTGTGTCGTGGCCTTCCCTGACTCTACATCCATCCACTTTCGCGTTGTATATCTGTTTTGCCATTCTTTCATCTCCCATTCGCTCCACATGCCCGAACCATTGTAGCATGCCCTTCCTAACTTTAACACCGACACTCTCTTCCAGACCAACTCTCTTTCTTACATCTTCATTCCGAACGCGATCTGCGAGCGTTATTCTTCAGATTTTGCGCAGCGCGCGCATCTCGTTCGCGTTTATTCTACTTTCATGCGGTCTCTGCCATACCCAACTCTCGCTTCCATACGTTAGCGTAGGTATCAGCACCGGACTTAAAAAAAAAGCTACGCTATAAAACTATGCGACTGTTTCCACTATATTAAATAGTACGTAGCTGCGGTGCGAGTAAGATGTACAACAGGCTTCCAAAGTATGCCCTTCATTCAATTCAAAAAGTGTGTAAAAAGTAAAATTATACTGCACGGGCTACTATACAAATGACGATTATTTGCTTGACTAGGGATCCATGAAATGATCTGCTTGATCGACTGGATTTTCAAACAATAATCTTACCAATATTATAAATGCGAAAGTATATGAGTGTGGATGTTTGATACTCTTTCACACTCTAACGGCTGAACAGATTTGGCTGAAATTCTGTACAGACGTAAATATAGGTCTGAAATAACACATTTAAAACTTTTTATCCCGGGAATATGTTCCCACGGGAAGCGAAACAGAAACAAAACTTGACGCAGGCGGAGCTGCGGGCGTCAGCTAGATTATAATAATTTCTGAGTGTTTGTGCTATGAAGATGGGGCACCGCAAGATAACAACCGCAAAACGCTTACATTAGGAATTTGGAGTAAAAAATTTCCGAAGCATAGTAACTCCTGTATTTCAACTTTATCAGGTGATCCTGAAAATCTGATTTGAACCGTCACCATTGCAGTTTCAAATGACGTCAATATATTGAAAAGTCATGGTACTTAGCCGCTTCTAGGAACCAATTAAAGACATCACTTTTCAAAATATATATGATAGATACACTCATAAATCTATGTAAAATCTTATTAGCATAATGTTTTAGACATAGAGACATTCACCATATTCGTATACGGGCGTAAAACGCCATTTTAATAAAGATGTTTTATGATTGCAGAAATGGAATAAATAAATGTCATATTTGGCCTACGAACATAGTGAAAAGCTGTTAGGCTTTCAGGAAGAGAGAGAGAAATGAAAAGATTGAATTTAAAATGTAAATAATTAGTGGTTTATTAGAATTGAGCACTTGGGGGTCGTGGGTGTGGCAACTTCGGGCAGCAAGTACGGTTTCCGAAGGCCTTCGCAGGGTTCGACTTATCTTGTGGCTCCAGGATGTCGATGCAGTCCGCCAGGTAGCCGTGTCTTCCACGATTTCGGCCGGCACGGTATTCCCAACCCGCAGGGCGGATGTTCGCTCGTAGAACTCGAAGGGTGGATTTTACCAACCCGTAGGGTAGACGGTTTCTTGGACCCGTAGGGTGAATGTTCCTTCGTGGAACCTGAAGGGTGGACTTCTTGAACCCGTAGGGTGGATGTTGACAACCCGTAGGGTGGATTTCTTGAACCCGTAGGGTGGACCCTGGAATGTTCCATATGACGGGTTAGCTGGAACCCTTTTTCCCGCCCATTGCTAAGACAGCCGACCACTGTTAAACCATTTGGGAGTCGGTTGCCTTACAATGGTTGGTTCTATCCTAAGTTTACAGAGACCTTTTTTTTTCACACCCCTGTAATCTACCCTCCCATAACAGGGTCGACCAACAGCCGTTAATTTTCACTATTTTAAAATCTAGAATCATAATAATTAATTTAACTCACCCAATGATGGGGTCTTCTATTTATAGCTATTTGCTCCTTATCCTTGACAAATATTTATGAGGATATTTGCGATGATATAAACGATTATTTTTAAACTGATGTGATTCTCACAATTTCCAATTACACTGATACGTTCGTGATCTATTTTAAATATTAATCTGGCGGTCCTCCTGCATTGACGCAATGCCTTATATATCAATGAAATAGCGCCTCTAGTGGCACCGCTCGAAACTACTCAATCGTCAAGACCGTATCACTGCCTATAGCTTCCGTCGTTGCGACACTAACTCGGTAGATGGCGCTTTCATTTATTAATCTAAGTTTTCATTTTAAAACCCCTAACGTTGAACCCCTATTTGCACCCGTTGTTTCACAACGTTACATACTCCCCCTCCCCAGTGAGCGTTTGACGTACCCTAACGCGTCAAACGCTGCGTTCGTCCTCGAACGCCCCTAATATAATACCTACTACTCGTCTATGTGTGTGTGTATGTTAGTGTGTTGTGTGAATGAGGTGATGCTGGGTGTAGCGAAGAGTCGGCCTTAACTTTAATGAAACCAACTCGCAGGATGTATTTAGGTGATTCTGAAGGATCTTATAGGACAGAAAGAGAAAAGACGTATTTGAGGCTTTGGGTTGAAGGTTCAGGTAATACGCACCGCCTGAAAGTGGGGTGTGTATAATAAGGCTTTTTGCTGAAGGCTGGGATTTATACAACCGTCCCAGAGGAGAACATCCTATTAGGGCTCGTGTAACACTTCCGACTCATAGGATGGACTATCCCCCAGGGCAAGCCTCTAGCTTCCGAGTGGTAGGAGTAGCCATATGACGAAAATAAAGATAACGGTGATCTACACCTACGACTGTTAGGGCAAGACAAATGCTGCCAAATAACAGTCCACCATAATTCTGTTCGGGTAAGCCTCATGCTTCCTCGTAACAGTACTAAACCTACACCATAAATCTGTTCGGGTAAGACTCATGCTTCCTCGAAACAGTAATAAACCTACACCATAAATCTGTTAGGGCACGACCATGCTGCCAACTAACAGTAACCGACGAACTCTGTTAGGGATAGACCCATGCTTCCAACTAACAGAAAACTCCCAACTAAACCAAGAAACAGAAAAGTGATAGAAATAATTTACTCGCAGAATCCTCCGTGATGCTAATTAACCCCTATGTCCCCATGACGAACACGGCATGTGTTTGTCACGTTGTTATGTGTACTTATTTGAAAGTCGTGTGTAGTGTGTAGTGTGTAGTGTCCCTAACTAATTACTAGGCTATTTTAGCCCTTTAACAAAATAAAATAAAAAACAAGTGCTTATTCGCAATCTTAGTAGCAATAACAAAGTTAAGTGCTTGTTCGCAACTTTAGTAGAAGAATGTTGACTATGACTATTATGTCAACCCTAATAAATAACGAAGATAAACGCTCTCTGGCCATTATGCCAAATCTCCAAAAAAATATGGTACCCTTGTATGCCACCATGGCAGTGTAAAATGTATGTGCGTGCTTAAATAAATAATATGTATGTATGTACGTATGAAATCTCCCCTGTGCAAGTTTTGTTTTGTTTGCGCGTAAGCTGCTGACGTAATCGTGTTGATGTAAACGTGTTATTTATCGTTGCATCTAAGGCCAGTGTCACACTACCTTCCATGCTATATAATAACCCGTCAGCTTTAGTCGGGAACCAAAACTTAGGACCTTTGAGTCACTTTCTCTAATCTACGAAAATGACTCGCCTGTAACCAGTTTGACTCCTACTTCCGCCTTTGGGAGTCACACAACATGAAGTTCAAGTGTCACTATGTAAACAAACAAACAAAAAAAAAAAACTGCTTATGAAGTGTTTGGAATTGTGTGTGAAGATAATTGTGATGAATATGTGATGACCATCTACTACCTAATTATTATGTAAGTATAATTGTGAAACTTCCGTATGATAACATGTATGCGTGTAACATGACATGAATTGTGGTACCTATATGTGCCACCTAAGTACTAAAATTATATGACGGTGTGCTAACACCCTTATATTTTCCAAAATAATAATTATCTAAAACACCATTGTGTAACTGTACTGATGTACTGTATAAACTATTCGCATACGCATCTTAGCGCAGTGTGTTACGGCCTTTACCGTTATCTGCATTCGTCTTTGCATGTTGAGGAATGTGGATATTTCTCGACCCACCCTCGGAATAACGAAAAAATAAATTCTACTTTTTAGGGTTCGTTGAACCGAATTATAAATTGAACCTTTACGAAACTTAGTATTTGCTTTAGGAAATCTTAAGTTTGGAAATATTACCTTTTAGTGTTCCTTCACTCAAATAAAAATTTGGACCCTACTAGATATTCTTGTCTGTCTGTCTGTCTGTGTTTAAATGTAATCTAAACCGAAGCAGTAAGTAGTGAAAGTGAGGTGTATGATGATGGGTTGATGAAGTTAGCTAAATGTTTGACCGTAATCGATTAATATAATTTTTGACGTTAATAATATTTTTATTAAAATGTAACTATTCCCACGAACGTACTAAGAGTTAAATTGTATTGTAACTCGTACCACAAATTTTTTCTTTAATCGTTCCTTACTACTACGGAACCCTTAATTATTATGAACTGTGTCAAAGACGATACGCACTTGGACGTTTCTTGAAATAAACTATATATAGTAACCAACCTTTTATGTAAATTGTTCCTCACCACTACGGAACCCTTGAATATTTCGAATTGTTAGAAAAACCGATTCGTACTTGGACGCTTCTGGAAATATTTTGTATGAGACTGTTGGTGTCCGGAGTGTATTTTATTCACTTCCACCCACAGTTTATATGGAAAAAAAAATTTCTTCTACTATCGAGCTAGTAATTCAACTTACTCGTAAACGTTATGAAAGCAACATCTGCCGTTGTTTATTCGGAACCCGAATCAAAGTTATAAGTTTACAATTGTTATGGCAAGAATGTTTTCACTGCGTGATCTACGTTTGGAATGTTTTTTCTTACAGTTTTATTTCAGTGTATCAGAATTCTACGTAATTCGAAAAGTGAATCAATTATGAATCTTTTATAATTTACGTGAAGTGAAATTCGTAAAATCTTTGTTCTAACGTTTTACTAGCGTGAAATTTCAATAGGGATTGTTACCCAGAAGTGTGATTATCGGCTGTTGGTCTCGCTGTAAATTCACATATGGGAAATACAACAAAATAATACACAAATTGAGGCGGTTTGACGCCGTACAAAAATAAAAATTGTGGTGGTGATATCCTGTGACTACTTTTTACGATGAATATAGGCAATACAAATCACTTACTAATATTAATGTAAGCGTTTCAAATGTGAAGTTTTACTTCAGACTTTAATAAAGTAATATTTAAAATTGGAACAAAACAAAAAACTTTTACTTGAAATTTACTTAAAATTTTTCCACCATAAAATTAATATCTGAGGGTGTGAAAAATAAATTGGGGACCGTTAAAATTTGGAAAAATTACAATTTATGTTGAGAAAAAATTCAAATTTTGCCTTGTTCTTGTTTATGCCGAAATCTGTCTAAAATCACTAAAAAAAACACACAAAATAAGCCGGAAAGAACAAGTTGGCAGCAGAGGTCAGGAGAGCCAAATTCCTGGGTAGTCATGATAATTTGTAGGGAAACTACCCCGCTAACGGGCACTCTTAAGACTATTTTACACAAGTTGAATATCTTATAATTATGACCTCCCGACTCCCGTCGGAAATCGCTTTCTCGCTACCCGAAACCACGATATGGGCGCCACTGAAAAGCTGTTAGGCTTTCAGGAAGAGAGAGAGAAATGAAAAGATTGAATTTAAAATGTAAATAATTAGTGGTTTATTAGAATTGAGCACTTGGGGGTCGTGGGTGTGGCAACTTCGGGCAGCAAGTACGGTTTCCGAAGGCCTTCGCAGGGTTCGACTTATCTTGTGGCTCCAGGATGTCGATGCAGTCCGCCAGGTAGCCGTGTCTTCCACGATTTCGGCCGGCACGGTATTCCCAACCCGCAGGGCGGATGTTCGCTCGTAGAACTCGAAGGGTGGATTTTACCAACCCGTAGGGTAGACGGTTTCTTGGACCCGTAGGGTGAATGTTCCTTCGTGGAACCTGAAGGGTGGACTTCTTGAACCCGTAGGGTGGATGTTGACAACCCGTAGGGTGGATTTCTTGAACCCGTAGGGTGGACCCTGGAATGTTCCATATGACGGGTTAGCTGGAACCCTTTTTCCCGCCCATTGCTAAGACAGCCGACCACTGTTAAACCATTTGGGAGTCGGTTGCCTTACAATGGTTGGTTCTATCCTAAGTTTACAGAGACCTTTTTTTTTCACACCCCTGTAATCTACCCTCCCATAACAGGGTCGACCAACAGCCGTTAATTTTCACTATTTTAAAATCTAGAATCATAATAATTAATTTAACTCACCCAATGATGGGGTCTTCTATTTATAGCTATTTGCTCCTTATCCTTGACAAATATTTATGAGGATATTTGCGATGATATAAACGATTATTTTTAAACTGATGTGATTCTCACAATTTCCAATTACACTGATACGTTCGTGATCTATTTTAAATATTAATCTGGCGGTCCTCCTGCATTGACGCAATGCCTTATATATCAATGAAATAGCGCCTCTAGTGGCACCGCTCGAAACTACTCAATCGTCAAGACCGTATCACTGCCTATAGCTTCCGTCGTTGCGACACTAACTCGGTAGATGGCGCTTTCATTTATTAATCTAAGTTTTCATTTTAAAACCCCTAACGTTGAACCCCTATTTGCACCCGTTGTTTCACAACGTTACAATAGCGCAACTTTTTTTTATTAACTACCACGTAGGAGGATACGCTTTACGCTTACGCTTTCTAACATTCTATATTTGAACATCGAACATAAATGAGAGTTCAGGATGTGCGTGCGACGAAATGCATTAGAAGTAGAGCAATTTATTGCTGGAACGCTTTTTTCGGCACTATAAAATTCTCTTCACGGGAATAGTAATCTGAGGTTCCTATTAGTAGGTTAAGATAGAGAGAGAAAGAGAGGTAGAGAGAGGTGGGTTAATTAATGTTCTATTTTTTAAAGTTGAAATATATTTTATCTGTTCCGCGTCATTTGTCTGCTCATTTTTTTTTTCTAGTTCCGTACCCCTGGGAAAAACGGAATCCTTTTCATGTAACTTTGATATCTGTCTGTCCGTCACGAGGCTGTATCTCAAGAACCGTGATAACAAGAGAGCTGGAATTTTCACAAAATTATGATGTAGGTGTTAACGTTATAACAACAAAATACTAAAATCAGATAAATTATAATATTTAAGAGGGTAATTAATTTTATTTATCCATACAACAAACGCCATTATTTACCGTTTTTTAGTAAGGAACCCTCAGTCCGCGGGTTCGACTCACACTTAGCCGGTGTATTTGTAATTTATTTTAATATTTATTAGGAGTTTTGTTAATATTAGGTGTGGTTATAGTCTTAAAGCTATAAACGCACCTTATATTAGTACTAATACTGAAGTCGTCAAGCTTCTAAGAGGACGAGCGTGGTCCATCTATTCTCGGTCGGTGTCTTCTTTATTATTATCATTAATTTTCTTGGTGTTATGAACTTTTCAACGACACGATCATAATTAAAATTACTTTTGTCAAATAGTTTCTTTAATCAAACGGGCATCAAATTTCGGTTGTTTTTGTTTATTAGTTATTTTTCCTAGTGTATTATGTCCGACCCTCCACATTCTCGCGAAATTGTGGAGCGCCTCTATGAACTTTTTTCTTTTCAATGAAATTCTTCCTTGTAATTACCATTTTGTAAATTATTTTATACCTGTTCATAATCAAGTCTAAAATATACGGATGTTACATCAACTTATCATGGGTGTAGTATGAAAATATTAATTTGTGTGTATGCCTGCAATTAAAAGATTACGTATCGCTGGGCCCTTTCACGCAATTTATAATGGCGGCAATTTAACACGGTTTTGTTATCAGTGTGCATATTTGAAAAATATTAAAGTCATTTCTTTGATATAGGTATTTAAACTTTCATGGTCACTGACACTAGTGTTAAAGTTAGTGGGATATTTACCATGTATTTTTGAGAGTGCAACAGCGCCGAAATATCGGAAACTCTCAACAATATCATTTCTTTGATTTTCAAAACTGGGTAAGTTTTCATTTCGGGTTTCGAGTCTTTTTCCTGTATCTCCACATAGGTAGAGTCTACTTGCAACTACGGCTTGTAATGTATCCGAATCGTCAAGAGGTTATCAAAGTTTCACATGCGAATACGTGAAAAATGCTTGAAAAAAATATCGAATAATACGAGCTGTGTGAGTTTAAAAACGTTATTTACGAAACTATTCTGACGAAACGTGGCATCGATTAAAATCATAGACAATCAAATTAATTTAAAAGAAAATGAACCATATTCAAAAACCATAAAGATTAAATCATATTTTGAGCTTAAAACGGGATGTTGTTTATTATTATCCACATAAGTACATCATAATAACAATGACATATGAATTTTACGAGTTCAGGAAATTGAATTAAAATCTTCCTGGACTTTCATGTTAAATACGGATGTATTTTTTGTTATATGCAGATTGACAGAAATGATGGACAATTTAGACATAATTGTCTCCAGATTTACTATTATTTATGATTTCCCTTTTCCCTTAACTAAGTCGTTAACTTCAAGTAAGCACCTATCTATATAAGTATATGTTGGTTTAAACGCAATACAAAACTATCTGCATATATTTTCTGTCAATTCCTTCATTTCTTTTCATTCGTTATTCTGACATAATTCCTAGGAATTATCCCAGGCGCGTAACGATAGACGGATAGGTAGGGATACCGTGTGGTGGTTTAGGCGCAAAACGTCCTATTCGCAAAATGTCCCACTGTAGAAAATCGGCCTATTATCAGAAAGTCCCATTCGCAGAACATCCTATGCGCAAAATGTCCCACTGTAGAAAAACGTCCCATTCTCAGAAAGTCCCATTCGCAGAACGTCCCTTTCGCATATTGTCCTAGTCCAGATGATCCTAAAGGGACACTTCCTTTAGGATCATCTGGACAACTGTCCCAATTCATCAACTTCCCAATTTACCAACTTTAAGTTTGTAAGGATACAGCGCAATCCGACTTGAATAGGTTAGGTTAGAAGGCTAAGGCGGGGAAGCGGAGCGCAGCGGAGTTGCCGCATTAGCCTTCGTGCTTAATTTTTATAACCACCTATGTTACCACCATTCACTTGGTAAGTTTGATGGCCCTTGTCTATCGTAGCTTTTTGTCGTCTTGAACTCTTTAAATATTTTTAAAATCCATCCTATTTTCATATTCTATAAGACACAAACGCATAAGGACCTATGCGTAAGCATCTAAAATTACATCAGAACATCTGTTTATGGTAATATGCCACTTATTTACAATGACCACATCGACTTTTGTTTGTAAGCAGCCATTTTCATACGTTTAACCTCGAGTGATGTTCGATAATATGGTATGAATTCGCTGACTCATTATTTGGTAATAGGTGTCACAACACTATAAGTACTTTAACGTAGGAACTGTTACCAATGACTGTGATTACATTTTTGTGTGATGTAAACGTTGAAAAGGGCTTTTATTCTTCACTAGTTAATGCCCCCGGCTTCACACATGTGGAGTTCTGATCTAGTTTCCGCAAACTATGTGTTCCATCCCAGATACGTCTTATTGCAGAGTTTCTAGAGACTACCTGTATCCCAAAATTGTCCTGGGACATCCTTCCGAGGGCTTACCCGGGGCTCCCAACCATAGGCTGTTGGGCGTTACGTGAGGTTTTTGAGTCGGTAGGAGTCCGGCATAGCATCCATGATGGATTTTCCCTCATGCTAAAAAAAGCGAGCTTGAGTTACAACATTTCAACTTCTTCACAAACTTAATATTAGTAGGATCTCCTCCTTCTTTTCAGTGGAATTTCTCGTTCTAGTTGCTTCAACTCACCCCAAATTTGGAGCTTTGTTTTCGCTTTTAGGCTGCTAGGAGGAATACTGATTTTTATTTCCGGTAGTAGCGTTTGCAGTCTCATTTCCATTCCTGAAAGAAAAAATCTACTTGCAATTTATTTTTATTCAGATTGCACATTTTATCAAGAGATAAATAGATAATACCTGAGTATTTATTATTTATTATTCTCTCATTGAGCTTAGTAAATATACGTTGCCGCTACGAAAAAAATTCTCTTGTTATTCAGAATGTAGCCGTTATAATGCGATTGGAATAAATGAAAAACTCACACACAAACTTTACAATACATAATATTATATTGAACAGAATATTAATATTACGCAATAGTCTCTTATCATGCAAAATATAAGAACACTTATTTGGAACACACCAGAGGCGATGAATACACAAGAACTACTATCCACTTATACTTTCCTCTTAACAGAATGACCAGAATGATTTGTACTTATTCAAGTGTAAGTTACGAATGCTATACAGGAGCTAACGCTGTACAGGTCAAGTAGGTATATACCTACTGCTTGACATAATCCGCTTATGTTTTGAAGTTGTTCCGTTTTCGATACTGAAGATGTTTTGTGCTACTTTCCTACTAACTTATTCTTGAAAGAAATGAAAGTTTTCTACTTTTAGATTTCAACCTGACTGAAGCGGTTTTGTCTTACGGGGTTTTCAAAGGTTAACACTGATCTTATTTATACCTATTTGAAGCGACATAGGTCAGGTTAAAAAGTAAATAATGTTGAAAATGAGTAAATGTTTCATTCAAGATATGTAAAGAAGCGGAGATATCCCGAACGACAAACATGACCCCTTTAACTTATGAAAATATGAAGTTGAGAAAAAATCCGTCAAATTCTCAAAATCTCGAATATCTCAAAAAAATCAAATCAAAAATCTCGAAATTCAGGAATAATTTCGAGATTTTTGACGTTTCGAATTACCCAAATGGACATTTCGTCACAGATTTTGAAGAACCGTCAGTCCTCACTCACCAGACTCAAAATTTCTATTTCTGATATGATTAGTCTGTTACATTTGATATTTTTCGGTATAGGTAGGTAGGTACCATATTTTTAAATCCGTCATGGGTCCTTTTTTTTTGTTTCTTTTTTAACATGAGGGAAAACCCATCATGGATGCTATGCCGGACTCCTACCGACTAAAAAACCTCACGTAACGCCCAACAGTCTATGGTTGGGAGCCCCGGGTAAGCCCTCGGAAGAAAGTCCCAGGAGACTCCGTCATGGATGCTATGCCGGACTCTTACCGACTAAAAACCACACGTTTCCTACCTACTGCCTACGGTTGGGAGCCCCGGGTCAGCCCTCGGAAGAATATTCCCAGGATTGACGTCTTAGTCTGCTGGTACAAAGAAACCGTTAATTCCATTCAATTTAGTGTTCGTAAAAATGTTTTTGCTACCGATTCTGTTATTTCGCTGACAGTGTGAACACGTTCTTATATTACGATATTACGTATTACTATAAAATGTTTATACAATACACAAGTATTACGCTAGATATACATAATCTTAAGCTTTTGACACAAGATAATAAAATTAAAACGTTAGCACCTTGCAGAAACTCAAAGGCCTATAGAGTTAATGAGATAGCATTGTTGAAAAGTGGTTGTGGTGTAATATTGAGGCGAAAGCAGGAAGAGGCTGGTCTGAACGGAGAACAAAGTAGAATCTACGTCAGGCTCAGACAAAACGTATGCTGCATATCATAAACACGATATGACGTCACATGCCTGATAATAGGATGACGTCCAGATACTGAGCTCCTGTCATTCGTCATTCTTACTTTTGCGCGCAACGCGAAGTGGGCGTAACAGGGAACCTTGTCTTGGTATTTAGAAATTGACAGATTTGAAGTAGCGTAAGCAAAAACGTTGGAATCATAAAATGGGAAAATTCGTGAAGATGTTTGTTAATTATAAGATGCGAAATGGACAAGATCAATGTTTTGAACAACATCAGCTAACACTGGCAATACTTTCCATAGCTCCTTTTACCAATTGTTTGTTATTGAACTTAAAATTAGTCAGGAACACAAGTCTATGTGCGAGGCCGCATTTGCGTTTTTCCGCGGCGGTTTCTAACCTCAAAATGTCATCAAACTGTCAAAATCAATGAAATCAAGTCAATGTTTTGACATTTTGAGGTTAGAAACCGCCGCGATAACCGCAAGTGCGGCCTCGCCCTAATCTGGTAAAAGCGTAACCAATAGAAACATCAATGTTTACAATAAGATCAAAAACAGTACAAATGTTGCCTGTCAAGTTTACACGTGATTTATGACTACTGTTGTGCGTCTTTGTGCGTCATATTGACACACATACACACATGTTTGACACTTCACACTTTTTTTAGATTTAAATAAGATTTGTGTGTCATGTCAAATGTTTTACATTTCGAAAATGTACGTAAAGACAATGGGCGTTGTGTACGGAGATTTGTGACGCTTTTTAGATATTATTCTATATTCGGTGGTATGCTGAAGTGTGAAAGTGTGATGAGAAGAATGAACTTTCTTTAGTTATGAATAGCACCATAGATATTCTATAGTTTATTTATGAATGGTTCTTTAAGAGGAGCGTGAAGAGACACATCACAGGGCCGCCAACTTGAGAACCACTGTCAGAAGTGGCCCCCAATCGCTAGATGCGCCACGGCTTTCCATCAGGCTGGTGGCGACGTCAATTTGGCGTGCTGAATATAAAAAAAAAAGAATTGCACTATTACAATATTAGCGAAGAATCTTTATTACATACATATCATCTCCTCCCATCACTCATCTCTGTCTCCCATTAGGGTAGGCAGAGGCTATGGCTTTCCACTTGCTACGATCCTGGCAAACCACTTTCGCTTCTTCTACTTTCAAAAGTGTTATCATACACGCTCGCCGGTTAGGGGTACTCTTGACCTGACCTTTGAGGTCTACCCCTACCAGTTTGCCTATTCATTCTCGCCTTATTAATCATGTAGAATCTTTCATACACATACGTATAGTCACGCCTTTATCCCTAAAACTCTAGGCAGAGGCATATTTATACGCCCACATTTCACCTTATAGTTTTTGTCCCACGTAATAGGTGGTGAGCCTAGTACCGTATATAAATGAACAGTCGCAGGTTGTGACGATACACAGTTGACTTTCTTCAGGCCATATGGCCTTCAACTTGGCTTAATGACTGTCATGTCAGTGACAATCGGGATCAACGGCTTAACGTGCATTTCGGAGCACGGAAAGCTCGCAAATGAAATGTCACAATGAAAGAACCAGCCACAGCAACTTTGGAATTTTATGTAGAAGCTGGATTTATGCCTTATACATTTTATGAAACTTTTGAGGGAACATGCAGAATACAAGTTCCCTAATCAAGTTCCCAAATTTTTTTGACTGCCTCTGTGGCGCAGTCGGTGGTGATACCGCCTGCGGTGCTGGAGGTCGTGGGTTCGATTCCCACTGGAGACAATATTTGTGTGACCGTGTGACCCATAAATGTTTGTCTCAAGAGTCTGGGTGTTTCTATGTATAATATATATGTATTTAAAAGTATATTAGTATTAATATCCGTGGTCTGACACCCATAACACAAGCAGGTTATCCCTAGCTTACTTTGGGATCAGATAGCGTTGTGTGAGATGTCCGTGAATATTTATTATTTATTTATTTATTATTATTAATCAGGAAATAAACCGTACATTTCCCTGGTCTACATAGGTAACTTCACGTGCTTGTAATAAGAGTAATGGTATTATGAAAAGTCATATTTTACTTTAAACACAAATAATAACCAAGAATTCCTTTAGCAATAACCGAGAGTGCATTGTTCTTTCAGTTAACCATTAAATTGTTTATATTGCATTCGAGGTGGTTACTGCAGTAGCCAACTCGAGCAACGTAAAACTCAGTTTTCACCGCGAGCTGAGCGGGGCCATTAATGAACTCGCGATAGTAAACGACTTACTTGTTTTCCCATCACTGCACCTCTGTTAGCTGTTGCAAATTAAGCGGATTCATTAAGGCTGTGGATATTGCTGACGACCCCGACAATTTTAGTTGTATTTAGTTTTAGTACGGCTAATTGGATGTAATTATGTTTTCTTTAGATTAATACGAGTATACTTTTTTTTTTAATGTGAGGGAAAATCCTCATGGATGATATGCCGGACTCCAACCGACTAAAAAACATCACGTAACGCCCAACAGCCTACGATTGGGAGCCCCGGGTAAGCCCTCGGAAGGATATCCCAGGACTCCCTACAGACCCACGGCCGCCACTGCGAAACTCGGGTGGGAGAGTTCTCTCCCGTTCCCGCCCCGCCGCCTCTTTCACGAGCATGACCTGCTCGCAGAACGAGGCGGCGCAGTCCCACTTACTCCCGCTGGAGATCATGGCAATACGAGTATACTTATATTTCGTTCACGTTCGATAAAAATTGAATTCATAATATGCATACATCTAAACAACTTGGGACTGACTCTATGATCATTTTACGCATTGTGTAGAATTAATTTATTACACTATTATTATTACTACCTACTATTATTATTTAAACTAAAACCATATATTGATACAGATCTTATAGGTAGATTAAAACTATATTTCTGGCTTTTATTTTTATCACTAATGGAAAAAAAACATTTCAAATGCTCCTCTTTTTCGTCATTTTTTGAGACGGGCATTAATGGGCCCGCTCAGCTCGTAGTGGAAACCTGTCTTAAGAATTTATAACGCTCACAAATCAATCTGTGCCAAGCATTAATGTTCACGAGCTTGAACTCAAAATAAATAACATAGCCTTTTTTTTTTTTTTTTTTTTTTTAACGTGAGGGAAAATCCTCGTACGATGCTATGCCGGACTCTTACCGACTAAAAAACCTCACGTAACGCCCAACAGCCTATGGTTGAGAGCCCCGGGTAAGCCCTCAGGAAGGATGTCCCGTGACTCCCAACAGACCTACGGCCGCCAATGCGGCCTCGCCCAGGGGGTGGTTCGGGTGCAATCCCGCGTCTATGGGGGGTTTCGGGTGTGACCCCGCTTCTAAGGGGGGGCGTGCGTGAGTGCTCACGTCACGCTGCCGTCATGGGCCTGCTTCTGTAAGGACGGTGAGCGGCCCTCTCACCGTCCTCAGACCCCCGCCCAGGGCGCCGACTGCGGAACTCGGGTGGGAGAGTTCTCTCCCGCACCCGGCCCGCCGCCTCCTTCGCGAGCATGACCTGCTCGCAGAAAGAGGCGGCGCAGTCCCACTTACTCCCGCTGGAGAGCATGGCTCGCACCATGGCCTCAAGCGAGAGAGTGTCCACGCCCAGACCCACTACGAGGACCTGTCGCTGTTGTGCCCACGCCGTGCACTCCACCAGCGTGTGGAGCGCTGTGTAAATAACATAGCCTGGAATTTACATCCAGGCAAAATGAACTGGAAAGCATATTGGCAACAAGGGCCACTAAACAATGTAGCAAATGGGTGTAATTAATAATAATAATAGAAGGTTTTGTCTGTGCAATTACAGACGAAGTTGTTATGACGAATAACTATCGGAAATATATTTTGAGAGATGGTACGGTTGACATATGTCGGGCATGCCACCTACCCGGTGAATCTCTCAGACATATTATTTCTGGTTGTTCTCGTCTTGCCAACGGCGACTATTTGCATAGACACAACCAAGTGGCCAGGATTGTCCATCAGCAACTTGCACTAAAATATAAACTTGTGGATTTGGAGGTACCGTATTACAGGTATGTGCCCGACCCAGTTCTTGAAAATGGTCGTGCCACGTTGTATTGGGATCGATCTATTATCACTGACAGGACTATTGTAGCCAATAAGCCTGATATAGTGGTAATAGATCGATCAGAGCGCCTCGCAATAATCGTTGATATCACGGTTCCACATGACGAAAACCTCGTGAAAGCCGAAAAAGACAAACAATTAAAATATTTGGACTTGGCTCACGAGGTTGTCGACATGTGGGATGTGGATTCAGCGATTATTGTTCCGATAGTCGTATCAGCACACGGTCTGATCGCCAAAAGCCTCGATCAACATCTTAAGAGGCTTGCGTTAGGCAGTTGGGTCAAGGGCTTGATGCAAAAGGCAGTTTTACTGAGCACGGCACGTATTGTGAGGCGATTCCTGTCTCTGGAGCCCTGACCACCGGTAGCTTGGTCCCTGTACCCGATGCCGGTGGGATACTATTTTTTTATATTTTTAAATGTATTTTTTATATAGGTATATTTAAAAATGTAAATTTATATGTGATATATTGTAATAAAGAGGAATAATAATAATAATAATAATAGTGTTTTATTTCGGATTACAATTCCATATTATGACGTTAGTACACAAAAGCTTACAAACTATGTTAGTAATTAATAAATATAGGTACAATTATAATGAGATTTAAAATGTCATAACATGATATTAAATTATAAATTGTCGGTAAATATTATTATAAATTGATTAGACTGAAAAAATAAGTTAACTTAAATTGAATATAATTGTAAAATGTCACAACATGATATTAAATTATAAATTGTCAGTAAATATTATTATAAATTGATTGGATTGAAAAAATAAGTTAAATTAAATTGAATATAATTGAATAATCGAGCAATTTAATGCTGTAATAAATCGAGTGTAATCATTATAATTATTCAGTTCATGTAACCTAGCGCACCTGGCCTGTACGTATGCAGACATCCAATAACGTGAGAAGGGACAGTCAGGTCGATCGACAATCACTTTCATGATGCTGTTGGGGCTCTCTCGCAAGCGTGTTGTCAGCGACGTAACGCGCTTTCTCATTATCGTCGGAAAGCTATCTATGTTTGCTTCGGCAAACATACCCGACGCGCTACAAAATCGAGGATGTCCCAACAGCATCCTGAAAGCATTGTTATACTGTATGCGAAGAGCGTTGTAGGCCCTCTGCGTATAACTAACCCACAAACTGCACGTGTACATAGACTGACAAAATGCTTTGAAAAGAGTTATTTTTACCTCTTGTGTACAACGGGCAAACCTGCGGGCCAGCATATTACATCTGACCGACAACGCTCTCCGCTCCCTCTCGATATCTCTGTCATCACTCAGGTCTTCGGTAACAATGTGACCCAAATATCTGAAATGTGACACCCTATTCAACGCTACCCCGTTTATATATGCAGCCGGAACTGTATCAGGTTTTTTAGACCCCACCCTAAATACAACTAGCTCACACTTTTTCTCATTGTATAAAAGACCATGTGCCCTAGCATACACCTCGCATACTATAAGCAACCGACGAAGTGCACTAATCGAGGGGCTCAGCAGCACCATGTCATCTGCATAGCTGATACTATTTATAATATTTGAGTCAATTGAGCATCCGATTCTGGTGCTACTGAGCTCCTCGATCAGCTGATTTATATATAAGTTGAATAACAAAGGTGATGTCAGACCCCCCTGCCTCACCCCGCACTGCAACCCATAGCCCTCGGATAGCGATCCCTCCCATCGCACTATGTTAACTTGGCTATCATACCAATACTCCATAAGTCTAACCAGATCATCAGGTATGCCTTGCTCCCTCATTTTAGACCACAAAATACCATAATCGACCAGATCGAAGGCCTTCGAGAGGTCAAGAAAAGCAGCATACACCGGTGTATTTCTTTCAGTATAGTACTTAACAGTGTGCTTGAGCGCAAATATAGCAGTTTCAGTTGACAGACCCGCTCTGAAGCCAAATTGTGCATCGTGCAGCTTAATCTGTTTCGCTATGCGATGCTCAAGCACACCATCAAGCACCTTTGCTGAAATGGTAGCCAGAGAAATGGGCCTGTAATTGTCCATACTGGTGATGTCCCCCGTTTTATTCTTTACAATGGGTACAACTATTGTCTTCGTCATCTCAGCCGGCAGATATGAGTGCCTCACACAACAGTTGTACAGCATTGACAGAACTCTCGGAAGATGAGGACCCGCATGCTGGAGGTGCTCGATACTGAGCCCATCCCAACCGGGTGACTTGGTGATTAAACTGTACGCAGTCTGTCTGTTTGTCACGTATTTTATACGAATTAATGAACTGTTTATACTTAATCTTCACGTCTTTATCCTCGAAGGAGTATACAGATACATTATATACGCCCACTATTGCTTACGCAGTTTTCTGTAAACGACCACTTTAGTAGGCAACTTTTGATATGGCCGGTCCTTGGATGGGTGGCCACTACGTATATTTTCTGGCTTTCTTTCTTTACGTGACAACTTTATGACAATTATTTGCGAGCTTTTTACTTACCCCCGTCCATTTTAACACATCAATACGTCTACCTATTACGTGGGACAAAAACTATAAGGTAAATTTTGGGCGTATAGAATGCCTCTGCCTTCCCCTTCGAGGATAAAGGCGAGAACATATGCATCATACAAAGCAAGCTAAATTTAAAATAAAAATAATCTGTACGATTTGTTGTCATCTGCCAAGAATTTGAAGTTGAAGTAATGTGCTCTTAACATTTTCAAGTTTAATATCTTGGCAGCATTACTACATGTCAATTTAAGTTATGGACTGCGTACTGACAAACTAATATGCTGGTAAATGTGTCCAGAAAGATTTCATTACGTTGTAAATTATGTTATACAACTGTGTATATCTTCATTTGCTGAGTAAATTTATTATTTCTGTTTGTATTTTGCTGTTTTCTGTTCGAATTAGGTATGTTTTTGAATCCGTGCTTGATATTATTTCCATAGACATGGGGTAAGAGCGTCTAACTCATCGTTTTCATTATGACTTTCTTGTTATTTATTTAATGGTTAGGTCCTCTTGGTCAAAAGTGATTACCGTGGCCTATGGAAGTTTGCAACACCGGATCTGTTACACACGTACACGTGCTACCGACTCTTTTGCTATTTTTAAACTTTAGCCAGAGATATGACTATCTCTACTCCCTATTAATAGGTGACCATATACCTAATGTGAAAGTAACTCTAAAAATTGGTCTGTTACGTTTTCACTAGGGAATGCAATACCGGGATCCTGCAAATACCGGGATCCCGCGGGACTGAGATCTCTCAGTCCCGCAAATACCGGGATTAAAATATTGTTGCGGGATTGCAATCCCTAGTTTTCACGCCAAAACCACTTAATTCGATTCGAGATGAAATTATTCCAGAAATAGAATGGAGCCTGGAAAATCTTGATGTAGGTACATTTTCTCGTGAGATGTAAGAGAAAAACCACACCACGCGTGTACCTATTAGCTGGTTAAACTATACATGAACTTTTCATGCCCAAAGAATCAGCATAGAGCGTAAAATAATAGAATTGGATATTCCAAGAATGTATAGTACTATGCAGTAATTTCGCGAATCGCTCATTCCTAGACAAAAATTTTCGGAGTTTACAGTTTTCACACCTAATCTTCTATTCTCTTCTTTCCAGGCAATCCCAACGACAAGATCCTATACGGCCGTCCAAACAAACGTCGCAGCGCCTCCTTCCCAGCCCCCAGGTCTTTAGACCGACGCAACTCGCTGAGGATCTTCGGCTCTTCCACCAAGTACCTTCAGAGGTGCGCCTCCACTAGGAGCCTGCACCACAAGAATGCTAATACCACCGATAGTTCGTCGTCCACCGATTACCCGCCGAGTGTTGAATCTGCGTCGCCCAGTAAGTTACCTTTCGATTTGTTGACTACCCACTTTTAATGGTTTCAAAGGATAAAAGCTGGACTTCCCTGTCCGTCTGTCGTTTACCAGGCCGTATCGAATGAACCGTGATAGCTATACAGTTGAAATTTTAACATTATAGTGTATCTGCACCTAGTATCAGTAGTCCGATTAAATAGTCCGATGATCGAACTACTGAGACTTTTCTGGCTCAGTAGTCCGATGATGCAGATGATTATAAATCATCGGACTACTGAGTCTTTTAGTCCGATTCGACATTTCGAAATAAGAAATGGATGCAGTAGTATTAACATTCATTTTGCGTTGGTATTTATTTTTCCCACTGCTAAATATTAAGCAATTTTATACAAAAAAATAGCATGTTAAAAAAAATGCAAAAGAAATATTAATTCTAATGCATCCATTTCTTATTTCGGAATGCCGAATGTCAAAATTAGCATGTTGGAAAAAATAAATATGCAAAACAAATGTTAATACTACTGCATCCATTTCGTATTCCGGAATGTCTAATCGGACTAAAAGACCCAGTAGTCCGATGATTTATAATCATCTGCATCATCGGACTACTGAGTCGAATAAGTCGCAGTAGTTCGATCATCTGACTATTTAATCGGACTACTAATACTAAGGGTATTTCTGTTGCCGCTTTTTCAAGAAATAGTAAAAATATAACAACAGTACGGAACCCACCGTGCACAAGTCCAACTAGAACTTGACCTGTTTCTTTGGTTTGTCGTAGTCTAAGGTCTAATTCTGTATCTGAAGCAGTAGATATAGAGAATCACTTGCAATATATCCAGGATGAGTAGAATAGGTATATTATGCCCATCGTTGAATTCTGGTGAATGAAACATTATAGTATAGCCTACGGTGACTACTACCTATATAGTGGGCCGAAAACCTACTTTTATCCCACGACTGTTCTAATTTTGCATAATGTTTCCATCGATAGCGGGGAACATATACCATGTCACTATTTATTCATTTTCATCAATCATCATCAACACTCATCAACTTTCGCCTATATAATATTGGTAAGATTAGAAGCTAAACTAAATATTCTCCAACACGTGTTCCAGAAAAAGTGTCCCTGCTGTCCCGCTTATTCAGACGAAGCGGTCGCAGCAAGCAGTCGCGCGCGATGAGCACCTTCTCTGCGCAGTTCCCGCCCACCGAGTGGTTCAACTCCAAGGCGGTGCACCTCCACTGTGTCGCCACGCAGACCAATTCGAAGGTATTGTAGTGTTTTTTTTAACGCGTGCCGGGCAGATATGCCACTCATACACACACAGTGGAGAGAATCTTCGCCAGAACTGAGCGTTTTAAAAGATCGTTCCTCTATAAAAACCTGGAACGACCTGCCCGCACACGTGTTTCCCACATCTTACAATCCCGGTTCCTTCAAGAGGAGCTTGAACAGGCCATCACAGGGCCGCCAATTTGAATACCACTGTCAGAAGTCTTTAGGACTGTTGAGTGGCTCCCAATCGCTAGATGTCATTATGGCTTTCCATCAGACGGCGGCATCACTTCGACGAGCTACAATAAAAGCAATAAAATTCATTGTAAAACCTTAAAGATAGGATCGAACCGAATCTTTTAAAACAGAAAAATTAACCTCAGAGGTTATAATCACACCTTTAAAATAAGCAAAATTGTTTTCAATAATCGTAAACCTAATACGTCGCTTATTTGTCATATTCCAGGAGTCACTGCAGAGTCAAACATCATTCATGTCATCGTACTACGACGGTTCGGAGTTTAGCAATCGGTCCTCGACGCTGCCTCGCCGACACAAACGACACCTGTCCACCGAGTCGGGCCTGGCAGGCTCCGTCAACTACGACCACTCGCCTGTGAGGCAGTCCAGCCCTAGTTCTGGCAGTCTACCTAGATCTACACTAAGCCGGAGCTCCACTCACAAAACTATCCTGGATCACTTCGGATCACCACAGCGAAACGGCGACCCCAAACTGAGAGACAGTCCAAGTGGTAGTCTGAGGAGGGTAGACTATTCAAACTCAGATCATGTAATGTCTACGAGTGGTCCTTCCAGCCTAGAAAGTACTACCCCTATACGAACACCACGGAAGGATATCAAAAATGGTCAGTTGGACCCGAGTTCACCACTGAGAAGAAGCTACTATACTAGCGGAAGTAGCGGACATTCGAGTCTGGAGTCCCACATTTCTGACCGCACGTTAAAGCCTTCGCCTAGTCATAGCAACCCGCACGGAGCGCCCGGCCTTAGCAGAGCACAATCACTCGTCAAAGTACAAAGCTTGCAAAGCTCGCCTAAAAGCTTACACAAATACAGAACGAAACCGCCCATTGTCGGTGGAGAAACGGTAAAAAACGGTAACACTTCTCCTAAAAGTTCGCCAAAAAACTGTCCAAGCACACCCAAAAAATCCGCAACCCCACTGCATAAACCCTTAGGGTCAAAGGTAGAACACCCATCAACAGCGATGTTGACCAGTTCCAATTCTAACAACTCAATCACACTAAAAGTTACCACGAATACTATATCTCAAAACGGTGGGGGTACTAACACCAAGGTATATGTACAGAATTCACCAGTAAGATCGGTAATCACTTTTGAAAATGGTAAAGTAACTGAGACTACTAATGGAAGCAACATTTACATCATCAACGATGATCGACAAGTTGTATCTGTGTCCCAAAATGGGGTCGCTAACAAAACAGCGCAAAATCCCACTGAAACATCATTCGACGTTTGTGTAGAAAAGAATAAACAAATGTATCAAGAATCAGAACCAATCAAAGTACAAGAAAATAAGTTCAATAAAAATTCAATTAATGATACGGGTATGAACAATAATCGTAAGTTATCTTTACAAATAGGCGGTGCAACTAATAACAATAGTTTTGTGTACAAAAATCAATTGAACAATACAAACGAAGTTGCATCGAACCCCGCCTCTCCAGCCATACATAATAATATAAATAATATGGAAACCACTGCAAATAGTAACCCCTCGACACCGACTAAAAGTTACGATAATATTATAGGATCTTTGGGCAGTTTGAGGTATCAGAAGAATTCTTTGTCATCGGCCAACAGCGGTCTACAGACGAATATTAATTCTAACAGTGAGCTGAAAAGCGTCGATCTGTTGAAGAAAGCCGCAGCGCTGCAAATGCTGAATGGATTGCCGAACGTGAATAACAGAGTTAGTTCAGATTCTATAGCGAATCTTCTAACAAAAGCTATCGACCAGAAACCAGTAGTACTGGGATCTGAGCCAAATTTAGCTTTGAAGAACCAGGAGCCGATAAAAGACATAAATATGTCAGCAGAAAAGATAAACTGCTTAGAGCACAAACAGAAGAGGTACAGCCTTAGTCAAGAAAGCAAAAAGGAGAATCAAGATTTCTACAATTTTCCGAGCTTAAGCGATTTGAGCTTTAATTTTACAAGTTTAGCTGCTCAGAAGATATTGAAAGGCGTCAGTATAAATAGTGTTGACACTCTGGTCGAGTTGAATATGGCGGCCAACAATTCTGAAAAGCAGAACAATCGCGATGTGGCTGCGGTGTGCACGGATTTTGGCCTTGTATAGCAGTTAAGATGTATTACACCTTGTAAAATGTACAATATTAGACATAACACAGTATGATATAAGGTAGGTATTTGTATGAATTATTCGTAACTACTTGTACTGTAACACGCTCTAGATATGCAATATCCTACATAATATATTTAGTTCGGAACATTTACTCGTTTAAGAATTTTGTATCCCTAATTACGAAATTTACTCTCTTAAACGCATATATCCTTTTAATTAAAATTTTGTTCATCTTTACTAACTTATTATCATCGAAAGTATCAATGTAGAAATTATTTAACACAGTATGCATACTTGTAATGGTAAATAATTGGAAATTCTTAGTTTGTAGCTCATTTTAAAAGTATCAAGACAATAAATCTGAGCATCTATGAGGTAAAAGGTGGCCTAAAAACGTTACATGGAAATTTAGTGCCTAATTCTATTGCATTAGAATTGCAATTCAATTGTAGTCATAACGTAGACTTTTAATAAGCATTAGAGTGGTACTGCCACAGTATGTAGGTACTGTAATATTATTGATTCCTTCCAAATCCTTACAGTTGGTGCCATCACAAATTTCCAGTAAAAGGTCGAGTACAAACTAGAATACCTAACAATTCCATCCAATATGGGAATTTCTAAGGAATGATTTTTATCGTGTATGTCATGTATTAAGTGCCATAAAACCATAGTATTATAACGACGGCGAAATATGGAATGGGAAGTAGGTATTTTAAATCATTTCATTATTGTAAGAAAATGCTGAATTTGTGTATGAAGCAATGGGTATTTATTCATTAGGACACGTAATCAGAAGTCATATCGCAGTTAGTTTAAAACCAGTAACGCCATTTGTAAAAATATTAACAATATAAGATGATGCTTTAAATATTGTTCTTGTTTTATTAAAACCTTTACACATAGCAAAAACAAAATGCAACCGGGAAATGCATGCAACGATAAAAATGGATCGCTTTTAAATTAAAGGCGTGAGGAAGCGCTGCAAGAATTAAGTGGTTTGCATGTAAACACATGAAAATGCTTTTACCTAATACAGTAGGCTGATTGGCATACGTGGGTCGCAAGGGGCTTTTTTCTTAACGTGAGGGAAAATCCTTCATGGATGCTATGCCGGACTCCTACCGACTAAAAAACCTCACGTAACACCCAACAGCCTACGGTTGGGAGTCCCGGGTAAGCCCTCGGAAGGATGTCCCAGGACTCCCAACAGACCTACGGCCACCTCTGCGGCCTCGCCTAGGATCGCAAGGGGCTTGGTTGATAATCACCGCTAGGCACCAGTCTAGCACATGCTGAACCAGATCCCATTCGGCATGCTTGAAGATATAGGTACCTATGAATTGTTAGAACTACTTAGTAAATTATTGTTTTTAATATGTAAGTTATGTAGGTGGGTACGTGTGTCTGAATAGCCCGAAGTAGCTTACTCTCTCGCTCTCATCTTTTTATATTGGGTGTAACAAAATTGACTCTCCAAATTTCGTCACGTGATCTGGCATCAGTCAAGAAACATAACAAAAATGAAGAAAAAAAAATTACATGAATACTTTAACCGTAAATCCGTTTTAAAGGTCCTATAAATTTTCATTATCACCCTTTCTATCGCTACTGAGCGGCAGTAGAAAGCGACAACGACAGCCAGACGGGTGCTCCGTGTTTGTTTTGCCACGGCGACCATGTTACCTCGAATTGCCGCGGTAAAGATCGAATTCTTAATGTGCGACAATAAAAAAATTAACCCCCCTTTTTTATTAAATATTTGTATTTGATTTCCGATGCCAAGTCATCTCATGAAATTTGGAGAGTCAATTTTGTTGCACCCAGTATTAGGTACCTACCTACTAAAGTGGACAGACGGGTCAGGGAAGGTAGACAGGGAGGAAGTTCAAGTAGCCTGATCGAAATTACGAGATACAGACACGGCGGTTCTTCGTGCTGCTACTGCTGCAAAAGATTAGAGCCTCTTTTACGTGATCCCACCATAAATACCAGTACAATACTGTCTGATGAGACCGTTTTCTCAGCATTCTACAGCGGGCGCACGGTCCATAACGTGGTACAGAGGAAACAGTGTGAGGGTGTCTGGGACTTGCGACCTAATTGAGTAGGTTTAACGTGGCCATTTTAAAAGATGTTAAGAGAACTGAGAAGAGAGGACTTACAACAATTGATTGAAATTTCATGACTTAAATCAATACTGGTCGATAAGTATTTTGAAAAAAAATTTCAATAAAAAATACAACAGACTTCCAAGAAATCCTGAAAAATAAAATTTATTATAAGTCGACGCCAAGTAAATTCATAGGTTTAGGGAGGTATTATTCATGGCACCAACTTCAATATTATATTGAATAAAATCTGATAAATCAACTACATATTACTTTGTGCTAAGTAAATTTTATTTTTCAAGATTTCTTGGAAGTCGGTTGTATTTTTTATTGAAAATTTTTTTTTCATTATTTTAAGTGACGGGTGAACCGAAAAATATATCTATCTAGGTGAAAGTTCTCATCAATACAAATTAATCAAGCGCCAACACAAGGTAGCTGCTGTAAATCGTTAAGGAATTCCCTCGAATCTCTTTTGGTTCCATCATCAGATCGACTCCAGACCTTTATTAATGATAGTACATTAAAGCACTGAATTAAAAAGTTAACAAACGCACAAGTTGTGCCTATAATTTTCGGTGGTTGCCCTCGTATTCTCCAGGATCCCATCATCAGATCCTAACCTGGTTATAATAGGACCACCTCAGAAGTAAACCCTATTCAACCAAAAAATATTGAAATCCGTCTATAATTGACGGTGAACATAAATAAAACATTGAGACCTTTTTTTTTGAAGTTGGATCTATCAATCTAGGTGTAATGTTCTCATCAATACAAATAAATCAAGCCCAAACACAAGATAACTGCTGTAAATTGTTTAGGAATGCCCTCGACTGTCTTTCGACTCTATCATCATATCGACGCCATACCTTCATTAAATTGTAGAACATTAAAGCACTTAATTAAAAAGTTAACAAGCACACTAGTTGTCCCTACAATTTTCAGTGGTTGCCCACGTTTTCTCCTAGATCCCTTCATCAGATCCTGACCTGGTGAAAACCTCAAAAGTAACCCCTACTCAATAAAAAAAAAAATTTTGAGATCCGTCTATAATTGACGGAATTATCGCTTGACATACTGACGAATTGAGAACCTCCTCCTTTTTTTGAAGTCGGTTAAAAAGTGCTTTTCATCTTAATTCCACCCACTCCTTTTAAACTCTGAAAAAACAGTGCAGGGCAGAGGTGTTACCCTCATATAGTGGACAAAATCGTCTCTTGCGCCCCATAATACAAAAAACATTTCTTTGCCATAGCTTAAATTGGAACTCTGGCGACTCATCACGTATCTATACCTACCTACAAACTATAGTCTACTCCGGGTTCTTCAAACTGAGCGTAAAAAGTTAAATAGAGGCATGGAGCCGCGGCACAGCCAGGATTTTTTTCCCAGAGGATACTTGATCCAGGGTTATTTTCAAAAAGGTGCATCTGCATCTACGAGTAAACATAATAAAGTACTTACCTATGTAATTCTAGTCTCTATGCACTTTCTTGCCGATCAGATCAGATCAGCTCTCTCGATGCCGATGATTGAGTGCCACATAGTTAAGCTCATTTTGGTAACTCTTCGCTTCTTTATTGAATGGGCAGCAGGGTACCAGACTTTTTGGTGTGGGACTTTCACAGACACCAGAGATTGAACACTTCGGCTTGGCAAAAAAACTCGTTGAAATAGGGCGCTTTTTTTATATACCACTAAGGTGGCAGACAAGCATACGGCCCACCAGAAGGACTGGTGGTCACCGCAGCCTATGAACGTTTGCAACACCAGAGGCGCCACACTCGCGATGCCGACCCTGTAAAAACCTTCTTAGACCCCTTTTGAAGAACCCCATACTGTAGGCGTTTGGAAAAACCGAGGCAGAAACCCTCTTCTTAGGGTGCCTACTTAAGTGGTAATCGGACTTCATTTCTAAAACTAAGAAAGAAACTGAAAGTTATTGGAAATAGTACCTGTAGTTAGTGCTCCTTCGATTAATAAAATACTTAACAGAAGTAGCTCTCGCATACCTACCTACCTTTCTAAATATGGTATTTGGACGAGATGTTTCTAAATGAT
Organism: Miltochrista miniata; assembly: GCA_933228765.1. Classification (NCBI taxonomy): domain Eukaryota; kingdom Metazoa; phylum Arthropoda; class Insecta; order Lepidoptera; family Erebidae; genus Miltochrista; species Miltochrista miniata. Next base: position 35,885,363 of record OW121752.1, read on the forward strand.
AGATAACCTAACCTACCTTTCCTACAGATGCTAGATTCGATACACTCGGTAGGTACATACATACATATACTATACTAGCTGACCCGCGCAACTTCGTTTGCGTGATAAATCAAGAACCGCTTGACCGATTTTGTGCAAACTTCACATAAACCATCTACTAAATAGTCCGAACAAAGCCTAAACATTTGGTTTGGATAGGTGAGCCCGATCTCGCGTTATAAAATTACAACGAAAAGTGGCATTGATTTTTATATACATAGATAATATACCTACATGTGAGTACATATAGAGCCTTGGTCCCCGAACGGGGTAGTCAGAGGGTATACCGTCACAATACCAGAAATCATAATGCCTTTACTTAAAATGCATTAGCCCAAAATACCCGAAATCGAAATATCAATATTCAAAAGGCAAATATTTATAATATAAATAATTTAAAATGCCTTACGGTCGAATAACCGAAACCCAAAAAATAAATTTATCAAATACCTTATCCTAAAATGTTCAAACACAAAATACCTTTTTTTTAACATGATTTAAATCCTACATGGATGCTATATATATCTGTGAATGGTTAACACCCCGAGTGACCCCGACTCAGAGTATCCCGACTCGGTTATTTATTTTTTTATTTTTCGTTAGCCCACTGTAGTACTTTTGTAACTAAAGGTAAATCCTACATGGATATTAAGCCAGACTCCTACCGACTAAAAACCACACGTATCCTACATAACAGCCTACAGTTGGGAGCCCCTGGTAAGCCCTCAGAAGGATACCCAAGAACCAACAGACCTACGTGTGGCTTTAACTTATTTACACCCCCCCCCCACTTAAGTGGGGGGAGGGGGGGGTGTAAATAAGTTCAAATAAGTCAAATAACAAAACGTGTGAGTGACAGTGACACATTGTATTCTATTTTCGGTATTTTAAATTAAAGATATTTGAAAATTTGTATTTTGAATTCTGATAGGTATATCTAATAACACAGGCCTGCAAAATGAGGGTCATAACTTCCTCTCTGGAATTTGATAGCTGATTCTAGGGTATTTTTGTGCGCTGATTACGAATATGTACTTAGATTTTCTCCATCACCTCCAGATTTTTCGAAAAAGGCACAGATAGAAAATAGAAAAAAGAGACCCACGTTTTCTCAAGAAAAATATATATTTAAAAAAGTACATTACCTTTAACTTATAAAACGACTAAAATATAATAATAACTTGTTACTTGTCTAAATTACACGTAAATTTTATTTGTGGAACTTGGTTCTTTTTTCCAGGAACCTTCGGTTGTGCGATTTTCGCTTAAATTTCCGGTTTGGATCGTCGTGCTTCAATAAACAACAATAGTCCGCCATCATGCTAGTATTCCATCTTCCACGATATCAGACTTCAAGCTCTTTCAAATCTTGATAAAATCTTTCGCCTTGTTCTTTCTAACGGCTACTAAATTTTCTGGGAAGTAATCAATGTGCGAATTTAGGAAATGAAGTTTAGTGCTTGTTTATGTCCCTATTATTTTAGAATTGTGTCCAGTTATGTCACAACAACAAAAGTAGCCATCTTTATCATGGTCTTTAGCCTCTCTTCATAGCACAGGTGAAACGATTTTGAAGTTATTTTGCTGGCCTTTTAAATAATTGAGAAATTGTAATAAACAAGTCGAACAAAGTTTATGAGGTGTCGAAGTTTTGTCTTGGTTACTTAATACGTGTCCAAAATAACTTTTGTAAATATTTTCCACTAACTCTGTAATGCTGTTTCATTGTTCTATCACCATAAAATTCCGGGAGATATTACAAAAACAATTCGTACAATTTAAACAACTTCGCAATGACATTTTAAAGTTAATGTTTCAAGATTCAACTGTTAATTTTCTAAATCAGTGTGGGTACTTATACAAAAACCCTTTGTATTATCTTTATTACACCCTTTTCTAATAATATTTACAAAAATAGGTATCTAATATTACTACTAGGTAATTTTTTTCATTTTATTAAAAAATTAAGTCAAAATTACCCGTTTTTAACATGGTTAAGGCGAATAACTTATACTTTTTATGTAGTAATTACCAAATTACTGATTTGCATGAATTTCTATGTCCTCTTACACTAATTAAATGCAATAAAAATTAAATTTAAGTAATTTAATGACGTTTTATAAATTTCAAAAGGTAGACGCTCAGACCTTTTGAAGCAATGTCTTAAATATTCAATATCAAAAAATCCTGACGTGTAGGATTTTTTTCATTATTTTTCTCGTAATCAGCACATCAGAAACTATAGAAAATGTTACTCAGATTTCAAAGAGGAAAACCATTGCAGACCTGTGTAATTATTTGTATTTTAAATTTAGACATTTTACGGTAAGGTGTACTAAAATAAGGTATTTTGAATGTTAAGGTATTTCGAATTCGGGTATTTTGGTCTAATGCATTTTAAGTAAAGGCATTTTGATTTCTGGTATTTTAATATATAACCAGTCAGAGACATAGCAATACATTTCACCTTGTAATTTTTCTGTAGCACGTAATAGCTGGTTAGCCTATTGCCGTGTTAAAATAACGAGGCGCAAGTGCACGAACGATGTTAAAGGAAATTAACCAGTACGAACCAGTACGTATTGATACAGCTCCAAGCTAACTTACCCGTGAGGTTGAGAACAGCTTCGAGATTACCAAAACTTGAATGTAGTATTTAAGTGTATTGCAGTTCTTTATGACTTTTCTAATGGCGCCCGCCGGTTTATATATTTGTGGAGGAAGGGTTAGGAATGTTCCTCCAACACACAAAGGGAGGATCCTCCGACCAGGCTAGGTGAACGTGCCTGGCGGGCCGAAGCCCAACGGTTAATGTTAGACCGTTGGTTATATCATTCATCGCCGTGAGAACTCTCATATCGCGATTCAGGATTTATCTTACCTTCGTAGTGAGAACTTTCATACCGCGATGCAGGACTTCAATGATCTTCGCTATGTGGCAGTCGCCACATCACTCCCCTCCGAGACCGGAGGTCGATTGCGAGTATGAGTCTGGTGTCTTGTAGTCTGTTCTCAGATGCGCCAGTGCCAGTTCGTGTAGTTCCATTTAGTTGGAACTGTACTCCGCTAGTTCCAGTGAGTCGGAACTGTGCCGCTGATTTCAGTGAGTCGAAATCGTATGCCGCTTGATTCCAGTGAGTCTGAATCGAATATACTGCTAGTCCCAGTGAGTCAGGGCTAAGTACAACGCTGCGGTGCTGCGGTACCCTCAGTGAGTCGGGGCGGTTCGATGCGTAGGTAGGCTTCTGCGTAGACGGGAGAGATGCGCTCTTCTTACAAGTACCGTAGTGCAGTGTTCGGTGCCTAGACGCTGATGTGGCCGAAGAGGTAATCAGGCTGGAGCGGTCGCTGCTAGCTAGTGGTATCCCTGATGAGGCCGTAGATGCTGGCTGGCTGAGACTTAATTTGGCTGACTAAAATTGGTTGTTATAGCGTTTACAGAAATACATCTGTGAAAATTTCACCTCTCTAGCTATCACGGTTTCTGAGATACAGCCTCATGACAGACAGACAGACAAACGGCTGTTGAAGTGTCATAATTAGGGTCCCTTTTTACCCTTTGGGTACAGAACCCTAAAAAATTACCGATTTTAGAACACCTTAAGCCAATTTATTTTCATGTGCGGCATCAGTTTCATCACATATCAGGTTAGGGTACCAGCATTTTATGCTATGGAAAATGAGTGTACCACTGGGTACTTAGCTAAGTGACTCAAGGCAAGAGATGCATATGAAGGGGCTTAATATACTTTTAGTTTCCCCTATTATTATTTATCTCGACTCCGATTGTTCTTTGATGGAGTTTGTGTGTAGGACTGTTTCGATGGTGCAATGGGTGTAGAGATTTATTCTTAGCATTCCATGGATTCACCGTGTGGAGGGTCCATAGCGTGGCACAGGGGGAACACTAACGGCGTTGGGGACTCGAGACCCATTTGTGGGATCCGTAGTGTTTTCTTTGGAGATTGAGTGTCAAATGTATCTATTTAAATAATATGTATTTCTATATTAGTACTACTGCTCCTTTAGATAGAGAGGTAAGTGGTGATACATTAAACATAAACATGAGATACAGTGAAAATAAAAAGATAAATACAGCCCAAATAAATTGGTAGAAAATATAGAACTTTATTATTATAGTAAATGGTAAAATGTAAATTCATATCAAAGCTAAACCTAAAGATATACAGCTCGTGCCAAATAACTTTGCATCTATTAAGTTTGATTATTCACACTGCAATTATGCAATAATAAGTATTACAGGGGAAACTACTGCACAGTTGTGGCGAGAGGGGCGGCAAAATGTATTTATATACCCAGTACTTTTGTTTGCAATTGTACCTGTGCTACATTGCAATTCTAAGTTCACAGGTGCAAAGTTATATGGCGACCATTGTACTATACACAAGCTATAGTACTGTGCTCCATTACATCAGCTACCTGCGACGGCTCCGTTTCAGTCTGACTTTTTATTGAATTAAGCCAATCCTCTGTTGGCTCAATTTTTTTCATTTCTGTATCACAATCATCACTTTTATCACCATCAGTATTATCTATATCCTCCTCACATTCAACTACATTGCCATTTACACTACTTGAATAACTTTCACATACCAAAACTGATGATGTATTGATGTTCGTATCTCTAAATTGTTTCGACACCTCTTCAGGTTTAATATTTACGGTACACACACAATTCTCTGTGGTAGTTACGTGTTTTAAAGCAGCCTCTTCTATAGCGTCTAAATCTTCAGTCCTTTCTTCCATAGCTACATCAGTAATAGTTTTATATGAGTACAAGTGGTCGTTTTCTGGACTAACGTAATCTTCTAGTATAAAAGTTTTGCTATCAAAATTAAGTTTCTCGAAGTCGATAACTCCATATTTGCTAATATTATCTAATAGTGTAGACTCGTTCTCAAAACTTATATGATAATTTTGAACACAATTTGTCTTCACGTCTTTGTCATCTTGGCATTGTTTACCTATTGCATCCAGTTGACGTAAAGTTTTTAATTCCCTCGCTTTTAAACACGCATACACACGCGCGAACGACTGTTTCACGTTACATTTTAACTGAAAAGAGAAGAAATAGCATGTTAATTACTGGCAATATACGATACAAACGTTCTTTATTTTGAAAATAATTACTTTTTCTATGGTTTCGTCAAATTCATCTGATTCACTCGCCATGTTTGTTTACGTTTGTCGAAATTTCAAGTTTGACATTACTATTAGAAAGTTGCCAAATTATAATATCTTAAAACTTCTTTAATTTTAAAAATACATCAGGCGCACGCACGTGGCTTCACCCTCGCCATTGCCTCAAACATAGAATTAGAACGTACAACAAGATGAACAGTGTCTGACAGAAGAGACCAAAAATGAAAGATCTATGTGTGAGTTAAATAATGTTGCTGAATAGTCCACCTACGCTATCGATAAAAGTATCTGTCTATTAGATTCCTATTGCGTGCTTTTGAAGTTTTATTTCCAACATCTAGATAGGTTCTCCGTTCATGGCGTTACAGTACAATGTCCTGCGAACTTTCACTAGCAGTTTAGTCAGTTTACCTTCTCATTCCCGAGAGTATATTGATACTGTCCTATTTTGTAGTGTGTCGATTAAATTTTAAAATCTTGCTTTAGTGCTTCAATCACAGTTGAAAATATATTTTAATTACCTATACCTTTCATAAGCAAATTTCTGTGATCGCTAACGGATTTTAACCGAAGACATGGTATTTTTAACTACCAAATAAAAATTGATTGCTATTTAGAATTTTCAACACAATTTTGGTAAGAATCCAGTCATCTATTTGTTTTTGTTTCATGTTTTCTCTGAAGGGTTTCTCAGGTACCAAAGGATTCCTTGGAAACCTTATGTAAAGTTTGTAAACCTTAGTAAGAATATCAGATTGCGTATTAATTACATAATGCTTACTCTATAGGCCTCAAACTGGATTTCAGCGACGAACGGGGCTACGGCGATTGTAGCGAAAGCATGGCACCGGGGTTCAAGACTACTTCAACAACTTCGACAAAACGATGACAACCACACCGAGGGCGATTTACTTCTATGCGAGCACAGTGCCGCATTACACTTTATTCTGGTGTCATGATATCGCTGCAATCACCGATGCCACGCTCGTCAAAAATGATAGAGAAATGGACGGTGAAGTCTCACGAATAGGATCCCGTGTTTTACCCTTTGAGTACGGAACCCTAAAAAAAGTTAATAACTAGTAAACACAGTTGGCGTGAAAATCAATCATTATATTTAGAGGTATAATAAACTAAAACCGAATGAGTTTGTTTGTAGCAATGCCTATTATGTAATGAACTATCGACATGCTTATCGATACATACTCATGACTGTTTTAGTGTAAACAACCCTTTTTATATTTTGTCTTGTATATCCTCCAAATATTCATTTACACATTAAATATTGTGATTAATAGGAAGGAAAGTGCATAGGTAATCTACGTTATGAGTTGGATGTTCAGTGAGTTTTCAAATTCTATTGGCAAAATATGTACCTACGGCCAAAATGCAAAGTACGAAGTCGTATATTACCTGTGAAACATGTAGGTATTTCTTCAGGTGATAGCGTTTTGTAATGTCACATTCACACACTGAACACGACACTAAAGTCGAATTTTTAATTAGACGAAGTCAGGTGACAGCAGCTAATGTCACTTCTTCATACAATGTTTCATAATTTGTATGACGAAGTGACATTAGTCGCTGTCACCTGACTTCGTCTAATTAAAAATTCGACTTTACAGAATTTTGAATGTTATTGATTAACAGGAAACCACCATGGGTGTTATTGGCCTTAATGATTCAAAATACTGATATACATACAAAATACTGACATACAGTTTGTCTATAAAGTCGTGAAATGAATGTTTGAGGAACTAAAAATAGTTATGTGTGTGGCAACACTGGCAACAAGAAACATAAGTACGTCAGTCGTCAATGCTATCGTCGAATTTCGTTTACTCTCTCACGTAACTTTAATGTTTGGATTAAACTGCAACAAATTGAGACTAAACTACGCATAAAGGTTTGAGAAATGAGTAAAGAAAATCGGAGTGGTGAGCAGGAAGTGATTTTTAAAGTTTTCCAGTGATGTTTCGCGGAGTACCAATCTGGACAATTGTTGTGGTCCCGTGACTCCCAACAGACCTACGGCCGCCGTTGCGGCCTCGCCCAGGGGGGTGGTTCGGGTGCAATCCCGTTGCAGGTGCAAAAGCGTTGCTCACGTCACGCTGCTGTCATGGGCCTGCTTCTGTAAGGACGGTGAGCGGCCCTCTCACCGTCCTCAGACCCCGGTCATGGAGGCCGATAGTCCTCGGCGAAGACACGTCGGCGGCGCCCAGGGCGCCGACTGCGGAACTCGGGTGGGAGAGTTCTCTCCCGCACACGGCCCGCCGCCTCCTGACCTGCTCGCAGAAAGAGGCGGCGCAGTCCCACTTACTCCCGCTGGAGAGCATGGCTCGCACCATGGCCTCAAGCGAGAGAGTGTCCACGCCCAGACCCACTTCGAGGACCTGGCGCTGTTGTGCCCACGCCGTGCACTCCACCAGCGTGTGGGGCCGTATTATACGTTCAATCATTTTATACTAAACTTGATGATGCTCGCGGCTTCACCCGCGTGGTATTCGGTACCTGTTCTCGCATCCCGTGGGAACATATTCCAGGGGAGAAAAGTAGCCAATATGTTATCTTAGTACCAAATTTTAGCCCAATCCGTTCAGCCATTAGAGCGTGATTGTCATTTCGTAACAAACATCCAAACATCTAAACATCTTCACAAACTGTCACATTTTTAATATTAGTAGGAATAGTAGGATTGGAATAATAAGATAAAGGTGTTGATAATATCAATAGAAATATGAATGTTTTCTACATTGGTCTGTTTCAAATGAGCTAAAAATTGTGATAGCTTATTTAGATTCCATTAAAGCATAATTTTTGAAAATAAAACCTTAATGTGATTCCACAAAAGAATCCTCGAATTTCATCCACGGAATTCTACCATTTAAGTTATCTACGACGTAACAGCTTGGCAACATTGTTTTAAAAAATTACAATATTGATTTTTCGTTTGACAACTAGTTGGATGGAAAACATTCCTCTATTCTTTATTTTTCTCTACAAAATAAATGGATTAAAATAAATGCTAGAGTAGAGTGTTTTGTGTAAAATTTGCTGTTGCTTGTAAAAAAGTATTAATAAATAAACATAAGACATGAGTGAATTGAGATATCGCAGGGGTGATGGTGATGGAAATGAAAAATTAGAGAACGCTGGTGAATCCGATCACGTACGTAGTTATTTTATCGTTATTTTCACATAAAACTAGTTCTTTAATCGTTAACTAAATATGTTTGATATTATATGTAACCGGTAGGTTGATTCGGAAGAAGAAAAGGTGTTGGAAGAAAAGTATGTGGATGAAATGGCGAAGTCATTACCTCAAGGCACGTACAAAACACCGGAAATCCTTGATTCTGCGCTTTCTGGACTGTCATCAAGGTATCATACTTTTTAAATTCTGTAATAGTGACAATGAAGTTTCTTTACAGAAGACCTTTAGATTGATTGATAGCAATCTCTTTTGTTGACTATTTACTGCAGTTTTTAAACACAGACTGACTACCTATTTATAAGTTAATTTGTGTTAAATATAATCTTCAATGGGAACCCTAGGGCTTAAAGTACCTCACCTTGTAGCCTGTGTATACCATGCAATAATTGCATTACATTTTTATTATTAAATTAGCCACTTGAACACTTTTTTACATAAACAACAAGTTTGTGAATGCATCATGAAATTGCTACCTAGTAAAATTACATTCTTTAGTTAGGTCTTCTAAGCTTCTCTTCTAGATCTTTAAAATCTTCTGTGGTAACCGCAGCCATTCATAAACCTAATGTAATTACTTATCGTTAGTAGTTATTAATTGCTGCCTCGTTACAACTATAATAAATTATGATTGTACTAATAAAATTGCATTTCAAAACATTAATAATTTTAAATTTTTGTGTTTTGAATCTAAAATGCAATACATTATATTATTATCATTGCTTGATTTTGAAATCTACTTAGGGTTCAATCAAAAAGTGAAGAAAAAAAATGCAGCATGGCAGTCAATCTGCCATGCTGCATTTTTTTTACAAGGCGCTGTTCAACGGAAAGGATCCACACAAGAATACTCCTTGTAATGAAAACTACAAAAACAGTCATGGTAAAAGTCCAATTACCATGTCTCAAATGACCATACGGCACCAACCCACAGTATGAGCAGCAGATTTTATTTTTTATTCAAATCGCTCCAAGTCACTTGGATAAAATGTATGGATAAGTGTACTATTTGTTCATTCATCATCAGATGTTTTGTTAGTTTATGCAGTATCCTGCCTTTCGCCAAAAATTGTTTGCCAGATTATCACTAGTCAACCAACGTTTCACCAATTTTTCACTTTGACAACTAACAATTGCCAAATTTTTGTATGACAACGTTTCAATTGGAAGAATTTTCATTAAGCTGATTATTATAATGACACAAAACGTTTGGACGATTTATCATTTGTCAAATCTTTCACTAGGCCAAACAACTATTATACGAATAACGATTTGTACCTTTTCATACAATACAATAATAATAAATGAACTAACTACATGAACAACAAGTTTGTGAATGCATCATGCATATACAATAATAATAAATGAACTAATGTTTAACGCAATTTTTATATAAAAAAACGTTATTATGGTTCACACCCCGACTCAGAGTACCCCAACTCGGATAGTTTAGGTTAGAAGGTTAAGGCGCCTTAGCCTTCGTGGTTATTTTTTTAAACCACCTAGAATAAAGTTATGTCAAATATTTTACAACATCGTTTGACATATTAACTTCATCTGGGTGGTTTAAAAAACAAACATTTGGTAAACAATAAACAACTAAATGAATTTTACGCTAACTAAAACATTCGGCTACTTGAAAGTTGGCATTTTGAAAAGTGTCATAATAAAAAGCAGACCAAACGTACGGTTGGCAAATGATTTTTCCTTGTTAGTGCCTCTGTGGCGCAGTCGGTAGTGATACCGCCTGCGGCGCTGGAGTTCGTGGGTTCGATTCCCACCGGAGACAAATCTTTGTGTGACCCATAAATGTTAAAAGTAAATAAGTATTAATATCCGTGGTCTGTTCTGACAAGCAGGTTATTCCTAGCGTACTTTGGGATCAGATAGCGTTGTGTGAAATGTCCAAGAATATTTAAGAATATTTAGTTGGCAAGTGATAATCGGCCAAACAATTTTCGGCGAAAAGGCAGAGAACCAGTTTATGCACTTGACATGCACTGTCTGTTATATTGACAACAGGCTGAGTAACTAAACTTTAATGAGATTCCGATAAAAACACTTACTAAATAGTCCGTCATTGGATTTAGATCTCTTAGGAACATCGGTTTACCAGGTATGTTGGCAAAGGCTAATCAGAGTCCTAAATATTTCTTTTTGAAGGCATATTAGTTTACTAGCTCTATTTGGTCAAGAAGAAGAAAGATCAATTTCAAATCAAACAATAATACATAATTATTGATATTATTGTAAACCATTACAGACAGTCTTCTTTTACAAACTCGTTGAAATAAGCGCACAAATCATTAAGTCATTCATATACTTATACAAATAAATAAAATTGGAGTGTCTGTTTGTAATATTGAAATAACCGCTTTCTACTACATGCATATGAATGTATATACGGTACATATACCAAAATATATATTTTTAAAATTGTTGTCTGTCTGTCTGTCTGTTTGTTCTGGCTAATCTCTGGAAAGGCTGGACAGATTTGGACAGGACTTTCACTGGCAGATAGCTTATGTAATAAGGAGTAACTTAGGCTACTTTAATTTTAGAATTTTTTTTTTATTAAAATAAAAATGCCAAAATAAAAAAAAAAACAAATAAACTTCTTTTTTTTATTACATTCCACGCGGACGAAGTCGCGGGCACAGTTAGTCCATAATATTATAAACACTTAACAAAGTTATATTGGTCATAGTTGTCATTCATTATGTAATACTACCAGTATGTTAAGGTCGGTGAGACATAACATTATTGGACACAATAACTGGTTTTCATTTTAACACCAGCAGCTGTTTAACAGCGACAGTCATAAATGTTTATAATAATAGATCTGTAGATGTTGCGATGCTATAGATCTTTGAGAGAGACTGCCAATAATTAATGTTACCCTTCATACAAGCATTGTTAGGGTTCCGTAGCCGAATGGCAAAAAACGGAACCCTTATAGATTCGTCACGTCTGTCTGTATATCACAGCCATTTTTCTCCGAAACTATGGGGGTCCCCATACTTAGAACTGAAACTCAAAAATTTTTTTTTCATCAAACCCATACGTGTGGGTGTGGCATATCTATAGATAGGTCTTTAAAAATGTTATTGAGGTTCCTAACATCGTTTTTTTGTAAAGTGAATAGTTTGCGCAAGTGACACTTCCAAAGTGGAAAAAGAGTGTGTGTCCCCCTCTAACTTCTAAACTAAGGGAATGATATATCTAAAAAAAAATATATGATGTACATTGCCATAAAAACTACCAACGAAAATTGGTTTGAACGAGATCTAGTAGGTAGTTTTGTTAATACGTCATAAACCGCAATTTTTGCCTAGAAAAATCACTACCACTGCGAACGCGTTAAAACATCAATCAAAGTTACAACGAACTACAAGAACCTTTATATTATACTAGCTGACCCGCGCAACTTCGTTACCGTGATAAATGAAGAACCGCTCGACCGATTTTGTGCAAACTTCACATAAACCATCTACTAAATAGTCCGAACAAAGCCTAAAGATTTGGTTTGGATAGGTGAGCCCGTTCTTGAGTTATAAAATTACAACGAAAAGTGGCATTGATTTTTATATATATAGAGATATAGAATATATAGATATAGATATAGATATAGATATAGATATAGATATAGATATAGATTACTTGCTGCTACGGAACCCTTCATGGGCGAGTCCAACTCGCACTTGGCCGGTTTTTATTTTTTGGGTTTTATCCTCAACAGGTAAAAACGAAACCCATTAGCTGGGACTCCGCCCTGCCTGTCACCCGGCGGTGTCTAATGAACAATAAATAGCCAAACAATTGAAATTTGATGATGTATTTCTGTTGTCACTATAATACAATAAATACAAAAACAAATGCCCGTGTGGCGATAGGGTCCCGACGGGTAAGAGTACAAAATTTCGCCACCCCCTATACATCCCGAGAGTATCGTAAGAGCCGACTAAGGGTACACTTTCGCAAAAAGATCCATTAGTTGTCAGTAAAATGACAATTGTTAAGCCAAGTTGAAAGCCTTATGGGCGGCTTGAAAATTTTCAACTGCGGGTCGCGGCGACCTGCGCCTGTCCATTCCAACACGACAATATGCTAACCACCTATTACATGGGACATGAAACTATTAGGTGAAATTAGGCGTATACTATGCCTCTGCATACCCCTTCGAGGAGAAATGCGTGATTATAGTATGTATGTACATAAAGAAATAAGGGGGCTCGCATACAGCAAACGTGTTTTTTCTCGTGTTTTGGCTTACGACGCCCCATCCTCGAGTCCGACTTGCACATGGCCTGCTTTAATTTTTTGTTGGCCTAAAAAGCTGTACTTATAGACCAAGAGACAATGTCTCTTTCTGTATAAATGACGAACTCGTTACTAGAAGGAGGTTCTTTAACGCTAGGACTGTATGTTAGGCACTTCCTTGTATCGGTGAACAAGGCGGCTTTGTGTGGGACTCACAGCCCGGAATGAGGGACCGCGCTACTCACTAAACCCCGCGGTGTTCCGCCTTGCCTTAACCGCGGAGGTATATATTCTTATTTCCCTTTCGGACCATTAGGTTGAATTTTCAAAATGTTGAATTCCCATAATGTTGAATTCTCAGTTAGTTGAATCCCAGAATGTTGAATTCCTGTAAAGTTGAATTTTTGAGTCCTACAATGTTGAATTTCGTTTATCAAAATGTTGAATTCGTAATTCGTTGAATCGCACAATGTTGATAAACTGAGGACATCTGTTAAATTTCATTTTTAAGATCGGTAAAACAAATGAAGATCAACGAAACAAATGAAGATCTTTTTGCGCATAGCTTCTACCTACTCGGAGTAGAGAGATGTAGAGTAATCCATTTAGCTCCCCTCTGGGACTAGGAGTCCCACATATATTTGTCCTGCTAACCCTGCCATTCGCTACCCTGCTGTGGGGTGTCACAGCAGGGTAGCGAATTGCGTAAAGGCAATGCATTTCATCACATGCAGATCGTTTTATTTTTGATTACTTTTAATTCATTTGGGATTTGCCCATTATAGAGTAAAATGTAATTAGTGGATGGCAAATAATATTTATTTTTCTTTTTTTTTGTATAGATGGCGAAACTGGGTGATCCGCGGAATATTCACCTGGCTCATGATTGCAGCTTTCTGCTTGCTCATCTATGGAGGCCCTCTGGCTCTCATGATTACGGTATGTATTTTATATGGATACTGGTTTGATTCCCGGGTTGAACCAAAAATTTTTGTTATCCACAAATGTTTGTTTCCGAGTTTGAGTGTTTGTATGGTATTTGAAAATAGTTGGTATAGAGCCAATAGCACACGCTTATATTAGCTTAGTTTGGGCTAAATGGCGTTGTGTGAGGGTGTCTCACAATATGTATCGCCTTAGAATCTGGGTTCTATATAAACCTCTTTTGTGAGTTTTCAATTCTTTTTCATAAGTAAGTAGGTACCTTACTTATTCTATTCTGCTATTAGAGAAGAAGATAAAATCAACAAATCAAATATCATGGAAACTGCTCTCAAGTGTAATAAACCCGTCACAAAATAGACTTTCTCACAGCCGTTTTAGCGTCATAATGACTCTAATTTTTATCCTTTTTTTAATTAAATTTTTCGAAATCTGTTTATTTATTTAATTTACATTTAACTGTCACTATACACACAGACTTATATAAACATTCACTTACGTTTTTTGTTGTGAAAGTTTGCAAATGTATTTTTTTTTATTTTCTTGCGCACATAATACAAATAATATTTGACTGGAGTAATATTTAAAATATGGAATATAGTTGAACTCCCTTTGTCCACAAAAATCGATTAAAATATCTATCATGGATCTGAACTCTTTCCGGCGCGCACTTTGTAGACGACTATCCCGGCCTTAGATCATCTAACCACAGGATGCGCCTTACTTAAGCATTCTGCCATTGCACATGACCATTTGGTCTTTTGGCTTTATGAAAAGCCTGTACATCAGTACATCATTTTATATGATTAAACTAGTACATTACATTGTAGTTGACTGTACAATAACAATTAACACACAACAGCCATTACGCGTTTGTCGATTAATACATTTTTAAATGCAATGAAATTTTATATGTCTTTGTGTTTCTCCCTTCACTTGTATGAAAACTGGCCGAATATTTTTGTATGCGGTGGTTCGCAAAGGCTAGTCCCGTGTTATATGGTCTAAGATCCCGGCCCTCTCCTCATTCTGGAGCGGCCTTGCCGTCTAGGCGTTCATTTCCCATTTTAGGGGTACAGCACGATTTACAGGCGACTACGCGCTATCTCGGGATCTCTAGCTCCAGCTGAACGAGTTTGTCGTGCCACGAGTGCGCGAACGATCGTAGGCGTATAAAGTTTGCCTCCGAGACAAAAAGATTGGGGCTAGTAAATTGGGCCCGCCTCCAGCCGTCATCGCGGATGTCAGAATACAGGGGACACTCATCTGAAATAAAACAGTCAGTCTAACTATGGATCTTCGAAATTTGCCAATTGGTTGTGGAGGTCAGATGGCAGTCACTTCACGTATAATGGAAGTTCAGCAGCATCGCAGTTGACTGAAAAGCGGACCTTATCAGGGTTGGAAATAGGCTTAGAGGATAGTGACAAATAGATAAATATAATTGGACATTCTCACACATCATCTAGCCCAAATTAAGCTAATTCTAAGCTCGTGCTTTGGGATCTAGACGACTGAGTGAAATATGTTTTATGGTTCTCTCAAAATGCCATCAAAGAAGCCATTAAGTATATTAGCACCAATAGATTACCTGCCCGTTTATAAAGCAGTTAAACGTGACCAATTTATTAGCGACGCAGACGAAGTTATGGGTTAAAGAGGTGATCAAGGGTACTATACAATCATTGGGCCGCCAACTTGAAGGTCTTTGTCAATATTTTGGTCAACTGTGATAAGAGTGACCCTCAACTCAAGCAGGTTGGCGAGTTCGACATAAAAATAATTTTTGGATAACGAGTCGCGGAGGAACCTTTTGAGAAACTTCAGCATCAAGTCTTTGATAAGGATAAACTTTGGGTGAGGGAGGTGACTGTTGGTGGCATTTCGATTTACGTGGGATCCGTGCTTCGTAAGGCACGTTAAGCAGTTGGTTCTGATTGCCAGTTCAGGCACGCAGGCCACAGATACGATCGATCGGTTTTAATGGCTATGAGGGTCAAGGGATACTGCATCATGCGTGCATATTGAAAGTGATGCAGTCCTGGGGGAAAGAGAACTTAATAGAAGAAAGGAATAAGAGATTCGGGTTCCGAATGTCATGGGGACACTACCCCTGGGTATCAATTGTGCTATTTTTGCAAATATAAGCTACTGTAATTCCAGTGTCACTCGAAATTACTAATAAAATTCTCAAAATAAATGTCTTTGTCATACAATAAAATGACAACTTTTTTATTTTATCGGTATTTTAATAAATTCACAAAGAAAACGGTGCTTTTTTAAAGTGTACAGTGGAAACACAGCGACTTGCGCTAACTTAACTAAGACTACTCGTAAAATAACAGAAATTAAAGTTCACTGTCACAATCTTTGCGTGCCATGCCGACGTCTAATTAAGTGGTATAATATCATAACAACACGAGAAGCTAGACAGTAATAAGATATTAAATTAATGATAATTACTTAATAATATTCACAGTGATTAAGTGTTTGTGGGTCAGGCGTACAAGTGAGCGATAAAACTAGTAAATAAGTACCTTAATAATAGGTAAATGACTTTTAATTATTCGGTCAGACTGACAAAAGTACTGATTAGCCCCAGTTTGCGTGACAGCTTTGGAAATAAACTAATATTGTTGAACGTTTTTTTTTGCATGCAGCGCCATTTACCCCAAATTAGGCTATTATATACCTACTAGCTGACGCCCGCGGCTCCGCCCGCGTGCAATGTTTTTCCCGGTCACAGGGGTATGAAAAATAGATGTTGGCCGATTCTCAGACCTACTCAATATGCTCACAAAATTTCTTGAGAATCGGTCAAGCCGTTACGGAGGAGTATGGCAACGAAAACTGTGACACGAGAATTTTATATATTAGAAAACTGATTAAGAAACTTACATATTTTAAAACTCATACCTACATATTTAATGCAATACATGAAACAAACTTTTGCGGATCACACAAATATTGGTTTCAACCCAGAATTCGAACCCAAAACTTCGGCTCGGCAATCGTATGTCACTCACTACCATTATGTATAGATACCGGGGGGCAGTGTAAGAATCTAGTTGTTGGGAATATTTATTTGTGACTTGGCTTTTGGTATGGCACTTCGACCCCTTTCTAACTATTTTTTACGCCATAACTTTCCAAAATGGTAAGAATTACTTTTGTGTTTCTAAAAAATCGTATAAATGGCGGAGCACAAACTAAAACACGACCAATCAATCTAGACTCTAGACTGTCTATCAGTCTGTATCCACATACACACCCTACACGAATTCCTGCTCGGCAATTGCTCAGGACCTCAATTATTTTACTGAATGGCCGCCCATTCTTAACTTAGTTAATTCCGTGCATGATCATTCAAACGGTTTGACGAGTTCTACGAAATGCTATAACTTTATGGGATGCGTTCGTGCATCCACATCCACACTACTTGGTCACCCCACTGTAACTTTCAAACGGCTTGGAGGATCCTTGCGATGAAAGTACATTATTTTTGGGACATGTCTAAAGATGGGGAGAACATGCTGCTAATAGCAGAAACTCAGGAATTTAAACGGTGAAGATTAAAATCTTAACTACGTCAATGATTTTGTATGCAAAAATGTATATTTTTGTATGTATAACAAATCCTATCGTACCTACTCTAGGAATATTAAACCCATCCAACTGTAACAACATCGTCTGACGCAACTAATGTCCGGCAACAATATGTGGCCAATGTGTTCATATTTGTAATACTTTGGAACTAACTCCATTCCAAACGGGGTATTTAGGCTTGTTGTTTTTAGGGTTTCGTAGCCAAATGGCAAAAACGGAACCCTTATAGATTCGTCATGTCTGTCTGTCTGTCTGTCCGTCTGTCTGTCCGTCCGTGTGTCACAGCCAATTTTCTCCGAAACTATAAGGTCTATGCTATTGAAACTTGGTAGCTAGATGTATTCTATGAACCGCATTAAGAATCTTATATAAAACTAGAAAAAAAGCAGTAAATTTTGGGGGTCCCCATACTCAGAACCTAAACTCTAAATTTTTTTTTTCATCAAACCCACACGTGTGGGGTATCTATAGATAGGTCTTCGAGAATGCTATGGAGGTTTCTAACATCATTTTTTTCTAAAGTGAATAGTTTGCGCAAGAGACACTTCCAAAGTGGAAAAATGTGTGTCCCCCCCCCCTCTAACTTCTAAACTACTGATGTACATTGCCATAAAAACTACCAGCGAAAATTAGTTTGAACGAGATAGAGCTGGTAGTTTTCTTTTAATACGTCATAAACCGCAATTTCCGGTTAGTGAAGTCACTACCACCGCGAACGTGTTAAAACATTAGTCAAAGTTACAACAAACTATAAGAACTTTTATATTATGTTACTTGCTGCTACGAAACCCTTCATGGGCGAGTCCAACTCGCACTTGGCCGGTTTTTTTTAATGCGCATGAAATTACCAATATTACTAAACTACAGTCGACTAGAGGTCACTAACCTACAGAAATTTTCACACTTGTTTGAATGTTTGGATTAAATTCGCAATGTATTAGGAACTGGTCGAGAAATAACTGACAAAGAAAGCCTCAACTGCTCATCTCCTCGGCAAATCTTTTATGTCGATATCTGCTGGACCAATATTATCACCTTGGGGTAACATCTCCAAATTCATCTCATCTCCCTGTGCAAAAGTAAATGTCTGAATGTTACCGATCACAGCAGCTGTGGTCAATGGTCGCCATTGCAGTGATGCTGGTTAGTGCCGGAGTCTGGTGTGGCAACTGGCGACCACAATTGGCCACACTCGCCCACACGTCACTATAAAATGTATGGGAAAGCATGTAAGCCACTTGTTTGTGGGCCAGTGGACCGTTTGTAGTAGTACTTATTGATATAAGTTTCATCATGACGATTGACTACGGTTTAGTACTATTGCCTTTTAATATTGAGCTTTTCCAAATGATGGCATTCGCTTGATGGAAAGCGATGGCGAAATCTATAGGGGGCCACTCTTACAGTCTACAAGTCTATTGATCCTTGTTGGCCCTCAAGTCAGTAGCGCCAAAGGAACTTCTGGCTACCATTACTGTCAATAAATAAAATTATAGTTGTAACTCCTCCGTACAGGTACTCTGCGTACAAGTCAAATGCTTCGAAGAGATCATCAACATCGGCTACGCGGTGTACCGGGTCCACGGCTTGCCCTGGTTCCGTTCGCTGTCCTGGTACTTTCTGCTCACTTCCAACTACTTCTTCTACGGGGAGAATCTGATTGACTACTTCGGTGTCGTCATCAATAGGACGGTGAGTAATTGTATTATTTTGTAGTTTTATATTAAGCAAAAATACTTGCGCATATAACAGTGACATTACTTATACACTTGTTTTAGTTTATTTTGGTAGTTTTTGTGATGTTGCACCTTGTTCATGATGTGCATTTAATATAATTACATTATATATTCTAGACGTAATTAAATGACGTACTTAACAACTACCGGTTGTGTTAATGAATACATAAAAGTAATGTGTCCCCTGCATGCATAGAATTGCAGCAGGCCTTAGCTCGATTTCCGGTCATTACCTTTGTATTGTCAACCGACTAATAACACATAAGCAATTAACTTGAATTGAAGGGTTAATAGGAAAGGAATCATTAAAATATCAAATAATAAGCGACCTGTCCTAGCGTGCATTGCAATCTGTGACAGCGCTCGTAAATCAGATTGCCAACCAACAACTTCGGGCCCAAGTCAACCTCACGTGCAAGCTCGTGCACCTGCTGAACAACGGACGAGGCTCTGACGACGGCGGTCCATTTCAACACGGCGATGGGCTCACCACCTATTACGTGGGACCGAATTGTACACGGTGAAATGTGGGCCGGTATAGGCCTCTGCCTACCCCTTCGGGGATAAAGGCGTGAGTATATGTATGTATGTATGTATGTTGAGTAAGCGCATCGATGACTGTGAATCTAAACAGTGGTTAAGGAGTTAGTGAGACAGTCTTTGCAGCGGTTGCTGTGGATGTCGTAACTCCTGGTCTAAGAGCCCATGAACATCTACCAGTATGTATTTGACCAGACCTGAGGTTTTGTACACTGAGACTCCTATACCTACCATGCATTATGCAGTAACTCACTAAACTCTAAGTGAGTCACGCGACGACTGCGCAGCCAGGACAGGTGTCGATTTTTGACTAGTTTTAAATGCATTTGACCACGTTTGCCGTTTTAAAAAAATTAAAATATATTATTATTATTATCGGAAAATAAGAATGGCAGACCATTATCGTGAGTTTTACTTAGTGGCAGACGATTTTGAAAATGACCAAAAAAATTTTTTTTGAAAGTATTTGACCAGATCTGCCATTGAAACATTTGATTGATTATGGTCTTAAAAGCTTATATTCAAAAAGGCAGACGTCTACATAGAGCATTTACGTAAAAAAATAATAAAATATTACCTACTACTCGGTCAGATGAATACGCATTCCGTTCGCTGTTTTACATTAATTTCAATATAAATACTGCGGCACATTCACACACAATGCTATCTAGCCTAAACTAAGATAATAAAAGCTTTTGCTATGAGATTTAGACAACTGACAAACTTACTTAGATCTTTCATAATACATAGGTTACATTCTACATAGAGACACCTAAACCCTGAAACAACTATTTGTGGGTCAAACAAATATTTGTCCGACCCATGAATCGAACCCAAGATCTCAGAGCGACAGTCTGTTTCACTAACGCCCGCACCAACGCATATATTTTACTTGCGAGTACCTATGTCACTGTATTTATTTTGTATTTTAAAGTAATGATTTAAAATAGTGCTTTTTTACTCTTTAAATTTGTCACGACGAATATATTACCTACTACTTATACCTCCACGTATATAATATTTCAATGCTATAGACACAGTATCTATAGATGTTCCTGAGTAATTTAGAACAGCAAATGATTACTTAAAATTACCTGTTAAGAGCCCCCCTGACGCTAATAAGTTTAAAGAAGATAACAGATATTAATTTCAACGTACAAGAAAGTGGCAGATACTATGCGTTTTCGATTCAGTTCTATGCGTTTTAACGAAATAAATTAATTAAAAGAACTGTAATAATTAAAAAACAACATGAGGTTCGAGTAAATTAAGATTTACTATTGTCTTTCTGGTAATTATAAAATACATTTTAAACCAGACATTAAGTATAGAAGATCCAGCTTAAAATTCACGACATTTTTGACTAAAAAAGAGTTAATTTAGTAGACCTTACGACTCCTGTGATCTAGATCAAGATGATAGTCTATTTAGCGTCATACAGACTCTTGAGCAATAGTTTTTAGATTTCAATAAGAAGAAGAAAATCCAAATAGAAAGAAGGGACATATTGAGCCTACATCTTGCGAGTGACTGAGCTGTGGACCTAAGGAGTAGATGTCTCTGCTGAGAGGCACACTCCACATGTCAATATATCTACAAAACATAATCTGCTTATAGTTCAAGAAAAGAAAAATACTGATTGCAGATTAAACTAGAACACAAAAAAAGGTTTCAATTACGCCTCATTTTAATAAATTTATTTTTAAGACTAAACCATACGTCAGGTTTGATCTTTTTTGTTTTACAGTTAGTATGTTCTCTAAAGCTGATCGCACATTTGTTAGCAACGTACGCTCCGTACGCGCCGACCGCGCCGCATTTTAGATTTCGTTGTATGTAATGATATGAAACCTCGCATTTCAAATGCAAAGAGTAGTTTCTTAATATTCCTAAGAAACTGAATTTAAAAAAGCAGTATTTTAAAACTTATTTGATCTTTCTAAACTAGAGATTTATATTTTTAAAAGAAATTTTTACTCCTTTGACATCGAAAGCTTTGCGTTTGAATTGAAGTTTCGTTTTTTGACAATCTGTCATTGCGGTGCTTGCATTTTCTTGGTGTTGTAAAATTTCTTGTATGTCAAATGCAAATATCTGAAAAATTGTTTTGAATTTGCCTGTTAGTCCTCTAACTACGAATCTACTCGTCCAAATAAAATCGATCTGAACTAAAGTTTTTCTTATCGCACATTACGGGGTTGTTATTAGGTGCACTGCGACGGCAACATCTAAATTCAAATACCTATTTTGCTAATTTCTCTGAGCCCATGTTCCCTCTTAACTCATTTAACACTTAATATTTTGACATGTCGAAATAATTACAAAATATAAATAGTAGGTAATCTATGTGATTTATCAGCGTATACCGCATTATTTATGATTCTTTCATATTCAAATTATAATAGTAAAATATATAAAATTAGAATTATAAAACTTTAGACGGACAAATTATTTACAGATGCGTACAAGTTTTACACAGTACTTATAATGTGATCCCAAAGTAAACTAGGATTACCTTGATTGTGTTATGGAAATCAGACAACAGGATATTAATACTTGAATCATTTTTTTTTGTTAATACCTACATAGAAACACTCAGACTGTAGACAAATTATATTTGTGGCTCACATAATTTTTTGTGGCATGTTGGGAAACAATCCACGACTTCTTGATCCTCATTTGGGCTTTACGATCTCTAGACCAACGAGGCAGTCATATTTAATAGTTTTTCGGAGTTCAGGTGTGCCTATATCTAATAAGAAAGATCTAAGTATGTTTGTCAGTTGTCTAAATCTCATAGCAAAAGCTTATATTATCTTGGTTTGGGCTAGATGGCGTTGTGTGTGAATGTCCCACAGTATTTATATTGATATTAATGTAAAACAGCGAACGGAATGCGTATTCATCTGACCGAGTAGTGGGTAATATTTTATTATTTTTTTATGTAAATGCTCTATGTAGACGTCTGCCTTTTTGAATATAAGCTTTTAAGACCATAATCAATCAAATGTTTCAATGGCAGATCTGGTCAAATACTTTCAAAAAAAAATTTTTTAGGCATTTTCAAAATCGTCTGCCACTAAGTAAAACTCACGATAATGGTCTGCCATTCTTATTTTCCGATAATAATAATAATATATTTTCATTTTTTTAAAACGGCAAACGTGGTCAAATGCATTTAAAACTAGTCAAAAATCGACACCTGTCCTGGCTGCGCAGTCGTCGCGTGACTCACTTAGAGTTTAGTGAGTTACTGCATAATGCATGGTAGGTATAGGAGTCTCAGTGTACAAAACCTCAGGTCTGGTCAAATACATACTGGTAGATGTTCATGGGCTCTTAGACCATCCGCAATTACTGTTTACAGTCATCTATGCGCCACTGTCTGTCTATCTGTTTTGGTATTATCTAACCTTTTGACTTCTACGCGTCGCTCTCTGTCTAGCTGTTTTGGCATTATCTGACCTTTTGACTTCTATGCGCCGCTCTCTGTCTATCTGTTTTGGTATTATCTGACCTTTTGACTTCTATGCGCCGCTCTCTGTCTAGCTGTTTTGGTATTATCTGACCTTTTGACTTCTATGCGCCGCTCTCTGTCTATCTGTTTTGGTATTATCTGACCTTTTGACTTCTATGCGCCGCTCTCTGTCTATCTGTTTTGGTATTATCTGACCTTTTGACTTCTATGCGCCGCTCTCTGTCTATCTGTTTTGGTATTATCTGACCTTTTGACTTCTATGCGCCGCTCTCTGTCTAGCTGTTTTGGTATTATCTGACCTTTTGACTTCTATGCGCCGCTCTCTGTCTATCTGTTTTGGTATTATCTGACCTTTAGACTTCTATGCGCCGCTCTCTGTCTAGCTGTTTTGGTATTATCTAACCTTTTGACTTCTACGCGTCGCTCTCTGTCTAGCTGTTTTGGCATTATCTGACCTTTTGACTTCTATGCGCCGCTCTCTGTCTAGCTGTTTTGGTATTATCTGACCTTTTGACTTCTATGCGCCGCTCTCTGTCTAGCTGTTTTGGTATTATCTAACCTTTTGACTTCTACGCGTCGCTCTCTGTCTAGCTGTTTTGGCATTATCTGACCTTTTGACTTCTATGCGCCGCTCTCTGTCTAGCTGTTTTGGTATTATCTGACCTTTTGACTTCCACGCGCCGCTCTCTGTCTAGCTGTTTTGGTATTATCTGACCTTTTGACTTCCACGCGCCGCTCTCTGTCTAGCTGTTTTAGTTAGTGACCGACCGAAGTTTCGGTTTCGGCCAGTTTCGGCCAAAAAATCGAGTTTCGGCCGCAGTTTCGGTTTCGGCCAAAATGGGCCGAAACTTTCGGCCGGGCCGAAACCCACGTGTTCATGAATTTTGAGTGTCTGGCTCTGCTTGTGACGTGGTTGGGGTCAGCCCAACCAGTTAATATATTACTAACCGAAGATTTAGAGATTTACAAAGGACTTCCAATCAATAGTTATAATAATACAACTTTATTTAAGCCACAAGCAATTACGAGTACAATTATTGAGAAGTATTAGACAGTTACCCCTGTGTTATGTCTTCGACCTCCTTTTTAGGATCCCGTTTTTACTTTTGGTTACTGAATCCTCAAGATCTAGGACATTACATAACCCTACCCCTTTGTTGTCGGTACCGTTGACTGTGTTGATCGTCTGTCTGTCTGTCAGGAGGCTGTAACTGTAGATGATGTATTTCTTTTGCCGCTATAGCAACAAATAATAAAAATAGACAAAATAATAGTATTAAAGAGGGCCTCCCATACAACAACCGTGTCTTTTTTGCCGCTTTTCTTGTACGGAACCCTTCGTGCGCGAGTTCGGCTCACTCGTGCCCAGTTTTAGTTATACACTTCTAGAATGTAACCAAAACCGGTCAAGAGCTAGTAGCAGGGCACCGTGTGGTTTTAGTCGGTAGGAGTTCGCAATAGCATCTATGAGTAATTCCACACGTAAAAGAAAGAAACTCATCTTTAGGTGGAGATATTTCAAAAATAAACACTTGAGAAGACTTATACCGTTGATCGATGGCACTTGGTGGAACTTGCTGCACCTATTGAAAAAATAACCGGCTAAGTGCAAGTTGGACCCTCACGGAGGGGTTAAAGCGGGACCCTATTAACGAGACATAAGGCCAAGCCGACCGTCTGTTTCTTAGCCACGAGGTTGTATCGCTGGAACCGCGCAAGATAGAAGCCTATTTTCACTGATGATGTATTTCGGTTTTTTTTTAATACCACTAAGGTGGCAGACAAGCATACGGCCCACCAGAAGGACTGGTGGTCACCGCAGCCTATGAACGTTTGCAACACCAGAGGCGCCACACTCGCGCTGCCGACCCTGTAAAAGCCTTCTTAGACCCCTTTTGAAGAACCCCATACTGTAGGCGTTTGGGAAAACCGAGGCAGGAAGATCATTCCACAACCTAAGCGTGCGCGGAAGTGCGTGCCCTATCGGATCTAACCGTGCTCAAACGCTCCGGACGTAGGGTGTGAGGATGAAATCCCAGTCTATGGCGAGCGCTGCGATGATAGAACGTAGCCGTGGGTATCATGTCAAACAATTTCGTGCCGCTATTTTTTACTCTTAAATCCTACAGAGATGCTATGCCGAAGTCCTACCGACTAAAAACCACGAATTGGGAGCCCCGAATATGCCCTCGGAATGATACATACTGCAGCCGCGTCTTTGGGGGGTTGTTCAGTTGTTATCCTGCTACTTGAGTGGGGCATGCATGAATTCAAACTTCATGTTATCGTCTAGGGCCTGCTTCTATAAGGACGGTGAGCAGACGTCCTCAGACCCCTGGTCATAGAGGCTGATAGTATAGGGTGCACCGTCGCAGACTGTGCAACTTGGGTGGGAGAGTTCTCTCCCGCTTCCTCCACGGCGCCATCTCTTTCACGAGCATGACCTGTTCATAGGAAGGCGCCTTCTTGCGCCATTGAAACAATGACGCAAGGGCCCTTGCTTCCAGGTCCCATAGAGGGGTCCCGGCTAGAAGACATGCTGCCTCAACTGAGATCATGCGGTATCCCCTTATCCTTACCCTGACAGCCATCGCTTTCTGCGGGCTAAGCAATCTAGCCGCATTGCTGGCCATCAGGATCTCCACCCATACGGGGGCCTCATATAGGACCCTGCTCCGCATGATCCCAAGGTACAGTCTCCTGCAGGGAGCGTTGGGTCCCCTGATATTGGGCAACTACCGCGAGAGTGCGGCTGATGCCCCCTCCCTCAGTTTTGGGACCAAACTTCGGAAGTGGTATCCGATGTTACACCGGCTATCGAGTACGATCCCCTGATACGTCATCGAGAGCTCGATGCCGATGCTGACGCCTCCTATATGTAAGCTGGATCCCGCAGGTGTCCTTTAGGGCTGCGTCTCGTAGCGTTGCTCCTCGCGCCGCGCTGTAATTAGGGTGTCGTCGTAACACGTTACGCACGTAGCAGGTTACCCCGACACCTCTGAGCAACGGACCACAGAAGGATGTTCCACTGAAGCGGTTCAAGAACGATCCCTGTAGAACACCGAACAACACATCTCGCCGACCCTCTCTCGGGTAAGTTATGGCCCTCTCGGAAAGATAGGCCTCGACAATTTGACGGAGGTATTGAGGCATTCCATGGTAAATAAGCGCCTCCCAAACGCAGCTCCAGGGCAAGGTGTTGAAAGCCTTGGAGATTTCACCATGTGTGCTGTTGCCGCTATAACAAAAAATACCTACTAAAATCAGTAAAAAACATCCACACAACAAAACGTAATTTTTTAAACGGATTTCTCCGTGCGGGAATCCGACTCGCACTTGGCTGTTTTTTTTTTTTTCAATACGAACACGTGAGTTTCGGTTTCGGTTTCGGTTTCGGCCGAAACTGACCCTGGGGCCGAAAGTTCGGTTTCGGTTTCGGTTTCGGCCGGAAAACCAGTTTCGGTCGGACACTAGTTTTAGTATTATCTGACCTTTAGACTTGTTTATAAGCATTATTATTGTTATTGATATGACTAGCATTGGAATAGTAAATAATACGATTTGGACGGTAACGTGCTAAAATCATGAGCCTTTCGTCCCGTTCGCGAAGCGTCGCGTTCGCAAATTATCCCGTTCGTAAAATTTATGGTTTAAGAATGCTGAGAAATTCTGAGTCACATTTTTCTATATCAGCGCGTATGTACGAAATTGAAAATGGGTTATCCTATAAATGCTGAGTAACTGTCAAATCATCAACGGTATGATATACATGCATATAGATTAGATAATGGCGGAAGGTAATTTTGGAGTGTTTACATTCCACTCAAGATTATTTCTATCCAGTTCGTAATGTCGATATCTCAGGAAATTGGATCCTCAGAATTTGAAGCGCTTGTAGCAAATGCTCAAGAATATGCCTAAAAGATTGCAGGGAGCGACTGGATGTGTTTGGTGCAGGACCGTGTATTGTAGCATAATTTAGGAGAGGCCTATGTCCAGCAGTGGACTGCCAAAGGCTGGTTTAATTGATGTGTGACATTGACAGAATGTTGACTCTGAAACTTTTAATTGTCTCTGAAGTATGCGGTATATTTGTTTGTGCGCATGTAAAATTAAGTAAGATCATGACCATAAGTTAGGACCCCTTTCTTCGAAATGTTTAGAACATAAACAATCACCATGTAATTAGGTACGTCGATAATGTTCATTATCTGTAAATGCTGTCCTGGGACATCCTTCCGAGGGCTTACCCGCGGCTCCCAACCGTAGGCTGTTGGGCGTTACGTGAGGTTTTTTAATCGGTTGGAGTCCGGCATAACATCCATGAGGATTATCCTCACACATACATACATACATAACATCACGCCTGTCTCCCAACGGGGTAGGCAGAGACTATGGCTTTCCACTTGCTACGATCCTGACAAACAACTTTAGCTTCTTCAACTTTCATAAGTGTCTTCAAACATGCTCTTCAAATATACCTCTCAAGGGTACTCTTGATCTGGC
Organism: Miltochrista miniata; assembly: GCA_933228765.1. NCBI lineage: Eukaryota > Metazoa > Arthropoda > Insecta > Lepidoptera > Erebidae > Miltochrista > Miltochrista miniata. The sequence goes on from OW121752.1 coordinate 35,912,844, forward strand.
CTTTTCTCAGAAGATTATCGATTTTATCGACTTGAGTATGACGAGGTCGACCCCTACAAGTTTGCCCATTCACTCTCGCCTCATAAATCTGTTTCGTCAGCCTATTTCCATCCATTCCCTCCACATGTCCAAACCAACTGAGCACGTTAAAAAAAATCTCTCAATGTTTTGAGTTCGCTAACACAACGATCTATCTACTTTACGTTCATGGTAGGCACCACCTAAAGTAGAACAACGTATCACCCCGTAAATATTAGAAATTTTGCGAGACCTTACCTTTACTGTCAACAACCGTTTAATCCTACAAAATAAATGCGTCCAGAAAACCAAACTACATGAAACAGTTTTCTTTCAAGTTCAGAATAAGCATAACATAGTCAGTCAAAAATAATAAATGAAGTCGAAATCTTCTTCATCTTAGTGTAGTCTCCTTTGCTTCCTGTATTTATAGCCGGAGATTCACTTGTCGTTGCTGAAATATAAAATAAATAATAGTAATTCGGGAGTGTCAACTGTATCAATGAACCATCATACAGATTAGATAAGGTAATTGACGGCTGAGTGCGATGTAGGTCTGTCTGCGGTTTATGTAATATTTGTTTATTGTACTGCATAAGGTGGAACGCTATTATAACATGCTTCGAGTATAAAATATTTCTATAATGGAACGCTCCCAACTGTATATTGGGTGTAACAAAATTGACTCTCCAAATTTCGTCACGTGACGTGGCATCAGTCAAGAAACATTACAAAAATCACATGAATACTTTAACCGTAAATCCGTTTTAAAGGTCCTATAAATTTTCATTATGACCCTTTCTATAGCTACTGAGCGGCAGTAGAAAGCGACAACGAGAGCCAGACGGGTGCTCCGTGTTTGTTTTCCACGGCGACCATGTTACCTGGAATTGCCGCGGTAAAAAACGAATTCTTAATGTGCGACAAAAAAAAAATTAACCCCCCTTTTTTAATAAATATTTGTATTTATATTTGTATTTATTTAGACGTTTTATGCGGACAACGCGTATTCAGTTAATAGGTAGTGATATATTAATTTTACTGATTTTAATTATACTTCTTTTCCGAATAACATCATTCCTATCCTATACCAAACACACTTAATGATGCCGAATATCGTAAACTCCACCAAACTTGGCAAAAAGGAGTAAAAAATAATGAAGGCTGTTAGAAATAATCACCAATCAGTCCAGTTGCCAATAGACGACAATTAAAACCTGACTGCCTCTGTGGCGCGGTCGGTAGTGACCCGCCTGCGGCGCCGGAGGTCGTGGGTTCGATTCCGACCGGAGACAAATATTTGTGTGACCCATAAATGTTTGTTTCATGAGTCTGGGTGTTTCTATGTATAATATGTACTAGCGGTACCCTGCCACGCTTCGCTGTGACTTTTTTATGGTGGTTTTATGTACCTATGAGAAATGAGTAACAAATTATATGATGGGTACATTTAAAAAAAAATCCAATAGTCCAAAAGTCCAATAGTCCAATAGTCCAAATGTTCAAAAGCCCAAAGTCCAAAAGTCCAACACTACAAAAATCCAAAACTACAAAGTCTAAAAGTCTAAAATTCGAAAAGTCCAAAACTTCAAACGTCAAAGCTCCAAAATTCCAAAGTCCAAAACTCCAAAAGTATAAAAGTCCAAAAGTCCAAAGTCCAAAAGTTCAAAACTCCAAAGTTCAAAGTCCAAAACTCCAAAACTCCAAAACTCCAAAACTCCAAAACTCCAAAACTCCAAAACTCCAAAACTCCAAAACTCCAAAACTCCAAGACTCCAAAAGTCCAAAAGGTCAGAAGTCCAAAACTACAAAAGTCCAAAAGTCCAAAAGCCCAAAAGTCCAAAGTCCAAAGTCCAAAAGTCCAAAAGTCCAATAGTCCAAAAGTCCAAAAGTCCAATAGTCCAAAAGTCCAAAGTCCAAAAGTTCAAAACTCCAAAGTCTAAAATTCTTAAAGTCAAAAAGTCCAAAACTCCATAACTCCAAAACTCCAAAACTCCAAGTCCAAAAGGTCAAAAGCCCAAAACTCCAAAAGTCCAAAAGTACAAGGTCCAAAAGTCCAGTAGTCCAAAGTCCAAAACTCCAAAACTCCAAAGGCTAAAAGTCTAAAATTCTAAAAGTCCGAAAGTCCGAAAGTCCAAAATTCCAAAAGCCTCAAGTCCAAAACTCTGCTGAGGCTGCAATCAAACATCTCTTAAAAAACATCAATCTGGTAGGTACCTTCTAAATAGGTTGTTTTTAATATTTTGTTCTGAAGCTGGCAGAATATAATTTAAAAAAAACGACCAGCGCCATCTATTGGTAAAATCACTTTTTAAAGATATTTTATTTTTATTGCTGTTATGATAAAAGTGTATAAAGTAGCCTAAAACCATCTCTGAATCCTACTGTATATCGTGTCCAATTTTGAGCTCAGTCGATTCAGTAAATTTAGAGTTTTTAATAGATACTTAAACGCACACAACATTTTTATATATACAAGCTGTTGATTTGGTCGTGCACAAGCCTCCTTCAGTGCGTAGTGTACTATAGGTATTATCGATTGCAAGCAACACAAACATACGTAGATAACAAAACCCCAAAAATCCTGTTTTTAGTGAAATATGATTTACGAAGAAAAAATCTTCACCCGTGTATTTAATGTTTACGTCGCCGAGCCAACGCTAAAGCGCAAGTCACACTGCCAGCGGGCGGGTGAGCGAGCTAGGCACACTGCGAGCTGCCGAATAACCTACGTGGCTGATGCGAGCGAAGCTACTCGTTTTCGTCGTTAGGCGCGCCCGCTTCGCTAGCTTAACTACCGTCCTCCCCGTTTCGGGTACTCAGACTAGTCGTCGCTTGTCATTTGAATAGCAGTGTCCACGTGTCTAGTCTCATCCGCACTACCCGGTTCGCCCTTCCGTATGTAGTTTTTGGTGTAAACCCCATAGTTTAGCTCGGCAATGTCGCGTAGTTTGCATAACTTCAATATCTCACTTCACCCGCCCGCCTAGCTCGCTCGCCCGCCCGCTGGCGGTGTGGCCTGGGCTTAAAGCTAGACAATAGTAGGTACCTAGATAATGCGGCTACGTATCGCATCTCATGGCTCCTCTACACTGCCCGCGAAGTTGAACGAAGTTAAATAAATACGATAGTGTAAAGAGGCACTTCGGCTTACCTCGTCAAAAACTATACCTCCCCTCAGGCGACTTTATTTGCTGTCGATTTTTGCGCCTCAGTCAATGGGCCCAAAGATGCGGGAAGTGCGTTCACGAAGTACCTCTCTACACTACTTGGCCGACATCGTGTGTGCCGGTGCTTTGCCGGCGCGTGATTTAAGCTATAATTAGTGCTTTGGTGTATGTGATCCAATTATCAGCGTCAAACAGTGGTCAGGAGCAAATTATGTTGTTCCTGGAAACTCTGCCACACAAATTTCTTTGTTCATTACAAACGGCGGCAATGTGCGTGCGCAGGCTACTGACACCACTGAGTGTGTAGTGACGCACTTTTTTCGAACTTAGACAAAGTTTCTAGAGTACTTCGCCTATGAACTTTGCGGGCAGTGTAGAGGAGCCATTAGTTATTAGGTTTCATGAGTTTTTAGTTCCAGCTGACAAGTTCGGTGACCTTTATGTACTTTTTTGATTTGATATTAATGATTTGATGATGAGTTTATGTTGATTTAAAAGATTCCTTCCTACTTCAAGGGCTTAGGACCGGCAGAAACACGCTATTTATCATGCAATTGCAAACAAAAACATTAAGTACTGTTAGTAAACATTAGGTATGAGAAAAGTATTCTGAAATGAAGCATTTCTGGCGTAGTTAAAAATTTTAAATCAACTTATTTACAGAATTAATTGAGAATCAAAGCTTAAATACCTATTTACAAAATCATGTATCACGCAATAATTGTTCAAAATGCTCACCCCCAGTGTCTATGCACAGATTGGCGCCGCGCACTAAGTTGCGTTTTAAGCTGCGAAGCACTAGCACATTTGTTTTTATTTGTTCAATTGCCAAAACAATTCTTTCACGTAATTGTGTAACACTCACAATGTCTTCATTGTAAACAAGTCTTTTAATATCTCCCCACAAATAAAAGTCTAAGGGCGTTAGGTCGGGTGAACGCGGCGGCCAGGCTACCGGTCCACCACGGCCTATCCACTGCGTACCAAACACTTCACTTAAATATTCGCGCACTTGGCGTCCATAGTGAGGTGGCGCACCGTCCTGTTGGAAGTACAAGTCCCTATGAAATGCGAGTGGAATGTCATCGAGCATCTCATTAACCACATGTCGGAGTAGCACCAAGTATGTAGCACTGTTCAAACGACCGTCAATAAAATATGGGCCAAGTAGATGATCACCGATGATACCAGCCCACACATTCAGACTAAACCGGACCTGGAACGAGTCCCGCGTAGTAACATGTGGGTTGTGTTGTCGGTGAGCCCACCAATGTTCATTGTGGACGTTATAAACGCCCACGCGCGTAAACAATGATTCGTCGGACCACAAAATGTTCACGTCCTGATGTTCAAGGAGCCAGTGACAAAAAACTGTCCGAGCGTTATTGTCCTGCGGATGCAACTCTTGAACACGTCGGAAATGGAACGGATGCATTAGTTCGCGATTCAGCAGCTTCCACACTGTGGTATGATGAACACCGAAACGGCGACCGGCTTCACGCGTACTGGCTCGAGGTTCTTCCTCAAAATAATTGAGAATCTGCTCTTGCCGATCATCTGATAGGCCTTGTGTACCACGACCTTGTGCATGTCGAGGAACCTCGAACTGTCGGTGATCCCTTAAGCGCTGTGTGGCGGCAAGCATCATGCGACGAGATGGTATTGGTCGGTCTGGAAACATTTCCCTGAACATGCGAATTGCATCAACAACGTTATTATTAGAAATAGCGTAAAGGCGCACCATTTCCACCAATTCAACGTTACTGTAACGCTCTGACATCGTTACCGGTGTTGTTACGGACGTTACGTAGATATCGGCGCGTGCGGTTATACTCACGCTGAACGCGGGCGAGCGATTAATTAATTCAAAATTTCAAATTCACCGATCAAAGTCGCCGCCTGAGCCGCTCGCTCCTGCGCGGGGGTTGGAGGGGAAACTTACACGCGCCGCGCCGCCACCGCAGGCCTCCTTTGCCTATGCCTACACATTTGTATGTGCCTACTAAACTGTAGGCAAAGAAGAAACGGTTTTGAATGAACGGTGAAAATGTACCTATGTAGGTAATAGTATTATTAGAATATTTAGAACCGATTCATACGAGTTGCTTTTTAAATTTATTTTATTTAATAATTATTAAGAACTTAATTTTACTGCCCCATTTTTTCACTTAATATTGGTTTAGTATAAGCAGTAGAGTTTCCGTAGCAAATAGAAAAGAATTTAAGCAGAAAAAAAAAGTGTAAAAAAAGGTGTCTCGTTTTATCCCGAAATATCAACGAGTGTAGGCAGTACAGTCATGTGTGCAAGTAATACACAAATGCAGATCAACATCCTGTATAGATGTAGTTAAAAGTATATAAGTATTAAAATCCGTGGTCTGATACCCATAACACAAGCAGGTTATTCCTAGCTTATTTTGGGATCAGATAGCGTTATATGAAATGTCCGGGAATAAAAAAAAAACCACCAGTCAAATTGTAGTGCGTCAATTATTAACTGACAATGTGACGTTACTAGTTCAGTTTCTAGACTTTTTTGCCAAGCTTTGTTACATCCCCAAGTTGTAAACCCGGCTTCTCGCCGTCCTTACGGAAGCCCAAGACTGCAGCGTGACATGTGAGTTTTACGCACGCCACACGCCCAAGAAGCGGTATACCTACCAACCGAACAACACCTCAAAGACACGGGATAGAACCCAAATCCTCTACGTGAGACCGTGGTGGTAGCCAAAGTCTGTCAGGAATCCTGGGATATCCTCTGTGGCGCAGTCGGTAGTGATACTGCCTGCGGCGCACATAGAGGTATTTGCTCGATTTAGGCGGCCAAAATTATTTTAATGCGTAATTGGTATCTAAACAAGGTAAATAAACCATAAAAATAAAAATTTATTTTAATAATACTATATTTTCCAAAAAAAAGTCACTAGTGACTTCATCAAAGAGTGATGAAGAAACTTAGAATTATAATTCTAAATTTCTTCATCGCTCTTTGATGAACTTTAAGATAAAAAACAATTCAATTTGATATTATTATTATTTGATATTTTTTTTAATAATTTGATTTTTAATTTCGATAAAGGCCCAATGTAACATCCATTAGTGACTGTAACTGAGCTTTGGCACTGGTAATCTTTACCGTACACGATTCTTGAGGTAAATAACATTTTCTTCTTGACTTTTTCGATAGCACAGAAAATTTTCTTATTGGTCTTTCTTATAATTTCGTACCGTCCTTGTGTCAAATCAACATCTATAAACATTTGCTAAGCTTGTATTGGTGTCAAAGAGGGCTGCTCTTTACTGGATTGCGTATGTAAAAACGCCTTTCAATATTTAGTTGCTCGTGTTGAGGTGCTAGTGATATATTTTAGTACACTTGATGCATCATTGTTACCGGATTTTCCCAGTCCTACTTTCACAGGATGTATTATAATCTCCTTTTCAAAGTTAGGGTGCAGTTCTTCAGTCTTTCGCCTTATGCTTCTTTCACTTGCGTCTCTGAACGACTTGGATGGTCGACCTGGTCTTTTTTGTGAAGTGCCAACAACAGGTATTTCAAAAGTGCCCTTTTAATTAAGTTCAATCAATCAAATCAGCCTATAGCAGTTCACTGCTGGACGTTAGCCTGTCCCAAATTGAGCCACAACACAAAATTAAGTTTTATTTTATAAAATTGTCTCCCTTATATATATTATTGTTCATTTCTGATTGGAAATGGGCAAAACCACGTTTCAAATTAAGAATTTGGTCGTTAAGGCAACCCTCACATGATAAAAGTTTATCTTTTAAATAGTTTAATTTGGCATCTAAAGTAGACAAATTTTCTTTCTTCAAGAGGTCAAATAAGTATTGTAGAGTCACAACTCTTACTCCTGATGCACCCTCTGAACCTAAAACAAACATACACTATGTAGAAAGCTGCTAATAAATATTTCCTATTTTAGACGAGATTTAGCTGAATGTCTTTAATCCCTCAAAAGTGTATTTATCCGGGCGTTTCCGGAGATGTTTTTCATTGCATTTACTAAAAAAAGAATCAGATAATGACCTATAATAAAAATTACAGCCGGATCTACCCCGATACATAAACAAAAACACTAGCAAAGAAAAAATATTAAAATAAATTATGGTATGAAAATGAGTTTTTTTACATTACAAACAAAAATGTAGTTTGAAAGTTTATCATAATTTTATTTATGTATTTTGTAAGTCTCTTACCTTGTCCATCTGACTCCATCACTCTCAATTCGTAAGAAGTAGGTACTTGAGAATATAAAAATACACTTTGAAAGTTTCACGTTTAAAAAAGTGCCGACAACAGAAGAGTAAACTAGTTGTAACGGTCAAATTGCGACTGATGCTACAGGGACGGGGTGCGCGGTATGAAATAATTAAATCATGGGTATAGTGCCCGGGTTCATACTTTATTCGTGGAACTCGTTTTTATGAATGTACTAGCCGTTGCCCGCGACTTCGTACGCGTGAAAATTATGTTATAATACCAATTTGATTGCTCTCTGCTTAGCCCCTAGGATATGTAACGTGATAATATATAGCCTATTTGAAGACCCTACCCCTAGTTAATATTTGTGCAAAATTTGAATCAAATCTATTGAGTACTTTTCGAGATCCTTCCGGACAAAGCAAATCAAACAGACAAACCGACAAACAGACAAAAAATTTTCTAACTACATTTCCGGTTTCGGTATCTTATGTTGAACACCCAGCGAGTATTTTTTTTTAAATATTTTCAATGTACAGTTTTGACTTTTCTATCATTTTATTATATGTATAGATTAGTGTTTTTGATAATGGGATTTTGGCCGCGTAGATCGTGCAAATACCTCTATGTGCGGCGCTGGAGGTCGTGGGTTCGATTCCCACCGGAGACAAATATTTGTGTAACCCATAAATGTTTGTCTCAAGAGTCTGGGTGTTTCTATGTAATATCCGTGGTCTGATACCCATAACACAAGCAGATTATTCCTAGCTTACTTTGCGATCAGATAGCGTAGTGTGAAATGCCCGTGAATATTATAAATTTTTAAAATTTTTATCCTTCCGAGGTGTCCTCGGAGCTCCCGACCGTAGGCATATGTGGCTGTGTATTGTATGATAGGGCACGTGTGGTCTTTAGACGGTAACAGTCCGGCATAGCATCCATAAAGGATTTCCACACGTAAATATAAATGGAGTAAAAGCCGATCCCTAAGGCTTTAATTTGTCACGCACATCGATGGACGGACACCGACAACATTTCGTATATTAACCTAATTTGTACATACATACATTAGCTAGCTAAGTAATCAACTAATTGTTTGCCCTCGTTACGGTCATTGGATATACGAGTCAATTCGCTTTATGTACTAAATCAAGTGCAACTGGATATCAAACGAATAGGTACTCAAAATCTTACTAATCTTTTAAATGAGAAAGTTTGTGAGTTTTTTTAAGGTGTAGAAAATCCTTCATACAGACGGTTGGGAGCCCTGGGCAAGCCCTCGGAAGGATGACCCCAGGATTCCCAACAGACCTTGGCTACCACTGCGACCTCACCTAGGACGTTCGGCTGCTATCCTGCGTCTAGATTCTGGATGTGTAAATGTCAGGTGGATGTTTTTAACTCTTTCACGCTCTAACGGCTGAACGGATCCAGCTAAAATTTGGTACAGGGGTAGATTGTAATCTGGAATTAGATGTAGACTTTTTATCCCGGGAATAAGTTTCCATGGGAAGAAGCAACGGGTACCTACAAAATTCCACGCGTTCGTAGCCTCGAGCGACATCTAGTAATATAGTGTTACGTCATAGGTATTTAAAAAATAAAAGGTATTGACACACAGACGGACAACAAAGTGATAAGGGTGCCCTTTTTTCCTTTTGAGATACGTAACCATAACTAAGTGACATTTGAGAGATGGCCTTGAGAGACGATTAGATTTTATTTGGCATGTCCGGTAGCTAGCTATTTAAATCAATGGGCGTCACAATCAGTAATCCTTCATTGTACTCGTATTAATGGTAAGCCTAAGAACAATAGCTCGTATCTCGTTAGGCTTGTGCCAATATTTCAACGTAGGAAAGCAATAATAACTGTATACAGGTGAATTTTTCAAAAGGGATTGGTTGGCCAAATCCGAAACTATAAGGAATAGCGAAAAATGCTCAAAGGAGTCACGAGCCCGATTTTGATGAAACTTAAAACCTCATCATTAGATTTTTGAAAAACCAATAATCCTAGCTGGGAATCGAATCCATTGATTTTGAAAAAAAAAAACTTGAGAGGTGTCAAGGGACACCCGGATGGAACGAAGTTCCTTTCGATTAAAGTGAAGGAATTGTAATAAAATTTTATTTTAATTTTAAAATTTTATTGTAAGCAAAAACAAAAACAAAAAGAAAACTAATATAAAAAAAGTGAGTGCGTGTAACCTTTACGCGCGACTGAAACTGAACAGAGCGAAACTCCTATTTGCTTTGGTGTTGCTCGTAGAGTTCATGTTCATCCCCTGGCTAGCACTAGCACTACCACTATCACTACCACTATCACTATCACTACCACTATCATTACTACTATTACTACCACTATCACTACCACTATCAAATATGATCATATTACTGAATATCGCAACATGCTCGAGTGGCTCCCAATTCGCCTTTGTCGGAATACTCATATTCTTTCTATGCTTTACTACTGTAAAGCATAGAAAGAATATGAGTATTCCGATCGAGAATCGTTCTTTAAGATAAGTCGGGGAACGTGGATCAAACAGTATACTTACTGTTTGATCCACGTTCCCCGACTTATCTTAAAGAACGATTTATGTTCCTTAATGACACACATTCAAGATCCTTAAGGTCGTCGGAATCTTTGGAACTTGCAGATCCTACCCACTCGACCAGTTTTTATGACAAGTCATTCACCATACAGGCAGTGCGGTTATGGAATGCATTACCTACACCGATTAGACGTGCTCAGTCTCTGGATGTCTTCAAGCGAATGGTAAAGCAACATTATCTGACACGGTAGTTAATACTCTAAATTGTTACGATATCAAATATTTAAGGTCTTCACACTGAAGTTGTTATTTGTTATACGTATATATTATCTTTATAAACTTATGTCTAGGTATATGTACTTATATATATGTAGGTATGTATGTATGTGTATATGTGTATTTGTATATATAGGTATGTATATATATATGTATATGTTGTGTAGGTATGTATGTATGTAGTCTGTATAAAAATGCTTAATCTCTACACCTAAACTACCCATCTATTATAACATAAATCTTTTCTGTCCATCCTAAGGTTGTCTGGAAGAAATTGCTTTTTAGCGATAAGACCGCCCTTTGTACAATATTGTGTTTAATTTTGTAAATAGTTTTAACGAGGTGTACAAATAAAGTTTTATTCTATTCTATTCTATCACTACCACTATCACTACCACTACCACTATCACTACCACTATCACTACCACTATCACTACCACTATCACTACCACTATCACTATCACTATCACTACCACTATCACTACCACTATCAATATCACTATCACTACCACTATCACTACCACTGTCACTACCACTATCACTACCACTATCACTACCACTATCACTACCAAAAGTGTCGTTACAACTTTTCGTGAGAATTTTTTTCGTCTAGCCCCCTTTCACAACGCGCGATAAGGAACTTCGTTCCAAAAACACACCCTATATTATTACACCATACGATAGTGTTGCTATTAAGGATCTTATTCTGGGAAGTAATGACATATGGCAAACTAAAGGAAAGTGCTCATTTTTAACAAAATACAATAATACATATCTGGATTCGGGACCTCGAGGATCGAACTGCATTCAATATTATTGATTCCGTTTAGAATATTCTCCAAAGAATCATTCTGAGCATAATTTATAACACGGAATAGTTACGATCTATTCTGGGATTTCGAACGAAACAAATTATGATACAAAATTTAGGTACATGAAATATGAATTCTATTAAAATTTCAAACTTTCTTTATATTTGCCGTATATCATTACTTCGCAGAATTTGATCCTTATTAGCGACACTATCGTATGGTGTAATAATATAGGGTGTGTTTGTTTTTCAGAATCAATGGGTTCGATTCCCAGCTAGGATTATTGGTTTTTCAAAAATCTAATGATGAGGTTTTAAGTTTTATCAAATTCGGGCTCCTTTGAGCATTTTTAGCTATTCCTTATAGTTTGGGAATTGGCCATCCAAGCCCTTTTCAAAAAATCATTCTGTATACTAATAAATTGTTATTCGGTGAATTTTATTCCACAGTCGTATTGCCAAAACTGGAAACGATTTATCAAAGAAGTCTGTGGAATACGACAGTTTTTTTTCAAGGCGCTTTATGAATGCTAATCAGTATAGAATCATAAAAGAATTAGGTATAGCAAGTTCAACTCATCTGTGCGCGCGGCCCTATGTGTGGGTAAACCTCGTATAAACACAGTGACTTCGTGTGCGTGACAAGAGGTACAGTGAAGTACAAAATACAAAAACACTCGTTTAACTAAAATAAAAAACTCAAGGGGCGAAATGTATGTTAAACATATTAATATGTTTTGCTGCTAAAAGAATAAAATTGAGGAAATTTAGGATTCGCTGCTCTCTACAAGGTTAATTATAAATTCAGATTCCATATTAAAATGTCCATAGTATTCTTCTTCTTGGTATTACGCCACATCTCTTCATCAATTTGACCTTAACGTTCGTTTATTAATTACATTATTCCCATCACATTTTGTTCGATGCTATGCGAGGCATTATATATTTTTTTAATTCCCTCTACATTTTCGATTGGGTTTAGTTCAGGATGATACGGTGCCGCGGTGGTAGCCGAAGAACTTTTAAGCCATGTGGCTGAAGAATGTCATCAATCTTATTACAAACTAGCTGACCCTTACAACTTCATTTGCGTCACATAAGGTGTACGAAAGGAGAGGTATTTCTTCATCAGACTCATCAAGCAGCGTGTAAAACTGCCCTGCCCTCTCCCAAAGGAACCGTGCAAAATATCGGGATCAAAAGTATCCCAGAACCTTCTTCGGATCATACGCTCAGATGGTACCAAGTTTCATTTAAATCAATTCAGTAGTTTCAGCGTGATACTTATTCGGGATACAGATAGACAGACAGACGGACATGAAAATTTTCAATTACATTTTCGGCTTCAGTATGTATCGATTAGAGAACGCCCTACAATTAAAATTTTCAAATTATCTTCCAATTGTACAGACTCTCGACCCTCCACAGTTTTTTTAGATGTAAAGAGTATGGTCTTTTTACTTTTTAAATCAAGTCATACAGTAAAATTATTGTCATATTTACTGTGTAAGCAATGTTTTTTTCTGTCGACCATCATCTCTGCATTTCTATTTTTTTCTGCGTTAAGATTTGGAGCTCTATCATTTTTCGACTATTGTGTAGGCCTTTATAAGTTACACAATTCTACCATACATTATTTTGTTATGCATCGAAGGGTTTAGGCAACGTTTTCGTTAAAAGCTCCCATACACCTGATTTTTTTCCGACATCTCCAACTAATATCGTTATATTTTAGTCAATGTCAAACAAACTTAACAAATTATATACGCAAACCGTTCTCAAGAATCATTGGTGATCTCAGCATGAAAATCAATGCAGTAGTTTTTAAGTTTGTCGTGAAGACAGACGCGGCGGGAACTTTGTTTTATAATCTATACATATAATAAAACTGTTGAGGGTCGAGAATCTGTACATGAAAGATATTTAGAAAATTTTAATTGTACTGCGTTGTCTAATCGATACTAAAGCCGAAAATGTAATCAAAAATTTTCATGTCTGTCTGTCTGTCTTTCTGTCTGTCTGTCTGTATCCCGAATAAGTATCACGCTGAAACTACTGAAGCGATTGGAATAAAACTTCGAACAGTCTGAGCTTATGATCCGAGGACGGTTTTAGGTTACTTTTGATCCAGATATTTGAAGCGGTTCCTTTGGGAGAGGGGATGAAAGACAAAATGGCTTTTTAGGTGTAGCTTCTCATTGCGTGATTAGATTCCAAATTTTTTTCACTGTCATAAAAGAAGTGCTTTAAGGATTGTTTCACATAATTTTCAATGTTGAGGGCTTTGTAGTTCAGGAATTAGAGACATCTCAACTTTTGCAAAACCTAGAATTCAAGGATTCCTTTGAATGTGAGGGTAATTCCAAACAGGCGCGTTGTCTTAACCATAAAAGAGCTTAATGATTAAGGCTATTGTAAAATAATTCAGTCCGCGCCGAAGGCGGGGACTGATTTGTTTTAGAATAGACTTAATCTTTAAGCTCTTTTATGATTAAGCAAACAGGGCCGTTTCACACACGCTGCTTGATGACTACGTGATGAAGAAGTACCTCTCCTTTCGCAAACCTTATGTGACGTAAACGAATTTGCGAGGGTCAGCTAGTAATATATATGTAGTGATAAAAAATATTAATTACATCGAATTGACACATCAAAAATATTTATCTGACTTCTTAAACATTTTCTCCGTGAAGAACTAGACATTTTCTTTAACGACTGTACCCATGGTATTATCACTTAGAACACTCGATTATTCCCAGTTGTTCCGTTGAAGTAGTTCCGTGGCGGAACTAGTGAGACTTTTTTTCCCAGTTGTCCCGCGGAACAAAGCATCAATAATTCAGTTCCCATTAGTTCCGCGGAACAAAATAGAAATGAAATACTAATAAATTCATTCCCAGTAGTTCCGCGGAACAAAGCATAAATTAAAAACTAATAAATCAAGTCCCAGTAGTCCCGCGGAAGAAAGCATATCTTACATACGAATATTTTATGTTCCCAATAGTTCCCTACGGTGTCTTACGGCTATTTTCTCATACAATTAAAAAAAATAAAGATCGACAAAACAAATGAAGATCGGTACAACAAATGAAGACTGACAAAACAAATGAAGATCGGTACAACAAATGAAGACTGACAAAACAAATGAAGATCGACAAAACAAATGAAGATTGTCGAAACAAATGAAGATCAGCAAAACAAATGACGGTTGGAAAAACAAATCACGATTGGAAAAACAAATGACGATCGAAAAAACATTATGCAGATCAATAAAACAAAAGACTATAAGCAAGTTGTTAAGGTCAAAAGTTTCTTGCAGCCATATTTTGTAAGCTAAATGCGATTACCATTCAAAAAATAGGTGCAAGCAATTCTCGACCTTATGTATATGCAAAATATTTATTTATTTTTTAATATATTCGTGATTTGTGATGTCTATTAACGCCTCAAAGCACATTTTTAGGGAAGTGTCATTAAGGTCGAGAATTGCTTGCAGCTATTTTTTTGAATGGTTATCGCATCTAGATTACAAAAAAGGTCTATGCCAATTTCGACCTTATGAGCATGCATAATATCTATTTATTTTTTATATATTCGTGATCTGTGATGCCTATAAACGCCTAAAACCACATTTTTAAATAAGTGCCATTAAGGTCGAGAATTGCTTGCACCTATTGTTTTTAATGCTAATCGCATTTTAATTACAAAACATGGCTGCAAGTAACTTTTGACCTTATCAACTTGCTTATAGTTTTTTGTTTTATTGATCTGCATAATGTTTTTTCGATCGTTATTTGTTTTTCCAACTGTCATTTGTTTTGCTGATCTTCATTTGTTTCGGCGATCTTCATTTGCTTTTGTCGATCTTCATTTGTTTTTGTAGATATTTATTTGTTTTGAAAATTACTTAACTACTTTATACTTTTCAATTAGATGTTCTTCGTATAATGGATCTTTTTCCACTCGCATGTCCTAAAAGATCCATATTCATAAAAAATAAAATACTTTAAGATATTAAAGTGGACATAATATAATGTCCATAAAGGTCCATGATAGTTTCGCTACGGAACTATTGGGAATAGAAAAGTCTCACTAGTTCCGCTACGGAACTACTGAGAATAGAAAAGTCTCACTAGTTCCGCCACGGAACTACTGAGAATAGAAAAGTCTCACTAGTTCCGCCACGGAACTACTGAGAATAAAAATGTCCCAGTAGTTCCGTGGTGCGGAACTACTGGGAAAAAAAAGTCTCACTAGTTCCGCCACGGAACTATTGGGACAAAAAGTCTCACTAGTTCCGTCGCGGAACAACAGCCGCGGAACTACTGGGAATGAAGGAGAACACTGTGTAATGGATTATAATGTAACCAACTTACACAGGATGTCAACATTGCAGTTACATTGAGAATTGTCATGATATTTAATTTTGTTTCATTATAACGTAAGAGTTGCCTTCAAAACGTGGTAGATGACGCTGTATGCTTTTTGTTTATTATAATTTTTATTTCGCGGCTACGCATAGAGTTTTCTGCAAAGACTGCTTGGCACCGCTGGTGTCGTCAATAAGTCGAGTAACGTCTCTATCTCATAACAAACAAATGTACTCTGTGAAGACGGCTGCGTCACTGGCACACAAATGAAAGCTGTATAATTACTAGCGCACGCACACATAGCGCCGCGCGCACTGATGAGTTGAACTTACTATATATTCCTTTTAGAGATAGGGTTATTCGCGGAAGGGATGAACCTAACTAAATGTGGTAAGTAAACATCGCTCCAAGACGTATCACGCAGAATGATTCGGTTGTGACTAGGCCGCGATGGCTAGTTGGTAAAATTGTCTGGCCCGGCATGCCAGACGACGCAAGCTTCGAATCCTGTTCGTAGCCGATAATTTTTCCGCGTTATACCTATTGTGGTAGTCATAAGTGTCAAGCCTTAATTTATGACAGTACTTTCGTTTGTAATAAATGTAATAATAGTAGTGTTAAATCAAAGAATATCAGTAAGTACCATATGAACGTATGCATTAGTACCTCCCGCGCATATGATAATATCATAATTTTATTGTTACTTACAAAACTATTTAGCACTCCACGCACACATGCAGAAGATTGACCTTAAAACGGATGATACTTTTTTATTTGAATTGGTACAGCAAAGGAAAGAGTAAAGTGGAAATATTTATGCGTTCGGTAGACGATCAATAACTCGACATCAATCAATCTCAGATCGTATGAAAGTAGCAGCAAGTGTGCGTGATTTGTTTGCATGTGCATTGACGTGTGAGAATTGTCAAGCCAAGCAAAGCCAAGGCAAGTTGCTTATCTCCCTGACGCATCAGAGGAGGCCTTTGTCGAAAGACAAGCTGGTAGGAGGAGAGAAGAGATGAATGCTGTTATATCCAAATGTTCTACAGCTCCCGCCAAATAACTTGGCATCAATAGGTATAACAGGGAAAACTACTGCTGAGGTGTGAGGGGCGCCCCTTGAAATCTAACTGCAATATTAAGGGGCGGTTATTGCGCACAAGTAGGCATTTGGCGCTCCCCTCGCCCCGGGCGCAAGACACACCGCGCGCCGGCAGCGGCAGTTAACTCTCATGCCACAGTATACAGTATAGTAGAAAGAAACAGCATGCTAACTTTGTTTGACGTAGTAAATGCATCTAACTTTATTAAGTGTAGTGATTTATTAGTTTCGTAAATAAAAATAAAAGAGTTATTCGTAAATAAATTCGTAAATATATTATACTATTATTTTTAAGCTAAAGAGTTTGTTTGTTTGTTTAGTTGTTCTAACTCTAGAGTCTAAGAGACTGCTAGTTGAATTTCAAGAGTTTCTTAACAGAATGTCCATTTTTGAAAAATACCAAAATATATAACATCACGCTAAGGCGAATAAGAGCTTAGCAGCAACGAAACATTTTTCGACAACTAGGATATTTCATTTCTTTTGAGAGTTTCCGTTGCGTACGTTTGCTACAGTTGCGTATAAAATGTAAATTACATAATAGCTGGTCATAAAAATTTCTAAAGTTTTCTAAAGTTGGTATGCGAAGTATGAATCACGGGATCATTGTGCAATCCAAAATGGCAGCCGCGGTGTAATTACAAAATTTCATGATGGGTGTCGTTTAAAGGGTTTTTTGGTATGCTGAGTACGAATCACGTACTAATTTTGCAATCCAATATGGACGCCGCGCCGTAATCACAAAATGTCATGATGGGTATCGTTTAAGGGGTTTTTTGGTATGCTGAGTACGAATCACGTGATAATTTTGCAATCCGATATGGGCGCCGCGCCGTAATCACAAAATTTTATGATGGGTATCGTTAAAAGGGTTTCTTGGTATGCTGAGTACGAATCACGTGATAATTTCGCAATCCAAAATGGCCGCCTCGGTGTAATCACAAAATTTCATGATGGGTATCGTTTAAAGGGTTTTTGGTATGCTGAGTACGAATTACGTGATAATTTTGCAATACAATATGGCCGCCGCGCCGTAATCACAAAATATCATGATGGGTATCGTTTAAGGGGTGTATTGGTATGCTGAGTACGAATCCTGTGATAATTTTGAAATGCAATATGGCCGCCGCGCCGTAATCGCAAAAATCAATGATGGTCATCGTTTAAGGGGTTTTTTGGTATGCTGACGACGAATCACATGATAATTTTGCAATCCAAAATGGCCACCGCGCCGTAATCACATAATTTCGTAATGAATATCGTTTAATGGGTTTTTTCGAATGCTGAGTACGATTAACATGATCATTTTGGAATTCAATTTGGCCGCCTAAGCTATTTAGGCCTACTTGCGCGGAGAGTCGAGTTAAATATATAAATATAGAGTAAGTAAGCTCTGAGTTAAATAAATAACTTCTTAACTCTGACCACGTCTTGCACAGTTGCAAAATTATCACGTGATTCGTACTCAGCATACGAACAAACCCCTAAAACGATACCCATCATGAAATTTTGTGATTACGGCGCGGCGGCCATATTGGATTGCAAAATTATCACGTACTTCGTACTCAGCATACCAAAAAACCCCTTAGACGATACCCATCATGAAATTTTGTGATTACGGCGTGGCCGCCATGTTGGATTGCGAAATTATCATGTAATTCGTAGACATTTTAATGCATTAGGTAGCTGGTTACCATTTCGTAAAAACACTTAAAAAGTAAAAGATCACCACATTTTTACCATGAGTTTGTAACGGTTAATCTAATTACATTTTGCCCATTACTGATATTTTTATACTGTGGCGCGATTTCAACGTAATTTGGCATAATAATTACGAAATAGTTGCGAAAAAAACTGACACAGGTCCTGCCTCCACAAGCGCCAGGGCGAGACTGATCGGCCGTCAGCGGCGCAATTCTATTGCGTTTGGTAGATATTCGTACATGATAACTATGTAAATAGTTGTTTATAGAAAAACGCTCGGAAAATGTGTATAAAAACTTAATACCTTTAATTGAGTGCAAAAAAAATATATAAAATGTTAATAGTTTAGCCACAGTTTTGAAAAAACTTTTCTGAGAGAGTCAACTTTGGGATTTTTTTCTATCTAGTGAAATTTATTGGATCGTGTAACGGGCTCGGAATATGTTTAGCTTATATCCTTAACTATTATATATATATTTTTCAGATTTAAAAACCCTTTACTTTTTGACTAGGATTGTTTCAAAAAACTCAAAATCTGACCCACGCGGCCTTAATAGGGTTATTTATTTTGTTACTGCCATAGATCATACTATTGTCAATGTTCGGGAAGCCATCGCAGTTCCGCTAGCTCAGTTCTGTAAACGATCCCTGCGTTAAGCAATTTACGCTAAGGTCGGTATTGCGATGAGTGACCATTTGTAGAATTTCAATTTATGAGCGTTCCATGCCCCGTAAAATATGGTAAGCCGTAGTTCGCGCGTAACACGTTAGGTAGGTACTCGATAAGCAAAGTCGAATGGCTTATGGGCGGCTCAAAAAAATCTAACAGCTTTCCCTGTCTGTTTCATCATGGCAATAGGGTCAAAAGCAGTGTTTCCCTACCAGATGGGAATATCTTCAAAACTATAAACAGATAAGTACCTACCTAGTTAAAAATACATTAAAAAAATATTCTCAAGCAACGAAATAACAACTGACCACCAAATTTAATTAAAATTAATTATGTATGTGCATTAATGTTGGTTCATATGTTAAGTGAATATTGTTTTACGTACACAGCTCTGTAGCGAAGTATAATAAAAATCGTTTAAAGTAATAAAAATAACGTTTCGGTGCTATAGACCAGAAATAAGTGTTTTTGGCACTTAAAAGGCTGGAACTCGAATCGATACCTACATATAATAAAGCTAAAGAGGTTTTTGTTTGAACGCTAGGATCACAGAAATCTTTCCGGTTCCGGTTGGATTTCAGAAATTATTTTATAGTTTGATAGTTCTTTTACTGAGGAAGGTTATGGGCTATATAACCTCACGCTAAAATGAATAGAAGTGTAGCAGTACTTCATGAAAAATTTGACGCAAACGAATTTACGAGGGTCAGAGGGAAGAATTTGATTGTTTGTTTATTTGCATCGAACAGGCTCGGAAAATAACCGATTTGGAAAATTCTTTCACTGTTGCAAAGCGAGACTATCCCCGTGTGACGTAGCCTATATTTTATGGCATGTATTTAAATCGATATCTGTTTATTCCCTTTCTCCGAATAAAATATTCCCTAGTTAAACCAAAAATACTGACTTGCACACTAATTATGCACACTAAATAAATCAAATTCAATATACTGTTTAATGGTATTTGCAGAACTATTTTACTGAACAAGTCACTATTATCAAAATCGTAAGGGAAACTGGGGACACTTGATCCCCCCTTTTGTTTTTTATCCCTAATTTCTATATTGAGTATCCGTTTAAAAAACCGTTGGTACTAAAATACGTGAAATTTATTTGCTTATAATTGCTGTAAGAGCCAAAGATATGAATATCTAAATTTAGTAGTTATTTGACTAAAATCAATAATAAGGAATCGTACCATGTGTCCCCTATATACGTAAGACTTGATCCCCCCGGTTTGGATGACTTGATCCTGGGGGAACAAGTCTCCCATATTTAGGGTCACATGATACCTTTCTAAGGAGTTAAATAAAAAAGGTCTTGTCTGTTTATTCATTTTCGAAATCACATATTTCTTCATATTATAACTATCTATATCACGGTTTATTGGTAGCGCTCGTGGCCCCGCGGTTTCAATGTTCTGTAAACGATCACTGCAGTAGCGACTTTCACTAAGAGCCAGTCCTTGGATGGGTGACCATCCATGTGATCACTTTGTGACATTTATTTGGGCGTTTCCGTGCTTCGGAAGGCACGTTCAGCAGTTGATCCCGGTTGCCAGTAAAATGGCAGTCTTAAACAAAGTTGAAAACCTTTTTAGGCGGCTTGAAAAATTTTAACAGCACAACTCGTTTGCTCCTCCGACCATCGGTTCTCCAACAGAGATGTAGCCAGCCCACTACCATTTCAAGACGCATGCTTCAGCGAGCTATGTCGACCACTCTAGTTCTCTAACGGAGAACATCGTTCCAGATTTTATCCCTCAGAGACATCCATAGCACAGCTCGTTCAATTGCTCGCTGTGCGACTTTAAGGGCATGGACTAGCTTTATTTTCGTTCCCTGGCACCATTTTTCGGGCACCTTCTCTGGTTTTGTAGGCTCTTGGCATATTGTTCTGCATTGAATTGAAAAAAAAGGTAGGGGACACTTGAGCCAGGTGGATCAAATCTCCCATAATAAAGTGTACCAAGTGTACCCTGAGCTATTTGAGGTTATAAACAAAAATATTTTCTAATGTCTATAATATTACCACTTTATTACGTAAAGAATTGCTAATAATATAGATAATGGCTCGTATTAAATGCATACACACTTAAAAATCCTATTTTAAATAAATGTTTAGTCACAATAAAAACTAATCAAAATTTTCTTTCTGCCGCAACAATTACTTACTCGCCCGCCATTTGCCAAAGTGTCAAATATGATAGGTTTAACATCTTTAGAAAGTTATCGTGTGCCATATACAGTCGATATTGCCACTATAAAACTAAATACAGGTTCTGTAAATCTTGTGTACCTAGTCTCCCGTAAGGATCAAGTATCCCCAGTTTCCCCTATATCTAAAAATTCCTGAGCATATCAAACATATTAAAACTTTTTTAAGGAAAACCATCGCCCAATTTACTTTTAGGAACATCTTTTATTCTAATTTAGAACCTAATTTATTCAGTCATCTTTACAAAATTAAATATTATTAATAAAAAAAATAAAAAACTAACCCAACCTAACCTATTCCGTTATAAGATTGTACAATTTAGAGTGCAAGTTAGTATTTTTTAGAGATGGGCCGAGTGACACTTTTGCCGAGTAACGAGTACCGAGTTTTACTCGGTTCAATTTTTTTCCAACCGATTACTCGGCCAAGTAACTCGGTTCAATCAAATTCCCGTTTCGGGCCTGAAAACAAGTACAAACAGGTGCCGCGTGACGGCACGAGCGGCCAACTCGCGTTGATACACCCCTCACCCCGCCTGCGCCTTTCATCTATCAGTCGCTTGTTAGTTTAAAAACAAATATGTAATTAGTAATAAATACTTTTTGATTAACCCTGTTGTATTAATTATCAACCAATCAAATAACTCTGCTTCTAGCAGCCCACTGCTGGACGTAGGCCTCTCCCAGTTCACGCCACAGTTCACAGTCCTGTGCCGTTCGCATCCAGTCCCGGCCTGCGACCTTCACCAGGTCGTCGCGCGTCGGTCCATGTGGCGGGTGGACGTCCTACCCTACGTTTATACTTAGATGTAGCCAGCCCATTACCACTTTAATGTGCTTATTCTGCGAGCTATGTCGACCACTCCGGTTCTCCGCCGAATAACTTCATTTCGGAGTTTATCCCTCAGAGGTACTCCAAACATGGCTCGTTCCATAGCTCACTATGCAGTTTTGAGGGCATGGACTAGCCCTACCGTAAGTGCCACGTCTCGACTCCGTATGTCATAACTGGTAGTACGCACTGATTGTAGACTTTCGTCTTCAGACACTGCGGTATAGGCGAATTGAAATCGCGACGTAGCTTGCTGAAGGCTGCGCAGCCCAAACGGATCCTTCTAGCGATTTCCTTGTCCAAGTGCAATGTTTTAATTATATCCACCTAAATATATTGCTTTACTTAAACCGAGTATACTCGGCATTAAAACCTAGTTATTCGGCCGAGTACGAGTATCAAAAAACCCGCCGAGTGCGCCCAGTACCGAGTATCAACCGAGTACTCGGCCCATCTTTAGATTTTTGATAAGCAATAGGTACGCACATTTGTTTAGTAAATCATATGTCCGGTGTACGAACCTCATTTTTGGTGTGAATTCGATAAAAAGGTCATCTCAATTTGTGTAAAATTTTAATTTTTTAAGTAGTACATGTTTAGTTATTCAATTGATTTTTTTTTGCACAGCATTCAGATTTCTGGTATGCATTCAATTAATTAGTGGAGTTATCTAGTGTGCAGAAAAAATATAAAGATGTGCATTTAAAAATATCACATATTTTATTCCCGTGTTTCTATGGGAACGGGAACTACGCGGGTAAAATAGCGTGCCGTCCGCCAGTAAAATATATGCAGACAAAGATGAAACCTTACTTAGATTATCGGAAGCCACAATCGACTCACTTGTAAGTGATGCACATGCTGAATTACAAGGTTATGGTGAAGAGATAAATCGAAACAAAACCTGTACCCATTCGTCTGACTTACGTGGACAGTAGTGACAATCCGCCGTCTAAAACTTCCCAAACAAATATTTAATTGTTTAAAACTCTAGCTACGACAACCGCATACCTACGATATACCACTGCGCCATAGCGATTGCAATGGACAAAGCGGAAATATTGCGGTCGAGTCCCGACTCTGCTCTGTAAATACTGTTAAAGTACCTTACCTACTGTTTTTTCGATAAATCGGACTTGTGAATTATAGTGATATCACTGGCATTGAGCTGATGATTATTGAAATTTAGGGCTAAGAAACATCCCGGTCAAATTTCCTTTCGAACAAAACAACAGCATTATAATCTAGTGGGACTCCACTGCCTCTTTCTGTGAGCTGGAGCAGGTCATGCTCGTGAAAGAGACGGCGGGGAGGGAGCGGGAGATACCTCTCCCACCCGAGGTCCGCGGTCGTCGTAGGTCTGTTGGGAGTCCTGGTGACATCCTTTCGGGGGATGACCCGGAGATCCCAACTACGGCTTTATGTAGGAAACGTGTGGGTTATAGTCTGTTGGAGTCCATAGCATCCCTGCAGGATTTTCCACATTAAAAAAACGCATCAAAATCTGTCCACTCGTTGAACCGATTCGATCCGGCTACGATGCCACAGACAGACAGACACGTTAAACTTTTATCACCCCTCGTTTTCGTCGAAGTGCTGACATTTTTTTTATTCATTAACAGGATTACCTCAAGTTCCTGGTGACCTACCACCGCTTCATATCCTTCAGCCTCTACTGTGTGGGTTTCGTGTGGTTCGTGCTGTCCCTGGTGAAGAAGTACTATATGAGGCAGTTCAGCCTCTTTGCTTGGACACACGTTGCGCTACTCATTGTCGTCACACAAAGCTATCTCATCATCCAGAATATCTTTGAAGGTGAGTGGTAAAACTAAAAATCTTTGATAGGTACCTCTCGACCGCACTCGTGAAATTTTCATCTCAAAATACCCCCTCAGGGCTGAAATTAAAAAAAAAAACGCTTTTTTACTGGAGTACCAACATTCTAAAGATGCCTTCGTTGACTTCGGTTGATAGATAAGTAAATAACCCGGTAATATTTTCATTTTCTACAGAGAGGTATTGACATACCTACCTAATATATTTCTTTCTGGGGCATTATACTTTGATGCCCTTGTTTCGTTTATATTTCTAAGTCAGAATCCTTAGCTAATTCTAAAATCCTTCACCGCGCTCTGGATTCAAATGACCGCGCCCGCCCACACCGTCTAATATATTATTTTACTCCCTTGTGACATAATCTACTACCTACTCGTATTTCTAACTGACATTTAGCAGAAATATTTATGTACTTACATACTAATGTTTCAAGGAAGAACATTGAAAGTGCAGTATTAGCACAGGGCGGAAACTCCAGCTGAGTGCGTGTGATCAATAAATGTAAGCAAATTGTAGGGGAGAGTTGGGTAATACCGAGCCCATAAGGATTTGCACCTATAATTACAAAACTTCTTGATATTTAAAAAAACAAAAAGGAGTAATTAGTAGGAAATTTATTTAGGTACATATACCGTACGACAAAAACTTCCGAAATTTAAAGAAACAGTAATTATTGTCAATTTACAAAAAAAAGTAGGTAAATGCGCGGTATTGTCAAACTGGTCCGATAATATCGTGCCCAGGTTTGACAAAATCGTGCCCACATTAATTGTACACAAATAGGTAAGTAACAAACGTAATAATAAAAAAATTAACACCATTCTAAGTAATTTTCTTAAGTACGTGAAGATAGGGATCCCTAATTGTTGATTCAGGGATACTGAAGTTTCTAGCAGCTGTCTTTATTTTACTTCCGTTTCGTATAGCCTCAAGTGCAGCCTTTAAATTTTCGGGATTCCATGACTTCTTCTTTTTCTTTGGTACAGATTGGTAAATCTGAAACAAAGATAATGTTATAAAGCTATATCTGAATTTCTATATAGGTACTATATTTATTTTCATAAAATAAGTCATATATAAATATATATTATATATCCTAAGCGAAAATACATAGATACCTATTTTGATTAAATTTGAGTACGTATTTAAGTTATTTAAGTGTTTAGGTACTTAAAAATACCTACTCAAATTTCATCAAAATAGGTATTTTCGCTTAAGATATAAAATGCCACAAACAGATGTACATAAATAACTTTTTTGTCGAGGTAAGTAATAATAAGTTAATGTAAATAAAACATATCTTTCATAGTTTACAATTTCGCGCTCTCGACTGATAATACCGCGCCCCCAGCGCGGAATTATCAAACTTGGACATTTTATTTTTTAACCTCAAAATTATATGAAAAATATTATAGTACCTACGTAAAAACTTTAGGACATAAATTCAACAGTACACAAGCATTAAAAATGTATAGTATCAAAGTATTACAATGTAACAGTATTTACTTACCTCTTATCGAAGGTTCACGAAGAATTATAAGGGGTGACGAAAAAAACCTCTACCGCATGCACTGTCTCCGTCGTCGCGCGGACCGTAATGGCAGTGCCCGGGGGAGGGTGTAGGCATGTCCTGCTTCGATGTATACGTGCTGTATCGCAGAACTAGTGGATAGTTTTTGAACTACGCGGAGGCGCGGAATTATCAAGCGCGCGGTATTACCCAACTCTCCCCTACGTGAACACGACCGCCAACTCTATTGACAGCTGTCGCGCGACAGGGAGTTGCCGATCTTTATGTAATACTATTATATTATCTTTGGTGTTAGTATGTAAGTATATACTAATCTAGATTCCTCTTAATGATGCTTTCTGTCAGCTTTCAATGGTCATGCGTCAAAATTATCTAATAAAATAGGCACAGGTACTGCCACAATAACTAAAAATATAAGACTGATGGACGCTCGGACTGCAGAGATGTTATTTTTGGATAAAATTTTATTTCGTCTCATAGATTTTCTCCTGTATACTGTGCCCAGTTGCGGTAATAGGTTTGCCAGTACCAATAAACAACTACTGGCATAATGTTGGTGGTTAATTTTTCTCTGCCTACCACCTGTAAATTCTATACGTGATTATACTGTATGCATAGAGTTATAACACGTAGCATAGACTTATATTTCTATGACTGTATGTACGATCGATCGTTAAGTTATATATAAGTGGCGATATAAAAGTAAACTGCGTCTATTCTCTATCAACCTTGAGCTTAATACTCTATACAATATTGAGTGATGTAGTTCAATCATATCGCTCCTCGCAATGGCGGTTTGTAAAAGCATTGCAGGTAAATTGAAAGACTAGCAGGGCCCCTCGTCTTTGTCCGTGACTATCTTTGTAGTCCCATTGCACATCAAACTTTGAACACATGCCACATAATCAGTTTTCAAATTTAATAAACAAATTTCATCCCCTATTTTACACTCTTTAGGGTTAAATTTTGAGAACATCCTGAAATACGCATATATTTTATTCTACTGACGAGTATGCAGAGATATAGTTTTTGAAAACATACAGATATACTGGCTTTGAAAACAATAGCTATACATATATTTTTGGCTCTTAAAAATAACTTTCCACCTCGGGGATGATTTATTAAAAAAATCTTTTCTAAATAGATTTCTATGCCACAAAAGAAAACAGTTGTCTTAATTTCATGTTTCTATCTTCAATAGTTTCGGCATAAATGAGTCAATCAACACTTCTTCATTAGATAGTATTGATACTTAACTAAATAACTCAAACTCACAAAACATTTATTTCGCATAATCCTAATACATAGGCACTTGAGACACGTCATCAATACAAATCAAAGTTAGTACCACCAATTCGGAACGCGGCCCGCTTGAGAAGAACTGGCAAGAAACTCGGCGGGCTATTCTTTTTGTGCTCTATTTACAATCACTACTAATATTATAAATGCGAAAGTAACTTTCTCTGTTTGTCTGTATGTCTGTCTGTCTGTTACGCTTTCACGCCTAATCGGCTGGAGCGATTGAGATTGAGAAATTTGGTATAGGGATAGTTCGAGGCCCTGGGAACAATATAGGCTACTTTTTAACCGACTGCGCAAAGGGAAGGTTATGACTTTACACGATAACGACTTCTACGCGGTCGAAGCCGCGGGGAACAGCTGGTAAGTGGTAAGTAATATAAACTAAAAATCCACCAGTAGAGCAAGCAGTAATAATATTATGTATGCTTCTCACCAATTCAATGACAGTCTTTCAATTTAAATAGCAGACAATAGCTAATCTGAACACAATACTACAATCGGGTCTTTATAATCGATGTGCAAGCGTTAACGATTCAAATAATCTTTTTTCAATCGATCACTTTAAATCAGGTTATGGTACCTAGTTCTTTGCTGGACGTGATACCTATCTTTTAATTTTTAGGCAGGTAGGGTTTTTTGCAGCTTATTTGTCTTTACCAGAGAGCTTCATGTATGTATAAATAAATATTCACGGACATTCCACACAACGCTATCTGATCCCAAAGTAAGCAAGGAAGCTTGTGTTATGGGTATCAGACCACGGATATTAATACTTATTAAATACATACATATTATACATAGAAACACCCAGACTCTTGAGACAAACATTTACGTGCCACACAAATATTTGTCTCCGGTGGAAATCGAACCCACGACCTCCAGCGCCGCAAGCGGTATCACTACCGACTGCGCCACAGAGGCAGTCAAATGTGTATGCCCGCACGCAGGGAACAGCCATAACCAGCAGCATGGATTTTTACAAAATACAGAGGGCTTAAAAAGGCAACATCGTGCGTTTTAAATTATGAAACATAAAATGATTTGTATGTTTTGTATTTCAAATTATATGAATTTAATAACATTATAGTCTGGAATAACACATAGGCTACTTTTTATCCCGGGACTAAGTTCCCGCGGGAACAAATCTTACGCGGGCGAAGCTGCGGGCATCAGCTAGTAGGCTATACTTTTTAGGGTTCCGTACCCGAAAGGAAAAAACAGGACCCTATTCATGAGACTTCGCCGTCCGTCTGTCTGTCGATTCGAGGCTGTATATCAGGAACCGTGATAGCTTGAGAGCTGAAATTGATATATTTCTGTTGCCGCAATAACAACAAATAAAATTATGAATAAAGGGGGGATTAAGGGGGACCCCCATACAACAAACACGATTTTTTTTTCCTTTTTTTGTACGGAACCATTTGTGCGCGAATTCGACTAGCACTTGGCCGGTTCTCTATCCTTGGAATACGTTCTTATGGGACGCATCCCATACAAAGCGGAAACTGGAACAGATTCGCTGGCTCCTATTTGACTAATTTATTAGTAAACTTGATATTATAGTTCTCACGTGGTCAGTTAAGTCTGCGTCAATATACTTGATTAATTTATGACTTGATAGTGCGTTGGTGCTATCAGTCAGTGAACTTGAACTTCGGCAATATCGTTCGAGTGGTGCCAATATTGATTAATGCTTCAAACTCACTTGAGATTTACCTGTGCTTTTAATTAAATTTTTGGTTATATTGTTGTCAAGAGAAATAGAACAATTAGAATGGAATGAAATTTATCGATTAATCTTCATTACTGAAGCCGCGCTACTGAGGTTTCGAATTCGAATCCCGGGTCGAAAATGTTCTTAATTGTTTGTTAAGAATTAGGTTGTTTTCTATAATAAGTATACTTATAACATAATGAGTTATGTATGTATGTCAGTTATATTAACCTAAATTGAGCTAGATAATGCTGTGTAAAATCTCGCAAGAATAAAATGTCACGATACTATTTGACCTTTTTTGAATTTGTCCCTTTTGAGTTATTGAGTCTCCTCAATAACTCAAAAGGAACAATTTCTATAAAGGTCAAATGTGGGCATATAATATGCTTCTGCCTACCCCTTCAGGGATAAAGGCGTGAATATATGTATGTATGTATGTAATCGCGATCACATTAAAAATATGATCGAGGGATCTTTAGAACTGGTTCGACAAATTTAGATTCCCTTACAATCGATCAGTCAAGTCTCCTTATAAAGAGTACCGCCCCATTTAAGCTTGGTTTCACTGTTGTACCAAAATAGCGTCGCGCAGCCTTCGTACCTGCCCAAATATACTTCACTTCGATCTTGTCATGTCGCTGAGCAATTCAGGAAAATCACGACACCTACACAAAGCGCTCGTGGCTCAGACTCAGTGTTCTGTAAACCTTCACTGCAGTCAGCAATTTTCGTTATGTCAGGTCCTTGGATGGAGGACCACCATTTCCGGGCTTCGGGAGGCAAGTTTAGCCGTTGGTTGCGATTGTCATTAAAATGACAGTCGTTAAGCCAAGTTTAAGACCTTATATGGGGGCTTGAAAATTTTCAGTAGTCGTCACAACCTGGAGTAAGCTTATTTTCCCCTTAAGTACCTACTAGATACTTTATAAAAACGAAAGGGCAAACTTTATTGACTATATCATTACTATTGTCAAAGTTAATGAATTCGTTGACTGAAATAATGCGATGAGAAAAGGTTACACAGTCATCGCTTTGATTAGTGAAGCGATTTGAATACTTTGAGCGAGTCATTCTATACCTACTCATACATTCACCTACCCATACTAAGTAGGCCATAAATACTGTTACATTATAAAAAACCGGCCAAGTGCGAGTCAGACTCGCAAACAGAGGGTCGCGTAACAAAAGCATGGTAAAAATCGCGCTTGTTGTATGGGAACCCCCCTAGATCCCTCCCTTTCTTCTGATTTTAGTATTTGTTATCATAGCGGCAAAAGAAATATCCCGTTCGCACTAAATTGTAGAGCTGGTGTAGAGGCGTAGCAGGGAAGGCGACCGGCAAACTTAGAGCGAACGGGTAGTAATACATCATCTGTAAAAATTTCAGCTAATGTATACTTGTGCTATGGGATCAGCTATGAGATACAGTCTCATGACGGACAAATAGATGGAGAGCGAAATCTCATTAATAGGGTACAGATTTTACCCTTGGCCTTTGGGTAGGTACGGAACCCTAAAAACATAATGTTTACGTTTTGAAAACTGTCATATATGAAAAGTAGTATAATATATAAATAGTGCCACTTTGCTCCTACCTTAACGAGTGTGTGGTTCAATATTTATAACTGCAGATTTGTAATTTTGCCGTAGATGTAACAAAGTGTCCAACCGTATGTTTCTAATGTGTGTATCTTTCTTTTATTCTACCCAGACAATTCCATTTACAAGCATAAAAGCCGATCTATATAAGAATACGCTTACATGCCGGTACCACACATCCGATAATATTGTGTCCACCCATAGATGTCATGTCAACATTGTCGCGGACAGGGAAACCTTTCAAACGTATCTAGGTCGTGTAGATGTAAGGGTTTTGTTCGAGGGGAGGAGTAACTGAGGTGGAATGATCTATGTAATGGAAAGTATTGTTTTAAAGATAGCTGTAAAATTTAATGTGCAGTTTTTAAAGTATGATATTGCTCATTGGTAAAAACGAGACTTCGCGCTCTGTTTGTCTGATATGAGGCTGTATCTCGGGATTCGTGATAGCTAGAGAGCTGAAATTTTCACAGATTATGTATTTCTGTTGCCGCTACAACAACAAATACTAAAAGAAGAACAACTAACTTGACTCCCATACGACTCGCACTTGGCCGGTTTTCATAATTACACGGTCGAGTAGCGAGTAAGCCCTTGTAATGAATACGGTCCACATTATCGAACGAATAAATGAGTACGAGTTGACACGCAGCAATCGAGAAAAAAAAAAATGAAATCGCCTTTTTATTTTTTTTAAATATGGACTTCTACATTTCATTTCGTAAAAAACCAATTCACAACGAGCCAAAGCGGGCGTAAAATACATAATAGTAAACGCTTCGTTACATGTTTTCAAAGATTATTTTCTTTCACACTGCCAGTGCCGAAACGAGTAAACAAAGTGCATATTATTATTAGATTCTTGATCTCCGACCTCGGCATTGTTCCGTAGCTGAAGAATAGACAACATTGTATTCATGTAAATATACATGCCACTAAAATAATTGCGTACTTATACGTTTAATGTTTGGTGTACAAAGCCTGTTGGTAGTCATAAAATTCCCTTTAGGTGCTATTCGTAGAATACGTCACACGTATGTCATTAATTTTGACCTCTTCGCCGACCTTGTTGCAGTAGGGGCGTATGATAAATCTAACAATCTGGTCAGTTTTCGACCAATAATTCGTATTTTGCAGCCAACACTGTATAGTAATGGTGTCATTTATATCCAAGTTTAATATGTCTGTCTGGAATGTCTAAATTGTCTTATTATAACCCCGTATCATATTGTCGACAATGATGAAATTCTATATCGAGTTTCTAAGAAAATATTATTGATTTTTAAATGACAAGTTCGGCACTTTTTCTGGCATAAATATATTTGTCACTAAACAACAGCGACGTATGCGAAGTGTTTAGTAAACCTAACTTGTTCTGATAAACTGTCACCTGTCCAAACTAACTGCTTACCTATTAGCAAACAATATAATAGTACTACATACAGATAGACAACTCCATGCCTCTCACTGACCAAGCTTTCCCCACCCCTGTCATTATAGTTGGCGGGTGTTTTGACGGAACAGTTGCTTAACCTTATTGGTCACACACACATTCAAACTCTGTACAGTACTACCACGTTTATAAGTCGCATCGGCTTTATTCGGCTGCGCAGAATAGCTCATCCCACTGACGAATTAAACCGAATGAAATTTGCAAAGCAATTTTGAACTTATTGCTACTAATTTAAGGTCGAAAATAACAAGACGTGAACAGGATGTGCTATCTCGCTCTTAATGCTTGTACTCATGCTTGTGCGACAGAGCAATGAACGCGACTACACCGTTGTCTAGACAGACTGACTGCCGAGTCAGACATGGCGCGTACGCATCAGCCAATAGCAGGCGAGTATTTTCGCGGTAATATGTGGCGCGCTGTGATTGGTAGATATATTTTCGCGCCTTACAAAAAATTGAGTTCTGCGCAGGTAGGTACATCGGTGTAACTTATAAAACTGGTAGTACTGTACGAACATAGCGATTTATTAGTGTAGGTGACAATTGAAAACGAATCATTTGTATGGAGTTTCCGCCCTGTGCCTATTAGGCAGAAATATGTCAGCCTCAAAATGCATGCGATTGTATCAGCCTCAAAATGGCGAAAATCAATAGATTTAATCTATGTCTCTAGCCCACTGAAATACCTACCAAATGAACTCTGTTTAAAACAACCATTTCTTATTTGCAGGTCTCATCTGGTTCATAGTGCCGGTCTCGATGATCATCTGCAACGACGTGATGGCGTATGTATTCGGCTTCTTCTTCGGCAAGACTCCCCTTATCAAACTGAGTCCCAAGAAGACCTGGGAAGGGTTCATTGGCGGTGGTTTCTCTACCGTTTTGTTTGGATTGATGGTAAGCTCATATTACATCCTCTTCCTACTTTTGCAGAAGACAAACTTCTCTTAGTAGTTCGTGGTAAAAATAGCTCTATACATTTCTTTTTCACGTAAACTTCAACTGTTTTTTTTAATAAAGGTCCCTTGTATGCCATCACCGTGTGATCCGGTGAACTAATTTCTTCGAGATTATTATAAAATTTCAAAAATTCGCAAAATAGTGACAAGAATATGCAAACTGACGGAATTCTGCTAACGCTGTTGTGGTCCCTTGAAACACATACGAAGTTGCTGAATTTTGGACAGTTCGTTCATATTATCTTCGCTAGTTGTCGCCATTACTGCCATAAGACAGGCAGCGTCATTTTGGCGAGCTAAATATTTCACATGTAGGTATTCACTTTAATTTAATCCATTGTTTCACAATTACAGATGTCATACTGGATGTCCCAATACCCGTACCTGGTGTGCCCTATCGAGTACTCCGAGTCGCTCGGCCGCATGACCATGGACTGTGAACCGTCCGGTCTGTTCCGTCTGCACGAGTTCACTCCGCCGCAGTTTGTGCAGCCCGTTATGAAAGTTGTGAGTATTTTATGTTTTTTTGAAAATGAAACGGTTATGTAGGGTAGTTTTTTGTAGTCAATAAGTGTAGAGGGAAGTGCTCGTGGCCCCGCGGACTCGGTGTTCGATAAACGATCACTGCAGTAAGCAACATTTAATATGCCTCTGCCTACCCCTTTGTGGATAAAAGGCGTGATTATATGTATGTATATACAAACAAAAAAGCATGTAGTATTAATTATCCGTAGTCTGATACTCGATAACACAAACAGGTTCAATCCTAGCTTACTTTGATATCCGATGGCGTTATGTAAAAAATGTTCGTGAATATTTATTATTATTAAAGACGTCACGCGTTTGCACCCGCGTAGCTCCCTTTTCCGTGGGAATACAGTCCAGTATTTTCGAAGCCTATTCGATGCAAACAAACAATAATATGTTTCCTCTATATAGTATTAGTGTAGATTTATTTCTCTGCCTCTCTGGCGCTGTCGGTAGTGATACCGCCTGCCGCGCTGAGGTCCCGGGTTAGACTCCCGGGTCGGTCCAAATATTTGTGCGATCCACAAATATTTGTTTCGGTGTTTGCTATGTATATGTATGTATTTAGAAATATATAAATATGTATATCGGTCGTTTAGATCCCATAGCACAAGCTTATTGCTTAATTTGGGCTAGATGATGTTGTGTGAGAATGTCAAATCTTTCCTCTTAATAATATTAGTACCTATAGATTTAATTCTTTACTCACATTAATGCTATGTCTTGTCATTTCCCAGATCGGCATGGAAAAGTTCAACATGTACCCGTTCATGATCCACTCGTTGTGTCTCAGCACGTTCAGCTCCGTCATCGGGCCCTTCGGAGGATTCTTCGCTTCGGGATTCAAGCGCGCTTTCAAGATTAAGGTCAGTTTAGTGACGATGGGTGACCATCCATGTGACCACTTTGTGACATTTATTTGAGCATTTCCGTGCTTCGAAAGGCACGTTAAGCCGTTGATCCCGGTTGCCAGTAAAATGGCAGTCGCTAAGCCAAGTTGAAGGCCTTTTTAGAGGGTTTGAAAATTTTCAACAGCAGGCAGTCACAACCTGCGCATGTCCATTTCGACACGGCAATACGGCTCACAACCTATTACGTGGGACAAATTCTAAAAAGGTGACATGTTGGCATTATAATATGCCTCTGCCAACCCCTTCGTGGATAAAGGCCATATAATGTATGTTTATATATAAGACACAGCTCGCAGAATAAATGCAATAAAGTAGCAGTGGACATACGTAGAAGAACCGATTGCCGATGGAGCAAACGAGTTCTGAAGTGAGGCACAGGGCGCCGATTCTCGACCATACGACGTGAATGCGTGGTCGCAAATTTACGGGTGAAACGTCGTCCGTCTCATGTTTCGCCGTTCCTAAATATGAGACAGGCGACGCGTCACCCGCCGATTTCCGTCCACGCATTCATGTCGTGTTAAGCGAGAATCGGTGCCCAAGGCGGAAACTCCCTGGGCGAGGCCGCAGTGGCGGCCGTAGGTCTGTTGGGAGTCCTGGGACATCGTTCCGAGGGCTTACCCGGGGCTCCCAACCATAGGCTGTTGGGCGTTACGTGGGGTTTTTTAGTCGGTAGGAGTCCGGCATAACATCCATGAGGATTTTCCCTCACGTAAAAAAAAAGGGCGGAAACTCTATACAAATGATTCGTTTTCAATGCTGTCTACCTACACTAAAAACTCGTTATGTTTGTACAGAGCTTGAATGTGCAAATGTTCCGTCAAAATACCCTCCAACTATAATGACAGCTGTGGCGGGGGGAAGCTTGCTCAGTGGGAGGCAGGGAGTTGCCTATCTGTATGTAATACTATTATGTTATCATTGGTATTAGCCAACCGACTAAGACCACTCCGCGCCCTGCTATCTCACTTTAAACTATTTCATCTTAACAGCCTATAAATCCAAAGACTTCTATATGAACTTAGGTAGACATGCCTTAATTCCTTTTCACACGTACCGGTTGCCGGGTATCCGGCAGGCGGCGAAGTGTATGGCCATGTACTATAGCTTTAACACGTGCCGGCGTGATTTGCCTGGCAATGCCATAGCCCCTGTACACACGTACCGGTTGCCGGGTATTCGGCACGAGGCGAAGTGTATGGCCATGTACTATAGCTTTCACACGTATCGGCGTGATTTGACCGGTAATGCCATACACTCGCCGCCGGGTACCCGGCAACCGGTACGTGTGAAAAGGGGCTTACACAACGATTTTTGAAACCTAAAAACGTTGCCAATTGACACCGTTGTGCGCACTGTAGCGAGTCAAAACTCGAGAGTACTCTGCTTGCAGTCGGAGTCCATACGCTTTCTCTTTTACTCTTGTTCTATTCCTATATTGCTATTGTGGTGACAATGGCAATCACGAAAATATTATTTACTAGCTGACCCGCGCAACTTCGTTTGCGCCACATAAGGGAGAGTATTACCTGTTCCCGTCGCATTTACTCCCGTCACGTTGCATTTACTCCCGTAGCGTCTCCTCGTTAATATTCAATCCATAACTATAAATATTTACGCAGCACACGCAACGAAGCTCTCAAAAGGAATAACTTTTCCCCCGTTTTTGAAACATTTACTATTACTGCTCTGCTCCTATTCGTTGTAGCGTAATGTTGTATAGCCTATGACACTACACAATAACGTAGCTTTCTATTGGTGAAAGAATTTTTAAAATCGGTTCAGTAGTTCCCGAGATTACCCCTTACAATTTAACAAACACACAAACTTTACTTCTCTATAATATTAGTATAGGTAAGTGATTGTGGTCTTAGCAATGTATGTGTTTGAGGATTACTTTTGAAATTTCATTCGTTAAAGTATAGCGCGTCTACCTCAGTTTTTATAGAAGTCTGTATAAATCTGTCTTTATCGAAAATATTTTTCCCACTTCCCAGGACTTCGGCGACGTGATCCCCGGCCACGGCGGCATCATGGACCGCTTCGACTGCCAGTTCCTCATGGCCACCTTCGTCAACGTCTACATCACCAGCTTCATACGCACCGCCACGCCGCAGAAGCTGTTGCAACAAGTGAGACATACTAATCATTATAGGCACCTACCGCGGCAGGCTAGCTTCGCTCGTTCGTCTTTATCTGTTCTGACCTTAAACTAACCATCTTTGCGTCGGTACAATCTTGCGAGATGAATTATAATCAAAAGGTATTTACGATTTTACGGTAACCAGCTTACCTCCAGACTCCAGATCTACCAGGTCCGTGAATGCCACCAGATCTACCAGGTCCGTAAATGCTAAAGCAAGTCACTTGGTTCTTAGAAACAAACTAGCTCGATCTACATTTTACCGTTCTGCATCGTACTTTTTTATATTTCTATCCCTTTCTGACATTTAGGACAGTCATCTACCAGAGTGAGAGAGAGAGAGAGAGAGTAATAGCCCGAAGTTATGCCTCACACTCTGTCCCACTCTAGTATATGACGATTCTAAGTGACAGAAAAAGACAGCAGTATAAGAAAGCTTCGACTGCCAGTTCCTCATGGCGACCTTCATAAACGTATACATCACCAGCTTCATACGCACCGCCACGCCGCAGAAGCTGTTGCAACAAGAGAGACATACTAATCATTATGTACCTACATGAAGGGCACTAAAATGACGTCAGGAGACGTCATTTTAGGCACTAAAATGACGTCTCCTGCCTTATGGAAAGCCATAGCGACATTACACCAATCGGTCACTCTCACAGCTCACAAGACTATTGACAGTGATCCTTAACTATTAACCGCTTGAAGAACTGGAGATTGTAAGAGGAGGGAAACATGTGAACGGGCTCCAAGCTTTCATGGTACGACATAAGAAAGATCTTATGAACCCCCATCCCTCACACCTAATAGATATACTTTATGAACCCTTTTTTGGAAACCAAATTATTATACCACCAAAGTGGCAGACAAACTTACGGCCCCTCCGATAGATGTGAACGTTTGCAACACCAGAGGCACCGCAAACGCGCTGCAGACCCTTTAAGAACATTCTAAAACCTCTTTTGAAGAACCCAGTACTGTAGCTGCTTAGAAAAACCGAGGCAGGGAGATCACTTCACAATCTAAGCGTACGCGGAAGAAAGCCCTTTGTGCATTTTATTATTTAAATAGTTCTAATGAACTTCTTTCCATATTTACAGGTCTACAACCTTAAACCCGAACAACAATTGCAACTGTTCTACGCTCTGAAGGAATCGCTGGAACACAGGAATATACTAAACTGGGTACCTTAGATGAAATAGTGTAATACAGGTAAGTAGGTAGAGGACCGATTGTTAGGGTACCTTTACACTGCACTGATACACACTGCGTTTTGTGATGTTCGTTTGACTTTGAGAAAGATTAGAAAATTATCATTCTATATTTAAAATTGAAATAGCTGGATTTTTGTCATTGAAATATGTGAGGAATTAATACTTTTAAAATAGAAAAGTTTATCTACAGCTACAGCTACAAAGTGGATTACCACAACAACAAAAAAAAGACTCAACATTTAGTGTATGTACCAATTTTTTTTGTCAAGATGCGTTATTTATCAGTGCAGTGTACAAGTTCCCTTATTTGGAACATATCTATCGTACCTTGAATAAATGGAATTCATTTGATTCTAGTCTAATATTGTGTTTGTCGTTTACTTTGACATCCGTAAACATGTCAAACTTTTTGTCTGTCAGTTTCTTCTAAATAGCTTCAATTTACAGATTGGTTTATTAATATAAATAATTTTCAATGTGTAGATATTTTTTGAGTTTGTCAGTTATTTTCGAAACAAAAAACACAAAAAAAAATATTTTGTCATATTTTTTTTGTGTAAAATTACTTGTAATGTTAAAAACCTGTGTATGTTTAGAGAACAAAATATATAATTTACCAAAGAAAACTCAAAGTAAACGACCACATCCCTATAATGTAATGTAGTCATAATTTATTTATCACCTGCATACATTATACCTTGATAAAGGTAAAATAATATTGACTTTAATTTAGTGGTAAAATAGATTACACGTAGTATATTATTATTAAAAAAAAAACAGATAAATCATGAGCGAGTAAGTATGTCATGACCTTTAGTTGAAATAATAATAAAAAATGTCTTAAAATATTAAGCTACTAACTCACTGCGGTGCTCGCGACGAATGTTTCGTTTTTAAATTTGCTAAGAAAATTATCGAAGTCTGAATCAAAACTTTTCCCAGAAAATAATGTGAATCATTATGATTTTTAATTGTGCAAACCTTTCAAGCCAAAATACAAGCCAAGTTCTATTTCATTCCTTAATCGAGCGCCGCAATGAGCTAACATCTAAATATAAAAATTACACGTGGCTCTCATAGAAAATTAAAGTTATCTTCATAAACCATTAACCATAAGTTTTTAATAAAAATAAATCAATACTTTTCGTTTATGATGAAGACTGTGCGGCGATTCTTCACCATGCGTCTTGAATTCGTAGACGAAAATTTACTGGTGAAATATCATTTGTGTCACATTTTCAGCAGGGTAACGCTTTATTCTGCGCCCGCTTAGATTTTGGGGATAATCTCACTGCTTCGAGTTTTTCCAAATGCCTGCAGTATGGGTTCTTAAAAAGCGGGTTTAGAAGGTTCTTGCAGTAAAAATGTCAATCAACGTGGCCTATCGACGTTTGCACCTTGGTGTTGCACACATCCATAGACTATTGTCACCAGTAATCACTGACCACTTTCCATCAGGTGGTCCGTAGGCTTGTCTGCCACCTGAGTGGTATAAAAAGAATGAGATGTATAAGAATTGCGCAGGACCGCGTATTGTGGCGTAATTTCAGAAACCCTACGAGGCCTACGTCCAATAGTGGATTGCCATAGGCTGATAATATTGATTGAAATGAAAAACGTCAAAACATGAGACAATAAGTCATTCCACCAGTAAATTTTCGTTTTCGCTTTCAAGTCGTGCGATTGAGAATTGACGCCCTGTGAGTATGATTCCTATTATTCTTCCTCGAATTTTATCGTGCATCGAGTGCTCATCGTATATTTTGTAATTAATCTTTGTAGACTTATATTTAGCGACCCTAGCAAAATATTTTGTGTTTTGTTATTTATAATTTGCTTTACATGTACCTTGACTGTCTGTGGCGTTTAGGTGACTATAAGTTTTGCTTTTTATAGAAAGAATTACAATCTAAATACCTCTAAACTGTGTAGATTTTTTGATACCTCATTTAAACCATAATAAAAACAAAACAGTATTTACTGAGTATTTTTATATTTGTTTTTGTTTCACGTCACTTTTAAAATAAACCTTTAAAGGGACCTGCCCCTTAGACAAGTGGCACAAGCGTAAATCGCAAACGATAGGATATATCGACCAACCACACTCAAGCTCTTGACTCCGTCGTAAGCCGGCGACGAGCTTGTGTGTAATTGGTCGATATATAAAGTGTCCCAAAACTACCTGTTTGAATTTCGTCACGTAACGTGGCATCAGTCAAGAAAGATTACAAAAATTAAGAAAAATACGTCACATGAATACTTTAAGCGAAAATCCGTTTTAAAGGTCCTATAAATTTTCTTTATCACCCTTTCTATCGCTACTGAGCAGCAGTAGAGAGCGACAAAGACAGCCAGACGGGTGCTCCGTGTTTATCTTGCCACGGCGACCATGTTACCTCGAATTGCCGCGGTAAAAAACGAATTTTTAATGTGCTACAAAAATATTTATTTGAAAATAAAAAAATAACCCCCCTTTTTTTATTAAATATTTGTGCTTGATTTCCGATGCCGAGTCATCTCATGAAATTTGGAGAGTCAATTTTGGGACACCCAATATTCTATCCTTTCGTTCGCGATTTACGCTTGTGCCACTTGTCTAAGGGGGCTGAAATGTCTTATAGACATATAGGTCTTTTTTATTGTCCAGTATTCTAGAGTCTGTAACGGGTCTAGATAGTATTGGCGTAGAATAGTAGTACAATATTATCAATTATACATGATTTCATTGGGTTACGTACTGGCCTACCTCACAGGATTCGTAAACATAATTATATTATGTGAACACAGCTCTGAACCTACACGAGTTGACCTATTGAGTACCTTGATTACCTATATTTATTTATTATCTATATTAATACCCAGTTTAGACGTATTTATAGCAAGTTTTTTATTTTGGATTAAACAGGGATAATGCATTTCGTAGTTATGCTCTAGACTGAATGACGAATGACTGTTCCATGTGCTAAAATCTTTTGAAAAAACACTAAAAAAATGATCGGGCAATTTATAGACGTGTACTATTCCATCAAAAGTCGACTATTTATACATTTCTTGATAGTATTTTAGTTGTATCTTTGTGTCAAGGTAAGGTAAGAAATACATTGTGCGTGGTATGTTTTACCACTAAACATAGATAGCATTGGTAAATTAATTGGTAATGTATGGTAAATTAATTCAATGTACAGAGTCGGCAAATTCCGATTATACTCTGCATAATGATAATTTACATTGCAGACATTTCTTAAACATTTTTTTTTTCTTTTACAATAAATAATATCTGTTACATGCTAGATAAATCGATAAACGTTTAAAATGAAAAATTATCAGCGTTACATTTGCGAAACTTGTTAAGTTTGGTGATGTTTTCTATTGTTATTTTACGTAACGTTGGTATTCTCATGTTGTTTTATCGCTTTGTTATGTTAATTGCTCGTTCGCTAGCTTTTAGTGTTGTTTATAGCATTTGTTAAGTTAGTTTTTAATTCTTTATTCTTTTTGACATGGTGGGCAGAGGGTAATAAAAATTAGTTTCATGATGATAACTCTGCACTACCAATTATTTTCTTAATTATATCAATAAAAATAATTATACATGAAAAAAATCCCATGTTTACTTGTTATTGGAAGTAAACGGTTATAGTAGACACTTTCACATTTATTTGAAAATTAGTTTGAAAAAAATATAAATATAGTAAATTCTCTAAGTATAAAAAATATCAGTCGTATATCCACCCTATTATTTTGATCTTCATGATACTATTCTATATATATACTGAATACTACAAGCCGCCCCAAAGCATAGATATGACATATTAAAAAAAAATAAACTGTTAAACTACCTAATACCATAATATTTGTATATGTTATCAAGGACCAATGGATCGATTTATAAGTTGTTAAGAATTTCCTATAACACTTATTTGCCATAGGACAAACTATGCTGTTCATTTAATGATAGTTTATATATTTAGAATATAATTGGTTCCCGGAATATTTAAATCTATAATGTATGCGTGTGAGTAAAATGTCTTTGTAAAACACATTTAAGAACATGCGTACCTATTATGGGTTTAACGTTTTTATTTTGGGCATATTACTTATCTAGTTGTTCATGGAAAATTTTCTATGCAAATTGAAATTCACTTTCCTTGTATTTTACTTAATGTAGCCAAAACGATGACTGGTATAGACACATTCATATTAGTTTTTTTTTTCAAATGTGCGTGTTTTTTCACAAGCAGCCCGATTAAACGCATTTGCTCATAATGCAGAGTTACCAAAACTCAGCATAGCCACTTACAATTAATACATATTTTATTTTCTTTACCAAAATACTCATAGAAATATTTGTATTCGGTACATATACGAATACATTTTACTCTCGCCCCCTCGTATCGTGTTACTATATGTAATAGTATTTAAAGTATTGAAGTTATATTATAAGTTAGCCGTGTATTGCGTCGTGATAAATGTTTAGCGTTATATGTGATAATTGATAATGATAAATGAGATATTGGTATAACTATATTACACGTACTATTTGCAACTACGTTTTTGTTGATGAAGAAATTGAGGCTCAAATTTTCAAACAAACCTTACCCTGGATAAACGTAATGAGTCAAATACATACATACATACATATACTCACGCCTTTATCCCCGAAGGGGTAGGCAGAGGCCTATACCGGCCCACATTTCACCGTGTACAATTCGGTCCCACGTGACAGGTGGTGAGCCCATCGCCGTGTTGAAATGGACCGCCGCCGTCAGAGCCTCGTTCGTTGTTCAGCAGGTGCACGAGCTTGCACGTGAGGTTGACTTGGGCCCGATGGTGTTGGTAGGGCCCCACTACACCCATGAGTCAAATAGCCGTTCTGAAATGATACTATGACATACGTAATACAAAATATTCTACTCGCGGGCTGAATTTGGTATAGGCTATTAGGCGGTTTCTGCATAAAAATGAAAAAGAGACTTGTGCGACTTTGGAAGGTGGGGTAGAGGGTTCAATTACTGTCAAAAGACTTCCACATACCCAATTAGAATAGCATGGTTATATAGTTATACCATAATCTCAATATTACCTACCAAATGATAACTAGTGCTGACTCCATTAGATCTGTAAATTCGTCACAAAATATTAAGATCTTCATACATTTTATTAGAAGAAAATCTGTGTTGTAAACACCCATATACTTCTTTATTAAAAAAAACAAAATAATACCACATTGTAATAATTTGTCGATAACTAATTGAAATTTAATGCATTGAATTACTTGTCAAAGATATATATAAAATAAATAAAAATAAAAAAACGCTCTCTAAAACAACGCTGTTCGCATGATGCACAGCCATGCTGTCATCTAGCGCATTGAGAATCACTCTCACAATTTACAAGGCTGTAGACAGCGGTCCTCAAGTTGGCAGCCCTACGATGTAGCTAAAGACAAGTAATCACGTGAGCATGCAAAGAGTTTCAAGTTTCATAGTTATTTAAATCCGGCCAAGTCACTTTTGACATCGAATAATTTCTAAATGACTGAGTAGCCAAGCAATACAGAGTTCCTTTAAAATCCGGTGCAATATCTTTTGACAAGTAATTCAATATATTTAGCAAAATATCTCGATGACCTAAAGTTTTGGCAGTCGAGATATCCTTCCATTAGATTTAAAAAAGAAATTGATTAGTTTCTCCACAATATTAAAAACAAATGTTTGCTCCATATGCATTCATAGACAATTTTTTGTCTATGGTCCTGTCAAAAATGTTGCCAGTATAAGAAAGTGAAGGGTGCTTATAACACATAGTGAGGTGTACCTAACCACTAATTATAATATCTTTATGTGTAGATTTAGACGTGTTTTATGATATAAATTATTTATTGGATAATGTGAAAATAAATAAATGAACCCTACACATTTTTTTGTTTTCATTTTCCCCTTGTAACACTACTTATTTGGTATTCTGTAATGAGTAATGATAACTATGGTAAGTATTGTACGCGCAGGTTAGTGTTTTTGAACTGAGTGATGCCAGGGTGGCGCCGGCAATTCCCAAGTCGAGCCCACCAAATAGGTATTTGTCATCCACAAAAATTTGTTTCAAGTTTGGTTGTTTCTAGAAAGTTTATGTGTATTTACTTTTAATTCAAATCAAACAGCTCGAATAGTATTCATGCCCTACTTCCACTCCGATCTCCACGATAAACTAAGCGAATCAAATCAAACGGATCTTGGTCCGATAGCAATCCGTCTCCAATTTCTGCCTGCTATGCAAGATTTGATTTGAATCTGTAGCCTGATTAAAAAAAACAAGCATCACAGCCATCGCAGTGCTAAAAACTCGGAACACGGCAAAAGGCTCACCACCTATTACGTAGGACATAAAACTATAAGGTGGAATGTGGGCGTATACTGTGCCTCTGCCTACCCCTTCAGGGATAAAGGTGTGACTAATTATGTATGTATCACTTTGCCTACCCTTTTGGAGATAATTTTTTTATATAAGTGCATAGTTGAAGGGTTAGTAGGCATCTAATAAAAGGGCTTTTGAATTCGCTGTGTGGTAGAATCAGCCTTATAAATCTCTTACCCAATAGATCAGCTGCATTTAAACTATAGTGAAAGCGTCTAAGGATTGATCCAACTGATCGCTATCAGTATGCGGTACACCGTTTGGGTTTAAATCGAGATGGTACTGATTCCGTCTCATAACGTATCTAAGTGAACTGCAAACGACATCAAATGCTTTCGCTTTTTATTCAAATTGCTCAGTCGATGCGTTTGGAATTATAACAGAACGTTCTTATTTGTAATCATGAGTGCGTTTCCATTTTCATCAACTAGTTTACAATAAAGGTTGATGTTCTGAAGGCAACATGGATGAATGTGGAAGTAGATACCCCTGTTTTCTCTTGATACCTGTTTCTCGTGGTCTAATAACTTTTTATCTACATTTTGTAGGCTATACTCGACAATGAATTTAATAATTTTCAAAACAAATCAATAATGTACCTACATACTAAACAGATGATGAACGACAACACAAATGAAGAACGATAAAACAATTTTAACAGCTGTATATCGTACTGGGACCACGAGAAAACAGGTGGAGATCTTTGCTTAGAATCAGACAGTTGCAGTTCTTTGTTGGACTTACTCTACCACTCTGGCGAGAAGGATTGGCACCTTCTGAATTTGGTGTCGTATTTTCATTCACTTCACCACAAATTAGCTCATAAGTTAGTAGGAGGTGAATTACTTTTAGGTGAGACTGACTTCAGCCCTGAAGATCTCATTTTTGATGCATTAAAATCAAAAAGTAACTTATCTTTATATATAGTTTTGTTATCTCTATGATGGACGGGTCCGTACATCTGTTGCCTGCACTGTAGTTCAGAAAATTTACTGTCTT
Organism: Miltochrista miniata; assembly: GCA_933228765.1. Taxonomy (NCBI): domain Eukaryota; kingdom Metazoa; phylum Arthropoda; class Insecta; order Lepidoptera; family Erebidae; genus Miltochrista; species Miltochrista miniata. The sequence goes on from OW121752.1 coordinate 35,957,403, forward strand.
AATACTAAAATACCGTGCTTTGGCATGGATGTAGGTACATATTTGTAACGCCGTTCATTTTTATGCTGAAATTGCCTCTACAAAAAAAGTACTTGCATACCTAATCACTTACGACAAATTTGACGTCATATCGCCAACATCAGTGACAACGAAAACGCGCACTAACCATACAATATGAAACAAGATCGTACATATTGCGCAAGCCCTGCGTGGGAACTGCGCACGTTCCGAGTCTCCCCTGTATGTATGTATGCGTATGCAAAAACTACGGAACACACTTCCGTATTGCCGTATTGATATAACTTTTTACCCAGATGCGTAAGGTAGGGTAACGTATTACGCGTGTACTCGTATGTAATGTTTTCTTTGTTTTATTTCGAGGTTTTCTTCTCGACGCGATCAATACTTTTGCAAAAGCGCTTTTACAACCTTTAATGATACTTAGCAGTAGCTCACCACATAATAACGTGGGACATAAAACTATAAGGTGAAATGTGTGCGTATACTATTACTTGCCCTACCCCTTCGGGGATAAAGGCCTGCCTATATGTATGTATACTTATAAAAAAATACAATACTAATACTAATACTTTTGTATACTTATAGATACGTGATGAATTCTTGACATTTGTACTTTATTCCGTCACACAAAGGGCAAATGGACATTGGCAAATGTTAACAGTGTCGAGTCACTTCTTAATACGTAGCAAAATATAATGTCATTATTATAATATGATTGTCCTAATAATACTTTTTTTTGAGAAGAAAATTTTGATGGTTTATTTGCATTGAATAAGCCGAAACTACTAGGTACTGAAAGATTTTTTTTATCGGTTACGATTTAAAAAAATCGTTTACTGTTGGAAAGCTACACTATCCCCGGCTAACAGACTATCATGTATTCCCACGGGAACGGGAAATACCCCATTATAAAACTGCGTAAGTTCCAAAGACTTCTATATAAAAGTCTTTGGTAAGGTCCACTAGTATTCCTCATAATGTATCTATAGGTTATACTCGTAACAACGGAACTCAAAGTTACATCAAGACCGTACAGAATTGTAGATAAAAGCCAATTTACTTCGTTCATTGGACATCATCACCCACATCCGTCTTCCTCACCGCACTGTGAAGGCCCATCCCTATTGTGACGACCACATCCTGTATATGAAACAATGGACAATAACGCTACGAGGATAGGTTAGACTTGTGTTGACATGGTGATAATAGATTCTGGTAAAATTTATTTTCCATAAAAACCACGATCTATACTAATATTATAAAGAGGAAAGATTTGTAGGGGAAGGTGGTATGAGATGATCCCTCTAAGGGAGAATGCCTGTAAATCTGAGAAAGTACAATCTAATGTTAATATTAAAGATGTTTTGAATAGTCAGTTTATCTATCTAGGTATTGTCATACCTTATGTTCTCAAAATTCAGTATTGATAAGAGTTTCATTAATTATACTAAATGTCTGCTAAAGGATCATCTTGTCCACACAGGTGTATAAGATGATCCCAGAGGATCATCTTGCCCCGTTCAGATCCAACCCAATCTCTAAAGTCGAATTTTTAATTAAACGGAGTAAAGTGACAGCAACTAATGTCACTTCTTCATAGAAATTATGCAGCATTGTATGAAGAAGTGACATTAGTTGCTGTCACTTTACTCCGTTTAATTAAAAATTCGACTTAAGGTATCGTTAAAATGACTTTACTCAAATAATTATTTTAAAATGTTTTAATCAAATATGTGTTTTGAACAATGAGATCAACCCTTAGGCATAATCAACTGCCACAGCCCCTAGTGCTTTATCATCCATAGATCCCACTGTCCACGGCTGGTCTTCCACGATACGTGACACGTGGCAATTTCCTTTTAAAAAAAAATCCATAATAAAATAACATAAATGATTAAAAAAATAACAAACTCGAATGCTACTGAGAAGGTCGAAACAAGCTTGATATCAGGCGGTACCCATTTGAAAATCATAAACCGAAAGAAAATGTGTGGGTACCGCCTAATATCATGGGTTATCAAGCTTGTTTCGACCTTTTCAGTAGCATTTGAGTTTGTTATTTTTTTAATCATTTAATTTATTTTAAAATGTAGAATTGCTATTTTATCTTGTTACATAAAGTATATATACATATAACATACATACGAGTACATACATACATACGCGCGAATTTATTACCCTCGCTGGCGCAGCCGGGCAAAAAGACATTGGGGTGAGATGATCCACGGATCATCTTGTACAGAAGCAGACGAATCATCTTGCCCCAGAGCTTACTTTTTATTTGAAATTCTCTAACCTAACCTATAAGTATCCTACAGTCACCGCAATACGTTTTTATAACAAATGAACATATTTAGAAGCTACTAATATAATAATCATTACATAAAATCGGTTACACGAAAAGTAAAGAAGTTTCAAATTCAGGCTTACTTTAGATTAACACTGTACAATTTTTAAAAAATCACAAAACACAGTGATCGTCCTTCACGCAGCCATCGCGGTTTGACTGCAGTCGGTGGGGGCGGGAACCTACGCTTTTCTCGAAAAAACAACTAGATGGCATGCACAGTATCGTCACAATCGAAAAGGATCGTCTTACCTCGAGGGATCATCTTGTACACCTTTCCCCTATTTTTGTTTGTTTGTTTGTAACGAATAGGCTCCGGAACTACTGGACCGATTTGAAAAATTCTTTCACTGTTGGGAAGCTACACTCTTTGCGGTGAACATAGGCTATATTTTATTCCCGTATTTCCACGGGAACGGAAACCACGCGGGTGAAACCGCGTGACGTCAGCTAGTATTTCAATAAAGTGAAAGTCAAAATCAAACTCAAAAAAACATTTACTTATTTCGCATAATCCTACTACATAGACACTTGCGACACGTCAATGAATAAAAACAAAGTTAGTACCTTACCTACCACCAGTTCGAAACGCGGCTCGCTTGAGATGAACTAGCAAGAAACTCGGCGAGGGTTTTTCTTTTTGTGCTCTATTTACAATAATATAAACTAAAAATCACAAAATATTGTTTGAGAATGCAGTAGAGCAAGCCGATCATTTCCAGGCTTCCTTATCAAGTAAATAATTGTCAATTGTATAGTAGCCCTTGCTGTATAATTTACTTTTTACCCGAACTGCCGAACAAAGGAGGGTAATGTTTTTCGAGGCCATGTATGTATGTATGAATGTCCAATTCTTGGTTAAGCCCTACAGCCTGAACGGCTTGACGGATTTTGATATGCGAGGTGTCATTTGATTTGTCGTAATTGTGTGAATGACACCAGACCAGGTTAAAATGTCTAAAACATCAAAACGGCAGACTTTTGGCGCTAAAATGAAAATGTTGAATTTTTTTCTTGCACGTTCTACAGGCTCAAGAGCTTAACGGATTTTGACATACAAGGTGTCATTTGATTAAATTAAATTAACTGTAAACTAAGCAGTGGGAGAGAAGATGGAATGGTTGCACGGGTTGCACCATTCAAATCTTGATACCATCACACGGCCGCCTACTTGAGGACCACTGTAAGAAGTCTTACGGACTGTGAGAGTGGCCCCCAATCGCTAGATGCGCCACGGCTTTCCATCAGGCTGGCGATGTAAATTTGGCAAGCTTAATAAAAACTAGTCCAGCGATAGTAGGATATTCAGATGAGAATTCTATAGATTTTTTATTTCATTAAAGTTATAGACAAGCTTACGACCCACCTGATGGAAAGCGATCACCGTACCCTTTGACCGACCCTGCAAAGACCGAGGCAGGGAGATCATTTCACAGTCTCGTGCACGGGAGAAAGCAATATCAAATCCGTGCTTGAACGCTATAGACACAAACTATGAGGATGAACTCCTTGTCCGGGTCAACATGTACCTATATTATTATAGGTATGTATTATAGGTACTCATATGTATAAAACTTGCAGAAAAAAATTGCAAATATTATATAATTGCACCATTGTTTCGACGGCAAATTATTTAATTAATGATAATGACTATACGCATTCTGGGAATCACCTATTTAGTTTATGACTGAACTTGTTTTTTTAAAACAAACTCGTTCAGTGTGCGAAAATATTATTACTAAGACAACGAGACTCATTTTAAAATTATGTAAATAATTTTAACTACCCTTTGTTGAGGTTTTAAAATTGTTCTAAATATTATTGCACATATTTTTGCGGTCTTTCTTGAGGTCAGGGACGCGGAGTTAGGTATTTTTTCTTAAATTGACTGTTGATAAATGACACAACTTGGTCCATTATGTATACTAGCAATCGTCATGCGGTTTTACTCGCGTAGTTTAGGATAGATCAAGCTAAGGTCAAGGACCTTTGTGCGTAGATGCATAAATTAATATTAATTTGTTAATTGAATAAAATAATCCTTATGCCAAATAACGATAGAAAACCTAAACCCATAAACTTTCTGATTTACACTTTAGAACTTCCAAAAATAAAACCCAACCGATACCAAATTGATAATATCTTTTTTACTTTTTCATTGAAAAAAATCGATCACTCCGCGATTTATTGGGTGATTAACGAAACCTGTTCACTTTCCTCCTAACAGCATATCTATCTCGTTCACGCATACGGCAATTGTTCAAGGAAGAAAGGGATGGAAAAGGATAAGTTATGGAAGACACCTATAATGTCAACCAAGTATTGCTTTCTTTAACTTGTAACTTGTAAGTAGGTTGGTTTGGTTATGTCAGGTGTGAACTTTGTAAGAGTTGATTTATGTGTGATTTGTATTGTATTTGTGTGATCATACTGGTTAAAGGAGATTTAAATTTATGAAGATAATTTTTCATTCACTATAATCATGATGTTCTTAAATCACCGAATAGATGACAGTGCTCCTTTTGTTTATCAGTTTCCTTGTCGAAGACGTATTTTGAACCTTTGCACTGATCCAATGCCCCTAATCTGTTAATTTTAGAATAATTTATGGAAATGTGAAGACTGAAAGCAGTTGCATTATTTCAAGTTTATTGAAAAATTAAAATCTGAACACAGAACATATACAAAAGTTGGTTGAGAGAGTCATTCAGTAACTTGATTAGTATAACCGTATCGCGTTGTCACCCTGTTGCGTAACGCTCATAACGTGGCGCCCTGTCTTGAATATCATAATCATAATCAGTAATTTCTTGAAGTGTCCTGACATGGAAAGTCTGAAGTGAAGACTTCCTACTTCTTTCCTCCCCTCCACTTTACATATGTGTGCCTGTGTCACCTGATTCCCGGTTCACGTCTGTCGGTCTTGATCCAGTTACAACAACTTTCAAGTAAAGTGGACTTGATTCACAGCGATCTCTACCTTATTAGACCACATAGATTTATTTTTTACACTACTGCTGAAGAGAGAAGGCTTTACTTTGTCGGCAACATTTGCAGGCGGGAATAAGCTATTGAAAAATTCAGCTATTTTGTAAACCACCACTTGCTTGACATAGCTCGTTCCCACCGCTGATATTGCCGACAAAGTAAAACAGTAGGTAGCTAGAGAAAGTCACAAAAGAAAATGTAGAGCTTGTTTTTTTGCTTTTTAGTGTTATTTTTACTTTGCTGTCTGGTTTTTGTTTTGTTAATAATTAAACAAATGTTACACTGGCAGCTCTATAAAGTTCCTCTCACTTGATTATGCGATGTGTCTGCGATTAGCACACGCCGGCCGGCCATCTAACTTTGCTTTAGTGAACGAAGTGACATAGCACGCACAGCACGTGTACCTCGCGTGTTCACCTGATACAGCACGCGATCCGAAACACGCGCGAAACGTCGTGATGTGAGTACGAAAACATTTCGGGCGAAATTCGTAGTGATAAGTGACTTTCGTGTGTTTTAAAATATTGTTTTAGTTGTACAATTGGGCTTTAGGAAAGTGTTTTATCGGTACGTATTCGTGTTGTATATTTTATGTTACTTTCGTATTTTTATGTTAGTGTTTTATCAAAACAAACCTTGACACGGTCGTAATTATGTTGGTTTGTATTTGTTTTGTGTTACCTAACTGATAGTAACATTTTTTTTATAAACTTACTCTGAGGAAAAAAGATTCAAAATATTTTTTAGTATAACTTCAAAGATCTCATAAACTATATCAAAATTAGTTCAGCAGTAAAAGTTGAATTAAAGTTTATAGAGTCGACAATAATATTTGTGACATATATGTTACCTATATTGCCCTCTGTACAGTTATAAAACTGTAATCTCTTTAATATGAATGTTTATAAGTATATTTATTGAATGAAAGTTAACTATCTTAAAAATTCTAACATTTGTGTTCCCTATTCGGACATAATACACATAGTAGAGACAGTTTTTTTTTAACTTAAGTGAGGACGAAGCTTCTTTTTTTAAACATGAGGAAAAATCTTCGTGGATGCTATGCCGGACTCCTAGCGACTAAAAAACCTCACGTAACGCCCAAGAGCCTACGGTTGGGAGCCCCGGGTAAGCCCTCGAAAGGATATCCCAGGACTCCCAACAGACCTACGGCTACAACTGAGGCCGCGCTTAGGGGGGGTTCGGGTGTTATCCCGCGTCTTTGGGGGTTTTCGGGTGTGATCCCACTTCTTAGGGGGGCGTGCGTGAGTTCCTCTCGTCACGCTGTCGTCAAGGGCCTGCTTCTGTAAGGACGGTAAGCAGCCCCCTCTTCGCGGAACTCGGGACCAGGTCGAAGCCTTCTTGAGTTGTTGTAGTTATAAACTGTATAATTGCTTATACAGTAAAAATATATTCTTTCAAATAAAAAAAACTGCTTAAGTTTTTCCACATTCATAAGATACTTAAGTTAGCTTCCCTGTGAATTGAAACCACATCATTATAATATTTGCATAATGACGTCTATTGCTGGGTATACCTCAAGCGTTTAATTCACTGCGACTGATTAAAGTGGAGTCATTTAATAGGTAACATTTGACAGTTCATCAAAATTCAACAACGCAACCTTGTAACAACGGGCATAAAATAATTTTTTTTTTTCGTTATGTTAGAACTGCACAATAGCTTAACTTTTTTCAGTTACATATTTATTGTAATCTACTTTTTTCGATTACATATTTATTGTAATAATGACAGATATGAGTAATTTTACGTTTTGCTTTCACTAATAAATGTATGAAATGACAGACGTCAAATGTTCCCTTGCCTATTACAATGACGCCACTCAAGGTCATCGAACCAACATCTATACATATAATAAAATGATAGAAAAGTGAAAACTTTACATTAGATATATTTAAAAAAAAATACTCGCTGGGTGTTCTATATAAGATACCGAAGCCGAAAATATAGTTAGAATTTTTTTTGTCTATTTGTCGGTTTGTCTGTTTGTCTGTTTGCTTTGCTTTGTCCGGAAGGATCTTGAAAAGTACTCAATAGATTTGATTCAAATTTTGCACAAATATTAACTAGGGGTAGGGTCTTCAAATAGGCTATATACTATCACGCTACATATCCTAGGGGCTAAGCAGAGAGCAATCAAATTGGCAAATAACATAATTTTCACGCGTACGAAGTCGCGGGCAACAGCTTTTTTTTTTTTTTTTTGTTTAACGTGAGGGAAAATCCTCATGGATGTTATGTCGGACTCCTACCGACTAAAAAACCTCACGTAACGCCCAGCAGCCTATGGTTGGTAGCCCCGGGGAAGCCCTCGGAAGGATGTCCCAGGACTCCCAACAGACCTTATGCCGCCACTGCGGCCTCGCCCAGGTGGTGGTTCGGGTGCTACGCGACGCGGGGTCATTGGGGGGTTTCGGGTGTGATCCCGCTTCTAAGGGGGGGCGTGTGTGGGTTGCTCACGTCACGCTGCCGTCATTTGCCTGCTTCTGTAAGGACGGTGAGTGACCCTCTCACCGTCCTCAGACCCCGGTCATGGAGGCCGATAGTCCTCGGCGAAGACACGTCGGCGGCGCCCAGGCCGCCGACTGCGGAACTCGGGTGGGAGAGTTCTCTCCCTTACCCGCCCCGCCGCCTCCTTTACGAGCATAACCTGCTCGCAGAAAGAGGCGGCGCAGTCCCACTTACTTCCGCTGGAGAGCATGGCTCGCACCATGGTCTCAAGCGAGAGAGTGTCCACGTCCAGACCCACTACGAGGACCTGGCGCTGTTGCGCCCACGCCGTGCACTCCACCAGCGTGTGGAGCGCTGTGTCATCGCTGCGGTCCTCGCAGTGCTGACACTCGGCCGTGGTTTCCCGGTGTTTTCGCCACAGATACCTACCGAAGCTCCCGTGCCCGGCAAGCATCTGTGTCAACCGGTAGGAGAGAGCACCGTGTCTCCTCTCCAGCCACTCATCCATGACCGGTCTGAACGCCGCGATTGTGGCGAACCCCCCCTTTGGTTGCTCAAGTCGCACCTTCCATGTCTCCACGGTTTACTGGTGGAGCAGGGACCGCTGGGCGCGGGCAACAGCTAGTATTAAATAAAATTCCAATAACCAGGATAGATGACAATGAAAATATCTTAATCACTTATGTTACAAAGTAACACTTATGAACGTCAAATTTCTTGCTTCTACATTTACATTTACTGCCAGATTCGCAATGCAATAGGTAGAGCCTGTGAGGAAGAACCTGGCAAGAAAACTCACGGCCACTCTTTTTAAATAGTCTAGCTACATTCGTTTTTAATACAATAAAGATTAATAATTTTACCCACACAAGCTACGTTTAAAATCGCGCCTAATTAAGTGAGGAGCAAGTAACTCATGTCCATGTCCCTGTATCATTAAAATAGTCATCAATAGTATAGTATACCCTTTTTAAAAGATGTTACACATTCACAATTACAATATTTACAATCCGAGTAACAAAAATATCTACTACCCATTTAGACTCTTACTCATCACTTACACCAAAAAAATGACACAATTGAAACTTAAACAAACGTAAACAATAACATAATGAGTTAATTTCAAGCTAAATTTCATGTTTTATTCCCACGGTTATAAAGTGATGCTGTATTGCATACGCGAGAAAATTACGAATTACGGATCATACAATTTGGTGTAATATACGTTAGGTAAGTGCTTCATAAATCAGTGTTTAAGTGTCTTTATACAATGATTGTTATTTGTGTGGTTTGTTAACCTCAGGTTTTAAAAAAAGGTTGGGTAAAGGCTTTTTGACTTATGTGCAAAAGTTTGTGAGTGTAGATGTGTATCACACAACAAATAATTATTTTGTAAAAAGCGCACGGTGTTAATGTAGTCTTATCTATCAATAATTTAAGGTTCCATTTTAGTGTCATTTAATGAAGTAAGTTCTTATATATTTCCAAAATCCTAAATGTCTTTTTGTGCATTTTGCGGACGCGCCCCTTAAAAATTGCTAGCTGGATAAAAACGGAATCTTAAATACCGAGACTATGTTGTCCGTCTCTAGGTTATATTAAAATATATCTGTCACTAGGTTGCATCTTATTAAGTCACCGACCAAATTCGACTCGCACTTGACCGATTTTTAAAATCAATTTTGTCGTAATCAGTTGTGGACAACTTAAATATGATTAGGAGTCTGATAGAAAAAATTAAAACAGTCATTTTGACATATTCAAAATGTAAATTGACTCGCTATCAAGTCAGGATCATTTCTTTGTATGAAAAGACAAAATTTGAACTGCAGAATTAAGCCATATTTCTATAGTTATGTTTTTAAAGACAAACTTCATTCAAAAGTGCAAAGAACTCACCAGTAGGTAGGTATTCAAAACTTGCATAATCAAGTCAGTTTTTTTTTAAATTGTCGGTGTGAGGTATCATAATATAACAAAAACTGGACAGTGAAGATGATTCTATTTTATGTTTTTTGGTTGTCATAATGATTCGATTATGCTAAAACTGATTATTACTTCATTACAATTGAATCCTTAGCTCTTCGTAAAAATTCAGCTTGTATGTAAATTGGTTAGTACAGTACAAAAGACATAAACGCGTTGAGTTTCATATGTTGTAACCCTTTTTTTCATCGTGTGTAAATCTTACTTGGATGCTATGCCTCCTACCAACTAAAACCACACAATGCCTTTCAACAATCTATGGCCGGGAGTCCCGGGTAAGCCATCGGAAGGATGCCCCAGGGTTACCGGCAGACTTGGGCTACCACCACGGCCTCGCTTAGATGGTTCGGGTGTTATCTCGCTACATGGAGTAAGGGGGGATAGTTGGGTGGTATTCCACTACTATGAGAGGCGAAAAGACATGCCACCGTCTTGACCTGCTTCTGTAAGAACGACAAGCAGCCAATTCGTTCTCAGGCCCTCCGGTCATGGAGGCCGGTAGGCCACGACCGCGCCTTCTTGTACACCTAAGGTAATTTAAGTTGTACTAAGTAACTTGTTTTGGTTTAGGTATTTTTTTTATATTCTGATCCTTACAATAATCATACAGTATATATTCTAATTTCTATCATATTAGCGTCAACACTCAGTTGCTTTTAATATCTCAACTATGGAATCTGCTTCGCGATGGACTTAAGTGACTAATTGATTTGTCTAATATAAATAATTCTCAGCTTGCGCTAGAAACACAGTCTTTGGGGTTAAACGAATTGGACAGAGATAACTTAAGTAAATCTGGTGTCATGGGAACATCCTTCCGAGGGTTTACCCGGGGCTCCCAACCGTAAGGCAATAGGTAAGAATTAGGTTTTTAGTCAGTAAGAGTCCAGCATAGCATCCCTGTAGGATTTGCAACATGTTCAAAAAAAAACAATAACTGAAAGCTTTGAACAAAGATGTTATATTTTCTCAATGTAGGTTAAAACTACGAGGAAATGTCAGGGGTTCGCTCGGGTTACGACCTGCAATCTCTGTGAAACAGTAAATTGTGTTTATGTTCCGTTTCGATAAATACCTTGTATTGCATTGGCAAATACTATGAATTTTATTTGAAACTAGATGATGCTCGCGACTTCGCCCGCAATTTGGTACCTGTTCCCGCTTCCCGTGGGAACACATTCCCGGGATGAAAAGTGCTAGCCTAGCCTATATGTTATTCCAGACTATAAGCCATCTCTGTACCAAATTTCAGCCCGATCAGTTTAGAGCGTGATTGAGTAGCAAACATCCAAACATCCAAACATCTTCACAAACTTTCACATTTATAATATTAGTAGGGTAGTAGGATTGACATACATCTTTACTAATATTTTAAAGCTAGAGATATTTTGTTTGTTTGAGCGCCATAATCTGAAGAACTACAGATTGGATTTCAAACATACTGATCTAAAATTCAAAACTGGATTGTATTACTATGCAGTTAATGCAAGTCATCAATATATCAATGAAATCAGCCTATCACAGAACACTGCTGGACGTAGACCTCTGCCAATCATTTTGGGACTGTTTAAATATCTTTGTGACATTCTCACACAACATCATCTAGCCCAAAAATTGAGCTAATATAAGCTGTTGTTATGGGACATCTATAGACGACTGATAGTCATACTTATATAATTCTAAATACAAACATATTATACATAGAACACACGCAAACTCCAAAACAAACAGTAGTGGATCACACAGTTATTTGACCCGACCCGGGAATTGAACTCAGGACTGCTAGAAATTCGCCACCGAGGCTGTCATTCCATGACGAATTTGTAGCAGTTCTCATCATGTCGCCATCAGTTACAATTTCTTTGAAGACGTTAAACAAAAAAAAACTCGCGTCCTCAATCCAATTTGTTAAAAATACCTGTAGCATATCTAGATCAACGCGTACACCTACTGGCTGGTTAAAAGCCAGCCTACCAAATATGGAGTAGATTTCGAAAATGGCCACAAGATGCTCGCATTCTTTAGCTGCAGTGAAAGGCTTGTGCAACTGGACTGTAATGTCACAGAGTCTTTCCGGGTGTCAATAATAAGGTTTGATTGAGATGTGCTCTATATTTGCTTCTGTGAGGGCATTCGTCATGAGCTGAAAGCCGGTGGGTGATGTTTAGTTGGTTTTGACAATGTGTTCCAGAGTTTTGAGTCCAAAGTGGCGATGTTATGAGAGCTCTCATGAGCTTGTAACTGACCCCGGACTACGGGAAAGGGTTAACATAACTGCTCAGGATTACTTTACAGTGTACTGGATTACTTAGGCTTACTAGTACTGGCCTCGTATTTTAAAAGAGCTATACGTGCAATTTATAAATTAAATGCTCGAGAATATCTTAGAGAGAAATTTAAAGAAATAGGAATTTTAACAGTTGCATCGCAATACGTATTTGAGAACATGATTTCTGTTAAAAAGAACATACATTTATCGTACGTTCAATAAATACTAGAAATAAGCATAAATTGATTGGAAAGGTTTATCGATTACATAAGGTACACGACTCATTTGAAGGACTTGGTGTACGCCTATTCAATAAAATCCCTTTAGGTATTATGAACCTTCCTTTATATAGATTCAAAATGGAAATTAAGGCACATCTTTAAAAAGGCGTACCATTGATGACTATTTTAATGATACAGAGACATGGACATGAGTTGCTTGCTCCTCACTTAATTAGGAGCGATTTTAAATGTCGCTTGTGTAGACAAAATTGTTAATCTATATTGCATGACAAACGAATGTACTAAGACTATTTGAAAATTGAAAAATTGAACCTGGCAAGAAAACGTGAGTTTTCTTGCCAGGTTCTTCCTCACAGGCTCTACCTATTGCATTGCGAATCTGGCAGTAAATGTAAATGTAGAAGCAAAAATGTTGACGTTCATAAGTGTTACTTTGTCACCTAAATGAATAAAGATATTTTCATTTTCGTTCACTGGACCACGAGGCCAGTTCCAAGTTATCGGTAGTGTGCCTGACTATGGATTCGAAGGTCGTGAGTTCGATTCACCCAGGACAAATCTCTTTGTGTGATGATCACATTGATTTGTTCTGAGTCAGGCTGTAATTTATCTATAATATGTATATGTATGTATTTAGAATATATAAGTATGTCATCAGTCATCTAGATCCCATAGCACAAGTTAATATTAGCTTAATTTGGGCTAGACGATGTTGCGTGAGGTATTCCACAAATATATATTTATTTATGAAAAAAATTGGCATAACAGTCAAGGAGCTTCGTGTGGTTTTAGTCAGTATGATTCGGACAAACTCATCGTCTCTCACCCTTAGCTCAAGTGCAGGAAGCCCATTGAGGATTCCACGTAAATAATTACTGATCAATAAAAACACCTGCATATCCGACGGGTGCTATATCGTCACATTGTGTTGTAAAAATCGACAAATCTGAGACAAATTTGAGAGTAAATCTTTTATGTTTTTCACCCTCTAACGGTTTAACAGATCAGTCTGAAATTTGGTACATGGATTGAGTATATTTTGAAATAATACATACGCTTTTTATCTTTATATTCTCGGAAATAAGTTCTCATAGGAACTGGAAACGGGAACTGACTTCAACTCCGATGAAGCCGCGTGCCGCGAGCGCCATCTAGTAGTTCATGATTCTTCATTCACAAGAATGTTCAAAACTATACCTTTTTAGTATGCGGTCGTAACCCGAACAGGAAACATTTCACCATTAATTAATCCTTTGCAGAACTTCCGCTATCATTGTATACAACCATTCGGAAACTTGATATATTGCTCTATAGCGTACAGACACACCTGCGAAATATTCGCGACAAAATTAGGCGTCTGCAAAGAAAGTTACAAAAAATGTTGTATTTTTTTATAACTTTCTTTGCACTCATCTTTGAAAATATCTATCACTTTTTAGGGTTTCGTAGCCAAATGGCAAAAACGGAACCCTTATAGATTCGTCATGTCTGTCTGTCTGTCCGTCTGTCTGTCCGTCCGTGTGTCACAGCCACTTTTCTCCGAAACTATAAGGCCTATGCTATTGAAACTTGGTAACTAGATGTATTCTGTGAACCGCATTAAGATTCTTATATAAAACTAGAAAAAAAGCAGTAAATTTTGGGGGTCCCCATACACAGAACTGAAACTCAACATTTTTTTTATCATCGAATCCATACGTGTGGGGTATCTATAGATAGGTTTTTAAAAATGTTATTGAGGTTCCTAAAATCATTTTTTTCTAAAGTGAATAGTTTGCGCAAGAGACACTTCCAAAGTGGAAAAATGAGTGTCCCCCCCCCTCTAACTTCTAAACTAAGAGAACGATAAATCTAAAAAAAATATATGATGTACATTGCCATGAAAACTACCAACGAAAATTAGTTCGAACGAGATAGAGCTGGTAGTTTTTTTTTAATACGTCATAAACCGCAATTTTTTCGGTTTGAAAAATCACTACCACTGCGAACGTGTTTAAACGTCAATCAAAGTTACAACGAACTATAAGAACTTTTATATTATGTTACTTGCTGCTACGAAACCCTTTATGGGCGAGTCCAACTCGCACTTGGCCGGTTTTTTCTAAATACATATCAATAAAGTTGTTTAAAAATATAATAATTATTAGCTCTAACCGATGTGGTTAGTAGATATTCACTTGAGATTATGAACATACAGCAAATTAGCATAATACTAGTTCTAGAAGCTGATCCTGAAAAAATGTGATGATGGCTATTGTATGCACGCTAGGTATATAATTTTACTTTATCACTAAAAAGAATAAACCGATAATTTTCTAATGACGTCGAATGCGCTATCAGAAGTCTCAGATTCAACCCCCGTTTTTACACTTCTAGCTTTTCATACACTCTATTCTACAAAATTACTTACTACTGTTGCTACAGATATTATAGAGCATAATTAAGAATGAAAACTACCGCCAATTATTCTTATTTTATTAATACGCTTTTATTAGGTCGTCGTGTATGTAACTAACAATGTAATGGAATCTAAGGAAACTAATTTAACCACCTTGAAAATTGGCAGATGTATGTAGTTTTGATGACAATACAATAATATGGTACTGTCAAACTGATATGATGATGGAGCTGGAAGATAGGCACTGAAAACAGGTGGAATCTAAGGTAGCTAATTTAACCAGCTTCCAAGGATCGTAGGGTCATGAAAATTGGCAGCTGTATGTAATTCTGATGACAATACAATAATATGGTACTGTAAAACTGATATGATGATAGTGTCGAAACATAGGCACTGAAACTTCGATGGAAAAAGTGGAATCTAAGGTAGCTAATTTTACCAGCTTCCAAGGATTGTAGCGTCATGAAAATTGGCAGCTGTATGTAGTTCTGATGATAATACAGTAATATGGTACTGTCGAACTGATATGATGATGGAGCCGGAAGATAGGCACTGAATACAAGTAGAATCCAAGGTAGCTAATTTAACCAGCTTCCAAGGATCGTAGAATCATGAAAATTAACAGCTGTATGTAGTTCTGATGACAATACAATAATATGGTACTGTCAAACTGATATGATAATGGAGCCAGAAGATAGGCACTGAAACTTCGATGGAAAAAGTGGAATATAAGGTAGCTAATTTAACCAGCTTCCAAGGATCGTAGCGTTATGAAAATTGGCAGCTGTATGTAGTTCTGATGACAAAACAATATTATGGTACTGTCGAACTGATCTGATGATGGAGCCGGAAGATATGCACTGGAACGTCATGATGGAATATCGTATTAAGTATATATGTTTTTGGATTCGTCAGAAAAGTCTTGTAATGAACTTGGACCAGGCTTAGGTTTCAAGGTTATAACAAACCTTTTTTTAATTGACTTGTAAAACTATGCAATGGAATCTCAGGTAACTAATTTAACCATCTTCCAAGGATCGTAGCGTCATGAAAATTGGCAGATGTTTGTAGTTCTGAAAACAATACAATAATATGGTGCTGTCAAGCTGATCTGATGATGGAGTCGTAAGATATGAACTGTAACTTCATGATTGAACATCGTATCATAGCTGTGTTTGGATTTGTTAGAAAAATCGTGTAATGAACTTTGACCACGATTAGGGTTTAAGGTTATAACAAACTTGTTATATATTGAAGTTAATATTGAGTGTAAATATTGACATAGGTACCTGCATAAAATGTAATTAGTAATAATGAAATATTTTCACATTAGTCGAACTCAGACAAAACACCATGTAATATAGAAATCCCTACTAATATTATAAATGAGAAAGTAATTCTGTCTGTCTGTCTGTTACGTTTTCACGCCTAAACCACTGAACCGATTTTGATGAAATTTGTTATAAAGATAGTTTGAGTTTAAGGGAAGGACATAGGCAACTTTTTAACTGACTGCGCGAAAGGAGGTTAATGCTTTTATGCGATAACGACTTCTACGTGGATGAAGCCGCAGGGAACAGCTAGTAACGGTATAAATGTTGTGACTAAAAAGTATAAAATAAATAAATGGTTTAAAAAACCCTAGAAAAATACGCTTTTATAATGCACGAAAAAACCAAAAATAAATTATGGATCGTTCAAGTTGCCTCTATTTCTAGGCTGAAGTGTAAACTATGTGCTTTTAGTTATAATATTTGATTGTAAAAGCGTTGGGCGCTAGAACAAGAAAGACTTTTTAGTAAGCAATTTCCTATTAATACTAATCCTTATATAATAAAAATGCTGCATGCCTGGCGAAAGCTGCATGAGGTCGCACAAGAGCATAACGTTTATGCTGCCAAAGGGAACGCCTCTTCTTTCAGGCAATTAAGTAGATACACGAGGGGAATACGTTAACAGTAGCAAAATGTAGAGTTCTTGTTCGAAAACGAGATATCTTTGGTTACCGTTAAAAACCCGCTTGGGGATATATGCGTTTGTATTCTTATTACATGATTACTACATATTGTACTCAATATCTCGGAATGCCGACCTTTAACTACCTATGAATTATCTCATAGAGATCCGTAACGGAAATAGGTTTGCACTTATTACGCGGGCGTCACGAAAAACTGGCAAAAGTGGGTGTTGAAAATGCGTAGGCGTGATTAACTACTTTACTTTTCAAGTAAGTATGTTATGCATTTCAATTAAAGCCTATCATCGTTAATACATTTCCGAAATTTAAAATGATATTAATAATAGTAAAAGTCACAATAGATATATAAAAGCGTGACAGTGTAAATTAATAGTTTAAAAACACGAGATAAACACGCTTTTATAAATGTGACCTTATCCTTAATCTGACAAGACATCATGCAGCTTCCGCCAGGAAAGTCCTTCCTGTTCCAGCGCCCCACGCTTTTGCAATCAAATATTATAACTAAAAGCACATAGTTTACACTTCAGCCTAGAAATAGAGGCAATTTGAACAATCCATAATTTTTTTTGGTTTTTTTGTGCATTATAAAAGCGTATTTTTCTAGGGTTTTTTAAACCATTTATTTATTATATTTTATTTTAGGAAAACTTACAGCTAATTGTTACAATGGATAATTTCTTACATTCTGATCGGCCAATTAGGATCCGTAAACAACATTGAGTAGAAGATACATATAGGTATACCTACAATACAAACAACAATTTTGAAAACTTAATGTGAATAACGAATCATTCGTCTCGAAAGCAATTTCCGTTGTTGTGTCCACACCTTTGTATTCGGCAAAAAGCACAAAGTTCGCAATAATTATCAGAATGTCATTACCAAAGTTGGTTGTCCACTTTACCAGAGCACATTAGTATGGTTTGTGTACAGTTGTGAACGAAACTTTGTATAGTGCGGTTTGAGTGACAGTAAATGGAACTAGAGCTCAACTTTAGTACCTAAATTCATTGGTATGTAACATATCTATACTAATATCACAGTAAATATACTTAATTTAATATTATAAAGAGAAAAAATGAATTATTTGTTTGTTGTAGGTACATTATTTAGTTTCAACTCAATAATTTCCAGCGCATATTTGCTCCAGGGTGAAAAAGATTCAAAAAAGTTGTAACACCCTATTTTTTAACGTGAGGGAAAATCCATCATGGATGCTATGCCGGACTCCTACCGACTAAAAGAACTTCACGTAACGCCCAACAGCCTATGGTTGGGAGCCCCGGGTAAGCCCTCGGAAGGATGTCCCAGGACAAGTTGTTACACCCTTGTTAGAAATATTACAGTTCGTACCGCCTGCGGCGCTGGAGGTCGTGGGTTCGATTCCCACCGGAGTCAAATATTTGTGTGATCCATAAATGTTTATCTCAAGAGTCTGGGTGTTTCTATGTATAATATGTATGTATTTAAAAGTATATAAGTATTAATATCCGTGGTCTGATACCCATAACACAAGCAGGTTATTCCTAGCTTACTTTGGGATCAGATAGCATTGTGTGAGATGTTCGTGAATAGATTATTTTGACAATTGGGAAAGGAAACGCACGAGTGCGGGAATAGTAAAGAAAAAGCACGAGTGTGTAATAGCCCACATCCCGAACGCTATATGTCTCTGTAATACGCCACTTTTTGAGCAACTGTATTAAAAATATATTTTAATTAGCTGTCTATATTCCAATGGCAGAATTTTATTTTTTAATTATATTTCTTAAGCGACTAAAGTCCAGACAAAGATACGGCCTACCTGATGAAAAATGATCATTGCAGCCTATGGACGTTTGCAGCACCAGAGGCGCTTAACTAATTGTTAATTTTGACTTCATAGAGGTGTTTGAAAATATTCGAAAATATTTAAATCTGCAAACTATTTGATAATACTGGCAGGGTGCTATTCTAAAGGATACACGTAACAAGCAACTTACTGCCGACTGTAATACCGCAATTTATAGATAGCTGCCGAGACTATGGCTTGCTTATTTATTTTATTAAGGTGAGGGAAAATCCTTCATGGATGCTATGCCGGACTTCTACCGACTAAAAAACATCGCGTAACGCCCAACAGCCTACGGTTGCTGCCGCAAAAAAATAACATTATTAGAGATGACGATATGATATAGAAAGATGTAATGCAATGCAATATGTATACTTACATCTATACCTACTTTATATCTACCGTGTGTGAACTCCTTAAAACGGCTCAGGCGCAAAATGTCTCTTTCGCAAAATGTCCCCTGGTCGTAAAACGTCGTTTTCGCAGAATGTCTCTTTCGCAAAATGTCACTTTCGCAAAATGTCTCTTTCACAGAACGTCTCTTTCGCAGAATGTCTCTTTCGCGAAACATAGGCACTCGTAAAACATTATCCTGAGAACGTCAATTGATTAAGAATCTCATGCCCAAGTTATAACTTGTAAGTATTTTTTTAGGACTGAGAACGCCATTAAAGTTAAATCAATGTAGCCATAAATGATTCAAAAAAATAAATTATATTTTTCAGGTACAGATAATCAAGAAATGATGCCGACTAAACTAAGACGACTAAGTTCACACGCTAAGATAATTGTTTTGGTAAGTTCTGTCTAAGTTATTATAATTATCGTCTAAGTATGACCGTGTCATTGAACCTAATCAATTAGATCGATGGTCCTTTATAGGGTTCCGTACCTAAATGGTAAAAACAGACCCTAATACAAAGATTCTGCTATCCATCTGTCTGTCTGTCACGGCTGTATCTCATGAACTGGGATACCTAGACAGTTGGGACACCAAACACTAAAAACACAAACAGGAAATATGGAGGGCTCTCATTCAATAAATGCGATGTTTTTTTTGGAACGGAACCCTTTATGCACAAGTCTGACTCGCACTTGGCCGGTTTTTATACATTAAAAATATTGTTTGAGAGTAGGATTTTAGAACGGTTACATCTTCTTCAATATTTGTGCACGTTAATTGCAATAGGCCAGTCAATTATGTCTTTATTTATTTCCTAAATTAATTCCCAAAAAAGCTACTGACAAATTATGGGTGTTAATTCACCTCTTTCCACATCTGAGGATCTACTAGCTATAAGCATGATTGCTTTTATTTTACGAGTACGTGTGGAAATCCTCACGGATACTATGCCAGTCTACGGCTGGGTGACTCGGATAAGTTTTTTTTTTATTCACGAAGATTTCACACAACGCTGTCTGATCCAAAAGTAAGCTAGGAATAACCTGCTTGTGTTATGGGTTTCAGACCACGGATATTAATACTTATATACTTTTAAATACATAGATAATATACATAGAAACACCCAGACTCTTGAGACAAACATTTATGGGTCACACAAATATTTGTCTCCGGTGGGAATCGAACCCACGACCTCCAGCGCCGCAGGCGGTATCACTACATGGCGGTATGCGACACAGAGGCAGTTGGGTAGACCCTTCGTACTATAATCCCACAAGATATGGAAAACATACAGTTTCGATAGTTTACAACGAAATTTGTCATTCATATCAAACAAAACATCAAAGCGTGGCTACTCTTTCACCAGCACGCGACGTGTTGCGTCATACGAGCGCACTTGACACGCTCTCGTCTGTTGACACATGTCATTATGCGGGTACTTGCAGTCACAGGGTTAGATAGTAGATGCCAAATTTAGAGTTTTATCTACCGATTTCCAAAAAAGGAGGTGTTTTAAATGTTTTTTAGTTGTGTTCAGTCAGTTGTGAACCGGTTTTGATAATTTAATCTTTATACATAATAATTCTACTGTACGTGTGTATGTCAATGAACTTCTCATAAACGGCAGGACAGATTTGAATGATTTTTTTTTGTATGCGTTGAGGTGGCACCCTGGATGTTTAGATTCACAAATCAGCCCGGCAGATGGCTGCAGACGGTATCCTAGGTTATAACGTAAACGTAGTAGTAGTAGTATTATATAGGTAGTTGTTTTGCTAGTGAGTAAATATTTCAGATATTGATCAATGAAACCATGATCAACCATTTGCTGCTCTATATATTTCTCTATATAATAAGTCTCTATATATTTTTCTTCTTTTCTATTTGGGGTTTTCTCATACATCATGTAGCCCAAATTAATACTACTATAAGCATGTGCTATGGGATCTAGACGACTGATAGACATACTTATATATTTCTTAATACATACATAGTATACATAGAAATCACCCAAACTCTGAAACAAACTTATGTGAATCAAACAAATTTGAACCGACCCGGGAATAGAATCGATTTTTGTCGCTATGGGAAGGTTTTACTGCACAAATCTGGTCAGACAAGTTATCTGGTGGATTTTTTTATGACTTTGTCTTCTGTTCACAATGACATTGTCTACATGACCATTTCAACACGCTAATAGGCTTACCGTGGGAGAAAATGCAACTTGAGAAATGTAGGCGAAAAGTACACCTCTGCCTATTCCTCTGGTAGGAAAGAAATGCGTGATTATATGACTGTGTGTATTCATACAAAAATATACTCATATTTATTATTCAAAACATAATCGCTTAAATCCTTTCTCATTTGATTTTAAATCGAGCGCATATCATTATGCAACTACCACCCACGCAAATATACACGGAAGAATCATCCCAGTTCAACATAGGTTACTGCGGAAGTACCGACAAATACATGTAATAGATGTACTAAAACGGCAATGTATAATGAATATATTTTGATTGATAATAATATTATAATACGGTTCTTCTTTGGTTGGAGGCTAAAGGTTATTGACCTCTATTAAGGTCTGTATTGTATGGTCAATCGATAGATTCTATAGTATATGTACGATAGGTCAAAGCAGGGCAGTTTGTATATACTAATATTATAAAGAGATTTGTTGGTCAGTTATCGATAATTTCTGAAACGACCGATACATACATACTTATAGTCCCGCCTTTATCTCCAAAGGGGTAGGCAGAGGCATAGTATACACCCACCTTTATTTTATAGTATACTTTACCTTTTCAAGCCGCCCTAGGCCTTCAACTTGACTTAACGATTGTAATTTTACTGACAACCGGGTTTTATTTCGAGTTTCCTTCTCTACAATGCAAATAATCCATTTGCGAAAGTGTTTCCTTAGTCGCCTCTTACGACACCCTCGGGGATGTATTGGGGTGGCGACCTTTTGTACTCTTGCTACACGGGGCAAGAAACTATCAATTGGAAATATTCTTTCACTATTAGAGTGCCAAATTATGTTGAATAAAAGTAGGCTATGCATCCTCATAACTTTGGGAGCGAAGCAGTTATATTAATGTTAAAAAAATAGGAAATACTTTTTTACTTTCATACATTCGTGTAAACACAGGTATGTGTGGGTTAAATAGATGCCACGGGGTTATAGTACACAGTTTGTAGGCATAGTAAGTCATAAATAGGGTTTTTTTTTGTTTAACGTGAGAGAAAATCCTAATGGATGTTATGCCGGACTCCTACCGACTAAAAAACCTCACGTAACACCCAACAGCCTATGGTTGGGAGCCCCGGGTAAGCCCTCGGAAGGATGTCCCAGGACTCCCAACAGACGCACGGTCACCACTGCGCGTCTGGGGGGGTTCGTTCGGGTATAATCCCGATACTTTGGAGAGTTGGATACTATCCCACCACTATGAGGGGCAGAGAGACACGCCACCGTCCTGGCCTGCTTCTGCAAGAACGGCGAGCAGCTCACAACTTACCTCCACATAATTCAACACTGCCATATTATGCTTACCACTTTATTTTGGACAAAATGTAACTGATAATGTAATCATACAGTAAAAAAAAAAACCTCACGTTACGCCCAACAGCCTGTAGTTGGGAGCCCCGGGGAAGCCCTCGGAAGGATGTCCCAGAACTCCCAACAGACCCACGGCCGCAACTGCGGCCTCGCCCAGGGGGTGGTTCGGGTGTGATTCCACTTCTTAGGGGGGGCGTGCGTGAATTGCTCACGTCACGCTGCCGTCATGGGCCTGCTTCTGTAAGGACGGTGAGCCGCCCTCTCACCGTCCTCAGGCCCCCGGTCATGGTGGCCGATAGTCCTCGGCGAAGACACGTCGGCGGCGCCCAGGGCGCCGACTGCGGAACTCGGGTGGGAGAGTTCTCTCCCGTACCCGTCCCGCCGCCTCCTTCGCGAGCATGACCTCGCAGTAAGCATACAGTATACCTCTGTCCACACATTCATGAAAAACACGTGACAATGGGTATGTTTGTAAAAACGGTTGCGTGCATTCTGCTGGCAGTAAAGTAATGTAATGCGATTTCCATTGTGAAGCTTAATATTAAATGCAATTAATTATTGTATTAATAGAGACGTATCTATCGTATAGTAGGTGTATCTACGCCTTTATTTGATAATTTTGAAACTGCATTTATAATGACGGTGTTAGGCGTTCACGGTGATAATATGGCTTATGACTGTGATAAACAATACAGAAGCTATTTTAAACAGAATTTTCCGAGTGTAACTTGTTTTGAAAATAATTAAAAATTGCTTAGAATAAAGAAAAGGTTCATAGTTTCACTCCAAAACTCCGTGTGGAATTCGCTTGATGCAGAAAAGGGTTCCCTGAAATGATATTATTGAAATTTAAGTCTACTTTCATACTAATATCATAGCAATCTGATGCTATCGTATGAATTCAAAAGATCGTTCCTCTGTCGAACGATAAAAACCTGGAACGACATGCCCGCACTCTTGTTTCCCTCATCTTACAATCCCGGGTTCTTTAAGAGGAGCGTGAAGAGACACATCAAAGGGCCGCCAACTTGAGGACCACTGTCAGAAGTGGCCCCCAATCGCTGGATGCGCCACGGCTTTCCATCAGGCTGGTGGCGACGTCAATTTGGCGACCTAAATATTTATGAAAAAAAAAATTAAATATATATTTATTCTATGACAATATTTATACCTTTTTCAAGTACCTATTCGATTGAATTTTTCAAAAATGTCTCATAAATAACAATACCTATTACAGCGAATTTTTAATCATGGTCTACTTTGTATTAAATTCTTTCGCCCACATTATATTCTAATGATCTTTTAGAAAAGGTAGCGCTGACGCTTTCCGCCATATCTGCCAATATTATAAATGCAGTTATTCAAGTAATAGTACCTACGTTACATAACTTTTATGCGTCATGTAGCCTAAATTAAGCTACTATCATACTGTGGCGCCGGATTCCGTGTAGCGACGGGAAAGAGTACAATATAAGTCGCCACCACAATTCATGCTGAGGGTGTCGTGAAAAGCGACTAAGGGAACACTTTCGCAAAACAATCCATTGCGTAGAGAAGGAAAACCCGGTTGTCAGTAAAATGACAATCGGAAATCCAAGTTGAACGCCTTATGGGCGGTTTGAAAAATGTCATCTACAGGTCGTCACGACCTGCGCCTGTCCATTTCAACACGGCAATTGGCTACCTACCAATAACGCAGGGCATAAAACTGTCAGGTGAAATGTGGACGTATGTTGTGCCTCTGCCTTACCCTTCGAGGATAAAGGCGTGACTATATGTATGTATACTTATATGTATGTAGGTATGTATGTAATCTAGTAAAATATGTATCTACTTATGGTTTCAAAATACTTCTATACGAATTTGTATTGTAAAGAGGAAAGATTTGATTGTTTGTTTGTATGCATTGAATGAGCTCCGAAACTACCGATTTGAAAAATATACTCACCACTTGGTACGAAATACAACACTGGTGTATTGTATATTATCATTATGTGAGGGTATGACTGCCTCTGTGGTGCAGTCGGTAGTGATACCGCCTGCGGCGCTGGAGGTCGTGGGTTCGATTCCTACCGGATACAAATATTTGTGTGACCTATAAATGTTTGTCTCAAGAGTCTGGGTGTTTCTATGTATAATATGTAGGTATTTAAAAGTATATAAGTATTAATATCCGTGGTCTGATACCCATAACACAAGCAGGTTATTCCTAGCTTATTTTGGGATCAGATAGCGTTGTGTCAGATGTCCGTGAATATTTATTAAAAAAAAAAAGTATTTGGCGACCCCTTCGAGGAAAAGAGATGACTGTATGTATTTTATTAAAATATTAATATCCTAACCAATGTAACATTATCTCAGTATAAAAAGTCCGTATTAAGTTAAAACACCTGTGAGGAGTATCGTATGTCATTTAATAGTTGCTGTGACACAGACGCCATCTAATACATAATAGATATATGTATTATTTATAGTTATCGCTGTCCTTCTTATTTCTATGCAAAACTATAGAGACACCAATAGTCAAGGTCATTGGAATTAGAACATGTAACACGATACCATATTTTTTTGGAAAAATATTTTGTTCTATAGGTCTCCTAATACATATTTTATATTAATTCAAGAAAATTCAGAAAAATAAAAAGATGTTTCCTACATACTTACGAGTTATGTTAAATGTTAACCGTGATAATAAAATTATTTATTCGTGATAATATTTTACGCCAAGTAAATAATATTAAAGTACATAAATACCATGCAAGAAGCTGTACAATAGGCGGCCTTATCGCTAAATAGCAATTTCTACCAGGCAACCTTTGGACGTATACCCGCTTTCGGATAATTGATTGTCGGTTAAAGTGTTGCATTGCAAGTAATCGTTAGCCGAAATATCCGAAAAATTTAATATTTTTTTTATGCTAAATATCCTGTTAATTCTAATCTTTTTTTAAATATTCACGGACATTTCACACAACGCTATCTGATCCCAAAGTAAGCTAGGAATAACCTGCTTGTGTTATGGGTATCAGACCACGGATATTCATACTTATATACTTTTTAAATACATACATATTATACATAGAACACCCAGACTCTTGAGACAAACATTTATGGGTCACACGAATATTTGTCTCCGGTGGGAATCGAACCCACGACCTCCAGCGCCGCAGGCTGTATCACTACCGACTGCGCCACAGAGGCAGTCAATCTATACTTCTATAGTCTATACTAATATTATAAAGAGGAAAGATTTGTTTTTTTGTTTGTTTGTTTGTTTGTAACGAATAGGCTCCGGAACTACTGGACCGATTTGAAAAATTCTTTCACTGTTGGAAAGCTACACTCTTTGCGGGTAACATAGGCTATATTTTATTCCCATATTCCCACGGGAACGGGAACTACGCGGGTGAAACCGCGTGACGTCCGCTAGTAATGTTATAAAGAGGAAAGATTTGTTTTTTTTGTTTGTTTGTAACGAATAGGCTCCGGAACTACTGGACCGATTTGAAAAATTCTTTCACTATTGGAAAGCTACACTCTTTGCGGTGAACATAGGCTATATTTTATTTCCGTATTCCCAAGGGAACGGGAACTACGCGGGTGAAACCGCGTGACGTCCGCTAACCTAACCTAGTACTGAACTAAGACCATCAAATATGTTTCAAGTCTTTATCATACATGTTTACTGCTCGTTCGCTCTAACTTTGCTGTTCGGCTCCATAGTAAAGTCGAATTTTTAATTAGATGAAGTAAATTGACAGCAACTAATGTCACTTCTTCATATAATGTTGCGTATTTTCTATGACGAAGTGACATTAGCTACTGTCAATTTACTCCGTCTAATTAACAATTCGGGTATACGCCTCTACGCCAGCGGCAAAGTTAGAGCGAACGGGTAGTACAAGAGAATTTCGGCCTTCGGAAAATTCTTGAGACAAAGTTAAGTGGCATACTGTTTGATAGATACTGTATAATACCTACTTGCAAACATTTTGCAATCCTTGCATTTACAAAGAAGTGCACTTTCATAATTCGTCAATGATAAATGTGCTTTTAACAAAAACACGGCTACTCTATTCTCAAATGAAATAATTTGGAAGTCACAAAGTTGCGTAAAATGTCATAATATATTCAGTAATAAATTATTTAAAAAATAACATATTTTATCAAAGCCATTACGTCTTGTTCAGACTGATTGATTGAATTCTAAAACGTATAATGTGTATTGGCGCCAAGAATTTGCAAATAAGGTTCCTACTTACACAGAAATCTATATATAACCATTTCTGTCATCTTTCAACGCCTGATACACCTAGAAACATACATTCTTTAGGTTGAACTACCCACTAAGAAAAATATTTTGAAAATTAAAGCCCTAAGAGAGTAAATAACTAAATAAATACCTATTACGTGGGACAAATTATACAAAGGTGAAATGTGGGCATATAATATGCCTCTGCCTACCCCTTCGGGGATAAAGGCGTGACCATATGTATGTATGTATGTAAGAGAGTAAAATATAATATAATATAAATATCCGCCGACATCTCACACAACGCTATCTGATCCCAAAGTAAGCTAGGAATAACCTGCTTGTGTTAAGAGTATCAGACCACGGATATTAATTCTTATATACTTTTTTTTAATATATACATATTATACATAGAAACACCCAGACTCTTGAGACAAACATTTAGGTTCACACAAATATTTGTCTCCGGTGGGAATCGAACCCACGACCTCCAGCGCCGCAGGCGGTATCACTACCGACCGCGCCATAGAGGCAGTCAAAAATAGGGTGTTAAAGTTCTTTATCTACGGTATATTAAACGGTTTGCCTACTCGGCTAAACACATGAACCTTGAAATCAGCGTTATTAGCTACAATCTAAAAAGTACTTTTATTGTTTTTGAAAATTTCATCCCTAATGGGGTTCAGTAAAAAACTTCCTATCTTTTAAAGGGACTGCAATTTTTTGTAATTCTGGAAACGGTTTTAGTTTGAGCCAAATATTTCACGAGCGCCGCCCGGGGGCACAGCTTCAGACAAATAGTGATGTATGACTTATCTATACAAATATTATAAAGATTTGTTTTTTGTTTTTTGTTTTTTGTTTTTTTGTATTTTTGTTTGTTTGTTTGTTTGTTTGTTTGTTTGTAACGAATAGGCTACGGAGCTACTGGACCGATTTGAAAAATTCTTTCACTGTTGGAAAGCTACACTCTTTGCGGTGAACATAGGCTATATTTTATTCCCGTATTCCCACGGGAACGGGAACTACGCGGGTGAAACCGCGTGACGTCCGCTAGTGATATAATATTAATATTTTCTCATTTTCCTTTGGTAGTGACATACCTATTTAATCATATTATAATTAAGTATGTCACTATCATTATGCGCTATAGGTATGTAGGTAATGTAGTCAGTAACAATGATATTATGCACCCAACATAAATTTATTATATTACACATTATTATAAATTTCGGGTCTTTTTCGCGTAGACGTCTAACTTTGCTCACCTCTCTACGTTTTGGCTATATTGCAACAGCGGTGGTCACGAGTAGGTACTCTTTTTTTAATATTCTTATTTATAATACTTATTTGTCTGCAGCTACCTATGTTTTATAAGTTACTAATGTTATTATATTTTAGCATTTTATTTAGTTGTTGCGCAAACAAATACCATTTCTTTCCTTATGTTTACTCCATTCTAAGAACCATAATATTATTATTGCAAAAGGTTTTTAAACGTAGATTTGTAGAGTATTGATAATCAATAATGTACTTTTCTTATCGCCTATGATTGTCTGGACGAGGCCTTCCATTTTCTTTTAAAATAATAGTTTAGGCAAGAATTGATTTCTAAAAATTACTTTTAGAAAATACAAATACTTAATATATGCGGCAATCAGTTCTATTGTTCATCTTTACCACTTCGATGAAAAACTAAAAGTATCTATGTCTGTAAATTTAGAACCTTATACCTAAGTCTAACAAATATCTATTTTGGCATAATATGGACGAAATAGCGCTATGTAAAATTGTGGCAAAATATTTATTAACAAATTTCCCAACTCGGATACCAATGCACGTTCCACCTTATTCAATGAGTCTAATAATAATAACACCCAAAAAGAGAATATACAGTAGTTGTCAAGTGCACCAAATTTGGCAACCCAACGCCACTTACAACGGACTCGACATAAATGTTCAACAAGCTTGCTTACTAACGCAATTCAAATAAAGTCAAATACTTAGCAAAATTTGTACGTGTCAACCACTGCATCTTAGAGGGCGTTGCATAACTTTGTATGTGTCAAGTGACAAATAGTGATGTGCATGGTCACGTCACGATAGACTGAAAAGAAAATTGATTTTCTACAAGTAGAACTATCTTTGATGATGCTATGGTAGTGTATGTTATCTGCCGTGGAGGTGACTGACATGGTACAACCCAGATTGACCGGCTGCCTGAGGACGGTGAGAGGGCTGCTCACCGTCCTTACAGAAGCAGGCCCATGACGGCAGCGTGATGTGAGGGATTCACACACGCCCTCCCTCCTTAGAAGCGGGATCACACCCGAAACCCCCAAAGACGCGGGATAGCACCCGAACCACCCCCTAGGCGGCCGTGGGCTTCCTTCCCACCTTCCGAGGGCTTACGCGGGGCTCCCAACCATGCAGGCTGTTGGGCGTTACGTGCGGTTTTTTGGATTAATTTATTAGAAAAGATACGACTTTGTATGAAATTCACCTTACAATGGTCACACGAGTCACCTTAGATTCCTAAGACCAATAACCAGATTTGCTATTGGAAGTCTCAGGTCTAGCTGGAATTTTGAGTGCCATACCCACTCAAAATGTTTAAATAGTTTTTGAAATAAAAATATAGCCTTCGTAAACATGTTTATCTGTCATTTATGTTTTATTTAATTTTATTACTACCGTGATAGTAAGAGGGTCATTGGTCCGCCAAATTCCTGCATATAAATCAAAGTTCAAAACTATTTTCAATCAAAACAAATATTTGAAAATGAATATTTTTAAACCAATTGATATGCTTACTTTGATTTTCTAATTTTATAATTGAAAAACACAACGTGTTTCAGACGATACTTGAACTTGCGACCTTTGCCTAAACCAGGGCAATGCTCTCTTCGAACTGAACTACTTATCAGTATAAGTAGTTCAGTTCGAAATTCTTTACCATATTATTAACGCCATCTAAGAGGTCACCTCTCGCAGGTCACTAAGCCATCTATCATTTAAGTCAAGTTCTCTTCTATTATCTATGTACTCCTACTATTAATTTTGTTGAAGTGTACTACAATCTATCGATATATCGATACTCTAGTATCGATATATCGATAGATTGTAGTACACTTCAACATCCTTATTGTCACGAGTGTTCAGTGATGGCATTAACCGACTGCGGAGAAAGAAAGTGCATCGTGTCAGGCAAGGTCACGGCCGACAGCTGGAAATTCCTACGTATCAATATGTCTTCATTAATAGTGATTAGAGAGATCGTGTTTCTAAAATATTCGGCATTGTTTTTAACGTGTTTTAAATGGTGTCGCTAGAGTATATAATGCGTTTTATTTGTTGGAATTCTTTTCAATATTTTACTGCTTTGCCGCAGAGGTAATAGAGTAGCCATGTGTGACTTTAAACCCTGGAGAGGGACCACTCAACCGCCTGGCCTTGACCGTGCCGCAGGATAGGCCACAGGTTGCCCAAACATTAACTTAATTTTTGAAAAGCTATTTGTATGCTAAAAAATCATAAATTTTAAATTAGAAATTTTTTTCGAGGAGGATTTAAACCCGCGCCTTCTCGCATACCGTGCAGATGCCTTAACCACTGGCCACCGAAACCTACTCGGAACCAATCAAATTTTAGTCTTTAACCAAATTTATGAGTACTTACATACGTCTGCCCGGCTCAAGTCTACCATCGGGATTTGCAGCCTATTAGAAAGGCTGTTAGAAACTTAGGCTTTTGATTTTAGAGAACCCCTGCCGTTTGAACTCCCTACCGTCGATCTAACGGTGCTGGTTAGATCGCTTGGGCTCTTGAGGTCTTGATTGGCCCCTTACCCCCCATACACTTTTCGGTGAACCTTTTAAACCCCGTTTTCAAAAAGGTACAATACATAACCCCTCTTATTCCTGGAACAATAAAAAAGCTAGTACCTACAGTGTCTTTATATGAATATGTCAATAATATAAATTATTTTATCTACTCTGATACTATAATACAAAGATTATAAAATTGAAATCAATACTCTTATGACAAACATTACGCTCAGGCTAAAAAAAAAGTTTTATTACGATACAGGTCTTGTATGGACACCTATATCATAATATAACTTTTTAATCATTACGATACACCATAGACAACCTCCAGCGGGAAAAAGAAGTTTGAACCTCTACTTTAAAAAAAATTTTGACTCCGCTGCCTGAAAAAAAAAAGAAACACGCATGCGCAATCGATGTTTGCGCCTTGGCGCCAACATTTTACATTTAAATTAAGCAAAGTTTGGTTTTGTTTGTAAAATAAATTAGTTTTTGTGTAACAACATGTCTTAAAGCGAGGATGGTGGTAATTGTACACCACTAGACATTCTGGAAACGGCGTCAAACATGACCATGAATCTGTTACCGGTGAAATCAAGGAGCAACTATATATCAGAAAATGAAATCAGGTATTATAGTATGAGAGTAGATAAAGTAGTGTATGACACTGTACATAACTTGGTCTTATAACACTCGTGTGATACTATAAAAAAACTCGCCTTCGGCTCGTTTTTTTAAAACACACTTGTGTTATAAGAACCCTTATTATGCAACAGTGTCATAAACTACTAATATGAAATATGTCAATCACGCCTCAAGGGAAGGCTACATACACCTCGATCTAATTTGCTTTGCAAAAACATGTCATAATTTGTCATTAACAAAGGTATCGATAAAACAAATGAATGTTTATATAATAGAGTTACTTCATTATATACTAGGCGTGGTCGGTTGTTGCATTTTAATTGATTTACAGATTTATCTAAGCACCTTGTAATTTTATATGTTTGTTAGTGTAAATGGCACTTATGATTTCGAATTAATTTACAGTCATAATTGACGTACCTAGATTGATGACTATTTTACGGCATCTTTTGATTAGGTAGATTGTATTAGTAAAGGTAGTAACGTCTTAATCCCTGATAGAATACTAGGTATACGACTATTTATATTTTTGCGTGTGCTTATTTTTTACGTAATAAGTTATTGTCATTAAAGCATTAAATTACTAATTCATTTGCATTAAGAAGCAATAAAAACAAAACTTCTAAAAATACTTTTACAGTAGGTATGTATTGCTGCAAACTTTAGGTTCTGAACAGTTTTTTTCGTGTGAAAATTCCTCACGGATGTTATGCCGGACTCATACCACGGTAATGTTAATATATTAGGCATGTACCTGTTTAAATCGATATCTGTATATTCCCTTTTTCTGAACTAAATATTTCAAAGTTAAACCAAAAATACTGACTTGCACACTAATTATGCACACTAAATAAATCATGGTATTTGCAGAACTGTTTTACTGAACGAATAACTATTATCAAAATAATATAACTAACAACTCCTTAGTTCAACAAAAATATTAACTCTTTTTTAAGGAAAACCATCGCCTAATATACTTTTAGGAACATCGTTTATTCTACGTAAAGCCCCGACTTAATCAGTCACCTCTACAAAATTAAATTTTATTGATAAAAAAAAATAAAAGTCAAACCGAACCTAACCCATTCCGTTATAAGATTGTAGTTACAATTTAGAGTGAAAGTTAGTATTTTTGATATACAATTCGTATTTCTGTTTTACAAATTATATATTCGATGTACAAATCACATTTTTGGTGTGAATTCGATTTAAAAAGTCATCTCGTTCTGAGTATAATTTAAGGTTTTTAAGTAGGACATGTTTAGTTAATCAATTAGTTTTTTTGCACAGCATTTAATTTCCAGATTTGCATTCAGTAAATTAGTGGAGTTACCTAGTGTGCAGAAAAATTAAACAGATGTGCATTTAAAAATATCCTTATTAATATTGACGTGCTCTTACCGACGGTGCTCTATCCATACTATCCATACTAATATTATAAAGCTGAAGAGTTTGTTTGTTTGTTTGTTTGTTTGTTTGAACGCTAGGATCTCAGGAACTACTGGTTGGATTTCGAAAATTCTTTTACAGTTTGATAGTCCATCTATTGAGGATGGCTATAGGCTATATAACATCACGCTAAGGCGAATAGGAGCGGAGCAGTAATCAAGAATGTTTCGAAAACGGGGAATATTTTTTACCGTCTGAGAGCTTTCGAAGCGTACGCTGCGTTAATGGTTAAAGTTACGTAAAAATTGTGTAGTACAAAATTGTTTCTCATAAAAAGTTCTAAAAAAAAGTCCGCGACAGCATACGTCTATCTCTTAAGGTTCGCTCACAATAACCTAATTTGTCTATCTCTTAAGGTCCGCTCACAATATTTTAAAACTGAAGAGTTTGTTTGTGCTAGGATCTCAGAAACTACTGGTTGCATTTCAAAAATTATTTTACAGTTTAATAGTCAATTTATTGAGGATGTTTAGTGACAATATAACATCACGCTAAGACGAATAGGGGCGGAGCAGCCATGAATAATGTTTTGAGAACGGGGAAAATTTCTTTCTTTTCAGAGCTTCCATTGCGTACACTGTGTAAATGGTAAAAGTTACGTAAAAATAATGTATCATAAAATTGTTTCTCTTAAAACGTTATAAAAAAATGTCCTTAACCGCATATGCCTATCTTTTACGGTTCGCTTACAATAACCCTCTTAGTAAGTTTTAAAATATGAGCGAGGCGACGACGGCAGTAATCGTGGTCGACGGCACTTGACTGGCTACCACTGCAGGTAGCCAGTCAAGTGAACGATAAAAACCGGTCAAGTGCGAGTCGGATCCGTACCATAAAAAGACGGGCGGAAGTAGATGCGACGGGAAATATTATATCACTAAATATTTATACTACACTTCTCTCTTTCTCACTCCCATGTGACGCAAACGAAGTTGCGCGGGTCAGCTAGTATACCATACGGTGCTCCACCACTACCTGCGGCCGGCAGTCCTCGGTATAATGTCAGAGGATTTGTACAGTATGTGATGGTTTAAAGCTTTGATGAAGGTATTGTTTGATGCCCACACTGTTTATCTCTATCGTAAATTACATCGTAAATTACAAACGGGCCCCAGATCGGAACACATATTTATGTGATCCACAATCGTCCCGTTTTCATCCTTTGGGAACAGAATCCTAAAAAGCAAAGCTATAATATTTAAAACAGCCCACAAAAACCAAACGAAATCTACATTTAGTATTCCCAATCATGACGGACAGTCGTGTACGAAGGTGTGGTCGTTTTAAATTTATGATTACTTCCTACTGTGTGAAATATGTATATCAATCAATTAGTTAATCATGCGTAGTCTGCGCAGTCGATACAGCCTACTGCGTTGTTGTATCGCCTAATTTAGACTACCACTACTAAAGTAATTTACGATAGAAAAAATACTGGGACAGGGATTCGCCTGATGATTTTTAAAATCCACAAATCTTATAAGTCCGTATCGATTCATTCATTTTCTCATTCATCATTCTCATTAAGAAGATAAAACTGACAGACGTCAAATGTTACTTATTAAAATGACGCCACTTTACCTGCCGTTTTGTTTGTTATTTCTGTCCGACTAGACCGTCGGTTAAAACACTAGATTAATTAAAAAACTGGACCAATTAGAGTTGGACTCAGGCACGGAGGGCTCCAAAAAGATATATGCGGCTAATGTACCGGGAGACAACGGTGACTGAGGCAACCCAGTCGGCCCCAAACCTACCAAACAGAGGAAAAGAAGCCGCAAGAAC
Source organism: Miltochrista miniata (assembly GCA_933228765.1). Lineage (NCBI taxonomy): Eukaryota > Metazoa > Arthropoda > Insecta > Lepidoptera > Erebidae > Miltochrista > Miltochrista miniata. Next base: position 35,991,864 of record OW121752.1, read on the forward strand.
AAGAAGGCCGCCCCAGAGCAACCTCCAATGCCGGCGGAACAGGCACACGAAGAAGACAAGATCAATATGGAGAGGACACAAGTCGTTGCCTTGATCGAGCTTCTCTCGAAGCACGTGGCGAACGGCAACATTGACCCTCAAGATCTCCTCCACATCTTCCCTCCCTCATTGTTCAGCAAACTAGGGATGCTCAATAGGGACGGCTAAGCGCCTGCACGAGAACAGATCCTATCTGCTCCCTTGAGCGGCGCTGTTAACATCCACGAGTGCCAACCACGTCCTCTCGTTGGCGACTTGCCTCGAGGACGGCGAGGGTCAAACCCCAAGGACTGGCCCATAGAAATGGGCTGCGCTGAAGACCTCCAAAAGGAGCTTAGCGCTCCAACAGAACCCCACCCCCACTCAAGAGGGGTGAGAAGACACCAACGTTGGAGACAACGGCCAAGTGGCAGCACTGAGAAGAACGCAGCGAGAACCGTATTATAAAATTGAAATGGGACACACTGGTTTGCATGTCTGCAGAAAACTATAAATATCTTTTGTACGAACGTGCATCCTCAAATGAAAATCAGCGCCGTCTGCATGTACCACACGCGGACAGCATTACGCTGAAAGGCGGTCGTTACAATGTGTGCCGATTTTAAATGCTCTGTTAATTTTATTATAAATGCGTTTTCAAAAGATATTTTTTGTTAGGTTAGTAGTTGTGGTAGTGGTTGTGAATGTGGAATAAAATAATTTTCTTTCTTTCTTTCCTTATTGTGTGGTAGCTCCTTAGTGTTAGGACATCCGCTAATAACTAAAATCAAGGAACGGCGTCATGCCACTCTCCGACCTTTAACTTGACATGTTACTGCTTACCGCGTGCCTTTCGAAGCACGGAATTGCCCGTAAAGGAAAATGTCACAAACGGTCACCGACCTCAAACCTGACCGTAAGCACGGTAAATTAGGATGAATGTTTTGATCAATAAAGATCTATCGTAATATAATTAAACAGTAAATCACCAAATTTGCAACACATCTTTTCGGAACTGTATTATTCAAAATAGTTTAACGTCATAATTGTCATTAATATGTAGCCATTAATCATTTGGTGAAAGTTTAAATAAAACTGGCTCAATATTCAAAGATTTCGAGCAATAAATGAAATTGAGATTGCCATATCTACTATGTAATAGGATGCTTATTAGTATTTGGGTTTGAATTTGAAAAAATATAAAATCAGATTGGATTAAGGGTCTCTGCCAAGATCTCTAAGACCTCACCTTTAGTCAACCTATATCATCCTCACATTTATAAAACTTAGCTCGCTGCCTGCTTAACAGTTTGTGTCGTGGCACTCTAATCCTAACAAATTCCCAAAAATTAACAACATTTTTTCCATTTTTAACCGACTTCAAAAAAAGGAGGAGGTTCTCAATTCGTCTGTATGTTTTTTTTATGTATGTTAAGCGATATTTTTACTCTAAAACAATGACATTTATTTTGAGAACTTATCTGGTTCAATCAGACTCAAAAATGAGATCGAACGGGTATTTTTATAATAGAGTCCAAACTTTGAGATTTAATGGGTACCTACGTAGCCGCTGCCATTTTCAGAGACAATGGAATTATACTTATGTTAACATTTATATAGGTATGTATATTGATTACAATTTATTATCATAACTGAATCGCATTTAAGTTTCATTCTAATATTACACGTATCATTAGCCATATACGGATTTCCTTGTGGTCAATACTAGAACAATAAAGTACCTACGCACAGACAGACAATCTGATAACACAAATCATAGATAATAATGATATGACATAATCAAAATGTGCAATTATAGACATGACATGGAATTAATTAGTTTTGATACTTGATCTATTTCGTGACTGAATAATAACTGCGTATGATCGGAATAGTATCAATAATTTGTTATTAAACTAAAAAAAATAGAGTCAGTTTCTAAATGGTTAAAAAAGAAGTTTGCAATTCGATGCCATATTTTTAGGGTTTCGTAGCCAAATGGCAAAAACGGAACCCTTATAGATTCGTCATGTCTGTCTGTCCGTCCGTGTGTCACAGCCACTTTTCTCCGAAACTATAAGGCCTATGCTATTGAAACTTGGTAACTAGATGTATTCTGTGAACCGCATTAAGATTCATATATAAAACAAGCTGTAAATTTTGGAGGTCCCCATACTCAGAACTGAAACTCAAAATTTTTTTTTTCTTCAAACTCATATGTGTGGGGTATTTATAGATAGGTATTCAAAAATGCTGTTGAGGTTTCTGACATAATTTTTTTCTAAAGTGAATAGTTTGCGCAAGAGACACTTCCAAAGTGGAAAAATGTGTGTGGTCCCCCCCCCCCCCCCCCTCTAACTTCTAAACTAAGAGAATGATAAATCTAAAAAGAATATATGATGTGCATTGCTATAAAAACTACCTACGAAAATTAGTTTGAACGAGATAGAGCTGGTAGTTTTTTTTTAATACGTCGTAAACCGCAATTTTTAGTTAGAAAAATCACTACCACTGCGAACGTGTTAAAACATCAATCAAAGTTACAACGAACTACAAGAACTTTTATAATAAGTTACTTGCTGCTACGAAACCCTTCATGGGCGAGTCTAACTCGCACTTGGCCGGTTTTTTATTTCAGAATCACTTCCTTCAGTCGGAAGTGGTTACTATACTCGGATGTTTTCAAAAATTGAGAATATCTATCTCGTTTTCGGACTTATTGCCAAAGATGATATACTCGTATAATAAATAGTATTACAAACTATTTACCTACTATGCTATGAACGTGTTGAGATGGAATTGAAGCGGCGCGGCGCAGCGGAGGGCGCATTCTTTCATCAGTAAGTCTGCATTTAAAAGTAATGATATTTTTTTCTAAATTTAATATTAGTCCTTCCAAACGCCTAAAAATTTGTACCTACCAGAATTACGATTTCTAAATGATTTTGTACATGATTAAACAGTAACCTATCGGCAACCTATTTAGGCCACAGTGCAACGCTAACCAACAAAAGCTCTAGTTGACACTTAGCACAAAGATCATTTACCCGGACGTTACGATTTGAATTATAGTCGAAATGTGAGAGGTTTCATTTAAGAGAAGGTACATTTAAAGGGCCTTAGTCAACCTTACGTCTGTTGTTGGGCGGCCACGATTACACGGTCGTGAAAGAAGAGACTTAACGACCCAGATCTTAATTTTTTTTTAAAAACCTTGTAAATACTCCTTGGGACGACCTCCCGAGGGCTTATCAGGGGCTCCCGGCCGTAGACAGTTGCTGGGCATCGTGTGTTTTTAGTGGGTAGGAGTCCACCATAGCATCAATGTAGGATATCCACACTCGTCCCACCCGAGTTCCGCAGTCTGCGGCTGGAGCGCCGCTCTGCGCCGAAGACTATCGGCCTCCATGACTGGGGCCTGAGGACGATGCGGGAAGCTGTTCACCCACCGTCCGGGTGGCAGAACGGACAAAAGCAGCCCCAAGACGACAGCGCGTGATGTCTTAGTTTAACGCACGCCACACGCCCCAAGGACGCGGGATAGCACCCGAATCCCCTAGGTGAGGCCGCAGTGGTAGACAAGGTCTGTTGGGAATCCTGGGGATGTCCTTCCGAGGGCTCACCCGGGGCTCCTAACCTTCGGTAGGGAATGTGTTGGTTTTAGTCGATAAGAGTGCGGCATAGCATCTATGACACAAAAAAAAAAGGCTACTTAAGGTATTATTTCACCTCCATTGACCATCAGCGTCTCACTATCTATTATTGAACGTTAGCCCTCTTTCAATGTTCGCCAAATTGGGAGGGCTAGTGGCCCTGCTGTACCACACTTGCTATACCAATTGGTACAGAGTTTATATCAAATTTTCCTTATCATTATCAAGATCTAATCAGTTAGTCATTGGTGCATCGCTCCACTTACAGTTGCGGCTGTCTTAGGCCCCGAAAATCTCGAAGGTCTTACCGTTCCTAAATTAAAATCGGCAAATCCATCTCAATTGCAGCTATGAAGAGATCTTTCGTCCGTCCCCCAAATGAGTATTGCCAGTGATGACTTACAGCACTTCCTTTCTTTCAAGCCTGTTGCTCAACCTACTATGGGCGGTTTCGGTCAAAATCGGAGTAAGACTATACTAGAGAATAAAGGATGACTCACGCTACACCGTGCCGGGTCCGAGTCGAGTGTCGGCCGTAGCACGGTCAACTAAATGTTACATAATATATATTTTGTATGAACACACTCACGCTATACCGAGCAGCAACCAAGTGACAGCCGAGCAACGGACAACGGCAAAGCTCGGGAACAACTCGGTCCCGCCTCAGCTCGGACCCGGCACGGTCTAGCGTGAGTCATCCTTAACTTGTACTGAAGGAGTCACCTTCAGTATAGTTACCATCGTTACGTTGTGCTTATTAGTTGTTGGTAAAATGGAAAATCACTATACTTTCAGAATTTATATCTACCTACAAGTTATTCTCTAGTATAGTCTTATTCCGATTTTGTTCGAATCCGCCCTAACTAAGTCGTTCATGAAATCATGATATAACAAGAAGCCGTGAGACGGTCTCACCCGACTGCCCCTATTACGTTTATTGTGAAAGTGAAAGTTCAATCCGATTGACGTTGTCATTTATGTTTTATTTCAAACTTTGAACAGATGATCCACGTGACCTAGTGACGTAATTTAATGCAACATAGTCACAGACTACAGACACAAGTCTCGCCATAAGCCCCTCTGCAATCTATTTTATAGAGAGGGGCTAAAATCGGTGACTTTAGATGTTTTTTATAATGCACCCTCAATAGTACAGTCAGCTTATAAATACAACAACACCGTACAGTCAGTTCACAAAAAAATTGCTTCTTTTCACATAAATAATAATGTTTTACGCTTATAAACAAACAAGGTCTACATATTCAAACATTTTAACTAAAGTAGGAAACAGCATGTACCTAGTAAATTTATGTACTGTTTAATTAGTCTTTATAATAATATGCATGTATGTATGTATAGGAAGGATTTGGTAAGTTAGAACCGGACATCTAATTAGGAATGAAACAAAGGTTTTGTTTTATTACTTAATTCATTTAGTGGGTAATTAAGTTGTTGTTCTACTTTTAAAAAGTGCAATATATTTATGTTAAGTAATGTAATTAATTTTATTTATGCACCTTTTCCGGGAGTCGAATTGTGAGGTCCTTCGTTTTCTTGGTCTGCAGTACCTAATGGGCAAAGTACGGCCCGCAGGCCAACTCCGGCCCGCGAAAGCATTTAATCCGGCCCGCCGACGGTCCTTCGACATGAATAGTATGTGGCTCGCAATAATCATAATTCGACGGCCCAGAAGTATTATGGAGATTCTTCTTAACATAGGTGAAGGAGCCAGCTAGCAGAAAATTATGGCGATGAAAATCTCAATCAGAAACCGATTGACTGATGAACACCTTTTCGCGCTACTGAAAGTTACTGTGTCACAGCTAGAACCTGCATTCGAAAAATATTTTTTTTCCGTAAACTTGGCCCTCCACAAAAATTTCCTAATTTTTCTGGCCCCCAATTAAGAAAGTTTGCCCAGTGGTGGGCAATATCTCTATACATTTTCATATCAGCCTGAGTCCCTTACAATATTTCCTTCCTTTTCTTGTGTTCTTATATGACATACATTTTCAAAATAATGCATGTGATATAGGTAGCACCACAATATAAAAAGACCTGATCTGATCATTAATAATGACATTAATACAACTGTAATTTCTTCCTTTTTTATGGATATTCCAAGTCTCCCCAGTCAATGTCAGTTTATTGAATCACTATTTCAAAATTATAAGAGTAATCCGATTCCGAGATCCGATTATGTTTAAAGTTTTTAATAAATCACACGTCAATTTAGTTTTCTTTTAAAAACGTATAAGTACTCTGGAATGTATTACATTAAAAGTTTTAAAGGATGTACACATAAATTATACATATATACCTATTTAAAAGAAAAAACACTAATTTGGAGTGACTTCTTATTTTTCTGTTGACTTTTTATTTTTCTGTTCCGCGTTTTTTATTGCGTTATCTTTGCGATCTTGTTGCTTACTACTTGTTCAAGAATATTTGTATTTAGTTGGTTGAAATAAATTTAATAAAACAAAAGGTTTATAAGACTTAGCAAAGTATTTAACTTCTAATAAAGTTATCATCAACTTATAGACTTTCCGGCTGCTGGTAAAAAAACTTCAACGTTTTTATTCCAAAACATGGTGATGATCATGATGATGATCATCACTATCTTCATCTGAAGATCGCCATCATGAAGACGATCAACGTCATCATCACCATTATCATCATCATACTGGTTGAATTTATAGTCGTTCTGGAATGGATATAACGGAACGGTTATCGACACTGTGCCTAAACCCTTACGCTACGTCCTAGGTAGGCGGTTCGAAGCGAACGCGATTCTGAAGCGGTGACACGCGAATTCAACGCGACGCGGTGCGACGCGGCGGCTATGTCCTACGTGCACGCGAATCGTCTCGCACAGCCGCCACCGACCGGCGACGCTGCCGTTCAGTTGGCCATTTGCCTCAGCCTAATGCAACTGCCATAGATCAAAAAAATGTATGGAGTTCAACGTCATTTGTGCGCCTATTTTGCGTGGGGGGTTTTGGTATGGCTATTGCCATCCCAGTTCCTCCAGTAGAGGAGAGTCTGCTAGACTTAGCAGACTCTCCTCTACTGGAGGAACTTAGCAGACTCTTCACGTTGCCGGAGACTTCCTGGAGCGACCTTGGTGTACCGAAGTGTCTAGCCCTGTATCCTTACCAGTTCCGGGCATTCCGTAAGAATGTGACTGGCAGTTCGTCCGTCTGCAAAGGGGACTGTCTGTGACACCTAAATTAAAGACATGTTTGTTAAGTAGATTGTGACCGTAGCTTTGTTAATTTTGTTTTCGAGATGATTACTCCAGTTCTTTTTGCTGTCAAGAAGTACCCCAAGATACTTGAACTCTTTGGAGAATTATAATTCGGTGCCATAGAGACGTAGCAGTTTGGATCTTGGATGGATGGATGATTTGTCGTGGACGGACGGAAACAAATATTATTTTAAAATTCATTTCTTAAATATCAAATACTCAAGAAGTATGCACGGCGAAGAAGTGGGACTTATATTGTATAGGGTAAACCACCCAATTATTGGCACTTTTAGAATGAATTATTGGCACTTTAGTTAAGAGTATATTTCGAAAAATAAGGGAAACCTAGTTTATTTCAGTTCGGTGTTGCCCATTATGTAGTTGTAGGTATGCATTAAAAAGTAAAATAGCATTCTTTTTCTGTTAGAAATGGGCAAAATTACCTAAAGTGCCAATAATTGGAGGAGTGCCAACGATTGGGTGGTTTACCCTACTTAGAAAGGCATAATCGACGATAATAAATTTACTTCTTTTATCCCATAATATAGAACGTTCTTGGATTGCATTGATTAAAATTTCTATTTCCAACATTATAAAAAGCACGGCGGCACCGCATCCAGTTCGTGCGCAAATATCAAACCAACTGATCGCGATCGCTTCATTTCGCGCCGCCCCGCACCGCACCGCACTTGCGTTTGGTCACGTAGGACACTTCAATAGGTTTCAACTGTTTGTTGGTGTCGCGCCGCGCCGCGCCGCGCCGCTTCGCGTTCGCTTACGTAGGACGTCGCCTTAGGCACAGTTTCGATAACAAAACCGATCGACACTGTCAATCTGAAAATCAACAAAAAAAAATACGAAAATGTTCCCTGCGTCGAATACTGTTCTCACCTTTGGGATGACTCCGCGAGGTACTTGATGGACGTGCTCTGCATAGCGTCAAAAATCCTTGATCTTGAGACTAATAAACTTGTGAGAATAACGCGGAAGCTCTATACATTCTTTATCTACATATTTAGTCTAGTACTATAGTCAAACCATGTTTTGGAATAAAGCCGCAAGTGTCATGTCAATTTAATGTGTCATGAATATTTAAAAAAAATACTATTAAGCCCTCGAAATCGACAGCACAGGGATACAATTTATGTTAACAAACCATTTTTTTAACGTGAGGGAAAATCCTTCATGGACGCTATGCCGGACTCCTGCCGACTAAAAAACCTCACGTAACGCCCAACAGCCTACGTTTGTGAGCCCCGGGTAAGCCCTCGGAAGGATGAAATTTTAGTCTAACCGTCTAAAAGGAGTTAAACAGAAACACAGATTAATACATATATAGTTACATTACTATGACTGCTTTGGTAGTGTAACCGCCTGTCACGCTAAGGTCCTGGGTTCGATTCTCGGGTCGGTCCAAATATTTGTGTGATCCACAAATGTTTGTTTCGGGGTTAGGGTGTTTTCTATGTATAATATGTATGTATTTAGTAATATATAAGTATCTACGATCTATCAGTCGTCTAGATCGCAAGTTTTATACATGTACTAGCGGCGTTCCCGTTCCCGTGGGAATACGGGAATAAAATATAGCCTATGTTCACAGCAAAGAGTGTAGCTCATACTTATAGAATTCGGGACTTCACGCGAAATACTTAGTTACTTACATTTACCGACGTTTCGAGCACATTGCAGTTGAAACGTCGGTAAATGTAAGTAACTAAGTATTTCGCGTGAAGTCCCGAATTCTATAAGTATGAGTGTTAATAACCGCGATAGTTTAAAAATAACAAGAGTGTAGCTTCCCAACAGTGAAAGAATTTTTCAAATCGGTTCAGTAGTTCCGGAGCCTATTCGTTACAAACAAACAAACAAACAAACAAAAAATCAAATCTTTCCTCTTTATAATATTAGTATAGATACACGAAAATAATGTTGGTGATTATTATTTTTCAGTATTATGTAACAGAAGGGGCAATTAAACACTCCAGGACTCGGCTAATTACTTTATTCTCAGTATAGACACAATAATTTGGGCGGAGCTTCGGCTAGTCTCAGTTGCAGTATACAGTACAGAATAACCGACACACATATTTGCACTGACTTATATAGATATACCTACACTCGGAATTACGTCACTTTTTATGTCAACTGTCATAGTGATTTAAGGGGGGCGTACGGTACAATTATTAATAAATATTTTTTTAATTTAAATTTTATACAGCTTAATTTGGGCTAGATCATGTTGTGCGAGGATGTCCACAAATATTTATTTATTTATGAGCTATTATATTATAATACGTTTATGATGCGATATTTGACGCCCCCTGGGGCGCCATTATATAGCATGTTTACCAGCGTGTTCCGACCAATAGAATTATAATATTACAAGTATTAAATGCTTCGACATAGGTTTTTGACCTGTGCGATGTCAGACATTATAATTTTAGCCATTCGTCAAGGTGTTTTTAATATTATTTAACGTAGAAACAGAACTGTTATCGAACTTTGACCCCATACGACTCAAAAGTGCCAAGTTCTGCTATAAGTACTCGTATACCTAATGCTAACGTAAACCAGACTAGTACTATTTCACTCTAAAACTAGTATTTAATTTGGGAAATGTCGGTTAATTTAAAAGAAAGTTAAAATAAAGTAAGGGTATAATGACATATATATTGTACAGCGGGGCGACTTTATTCCGCTGGGTGACGGCACCTAACCAACTAGGTAGCTAGGCACGCCCCACTGTACTGGTGAAAGCGTGTGACCCAGATCCACACTTTCCTTGACTGGGGTTGGTGGTGGACCACACCAGGTGCGGGTTGGGTTACACAGGATGCCGGGTTAGCGGCACAAAACACAAACACAAATAAAAGTCACTATGAAAGTTCTTACCGGTCACTAGGTCGGAGGTTTATTACTATTACTGTACTATAAAACAATTCTGTTCCTAATCCTATCCTATTCTTCCTGGCTATCCTTTTCTTCCTAGTATTCTTGCTGTTTCTTCCTGTTTTCCTGGTTTCCTTTTCTTCTTGTTGTTCCTGTAGTGCTGGACTGTCGACTGAATGTCGGTACAAAAGTGACGTCTGTATTTATACATTTTTGGCCTAAACTGTGATTCGCTATTAATACACGTCCAATCACAGTTCCTACATTATAGCCTATCAAAAATACGAAATTATACAATTTTAGTGCAAAATTTTTAAGGCACATCCCGCAAACTTTACCGTAACGTGAGCCGTTACGCAACTATGAGCTTTATCGACAATATTTCCATACATTTTGTTCTATACAAATCAAAGTTTAATATTATGTTATGGAAATTCAAATCTATTTACAAATTATTATTACTATTAAGAAATTATCAAAAAATACTATATAAAACATTCAAAAATGGAATAAAAACCTAATAATCGAATGTTACTATGCTATAAGACCTATACTATTCTATTTACATGGTTCGATGTGCAGTCGCCGCTGTGACCGGAAGTGTTGTCCCGTACATTTCTCCCGCCGTGCAGACTATGTTGCATCAATCTTCCGGTACGGGCACGACGTCTGTAGACACTGGCAGCACCACCAGCTTCTTCACCGGCCGCCGCAGAACGCCTCCCTTGGTTGCGATGTCCACTGTTCGCACTATGTTGTCTGGACCCGGATACGTAGCGATGACTCGGCCACGGATCCACACGTTGCGAGGAAGGTTTGCGTCGACTATCTGTACGAGGTCGTTGATCTGTATGGGTTGACCTCGTCCGTGGGGCTCCCGCCGGTGTTGAAGCTCAGGCAGGTACTCTCGAATCCAGCGAAGCCAAAATAGGTCTGCTAACCGTTGAGAAGCGCGCCAGCTTGACCTCGATGCTGTGTCTTGCTCGCTGAATGTCCCGGGCTGCGGTACTCGCCCCTGACCCCCAGTAAGAAGTGATTGGGAGTTAGGGCTTCCGGATCTTCTGGGTTCACTGACACATGCGTCAGCGGTCGACTGTTGACTGTGTACTCTGCTTCTGTTAGTAATGTTGAGAGTACTTACTACTCAGCGCCTGTTTGACTGACCGTACTAATCTCTCCCAGGACCCACCCATGAATGGGGCCCCAGGTGGAATGTACCGCCAGTTGACTGTCTTCTTAGCTGCCTCTTCTTGTGTCGCTTCGTCGATACTGCGTCGGAGTTCTCTGTCAGCACCCTTGAGGTTGGTGCCGTTGTCTGACCAGATTTCTGTAGGACGACCACGACGAGCCATCATTCTTCTTAACGCCATCACCGCAGAGTCTGTGTTGAGTGAGGCGGCGACTTCCAGATGCACGGCCCGAGTGGTGAGACACGTGAATAGTGCTACGTATCTCTTCTGGCGACTTCTTCCGACGGTCACGGTGAGAGGCCCGAAGTAATCGACCCCTGTTTAGGTGAAGGGCCGCTTGTGGTGGGCTAGACGACACGCTGGCAGGTTTCCTGTTCTTGGTTGAGGCGGAGTCTGAGTCTTCATTCGGCAGAACAGGCAGCTTCGGAGTAGAGTGCGTGTGATGGGCCTCAGTCGTAGTACCCAGTATTGCTGTCTGCACTCGTTGACTGTAGCTTCGACACCGGCGTGATGCAGCTGACGATGTACTGCCTGGACCCAGGGTTTGACTATAGGGTGCCCGCCATCAAGGATCATGGGATTCTTCAAGTCTTCTGTAACGTCTTGAACTGCTTGGATGCGGCTTCTCAGTCGGATGGTTTTATTTTCATAAACTGTGCTCAATTGTTGAAGACGGCTGTTCTTGTCCATCGGCTTGCTATTCTTCAAGTTTTCTATGTCGACGGCGAAGGAGTCTTCTTGAGAGGCACGCATCAGTAGATCTTCGGCTTGTTTGAGATCTTCAGCAGAGACTCGGAGAAACTGTCTATTTGAAGGTGACGCTATTTTCTTCACCTTGGGCTGTCTTGTAGTGGACTTCTTAGACTTTGTCCATGTAGAGTCCTCTTCTGTATTCTTCAGTGTTCTCTTGTAGCAGACCACCTGTTTGTTGGGTCTGCACAGTTGTATAAATTGTAGGACTCTTGCTGTGGTGTACCGGAGTCTGTCCCAGTTGGAGAATCGAGAGACATCCGGTAGGCTGTTGGAGAGCTTCTGTTCTATTTTCTGTGTGACGTGGTGAGTCTTCTCTTCACCCGTAGACTGTTCTGTTTTTGCTGTTGACGATTCTGTAGGCCAAAGTTTCTCGGTCTCGTAGAGGAAGTCCGGTCCTTTGTACCAGCGGTGGTTCTTCGTGAAGTCTATTGGGACGTCTCGAGTGGCATCATCTGCTATGTTCATCTTCGTGGGCACCCAGCGCCATTCATTGACTGTTGAGCTTTCTTCTATAGCTGCTAGACGGTGGGCCACGTAAGGTTTGTAAGAACGTGAGCCAGTTCGTACCCAGGTGAGCACTGTTTTGCTATCGGTCCAGAACACCTTGCGGTCTGGTTTTCTCTCGTGCTCTTCTATAACTGTTTCTGCAAGTCTTGTCCCCATGACCGCTGCCTGTAGTTCCAGCCTTGGGATCGACGTTAACTTCAGCGGTGCCACCTTCGCCTTGGCCATGACGAGTGAGAGCTTGACTTCTCCATCGGCGTTTTCTGTTCTCCAGAATAAGACTGTGGCGTATGCAGACTCGCTGGCGTCGGTGAAGATGTGAAGCTGTATCGAAGTGGCGTTACTGTAGTGGAGATACTGTCGCGGGATTGTCACATCTCTTAAACTGTTCAGGTGACCCATCCAATTCTTCCACTGTTCTGCTAGGTCGTCGTCGATTTCGGCATCCCAAGTTGTGCCTCTGCGCCATACTTCTTGCAGCAACTGCTTGGCTCGTATGGTGACAGGTGACGCGAAGCCCAACGGGTCGAAGAGGGACATTACTATCTTCAAAGCTTCTCTCTTCGTCGGCGTTCTACCTTCGAGGAGCTTCGGTGGGATGCGGGCGAGGCTAAGGTTAAACGTGAGTTCGTCTGTGTGCAGCTTCCAAACTACGCCCAGCACCCTTTCTGTATTTTCTTCTGATCTGTAGAGTTCCAGATCTTCTATGTTCTGTTGTTCACCGAGTGCTTCGAGTAGAGCTGTTGAGTTCGATTTCCGCTGTTTGAGCTCGAAGCCGGCCTGTAGGTGAACTTTTCTAACGCCTGTCGCGATGCGTATAGCTTCTTCTGTACTCTTGAAGCTGTCCAAGTAGTCATCGACGTAGTGTTTTTCTATAATCGCCGCTGCTGCTTCTGGGTGACTATGCTGGTGTTCTGTAGCATTCAAGTTCTTGATGTAGATTGCTATTGACGGAGAACTTGATGCACCGAAGATCAACGAAGTCATTCTGTATTCTTCTGGAGGTTGGTCGTCTCGTCGACTGCCGCGCCATAGGTATCGGAGTGTGTCTCGGTCTTCTGGTCGTACTTTGACTTGCATGAACATTTCCTTGATGTCAGCTGTCACGGCGATCTGGTGTTGACGGAAGCGCATGATGACACCAGGTAGAGACTGCAGAAGATCTGGACCTTTGAGCAGCATGTCGTTGAGTGAGATTCCTCTTGTCTTGGCAGCAGCGTCGTGTACTACTCGAAGTTTGTCTGGCTTCATAGGGTTCACGACGGCGAAGTGAGGCAAGTACCAAGTCTTGCCCGGCGCTGTTTTCTTCGGAGCTGGTTCGGCGTACCCCTTGGAGATCAGAGCTTCCATCTGTTCTGTGTATTTCTTGTTCAGCTCTGGGTCTCTGTCTATTTTCTTCTCTATGTTAAGGAGACGCTTCAACGAGTTGTCGTAATTGTCAGGGAACTCAATTTCTTCTTTTCGCCAGAGGAGACCGGTTTCATATTGACCTGTTGCTGTCTTCTTGGTGGTCTTCTCTAGGATTCGAAGAGCCTTGACTTCAGGATCTGTCTTCGGCTTCTTGGGGTTGAGGCAGAGCGCGTCCATCTCGAAGTACTGTTTCATCAATTCTTCAAGTTCATCTTGCGGTTTTTCTGTGAGGTGTGACACGATGTCGATGCTTCTCCCGATGGTGTTGCTGTGAGTGCCGTGCAGGACCCAACCCAGTGGAGTAAGAGAGGCCACTGGTTGATCTTGTCGACCTCTTCTGGTTTCGGATGACAGCAGGAGATGCCAGTTGTCCTGGCCGATGAGTACTCTGGATCGCACCTCTTCATAAGTGAGCTGCTCTTGAAGGTCCTCTAGATGCTGGCATCCTTCGAGCAGACTCGCTGGCACTCGCTGCGATGAAACTTGGAGATTTGTGATGGTACGTGCTTGAACTTTTTCTTCGTGCCCGTTGATGCCTCTCAACTGTATGTAGACCCTTCTTGACGTTGATTCTGTAGTCTTCAACTCGTTGATGGCTTCTATCTTGAGGGTTTCTGAAGGCCCTCTTGCTCCGATGCGATCTGCTATAATGCTGTCGATCAAAGTGACCGTTGACCCGTAGTCCAGCAAGGCGAAGGTCTTCACTGTAGCTCTCGGTCCTTTGACTGCTATTGGTATGATCTTCAAGAATGATTGCTTCTTTCTGTGGAGACTATGAGTCCAGGCTGAGTTGATGGCTTCTGTAGTGTCTTCACTCTTCGCTGTTGCCCACTCGAAGTTTTGTTGTAGTGCAGCATCCTGTGGTGTGAGTACTTGCACTCGTTGACGCCGCACTCCTTGGCCTGACAGCTGTGAGTCTTGGTTCTGTAGCGAAGACACCGGAAACAAAGGCGCTTGGCTTTGGCTATATCCCATCTTCTATTTAAATCAGCGGACTTGAACTGTTTGCAATCAGTTGAAGTGTGCCCCGTTTCTTGACATATGGGACATCTTGGCATACTCTTCTGTTTCTGTTCACTGTTCTGTTCTGTAGTATCTGTCACAGTGTGTATCTTCTGTGACCTCTTCTGTGGTGGAGTGTACGGTACGGCCTGTTCAGGTAATGCGTACCGCCCGCATAGCTCAGCTTCTTTCTTGAGGAATTTTTCTATTTTCATGAGTTCAGGTTCACCCATCGGCGCTGTACTGGCGAAGTCGTAGAATCTGAAGCGCAGCGTAGGTGTGAGCTTGTCGACGACTGTCTTCGCTATTTCTGGGTTGTACATGTAGTTCATACAACCCAGAGTCTTCAATGTCGCTACGCTGTTGGAGATCTTCGTCGCGAAGATGCAGATATCACGAGGCGATTCTGTTAGTCTTGGTAGGCCTCGGATTGCTTCCATCTCCACCATGGCTATAGATTCTGGTCTTCCGAATCTTGACTCCAGGGTCTTCACTATGTCGGATGGGTGCGCGCTGGTGATCAGTAAGCCTTCAACTGCTTCTTTAGCCTTCCCCTTGAGGTTCCTCCGTAGTCTGTTGGTATTCTCCACCGCAGAGAACATGTGCTCCGCCTCGTAGTAGGCGGCGCGGAAGGGTAACCACTCTTGATGTGACCCGTTGAAGAAGGGCAGCTCTATAAACTTCGGGCGCTGTGCGGCTTTGACAGCGCCGGTGATTGCTGCGGCTAGTTCAGCGAAGTCTGGTTGAGCTCCCGCCGGTGCTGACCGTGGGTGCCGAGGCTGTGAGTGGCGTTCTTCTTTATGCTTCTCTGGGTTTTTCTTCAATACGCAGGGCTCGGCTGGTTGGTCCTGTTCATTGTTGACCGTAGGTTCGGGCTGCTGCTCGTGGGTCTTCAGCCAGTGGTCGATCCGTTCGTTGGCTTCTGACTCGCTGCTGAGTGAGGTCTCGTCCTCCTCTTCATAAGATTCCTCGGCTTCTATTGTTTCTAGTCGTGCTGCAGCTAGCTCCACTTGAAGGCGCAGGAGGTCTTCCTTAGCTTTTGCCAGTCTGTACGTCCTGCGTTTGCTGTTAGTTGAACCGACCCCTCTTCGGCTTGAGGCGGCGCGGTCTTCATCGCCGCTGTAGGTTGACCCCTCTCGCCCCCCTCTTCGGTCGGGGGCCGGGCGGTCCTGTTGTCTGCTCGGCAATAGCAGACCTGTGCGGAGTGACCCCTCCCTACCCCCTCTTCGGTCGGGGGCCGGGCGGTGCTGTTTGCTGTGGAGTGACCCCTCCCTCCCCCCTCTTCGGTCGGGGGCCGGGCGGTCATGTTGTCTGCTCGGCAATAGCAGACCTGGTACACCTTTCGGCAGTGAAGGTGCGTCTATAGTGGGCACCCTCCTTTCCGCAGTCGGTTTTCTTCCGGCACGTGCGGCGAGCGGCGCGGCGATGATTGCAGTCGAAGTCAGTCGGGCGGCGGCGGCGGATGCAGCAGTGGCGGCGGCATCGGCTAAGACGGCGGCGACACATGGCGGCGGCGTGGATTCTGGATGCATGGTGGACTCCGATGCCACGGGGGTTGATATTCTATACTGTTCTGTTACTCCCGTGGTGGTAGCCCCTATCACTGTAGCACCAGTAGCGCCAGTCCTCGACGAAGCGGCAGTGTCCCTCGAAGATGGCGGTGTCTGTTCCACCCGCTTGCGGCCTCTTCCTTCTGACCGGGTGACCGGCATCCTGGTAGTGGTCCCCACAGTATCCGGCTCGAAGGACCAAAATGTACAGCGGGGCGACTTTATTCCGCTGGGTGACGGCACCTAACCAACTAGGTAGCTAGGCACGCCCCACTGTACTGGTGAAAGCGTGTGACCCAGGTCCACACTTTCCTTGACTGGGATGGTGGTGGACCACACCAGGTGCGGGTTGGGTTACACAGGATGCCGGGTTAGCGGCACAAAACACAAACACAAATAAAAGTCACTATGAAAGTTCTTACCGGTCACTAGGTCGGAGGTTTATTACTATTACTGTACTATAAAACAATTCTGTTCCTAATCCTATCCTATTCTTCCTGGCTATCCTTTTCTTCCTAGTATTCTTGCTGTTTCTTCCTGTTTTCCTGGTTTCCTTTTCTTCTTGTTGTTCCTGTAGTGCTGGACTGTCGACTGAATGTCGGTACAAAAGTGACGTCTGTATTTTTACATTTTTGGCCTAAACTGTGATTCGCTATTAATACACGTCCAATCACAGTTCCTACATTATAGCCTATCAAAAATACGAAATTATACAATTTTAGTGCAAAATTTTTAAGGCACATCCCGCAAACTTTACCGTAACGTGAGCCGTTACGCAACTATGAGCTTTATCGACAATATTTCCATACATTTTGTTCTATACAAATCAAAGTTAAATATTATGTTATGGAAATTCAAATCTATTTACAAATTATTATTACTATTAAGAAATTATCAAAAAATACTATATAAAACATTCAAAAATGGAATAAAAACCTAATAATCGAATGTTACTATGCTATAAGACCTATACTATTCTATTTACATGGTTCGATGTGCAGTCGCCGCTGTGACCGGAAGTGTTGTCCCGTACATATATGTATAAAAAACTAAAGGACCAGGCCACGCGTTGCTGTAGCTAAAGTTTTTGTAACCCGGTACTCCCGGCTGTAGACATGTAGGCTTTCCACAAAAATATATAACTATCCTAGCTCTCAATTTGGGTCATATTGCATATGGTGGGAGTTCGTCCCGGACTCCCACCATATGCAATATGACCCAATTTATCTTCTATACTATATATTACTATATATAATCTATACTAATATTATAAAGAAGTAAAGTTTGTGTGTTTGTTAAATTGTAAGGGGTAATCTCGGGATCTACTGAACCGATTTTAAAAATTCTTTCACCAATAGAAAGCTACGCTATTGTGGAGTGTCATAGGCTATATAGCATCACGCTACAGCGAATAGGAGCGGAGCAGTAATAGTAAATGTTTCAAAAACGGGGGAAAAGTTATTCCTTTTGAGAGCTTCGTTGCGTGTGGTGCGTAAATATTCATAGTTAGGTACATACATAACATATATTGAATATTAACGACGAGACGCTACGGGAGTAAACGCAACGCGACGGGAGTAAGTGCGACGGGAACAGGTAATACTCTCTCTTATGTGGCGCAAACGAAGTTGCGCGGGTCAGCTAGTATTATATATTATATTATAATAAAGAAGTAAAGTTTGTGTGTTTGTATATTTGTTAAATTGTAAGGGGTAATCTCGGGATCTACTGAACCGATTTTAAAAATTCTTTCACCAATAGAAAGCTACGTTATTGTGGAGTGTCATAGGCTATATAGCATCACGCTACAACGAATAGGAGCGGAGTAGTAATAGTAAATGTTTCAAAAACGGGAGAGAAGTTATTCCTTTTGAGAGCTTCGTTGCGTGTGCTGCGTAAATATTTGTAGTTATGTAAAAAATATGTACTACAAAATTGTTTCTCTTAAAAAAGTTCTAAAAAAATTGCGCGGTAGCATGTGTCTATCTTTGGGTTGGTGCACAATGACCATTTTAATGTCAATCAATTTTTTTCTACAATAATGCCATGGGATACCTCTTTCATAAACGAAATTGTTCTTAAAATAATGCGACGGGAATACACGCGACGAGAAACCTTTCTCTCTCTCGCTCTCTCACGTAGTATTGAATATTAACGACGAGACGCTACGGGAGTAAACGCAACGCGACGGGAGTAAATGCGACGGGCACAGGGAGAGAGTATTACTCTCTCTTATGTGGCGCAAACGAAGTTGCGCGGGTCAGCTAGTATTTTTTAAGATGCAAGCGTTTAATATGGGATGTCGATCACCTCACACTATGTACAATCGAAGTAAAAAGCTTTGTAGAAATAAAACATTCGTATAAATTAACGAACTAAGAGAGAAAGAAAGAAAGAAAATATATTTTTTATTTTGGATCACAACGTACATACACATACCAAATTATATGTAAATAAAAATTATAAGAACAGCGAAAACAAAAAAAAAATAGTACAAAAACAACAACGCAAGAAAGGCACACACAGGGCGGTAAAAGGTTTGAAAACTAAATGACAAATTTTCATTCATCAACTAAGAAACTCATATTGTCGCGAATGGGCATGGCCGGTTTTTATAAAAATGAAATTAAAAAACAGGCTAAGGAACATATTACAAAGAAACAATTTATAGTCAAGCGTTTCTGAGATTTAAGAAACGCTCCATAATACGGCCCTTAGAAGGATGTTATACAACTAAAAGGTTTGCACAGTCAAACTCATTCATTCAGTTATAAGAATAGGCCCACTTATAAACGTTTTGTAACAAACAACTCAAGAATTTCACTTTTACGAAATTGGTTAAAGACAGTCGTGTAAGCAAGTCTGTCTGTCTGTCCGTAGGCTGTATAAACAATTATACGGAGTCTCTATTGTCACCTAATCGTATGCAATTGGAGCGAGGCTGGGCACTCGCGTACAAAAGTGTTAGCTAATCCTGCTTCCTATCGCATATCTTTCCGATTACAACATTGTTTATTTTCGTTACAAATTTCCATAATTTACTATGTGAATTTTGAATATAATGCATTTGAAATTAGATTTTATTTATTGTTTTCTCTGTTTCGGCGTAGTCGTATAATAAATTTTCATAGAGTTTGTGTGTGTGGCGTGCAGTGTTTCCGGTTGCATCTATTTAGTCTAGTGTGTGTGTGTGTATTTGTGAAGTTAGTAGTTTTTCATTAATTATGTTTATGTGCAATATACGTACATGAGATCTTACAGTCATGGTTTTTCGGAGAACAGAGAGAGTCTACGTTTACTCTAATTACTCTTTCTGATAATGCCCACCGTCACAGATGTTTTGACTTACATGCTAATTTTGTAAGACAGGAGGTTTGGGGTTGGTTTCTACCAGGAAATATTTATTATACCACTAAGGTGACAGACCACCTGGTGGAAAGTACCGTAGCGCATGAACGTTTGCAACACTAGAGGCGTTACACATGTGCTGCCAACCCAGGTGCATGTGGTGTCGACGCGTGGCTTGAAAATTTTTAACATTTCAACGTCAGTCAAACCATCATGTTACCGACAACTGGGACCAACACCTTAACTTGCCTTCTGAAATACGGAAACGCTCGCAAAATAAATGTAGCGAAGTGGTCACTGCAGTGATCGTTTACAGAACACTGGCAGTGGAACTACCAGCGCTTCCATTTTTTATCAGATAACAGCAAAATGTTTCCTTTAGTGTCTGTGATTTAGAAACGTAAGCTATGTAACTGCGTTTCGCTCGCAGCCTCGCTATCTCAGTGTTCTATTAACGTTAAGCATCTTATGCTACGGCTGGTCCTGAGATCGGGAACCATTTATGGCAAACCTATATACGAGCGTTGCCGTGCCGAAGTCCCGATCAATAGTAACATGGCACTCATTAAAATAAGGCCAAGTCAAATAATCCTCCGAGCCTTTTTCCAACCCAGCTCGGTCCGGCCGACTCCGGACGGCTTTAAGGGCGAAGTTAAAGGTTTCCAAAATTCCTTTAGTAGGCAGCCTGTAGGATTAAGTAGCGGCCGGCAGATATTCTAAATACACAATTTATTTTACATTATTAGACGTAGATTTTCAACCCGTGAGTGGTGGAATTTTGAAAAACCCTTACTTACTCAGCGCTTGCTATGTAGGTAGCCTACCATAACATTTCTAGTTTCTATGTGTAAGTGTCAAGTGTATCGGTATAACTTTCAATCATCCACGGGAAATTCCAATATCGCCAAAGACAATAGTGTGCCAATAAATAAATATCATTCTTATATATTAACTGTCGTTGATTGTACATTCAATAGCAAAAAATTGACACGGACTTGTCGGAAGTGACACGGTGTCGTGATTATCCTTGGGCTAATGAGTACTTTCGTTGACGACTGTACCAATGAGTATCGCTGTTGGCTACAACAATATGTCTACTCATGATGTGACTTGCTAAATTTATGAATAATACATATTACTATTTGTTTATTGACTTTGACTGATATGGAAATAATAATACTAAATATTTGTGCACATTCTCAAACAACATCGTCCAGCTAATATAAGCTTGTGCTATGGGATCTAGACGACTGACAGACATAGGTACTTATAACATATTATTTCTAAATACATACAATAAAGAATATGAAATGAAACCGTTTGATTTTTAAAGTCAAACGAGGACAGATCTGTCAATAATTATATTTCTATCTCGCGATCCAATAAAAAGGGATTCTATAGCACCCAAACCGATCCCCAAAAACGCAGGTTAGCACCCGAATCAATTAGGCAAGACACGGTCTGACGGGAGCCCTGGGATATTTTGGCGGCTTACCTGGAACTCCCGAGCGTAAACAGATTGTGGGAGTGTATTAGTCGGTAGGAGTCCGAAACGGCATACAACTTGAGGATTTCCAAACGTAAAAAAAATTAACGCAATCATTCTTGTTTAAAAAGACTCTGCTCTTCAGAGAATATTGTTTACGTCTTGTTCTAGTCGATCCACTAAGTTTCGAAGTACATCGCGGATGAAACCGCGAGGTTAAGCTATTATAATATATAAATACATGAAATGACATAACTATGTAACCACACAGGTAGTTTTATTACAACCTGAACTCATAATCACCACTGCACGTGAAATCTTACTTGATGGTATCATAAATACCAGTTATTGTGACAAATGTTGACTTATGCAGTGATTTATGTGACAAGTGAAGAAGGTTTCCGGAAAAACGATACTATACCTGCTAGAAAGCGAAGTATGGAAACATATGAAAAAGTATTTTGCCCGGGTACGGTAGGGACTACGGACCGCCTTAGGAACATGATTATGAGTTAGCCTAGTTTAGTAACGAGTATACATTCATTTTGTTTATACCACTTAGGTGGCAGACAAGCCTTTGGCTACTGTATAGTAGTTTGGCCACTGTATAGTTAGTACTCTTTATACTGTGCTTTGGCCCACCAGAAATACTTTTTTTTATCGTGAGGGAAAATCCATCCGAACTCCTACCGACTAAAAAGCTCACGTAACGCTCAACAACCTACGGTCAGGAGTCCCAGGTAATCCCTCGGAAGGATGTCTCAGAACTCCCAACCCACCGGAAATACTGGTAGTCATCTCAGCCTATGAACGTTTGCAACACCGGAGGGGCCACACTCGCGCTGCCGACCATGAGTTGACTGTCGTGCCAGAAGAAGAACAGATTTTTTTTTATTATTTTTTAAAGAAGCACACAAATGCTGGTAAAAGTCAATGCTACAAACATACACACCCATTACAGGATACCAAGCAAATATTTTTGATTTTGTTTCCGGAATTTTTCTGTATTCTAGATATTCTTTTCTACTTCTTTAGGCGCGACTGACAAATCTTGAATTGTAAAATTTTGCGAAGGGACCAACATGAATTGTACAGACTACTGCGAGTTATACATAATTTTTAACATCTGATAAATCGCGCCTACAGAGATCTATCATTTATTTATAACGATCTCAATTCGAATTCAATCAGCGATTTAAATAAATTGTACTTATTTTGCAACATTTGCATTCGCGTTCACAATATTCTCCCGTATATTCCGACGTGCTTGCGCCAAGGACATTATTTGTTATCCAAGTTCTCGCTGCAAGATGATATCTTGGGAGGTTTCACTCGCATCTAACTTGATTGCACATTTTTATTATGGTCGTGTTGGACCACTTTTTAGAAAGTGTATCCGTTTTGAGAAGATACATCTTAACTACTAGTTATTCCCTTCAGCTTTGCTTATGAAATCAGCGGCTCATTTCCAGGTTCCTGTCTATCTCTGTACTAAAATTCGCCAAAATTTGATAAGGAAATTTATTTTTGTACGCATTGAAATCAATCCATTTGCCTTCGGCAATATACCACAAGGGTACGTTGGAACTGTGTACTTTTGACCACAGATCAGACATACATAACTAGATTCTTTCCTTCTTTTTTTACGTGACGGAAAATCCTACATGTTGAATCCTATGCCGGGCTCCTATCGACTAAAAAACCTCACGTATCCTGCCTAATAGCACAGCCGACAGATAGTTCTCTTTATACTGTGCTAATAGCCTACGGGAGCCCCGGGTAAGCCCTTGGAAGGATACACCATGACTGTAACTTATGAATAAGTAAGCTGACTATTTCCAATTCACGCCACCGCGACCGCCAGGTAGAAAGCCTGGCGACATCTAGTAATTCACCGTGGGTCACCCTCACACTCTATAGGTTACTAACATTGGCATCCTTATGATCAAAACCTCCTGAAACAGACTTTTTAACATCAAAAACGGCATCGTACATCCATTGCGAGTTCATTCAGAAACCCTCAACGAAACTGGAGCACCGTTGTCGGTGAGCCTTTGTTATGTAATGGCGGATGCACCACGCGCCGCGCCGCCTTGCCCTTGTGCCACATTCGGTTTAAGGTCCATACACAATGACGAACATACTGTGTGTTTTATGATTGACTATTAGTCTTGTTTTGTAACTGTGTCTGTGTGAATTGGTATTAGTCAGTTATCCGCTATCACCGTGTGTGTTCTGGAGTACGCAGAGTAGAACGTTCATCTGCCAGAAGGACCGAAGACTTAGAAAAGGTCGCAGGCTGGGACTGGATGCGAAAGGCGCAGGACCGCGTATTGTCGCGTAAATTGGGAGAGGTCTACGTCCAGGAGAGGACTGCCAAAGGCTGATTTGGTTGATTGATAGCGGATAATGTGTCTTTACTAATATTATAATCTTACAATCCCGGGTACTTCAAGAGGACCGTGAAGAGGCACATCACAGGGCCGCCAACTTGAGGACCACTGTCGAAAGTCTTACGGGCTGTGAGACTGGCCCCCAATCGCTAGATGCGCCACGGCGAACCATCAGGCTGGTGGCCAAATCAATTTTGCGAGCTAAATATATAAAAAAAAGGAAAGATTTGTTGTTAACTTTGAAACTAACCGATTTTAACATTTCTTTCGCCATGAGAATGAAGTATTGATATGTATCATCGAGTTTGTTGGTTGAAGTAGTGAGTGGACAATGTATGATAGACTGATTTGATTGATTTGAGATTATGTAAATGTATAGTAATATTAGGTACATTGAATGTTTGGTCATGGGTGTTCTCATTGTATTTGTTATATCATGGTCTCCTTGTATTTGTTATATCAGATGTGTTTATATTATTTCTACTTCCGAGTTTTCTTTCACGCTCCTACCACTTCAACTAAGTCATCATACTCTGTTATTGCCGTTTGTTATAGCTTTCTTTAATAAATAAGCAGTACCTACCTATTGCTGGACTATTTTTTACGATATAATGTGTGCATTTGGTGTTAAATAAATAAATATATAAAACTGACAACCATTGAATGCCATCTTTTAAATTATGAGAACTACAGAAAGAAAAAGAACTATTTCCGTAAATTACATAAAATTAACCATTTCCGAAGTACCCACACATTCCCATCGTTTACAATACATTGTTGCATGTGAACCACGCCTTATAATTACACCTATGTAATTTGTTATTCAACATTGTGTTATATAAATCTCACTGGCTATGATAACCCGACAAATTATAAAGATTAGATTGAACTTGTTCTTCTATAAACAGAATACACTCTTCAATTGAGCTGTTTAAAAAAGCTACAAAATGCGACATGGATGCTTTTTTTTTACTCACACTCACTCGTCCATGACCTGTCTGACGGCCGCGATTGTGGCGAATCCCCCCTTTGGTTGCTCAAGTCCTTCCATGTCTCCACGGCTTCCTGGTGGAGCAGGGACCGCTGGGCCTCGATTCCTAGAAAGGCAGGCCTTTGGCCCCGCTGCAGCGCCTCCTTGCGCCATCTAAACAGTGACGCAAGGGCTCTCGCTTCCAGGTCCCATGGAGAGGTCCTCCTACCCATGTAGGAGACATGCTGCCTCACTGTAGATCGTGTGGTATCCCCTTATCACCCTACGACCATCGCCCTCTGCGGGCTCAGCAGTCAAGCCACATGGCTGGCCGTCAGGGTCTCGACTACGACATGGATGCTATGCCAGACTTATCGATTAAAAACCACACGTTCCCTAACTAATGCCTACGGTTCGCAGCCCCGGGTAAGCCCTCGTAAGGATGTCCCCAGGATTCCCAACAGACCTACGGCTACCACTGCGGCCTCACCTATGGGGTTCAGATGCTATCCCGCGTCTTTGGGGCCCCTATTTTCCGACTACTACTTCCCTACTAATACAAAAGGGGATATTTTTAAATGCACCTCTGTTTAATTTTTCTGCACACTAGGTAACTCCACTAATTTACTGAATGCAAACCAGAAAATTAAATGCTGTGCAGAAAAATCAATTGATTAACTAAACATGTCTTACTTAAAAAACTTAAATATTACTCAGAACGAGATGACCTTTTTAATCGAATTCACACCAAAAATGTGGTTCGTACATCGAATATATGGTTTGTGAAACAGAAATACGAATTGTTTATCAAAAATACTAACTTGCACTCTAAATAGTACTATCTTATAACGGAATAGGTTAGGTTAGGTTAGACTTTTATTTTTTTGATCAATAAAATTTAATTTTGTAGAGGTGACTAATTAAATTGGTTTTACTTAGAATAAACGATGTTCCTAAAAGTAAGTTAGGCGATAGATTTCCTTAAAAAAGTTTTAATATTTTTGTTGAACAATGGAATTTTTAGATATACTATTCTGATAATAGTTATTCGTTCAGTAAAACAGTTCTGCAAATACCATTAAACAGTATAATGAATTTGGTTTATTTAGTGTGCATAATTAGTGTGCAAGTCAGTATTTTTGGTTTAACTTTGAAATATTTTGTTCGGAAAAAGGGAATAAACAGATATCGATTTAAATACATGCCATACAAAAGTAGCTCAGTCTGTTAGTGAGACTTTTAAGTCTGAACTACTAATGCAATTAACCAAATCTAATCTAATTTTAAACAGAAATAGAGAAGAGGCTGATAAAGGACAGAGGCTACTTTTTATCCAGAATAGAAGCTACTATGGGAAACCTCATCACGTGGGCGGAGCCACGGGCTTAAGCTAGTAAAATTAATCCTAAAATTAATCCTGTGAAATTGCAGCTTTATCAATTTAATACTTCTTTTTAATCTTAGTGCTATCCGTCAAGGTATACAACACATCTTTTTTTGTAATTTGTCAAGGTAATTTGTACTTAAATCCCGAAAAATCCTTATTAATTTCACATAATTAGCCAGATCATTTAGTTTGAGCTAGATGGCGTTGCGTGAGTGTCCCACAATATGTATTTAAAAAAAATATTCGTACACTACGCCTCTGCGCACTCCTTCGATGAAGACGTGACTATCTTGTATGGTATAGGTATGTATGCATGTGCTGGCCATTCTCCGCAATCCCTAGAAACACAATCTCTTCATACATGACTCATGAAGTCATGAAACTCTAAGCTAATCCTGTTCATTCTTTCACACGTCATGACGCAATGAATTACAACTCATTTGTCTCCAATCTCCATGACGAGGTCAGGACATACAACAATAAGTTGCACTGAAAAGTGTCACACCCGAGCATCGAACACGCTATTGTACTGATGCTCCATTTGTAACGACCTTATGGAACTTAATGTGTTAGACCTTCGTTAAATCGATGAATATGAAATCATTCCCTGGCTTTGAAAGTACTAGAATTCATGATCATGATACTCAGTAGGTACCTACTTCGTTGTGTGCTTGTAGGTGTAACCAACCATAGAATATGGCTGTTTCTCTGAACAGAAATTTCACGGTAAATTACTGAGAACACCAGCACTTTTTCCTTTTTTTTAAAACGCAAGGAAAATCTTACATGGATGCTATGCTGGACTCGTTACGACTAAAAACCACCCGTATCCTACCTAACAGCCTACGGTTGGGAGCCTTCGGTAAGCCCTCGGAAGGATATCCCAGGATTCACAACAGACCTACGATACCACTGCAGCGTCACCTAAGGGGCGGTTTCGGGTTCAATCCCGAGTCTTTGGGGGGTTGTTCGGGTGTTTCTTGGGGTATGTATGCGTGCGTGAATCCCTCACGTCTCGCTGTCGTCTTAAACCTGCTTTTATAAGGACGGTGAGCAGCCCCCTCACCGTCCTCACATCCCCCTCGCCTCAGATAACACCCGAACAACCCCCCAAAGACTCAGGATAACCACCCAACCGCCCCAAGAAGTGAAATAAAACCAAAATCCTACGAGAGAGTCCGCTATAGCATATAATGCTGTATTGGTAAGTGACCTTAAGTCACACATTATTGTTAGAAATTACAAATACTATTGATGATGCCCATGTATCCTTGTCTCTGCATAAACTAGAAGGGAAGGTTAGTATAGTTCAATATTCCTCAAAGTAAGATCGTTCAAGCTATCGTAAAACTAAATCATAGCTCGCACCTATGTTATGAATACCAACAAAGTCTTGTCCTTATGAATGAAAGGTCGTGGAATGACAATAATGGTTTGTCACTTCTCAAATCAATCAATTCAGTCTGCGGCGACCGCCATATCGAAGTACCTACAATAATTAAAGTACGTTGATACTGAGATTTCTGGATCGCGATATTTAAATTTCGCGCTGTGAAATTAAGTACAAAAAACTTGAGAGGTGTCAAGGGACACCCGGATGGAACGAAGTTCCTTTCGATTAAAGTGAAGGAATTGTAATAAAATTTTATTTTAATTTTAAAATTTTATTGTACCTAAGCAAAAACAAAAACAGAAAAAAAAACAAAAAGAAAACAAATATAAAAAAAAGTGAGTGCGTGTAACCTTTACGCGCAACTGAAACTGAACAGAGCGAAACTCCTATTTGCTTTGGTGTTGCTCGTAGAGTTCATGTTCATCCCCTGGCTAGCACTAGCACTACCACTAGCACTATCATTACTACTATTACTACCACTATCACTACCACTATCACTACCACTATCACTACCACTATCACTACCACTATCACTACCAAAATCCAAATACAGTTTTAAAGTCAAGTATAAAGCTGTGCTCTTACTACAGCAAAAGAGTGCTCCTTGAGCTATATATTTATATATATATATATATATATATATATATATATATATATATATATATATATATATATATAAATATATAGCTATGGTGATCTCGGTTCATCCGGTACGATCGGTTTGTGAACGTGCTGTGGCTGTGCTGGGAGAAAGAATGGTAGATTTAGTTGTGAAAGTCTCATGTTATAGAGAAAAACAAAATACCCAACGATGGAGTTTACTTTTGTTTAAATTTTGTGTTTATCGCTTACTTCTTTGCTATTAAGTATCTGGGTATGTCTAGTATAGTATACTCATTTTGGAAATAACTTACCACTTTGTATTGTTGATAGCATTGTTCTTGCAGTTTTTGAGATTCTTGTTGTAAATATTATTCATAAGAAACCATATATTTAGAATTTATTGTTCGCTAAAACGATCTTGCCTGAAGACGTCAGGTGGCACTCAGGGGTGGCACTGAAAATCAGTACTGAGGAGGTTAACACCCAACTCAGTGTATGCTGAGTGTCAATCCCTTATTGCGGACACAGCGTACATATTAAAAATAGAAAACATTTTATATTTGTAACCACGTGCGTGAAAGACATTTGCCACGTAAAATAAAATAGTGACACGTTGACAATTGGTTAGTTCAGCCACAGATTACGTAATGTCAACAACATCAGTTTGCTCGGGCGGCGGCCAGAGATAAAATAAATGATGGGCTCCTGACACGGTCAATATACACTTGACAACTCCGAAAGTAGGAGTGTGAGTGTCTCGGTGTGCGTGAATTCTTTGCACTTGCATGTACATCTCGACGCGACACGTGATGTACTATGTACATTGTACAATATTCACAAAAATGAAAGTTGAAGAGGCGAGTGAGTTGTGTATGGACCGTGCCGTGTGGCGCTCGGTTCTTTCTGCCTACCCCGCAAGGGATTTGGCGTGAAGATAGTATAGTATAGTATGGTATACAATATTCACTCGGGTCGCTTGACCGTCTCTTGAGCCCATGAGTTGAGGAACGGGGCTGTGGCCCCGTGTTGTGGTTTTGAGCACTTTTATGGTGGTTTTTTTTCTACTTCTCCGTTTTTTGTACTTTTGAATTTTGTTAATTTAGTTCGATATCTTGTCTAATAAGTAATGCTTTTAGGGTTTTTTATTTTGTGTGCGTTGTGATCCTAAATAAACAATTTTTCTTTCTTTCTTTCTTTCTTTACCACTATCACTACCACTATCACTACCACTATCACTACCACTATCACTACCACTACCACTATCACTACCACTATCACTACCACTATCACTACCACTATCACTACCACTATCACTATCACTACCACTATCACTACCACTATCACTACCACTTTCACTACCACTATCACTACCACTATCACTACCACTATCACTACCACTATCACTACCACTATCACTACCACTACCACTACCACTATCACTACCACTATCACTACCACTATCACTACCACTATCACTACCACTATCACTACCACTATCCCTACCACTATCACTACCACTATCACTACCACTATCACTACCACTATCACTATCACTACCACTATCACTACCACTATCACTACCACTATCACTACCACCATCACTACCAAAAGTGTCGTGACAACTTTTCGTAAGAATTTTTTCCGTCTAGCCCCCTTTCACAACGCGCGATAATGAACTTCGCTCCAAAAACTCATCATCAGCAGTTGGGTCACCTTCCCTAATCAAAGGATCCTCACTTGGTATCGGAGGGACATGTTCTCCCGTCCCTCGACTATTGACTCGACTAGTGACTCCCATGTGATTGGAAGCAGTTATTACGAGCAGTTCACTCCTGGGCGTAGAGAGGGCGATTAGCGTTACGTCTCACTATCGAGATGGGTTTGTCCAGAATTTCGTTTAGAGTTTTCCTTTTCTTCGCCATGGCCTCGACTGTTAGTAAGTAGGTATTACTTGGCTTACATTCTGTATATCTCAATGTTATGGGCAGCTTGAAAATGTCTACAGCCGGTAGTCACAACCCGTCAACACGGCAATAGACTTACCACGAGGCACAAAAACAAATTTGAGACTTAGAGAATGCCTCGGTCTCCCCCTTCGGGGATAAAGGCGTGACTATAATATGTTTGTACACGGCAATACGGCTCACCACCTATTACGTGGGACGTAATCTTAAAAGGTAAAATGTGGGCGTATTATATGCCTCTGCCTACCTCAGACGCGACTATATGTATGTACACAATATTCAAGAATTATAATCCATTTCTAAAATCTTGAGTTTTGAGAAAATTTGTAACACTTCTCTTAGAATTAAGCTCTCAAACAACGCTCTCATTTCTACACGTGTTTTGTCTATTAGTGCTTATATTATTCAGTGTTAGGTAAACTTGAGGGAAAACCATGATATTTGTGTCCTAACACGGCAAGCAATGGACGCTTTCGTCGTAAGTGATGTGTTATTCAAGAAGTGAGTCAGATTAAAGCGGCGCTTTCGTTTGTGTGAGTGGAATTTAAAGATGGCTGTAGATGAGCTGTGATGTATTTATTATGATAATTGTTTTAAAACTGCTTTGATAGCGTAGTTGCAGTATAAGGGCCGTCCCTTATACTGCAACTACGCCATCAAAGCACGCACGCAATAACGTGCTGGGATCTCGGGTTTGAATCCCAGTTCGGAATAAAAATTTGGGTGATACGCAATTAAGGTGAAGTGGGACTCAAAATACATATTTTGACATATTTCGAACCAATTTTGCAATGGTGTTACCAAGGATTTCACAATTTTTTAAATGGATAATTATTATTAAGTATATTGACTAGGGTTGTCAGCTCTCCAAAACACGATTGAGTAAATTCGGCTCGATAGAAATTTATCCCAAAGTTGCTTCGAATCTGTAAATTTACCTGTGACCGCCTTGACTATAACCAATTTTATTCAGTAGTTATATAATGTATCACACTATTTTTTTTTATTTCCATGTCCCTAATAAGTTACCTCGAGGCCCTATGCTGTTATTTTATTTATTAAAATCATATTGTTTGAATATAAAATACGTTTTGTTGAGCGGGAGTGCATTTTGCCGCTATCAGCCACCTCACAGCGCCCGCTCAGTCAGCCGACAGGCTTCGTTGAGGACACCCGTATACAACTTTGTCGCTCCCGCTGACGTAATTCGCTGCCGTAGTAACGAAAATGGGTAATAAAAAAAAACAAAAAAGGAAGGATTCAAGCTCAGGAGCGTAAAAATATCGCATCTGTTTGGGTAAATTTCCTTGGTGTATTATATAAGTTATAGTAACGTTTTCATACTTTCCAATACAAAGTCCGCCTGATGCCACATAATAGATAAGTCCAGAAGATTCACCTATAAATGCGCTCATGTATGTGACGCCCTGACCGAGCTTATAACATGTATATTATTTACATTAATATTTAAGTAAAATCAATGTCATTACGAGTATAATACTATTGACTGATGAATCAGTGGGCCAATTCTCCTAAATTTACAATATAACAGTAGTTATAAACCTTAATTAAGTCTATAATAAATTAAAAATCAAAAAATTGGTATCCTCCTATCCAAAATTACAGTTTTCAATGTACGTATTGCGTATTGTTGATATACTGGTAGTCTTACTTTACTACTAGTACGTCGTAGTTGATGTAGATAGGTATTGAATTTAAAAGTTGTAAGTATGAGTTTGAATTTTAACCAACAGTGAACTGAAAATAAACAGCTTACAGCCCGATACAGTCAATACAACCCTAACTTTGTTTTTAAGCTATAATGTAAAACAGTAATACAATATTCAATGGATAGTGGTACCTATATGTTAAGCGCTAGAAGATGATTTTGTGAATATTTGTTACTGAAAACCGGGAAGCACGGAAAAGCAAAATATTCAGAAGTGCCTGATGATTTAATATCATTTACGAATTATTTAATTATGATATAATTGAAGTCTGTGAAGATGTTTGCGACAAAATCACGTTCCAACGGTTGAGCAGATCTGGCTGTAATTGGTGGCCTATTATAATTATTTTATTTTATATCTTTTCCAGACTGCAATATATTCCTGGATATATTATATATAATTTAGAAAATAGCATAAAGGCTATTTCATCCCTGGATATGATCCAATGGTAGGTGGGAACGTGAACAGAATTCTACACAGCTGAAGCTGCGGGCAAGAGCTATGCGAAATGAAACGTAGAAGGTTTAATTTGGGTAATGGTAATAGTTTGGACAGGACTAAAGCCTTGTCTAGTCTAAATAACTAGTATCGAAATTTATTCCTTTATACACCCTTGCATATATGCATGTAGGAATATTCGTTTTTGTATATTCTTCGGTTTCGTATCCAAACGGGACCCTTTTACTGAGACTTCGAAGTCCGTTTTTCCATCTGTATCTCATGAAGTAGGCAGTTATACATTTCAAAGATGTGTTTCTGCTACCGCTGTAACAACTATAATAATCTAAATCTATACTAATATTATAAAGAGGATAGATTTGTTTTGTTTGTTTGTTTGTTTGTAACGAATAGGCTCCGGAACTACTGGACCGATTTGAAAAATTATTTCACTGTTGGGAGCTACACTCTTTGCAGTGAACATAGGCTATATTTTATTCCCGTATTCACACGGGAACGGGAACTACTCGCGTAAAACGTGATGACGTCCGCTAGTCTATACTAATATTATAAAGAGGAAAGATTTGTTTTTTTGTTTGTTTGTTTGTTTGTAACGAATAGGCTCCGGAACTACTGGACCGATTTGAAAAATTCTTTCACTGTTGGAAAGCTACACTCTTTGCGGTATATTTTATTTCCGTATTCCCACGGGAACGGGAACTACGCGGGTGAAACCGAGTGACGTCCGCTAGTACTAGATAAAGAATGAATAAGGTTACTCTCATACCTACAACGTAATCTTTTGGCGTTTTTTTTGTTGCGAAATCCTCATCAGTGTGCCAGTCCAACTTCAACTTGGCCGTTTTTACAGTTCCGTATCCAAAGGATAAAATGAGACGAGGAGAGAGTAACTTGATGACATGAAGTTAGTTTTGCCTTTTGAAAATGCGAAGAGGCGAAAGCGGTCAGGTGTAGAGTAAATAAATGCTGTGGAACAGTACAAGTGGTGGGTATTCAATATGCGCTGCAGGTTCCACCAAGTGCCATCAACCAACAGTATAATAATCTGTAATAACGCGACCCTATTACAGAGACTACGCCGTCCGTCTATCTGTCATCTCATGCACCACTGCAATCGCTAGGCATTTGAAATTTACGAATACTAAAAACAGAAAAAAAGTTAAGGAGGGCTCCCATACAGGTATATTTTTCAGTCTTTTTTGTACAGTACCGTACCATTTCACAGTACAGTAAAGTAACAAAAAATAAAAACTATGAAGGAGAGGGTCAGCGGATTCTTACTTTTTCATTCAACCTGGCAAAAATCGTCACAGGAAAAAAAATAAATTGAAGTACTTCTCAAATATATTATGTTCTATTCTTATACTTTTTAACCGACTTCAAAAAAGGAGGAGGTTCTCAATTCGTACGCTACGTTTTTTTTTTTTTTGTATGTATGTTACGCGATAGCGGCGCCAATTATGGATGGATTTTGAAAATTGTTTTTTTGTTTGAAAGAGGCTACTTCTGAGGTGGTCCCATATCCATGGTATCAGGATCTGATGCTGGGATCCAGGAGAAATCGAGGGCAACCACCGAAAATTGTAGGGACAACTAGTGCGTTTGTTAATTTAATGAATTAAGTGCTTTAATGTACTACAATTTAATGAAGGTCTGGAGTCGATCTGATGATGGAACCGAAAAACAGCCGAGGGAATTCCTTAACGATTTACAGCAGTTACCTTGTGTTTCGGCTTGATTGATTTGTGTTGATGAGTACTTTACACCTAGATAGATATACTTTTCGGTCCACATATCACTTAAAATAATAAAAATAAAAAAATTAAATAAAAAAAGAACCTACTTCATACAAATCCTTAAAAATTAAATTTTCTTAGCACAAAGTAATATGTATTTTGATATATCAGATTTTATTAACCGACTTCAAAAAAGGAGGAGGTTCTCAATTGTCATGGAGGGATCTCAATGTCTTTTTGGAAATGGTCATCCATACAACCCGATCAGGCTAGATGTTCCTTAACTTTTGCAATGTGTTTACCTATGCGGTTACCACTAGACCACGCACCCATCAGCATTTCCACTAATAATGAAACGTTGTATAAAATAGGTAAAATAAATGAACGTAAGTACATTGTCATGTAGCGTACCACCAGAAAACTAAAGATTTCGCAAACGTGTCATTTCCGATAGAGCTTTATCATCGTGGGGTCGACTTAAAAGCTTATTGGCATCTAAATTAGATAATGCAATGCCGTCTAACGTTCTGACGCGACTGAGGGCTACATAAACCTGTCCCTTGGCAAAATTCTTTTTACCTAGATCGATGACTGGCTTTTCAAGTGTTGTACCTTGCAGTTTGTGAACAGTTACCGCCCAGCTTAAAATGAGCGGTAACATCCTGCGCTCGACATCTCCATACCCCCTTTGTGCTTGAAAAGTTGTGCAAGCAGGTGTAATTGGTACGCAACCATCGTCATCTTTAATTCTGATGCCCACAGTCACGTCATCAAATTTGATATGGACAGATTCAGGCAATTCACCTACTTCTAATTGATCACGTCTGAGAGCAGGCTATTTAATTTTCTTAACTATGCCCATGGCACCGTTCACGAGCCCATCGGATACCGAAATATTACGTCGTAACATGACTCGGGATTCAGTACCCAACTTAAGGGTAGATAAGAATCCACCGCAGTTATTAATATCCTTGGGTATAACAGTTTCTGGTGGAGTTCTACCATATGTTGCCGCCTCGCGAGACTCGTCAATGGCATTTATAGTGTACATGCGGTGCACTTTAGCATTTTCAGCGGTAATTTTTTCATTATATCTGTCAACTTGTCTCACAGTTGGAAAAATACGGACAGCAACCCCATCAGCAAAATCTCCTGACAAAGGTACCTGTCGGCGCTCTAAAAGTAGCTGCAGCTGAACTGTTGTTAATTCCCCAACCCGTAAACTATTCAAAAGATCAATGAACTCAGTGTCATTGCGCTGTCTCATATTTATAGTCAGTTCGCAAAAGGAAAACTGGTGCCAAAGGTGTACTTCCCCCATAAAACGTGGTGGTTGAGTAAAGCACCAGTTTCCTTTTACTGGTGGAAGCTGCAGTATATCGCCAAACAGCAATATATGCACTCCACCGAATAACTTATCGTTATTCTTAAATTCCTGAAGACGCAGATGAATAATGCGTAAATTTTCATATGATACCATAGAAATTTCATCTATAATCAGCCAATTAATATGGCGCCATCTGCGCCTTTCATTTTCTAATCTTTGCCCTGTGATTCTTTTATATGTCATCGTATTACTTTTTTCAATTGGAAGTAAAAAAATTGAGTGAAGTGTTTTTCCAAATATTTGACGTGCAGCTACTCCTGTAAGAGAGACTCCTCCTCAACAAATTTTGCTTGAAGCATCAAGTCAACTGTAGGTGCATAACAGCGCTTTATATGTTCCACAAGTAGTTTTAGTACAAATGACTTTCCACTGCCTGCACCGCCTGTTATGAACAATAGTAGTTGGTTTTCTTGTCAAATCACTTTCAACAGCAGCAGATACTTTCTGGAAAAGATCCCTCTGTTGGACGTTCAGACCTCGAATATTGGATAAAAATACTTCATCTGGCATTACAGACCTTTCGCATACATCTTCACAATAATTGTCATCGTTTATGATTTGTTCTCCACCGCAAATCAAAGGAGCGTCAATATTAGAATTTTCACGGGCAGCGTTAAGCGCGGCAGCTTGAGCAAGAGCCTGCTGTATCATTTGTTCTGCGTGAGCAAATTCTACTGCACTTACGTTGCTATCTAATGGTCGAAGTTCTCTTTGGCGCCTAATAAAACATTCCTCAGCTGTTTCTTCTTCCAGTAGAAGTTCATTTTCATCACGAAATGGTACGTGACAAACTAACAAACTGTAGTAATAAGCTTCTTTGTCACTATTCAAAGTGTAGTATCGTGTGCGTAATATGGCAAACTTATTTCTTATACGCATCCGTGTGTTATCCCTGAGTAGAATAAATCTGTCCGGCGGAACATTTTCATCTCTTAATTCTTCATCACCGTCGTCTTCATCCCATGTTGAATTAGAAACTGTTTCGAAACGCACAGCAAACTCAGCAAGGCTTAAATTTTCTAGGTCGTCTCGACGTAATGCATAACGATCGAAAATATTGTTATATATAGATGTATCATTGTTATCAAATCTTAATAGTCTGTAACGTTCATTTGGTTTACAACTATTAATGAAAACTGTTTTTCTTGAAGACATTTTTAACGGTAAATGGCATAATCTATATGCGCATTCTGGAGCACTTACAAGTCGCTGCGATAGAATGGCCATTGATACTGCAAAAAGCTTGTTCCAAATGGGACCACCTTGCCTCTTAGCCTTCGCAACAGCTTCTCTTACGACTTCACCGCTATCATGTGGTTCGCATTTACTCGCGTATTTAGCCACATAGTACGCAACTGCTGTTACGTCACCGCACGGCTGCACATCAATGTTCCCTTTCCAGAGTCTCAATAAAGTAGGATTATAGTTATTAACCATGCTTTCGTTTTCAGTTCTTTTTAAACAACAAAATCGTCCATTGTTCGCTAGTACTTCATCAGGACCTAAACAAATTGTTGACTCATATACGGGCCTCGGAAAACCAAAACGACAATAGCTATTATTGTGGTTTTTGTAGCAGGTAGCCGTATGCTTGTGTATTTGTACATCTTCTATTAACTTCTGCAATCCAGGATCATTTTGCGTTAAGGAGCACGAAACAACCCTTTCGATAACTTCGATACCCTCAGGAGTAGAGAATTTTGGTATATTGTCACACCATACTAACATATGAAGGTGTGGACTTCCACGATTTTGAAACTCCACTCGATACCAAAAATCAACTACTGGACCGCCTAAGCAGTCGCAATTACGCATCGTCGCATCAGAGCGTTCACGCGTACAGTAAATTGACGAGAAATAACAACGGGATATTTCTCTACTAACTGTAAACGCTCAAAAAAAGACAAGTTTTCTGCTTCTTTTACGTCCCGGCCATCCGCAATAAGAAGAGCTTTGGTCATATCTAGCCAATTAAGGTCATTACATGAGAACGTCATGAACCACGTAGGAGGCCCTAAAGATCGGACCATTGCGGTAAGTTCAGAGCAACATTTCTGCCAATAAGCCGCCGATCCCCTGATGTTCCTCATAGTAAGGTGCATGTTGTCTATGAGTCCTTGAGGCGTGTGTTCATCCTGGCCCTGACGCATGCGGCATGACACAGAAACACTGGATTTAGCTCTATAATATTCGACGACGGAAAGAGCAAAAAATAAATAATCGTTACGACTGAAACGCTTTTCCAGGCACATTATTCGATTCTGAAAATAATCCAATGGCGTAACATAAATATCTCTTTCTTCCCCAAATCCATTTTTACCGTCTGGAAAAAGACAGAAAAATGCAAGCTCTTCGGTTCGTCGTTCTCTATCAACATTTAATGGTGCCGCTGTTTTTCTTGTAACCTCTGCTAGTCGAATGTTATTATTTCTTATATTGAAATCAGCACCAAAAGAAACTATATTTTCTAAGTTAGGGATCGTTTCGTCAATGTTATGGAGCATACTTGTCGCTTCAATTATGCGTGTATGCTCCATAATATTGCTTGCTTCTTTAGAATTTTCTGATATTGTATATGTTGGACTGTCGAATTGATGTTTACAATTTCTGTCTGTAAGGTCTACTTGTGTTGGATTCGTAAATGTGGGACTTTCTAACTGAACTACTATTGATTCTTGCGCCTGAGTACTTAGCTGTGGATTCTCCAACATTTCTCTGGAAAGTTCTGTCCGATTCTCTAGTATTGGAATCAAAGGAGTTAGTGAGTACTCATTAAGAAAGTTGTCTGGTGCTTGTCTTTTCTTCAATGGTATAAACAAATTTCGTCGTATTATATGATGCAGTTCGTCTATATTTTGGAATTTCACGCAACAGGCTGCACCTTGTTTCGGAGCTTTTACTCCCTTAGGTCCACGTGCATGTGAATCAAACAACCAATAGCTATGAGTGTCATTTCCTGCTTTATAATGAATAGCCACAGTCATAGCATTTGCAGTCAGTAGCCCACAACAGTTTTCTCTGAAGAATAACGTCAGAGCATTTTTTAAGTTTGGAAAGCCGTCAGTACTTTGATCTAAATCTATATGACCATTATAACTATCTTCAGCTATTGAAATATTAATGTGCATCCTATAATATAATATTTGCCGTGCCAAATCAGTCGCAGCAAGATATTCTCGGTTTATTTCTCCATCTGCAGGAACGACTCTAGAGGCAATTGATTCGTGATAAAGTTTGTCTCCGAGTACTACGATGTAATCAATGTCACTTTTTGACCATCGGTTTGGGTCATCCACACAGAAGGCTGCACAAGCTACAGCTGCCACAGCAGTACACTGTTTGCCACGGGATCGGAAATTAAACCTTATATCAGCTTGATGAAATGACCCGCGTAGTATGGAAATATTTTCATTTATTTCTATGTAGTGGCTCCGAGGAGAAGATGGCAATTCTGTAAGCTCTCTGACAGTTTCAGGCTCTTCAGAAATTTGAATAATTGTAGAAATGTCGATAATATTCTCAAAATGGGGCCTTATATCTCTGTAGAGTCTATTATTGGACATTAACCACATTAGAGCTTTGTACAATCTATTGGAATCCACCATAAACTCTCGGGAGCTCTGCACATTCTCCAGACTTTCCACAACCAGAACTAATCCTAATTGATTTGGTGCAAGGGGCAGTTGTTCAGCGACTTCAACCACGTCTTTTGCAAACAGAGTAACTTGTCCCTTACACCAATCTTGACAGAAACGATTTTGTAATTTTGTTATTTTCAGAAAAGGTATAACACGGCATAAAAACCGTTCTTCAAGATTAGTCAAGCAGGCTAGCTCTGGAGGCACTGCCGCGACTGACATTTTGTTCCAGTAAGCTACCGGTGGAATTTTTCTCTTTCTAATATTATTTCTACAGCGAGAGCATGTTATAATCGTACCCAGACCGACTACTTCTACAGGCAATAATGAACTGTATATTGATGAATTTAAATTAAAACGTTGTGGCGGATACAACGCTTTATTACAAATGGCGCATGGAACATCTGCAAAAATATTGATGGCCTGCTCAAAATTAGCTAAATTAAATTCTACTACGTGGTTGTGACTAGCTTGTCGCATACGTTGTAATCGAATGGACCTAGATTCGGTAGATTCATTTGATAAACGTTCGTGTTGCAGAGTAAGGCGATGAGATCGTTCTTCCACAGTCTCGTTTGATAAACGCTTATGTATCAAACCGAGGCGATGAGATCGTTTTTCTACAGTCTCGTTTGATAAACGCTTATGTATCAAACCGAGGCGATGAGATCGTTCTTCCACAGTCTCGTTTGATAAACGCTTATGTATCAAACCGAGGCGATGAGATCGTTTTTCTACAGTCTCGTTTGATAAACGCTTATGTATCAAACCGAGGCGATGAGATCGTTCTTCCACAGTCTCGTTTGATAAACGCTTATGTATCAAACCGAGGCGATGAGATCGTTTTTCTACAGTCTCGTTTAATAAACGCTCACGTATCAAGCCAATACGTTGAGATCGTTGCTCTTTGGTTTCGTTTGATAGACGTTCGCGAATTAAACTGAGTCGTTGAGAATGACTTTCCGGAGTTTCGTTACGCCTAGATAAGTTTGAAGATGCCCTCATCTGAAAAAGCCTATTGGCCCTCTCCTCGCCACTTTCATTTGTTATATTAATGGCATTTCTAACCCTATTTTTCTTTAAACGATTATCTCTCTCGTAACTCGTTTCTTCCAAACGGCGCACGTTGGATCCTGTAGTATGAGCTGGTTGGTCATTAATCAAAATTAAAAAAATGCCGGTAGATAATATTTTTTCATAGATTTAGCAAATAGAGGGTATACCACATTTATTATATGTAATTAAAGTAGTATTGGTTGTCTAGTATACTTTTTATGATACGACAAAGTTGACCATATTTGTATTTTCCTTGTAGACAATTACGTTTTTTAAGTTTGGTGCAGTATTGAAACATTGTATTACTTTAAAAGTAACAGGGTATAATTAATAAAAAAAATCATGAGTGATGCTGAAGGTATGTAGTATTTAAAATGTATAAATTTAGTTCTTCACGATAAAATAACTTCTTCATAATAAATTTTTATTTAAAAACCACTTTTTCTTCAGAAGTGCAGTTTTGATACTGTTTTTTTTCGGAAAAGTGCATTTTGTCAGGGTACTAATTAGTTCTCTGTAACTCTTTAGATAGTGTATTTTATATAGCTGATATCAAAAGTTCAGACAAAATGCTCCTTTTCAAATGGCAGTGGTTTATAGTTTCACGGTAGTAGATTAAAAATATGAGCCAGTCGTATTTCGGTTAGTAATTACACTTAACTGTGAAAATTTTCGTCTTTAACATGAATGAATAGTTTTGTATTGTATTGTAGCCAATTATATAGGTTATTTTTTCGTTTTTTTTTTCTTAGGAATAGTGGATTATCCAGTAAAAAGGAGAGATTTGTGTGACAAATTATTTTTAATTCAATACAAGAAATTATATAGCAAGTTTTTAAAATTAGAGGAGATAATTATTGCAGAAACCAACTGCCCTGCTTCAGATATAACTTCCCTTAAAGAAACACTGCATATTTTTTAAAAATCTTTTAAAATAAAATAGCAATCGTCGAACAGAATCAAAGAAAGGTTTGTAAAAAATAACTCAAGGTAGCTAGATAAGACTTGCATTTTTTAAAAATATATTATTAAGCAAAGGGTGAGCCCAGGTAGGCCCCCGAAGGATTTTCAGCAGTGTAGTGTCCGCAGTAAGTGTAGGAAGACCGAAGTTTTACGTGCGTCCGGTTCTGGCAGTGAACTTCTTTATTCTGCTCAAATGTATTTTCGAACTGAAGGCCACCATTCCCAATTAAATAAATTAAAAGATATTCTATCACCGAAAACCACAGTAAATGAAGAAGAGGCAGTATCTCCTCAAACCGCTTTGTCTATGTTTAGATACTGAAGCGAAATAAAGTAAGAAGCAGTATAACGTGGTACAAAGCTACGCGCCTCATATCTTTCCTTCTTAACTTAACGTCGTAAAACTTCGAGAAAGGACACTCTAACGGATGTATTTAATTTGTTTTTAATTTTTTCGGATCCAGTAGTATCGTGCTCAAGGATTGTGAGAAAATATAAAACTACTCTTCCTAGTGAGGTGCATCACCCGAGCATCGAACACGCTATTGTACTGATGCTCCATTTGTAACGACCTTATGGAACTTAATGTGTTAGACCTTCGTTAAATCGATGAATATGAAATCATTCCCTGGCTTTGAAAGTACTAGAATTCATGATCATGATACTCAGTAGGTACCTACTTCGTTGTGTGCTTGTAGGTGTAACCAACCATAGAATATGGCTGTTTCTCTGAACAGAAATTTCACGGTAAATTACTGAGAACACCAGCACTTTTTCCTTTTTTTTAAAACGCAAGGAAAATCTTACATGGATGCTATGCTGGACTCGTTACGACTAAAAACCACCCGTATCCTACCTAACAGCCTACGGTTGGGAGCCTTCGGTAAGCCCTCGGAAGGATATCCCAGGATTCACAACAGACCTACGATACCACTGCAGCGTCACCTAAGGGGCGGTTTCGGGTTCAATCCCGAGTCTTTGGGGGGTTGTTCGGGTGTTTCTTGGGGTATGTATGCGTGCGTGAATCCCTCACGTCTCGCTGTCGTCTTAAACCTGCTTTTATAAGGACGGTGAGCAGCCCCCTCACCGTCCTCACATCCCCCTCGCCTCAGATAACACCCGAACAACCCCCCAAAGACTCAGGATAACCACCCAACCGCCCCAAGAAGTGAAATAAAACCAAAATCCTACGAGAGAGTCCGCTATAGCATATAATGCTGTATTGGTAAGTGACCTTAAGTCACACATTATTGTTAGAAATTACAAATACTATTGATGATGCCCATGTATCCTTGTCTCTGCATAAACTAGAAGGGAAGGTTAGTATAGTTCAATATTCCTCAAAGTAAGATCGTTCAAGCTATCGTAAAACTAAATCATAGCTCGCACCTATGTTATGAATACCAACAAAGTCTTGTCCTTATGAATGAAAGGTCGTGGAATGACAATAATGGTTTGTCACTTCTCAAATCAATCAATTCAGTCTGCGGCGACCGCCATATCGAAGTACCTACAATAATTAAAGTACGTTGATACTGAGATTTCTGGATCGCGATATTTAAATTTCGCGCTGTGAAATTAAGTACAAAAAACTTGAGAGGTGTCAAGGGACACCCGGATGGAACGAAGTTCCTTTCGATTAAAGTGAAGGAATTGTAATAAAATTTTATTTTAATTTTAAAATTTTATTGTACCTAAGCAAAAACAAAAACAGAAAAAAAAACAAAAAGAAAACAAATATAAAAAAAAGTGAGTGCGTGTAACCTTTACGCGCAACTGAAACTGAACAGAGCGAAACTCCTATTTGCTTTGGTGTTGCTCGTAGAGTTCATGTTCATCCCCTGGCTAGCACTAGCACTACCACTAGCACTATCATTACTACTATTACTACCACTATCACTACCACTATCACTACCACTATCACTACCACTATCACTACCACTATCACTACCACTATCACTACCAAAATCCAAATACAGTTTTAAAGTCAAGTATAAAGCTGTGCTCTTACTACAGCAAAAGAGTGCTCCTTGAGCTATATATTTATATATATATATATATATATATATATATATATATATATATATATAAATATATAGCTATGGTGATCTCGGTTCATCCGGTACGATCGGTTTGTGAACGTGCTGTGGCTGTGCTGGGAGAAAGAATGGTAGATTTAGTTGTGAAAGTCTCATGTTATAGAGAAAAACAAAATACCCAACGATGGAGTTTACTTTTGTTTAAATTTTGTGTTTATCGCTTACTTCTTTGCTATTAAGTATCTGGGTATGTCTAGTATAGTATACTCATTTTGGAAATAACTTACCACTTTGTATTGTTGATAGCATTGTTCTTGCAGTTTTTGAGATTCTTGTTGTAAATATTATTCATAAGAAACCATATATTTAGAATTTATTGTTCGCTAAAACGATCTTGCCTGAAGACGTCAGGTGGCACTCAGGGGTGGCACTGAAAATCAGTACTGAGGAGGTTAACACCCAACTCAGTGTATGCTGAGTGTCAATCCCTTATTGCGGACACAGCGTACATATTAAAAATAGAAAACATTTTATATTTGTAACCACGTGCGTGAAAGACATTTGCCACGTAAAATAAAATAGTGACACGTTGACAATTGGTTAGTTCAGCCACAGATTACGTAATGTCAACAACATCAGTTTGCTCGGGCGGCGGCCAGAGATAAAATAAATGATGGGCTCCTGACACGGTCAATATACACTTGACAACTCCGAAAGTAGGAGTGTGAGTGTCTCGGTGTGCGTGAATTCTTTGCACTTGCATGTACATCTCGACGCGACACGTGATGTACTATGTACATTGTACAATATTCACAAAAATGAAAGTTGAAGAGGCGAGTGAGTTGTGTATGGACCGTGCCGTGTGGCGCTCGGTTCTTTCTGCCTACCCCGCAAGGGATTTGGCGTGAAGATAGTATAGTATAGTATGGTATACAATATTCACTCGGGTCGCTTGACCGTCTCTTGAGCCCATGAGTTGAGGAACGGGGCTGTGGCCCCGTGTTGTGGTTTTGAGCACTTTTATGGTGGTTTTTTTTCTACTTCTCCGTTTTTTGTACTTTTGAATTTTGTTAATTTAGTTCGATATCTTGTCTAATAAGTAATGCTTTTAGGGTTTTTTATTTTGTGTGCGTTGTGATCCTAAATAAACAATTTTTCTTTCTTTCTTTCTTTCTTTACCACTATCACTACCACTATCACTACCACTATCACTACCACTATCACTACCACTATCACTACCACTATCACTACCACTATCACTACCACTATCACTACCACTATCACTATCACTACCACTATCACTACCACTATCACTACCACTTTCACTACCACTATCACTACCACTATCACTACCACTATCACTACCACTATCACTACCACTATCACTATCACTACCACTACCACTACCACTATCACTACCACTATCACTACCACTATCACTACCACTATCACTACCACTATCACTACCACTATCCCTACCACTATCACTACCACTATCACTACCACTATCACTACCACTATCACTATCACTACCACTATCACT
The DNA here is from genome assembly GCA_933228765.1 of Miltochrista miniata. NCBI lineage: Eukaryota > Metazoa > Arthropoda > Insecta > Lepidoptera > Erebidae > Miltochrista > Miltochrista miniata. Next base: position 36,036,181 of record OW121752.1, read on the forward strand.
ACCACTATCACTACCACTATCACTACCACTATCACTACCACCATCACTACCAAAAGTGTCGTGACAACTTTTCGTAAGAATTTTTTCCGTCTAGCCCCCTTTCACAACGCGCGATAATGAACTTCGCTCCAAAAACTCATCATCAGCAGTTGGGTCACCTTCCCTAATCAAAGGATCCTCACTTGGTATCGGAGGGACATGTTCTCCCGTCCCTCGACTATTGACTCGACTAGTGACTCCCATGTGATTGGAAGCAGTTATTACGAGCAGTTCACTCCTGGGCGTAGAGAGGGCGATTAGCGTTACGTCTCACTATCGAGATGGGTTTGTCCAGAATTTCGTTTAGAGTTTTCCTTTTCTTCGCCATGGCCTCGACTGTTAGTAAGTAGGTATTACTTGGCTTACATTCTGTATATCTCAATGTTATGGGCAGCTTGAAAATGTCTACAGCCGGTAGTCACAACCCGTCAACACGGCAATAGACTTACCACGAGGCACAAAAACAAATTTGAGACTTAGAGAATGCCTCGGTCTCCCCCTTCGGGGATAAAGGCGTGACTATAATATGTTTGTACACGGCAATACGGCTCACCACCTATTACGTGGGACGTAATCTTAAAAGGTAAAATGTGGGCGTATTATATGCCTCTGCCTACCTCAGACGCGACTATATGTATGTACACAATATTCAAGAATTATAATCCATTTCTAAAATCTTGAGTTTTGAGAAAATTTGTAACACTTCTCTTAGAATTAAGCTCTCAAACAACGCTCTCATTTCTACACGTGTTTTGTCTATTAGTGCTTATATTATTCAGTGTTAGGTAAACTTGAGGGAAAACCATGATATTTGTGTCCTAACACGGCAAGCAATGGACGCTTTCGTCGTAAGTGATGTGTTATTCAAGAAGTGAGTCAGATTAAAGCGGCGCTTTCGTTTGTGTGAGTGGAATTTAAAGATGGCTGTAGATGAGCTGTGATGTATTTATTATGATAATTGTTTTAAAACTGCTTTGATAGCGTAGTTGCAGTATAAGGGCCGTCCCTTATACTGCAACTACGCCATCAAAGCACGCACGCAATAACGTGCTGGGATCTCGGGTTTGAATCCCAGTTCGGAATAAAAATTTGGGTGATACGCAATTAAGGTGAAGTGGGACTCAAAATACATATTTTGACATATTTCGAACCAATTTTGCAATGGTGTTACCAAGGATTTCACAATTTTTTAAATGGATAATTATTATTAAGTATATTGACTAGGGTTGTCAGCTCTCCAAAACACGATTGAGTAAATTCGGCTCGATAGAAATTTATCCCAAAGTTGCTTCGAATCTGTAAATTTACCTGTGACCGCCTTGACTATAACCAATTTTATTCAGTAGTTATATAATGTATCACACTATTTTTTTTTATTTCCATGTCCCTAATAAGTTACCTCGAGGCCCTATGCTGTTATTTTATTTATTAAAATCATATTGTTTGAATATAAAATACGTTTTGTTGAGCGGGAGTGCATTTTGCCGCTATCAGCCACCTCACAGCGCCCGCTCAGTCAGCCGACAGGCTTCGTTGAGGACACCCGTATACAACTTTGTCGCTCCCGCTGACGTAATTCGCTGCCGTAGTAACGAAAATGGGTAATAAAAAAAAACAAAAAAGGAAGGATTCAAGCTCAGGAGCGTAAAAATATCGCATCTGTTTGGGTAAATTTCCTTGGTGTATTATATAAGTTATAGTAACGTTTTCATACTTTCCAATACAAAGTCCGCCTGATGCCACATAATAGATAAGTCCAGAAGATTCACCTATAAATGCGCTCATGTATGTGACGCCCTGACCGAGCTTATAACATGTATATTATTTACATTAATATTTAAGTAAAATCAATGTCATTACGAGTATAATACTAATGACTGATGAATCAGTGGGCCAATTCTCCTAAATTTACAATATAACAGTAGTTATAAACCTTAATTAAGTCTATAATAAATTAAAAATCAAAAAATTGGTATCCTCCTATCCAAAATTACAGTTTTCAATGTACGTATTGCGTATTGTTGATATACTGGTAGTCTTACTTTACTACTAGTACGTCGTAGTTGATGTAGATAGGTATTGAATTTAAAAGTTGTAAGTATGAGTTTGAATTTTAACCAACAGTGAACTGAAAATAAACAGCTTACAGCCCGATACAGTCAATACAACCCTAACTTTGTTTTTAAGCTATAATGTAAAACAGTAATACAATATTCAATGGATAGTGGTACCTATATGTTAAGCGCTAGAAGATGATTTTGTGAATATTTGTTACTGAAAACCGGGAAGCACGGAAAAGCAAAATATTCAGAAGTGCCTGATGATTTAATATCATTTACGAATTATTTAATTATGATATAATTGAAGTCTGTGAAGATGTTTGCGACAAAATCACGTTCCAACGGTTGAGCAGATCTGGCTGTAATTGGTGGCCTATTATAATTATTTTATTTTATATCTTTTCCAGACTGCAATATATTCCTGGATATATTATATATAATTTAGAAAATAGCATAAAGGCTATTTCATCCCTGGATATGATCCAATGGTAGGTGGGAACGTGAACAGAATTCTACACAGCTGAAGCTGCGGGCAAGAGCTATGCGAAATGAAACGTAGAAGGTTTAATTTGGGTAATGGTAATAGTTTGGACAGGACTAAAGCCTTGTCTAGTCTAAATAACTAGTATCGAAATTTATTCCTTTATACACCCTTGCATATATGCATGTAGGAATATTCGTTTTTGTATATTCTTCGGTTTCGTATCCAAACGGGACCCTTTTACTGAGACTTCGAAGTCCGTTTTTCCATCTGTATCTCATGAAGTAGGCAGTTATACATTTCAAAGATGTGTTTCTGCTACCGCTGTAACAACTATAATAATCTAAATCTATACTAATATTATAAAGAGGATAGATTTGTTTTGTTTGTTTGTAACGAATAGGCTCCGGAACTACTGGACCGTGTTGAAAAATTATTTCACTGTTGGGAGCTACACTCTTTGCAGTGAACATAGGCTATATTTTATTCCCGTATTCACACGGGAACGGGAACTACTCGCGTAAAACGTGATGACGTCCGCTAGTCTATACTAATATTATAAAGAGGAAAGATTTGTTTTTTTGTTTGTTTGTTTGTTTGTAACGAATAGGCTCCGGAACTACTGGACCGATTTGAAAAATTCTTTCACTGTTGGAAAGCTACACTCTTTGCGGTATATTTTATTTCCGTATTCCCACGGGAACGGGAACTACGCGGGTGAAACCGAGTGACGTCCGCTAGTACTAGATAAAGAATGAATAAGGTTACTCTCATACCTACAACGTAATCTTTTGGCGTTTTTTTTGTTGCGAAATCCTCATCAGTGTGCCAGTCCAACTTCAACTTGGCCGTTTTTACAGTTCCGTATCCAAAGGATAAAATGAGACGAGGAGAGAGTAACTTGATGACATGAAGTTAGTTTTGCCTTTTGAAAATGCGAAGAGGCGAAAGCGGTCAGGTGTAGAGTAAATAAATGCTGTGGAACAGTACAAGTGGTGGGTATTCAATATGCGCTGCAGGTTCCACCAAGTGCCATCAACCAACAGTATAATAATCTGTAATAACGCGACCCTATTACAGAGACTACGCCGTCCGTCTATCTGTCATCTCATGCACCACTGCAATCGCTAGGCATTTGAAATTTACGAATACTAAAAACAGAAAAAAAGTTAAGGAGGGCTCCCATACAGGTATATTTTTCAGTCTTTTTTGTACAGTACCGTACCATTTCACAGTACAGTAAAGTAACAAAAAATAAAAACTATGAAGGAGAGGGTCAGCGGATTCTTACTTTTTCATTCAACCTGGCAAAAATCGTCACAGGAAAAAAAATAAATTGAAGTACTTCTCAAATATATTATGTTCTATTCTTATACTTTTTAACCGACTTCAAAAAAGGAGGAGGTTCTCAATTCGTACGCTACGTTTTTTTTTTTTTTTTTTTTTTGTATGTATGTTACGCGATAGCGGCGCCAATTATGGATGGATTTTGAAAATTGTTTTTTTGTTTGAAAGAGGCTACTTCTGAGGTGGTCCCATATCCATGGTATCAGGATCTGATGCTGGGATCCAGGAGAAATCGAGGGCAACCACCGAAAATTGTAGGGACAACTAGTGCGTTTGTTAATTTAATGAATTAAGTGCTTTAATGTACTACAATTTAATGAAGGTCTGGAGTCGATCTGATGATGGAACCGAAAAACAGCCGAGGGAATTCCTTAACGATTTACAGCAGTTACCTTGTGTTTCGGCTTGATTGATTTGTGTTGATGAGTACTTTACACCTAGATAGATATACTTTTCGGTCCACATATCACTTAAAATAATAAAAATAAAAAAAATAAATAAAAAAAGAACCTACTTCATACAAATCCTTAAAAATTAAATTTTCTTAGCACAAAGTAATATGTATTTTGATATATCAGATTTTATTAACCGACTTCAAAAAAGGAGGAGGTTCTCAATTGTCATGGAGGGATCTCAATGTCTTTTTGGAAATGGTCATCCATACAACCCGATCAGGCTAGATGTTCCTTAACTTTTGCAATGTGTTTACCTATGCGGTTACCACTAGACCACGCACCCATCAGCATTTCCACTAATAATGAAACGTTGTATAAAATAGGTAAAATAAATGAACGTAAGTACATTGTCATGTAGCGTACCACCAGAAAACTAAAGATTTCGCAAACGTGTCATTTCCGATAGAGCTTTATCATCGTGGGGTCGACTTAAAAGCTTATTGGCATCTAAATTAGATAATGCAATGCCGTCTAACGTTCTGACGCGACTGAGGGCTACATAAACCTGTCCCTTGGCAAAATTCTTTTTACCTAGATCGATGACTGGCTTTTCAAGTGTTGTACCTTGCAGTTTGTGAACAGTTACCGCCCAGCTTAAAATGAGCGGTAACATCCTGCGCTCGACATCTCCATACCCCCTTTGTGCTTGAAAAGTTGTGCAAGCAGGTGTAATTGGTACGCAACCATCGTCATCTTTAATTCTGATGCCCACAGTCACGTCATCAAATTTGATATGGACAGATTCAGGCAATTCACCTACTTCTAATTGATCACGTCTGAGAGCAGGCTATTTAATTTTCTTAACTATGCCCATGGCACCGTTCACGAGCCCATCGGATACCGAAATATTACGTCGTAACATGACTCGGGATTCAGTACCCAACTTAAGGGTAGATAAGAATCCACCGCAGTTATTAATATCCTTGGGTATAACAGTTTCTGGTGGAGTTCTACCATATGTTGCCGCCTCGCGAGACTCGTCAATGGCATTTATAGTGTACATGCGGTGCACTTTAGCATTTTCAGCGGTAATTTTTTCATTATATCTGTCAACTTGTCTCACAGTTGGAAAAATACGGACAGCAACCCCATCAGCAAAATCTCCTGACAAAGGTACCTGTCGGCGCTCTAAAAGTAGCTGCAGCTGAACTGTTGTTAATTCCCCAACCCGTAAACTATTCAAAAGATCAATGAACTCAGTGTCATTGCGCTGTCTCATATTTATAGTCAGTTCGCAAAAGGAAAACTGGTGCCAAAGGTGTACTTCCCCCATAAAACGTGGTGGTTGAGTAAAGCACCAGTTTCCTTTTACTGGTGGAAGCTGCAGTATATCGCCAAACAGCAATATATGCACTCCACCGAATAACTTATCGTTATTCTTAAATTCCTGAAGACGCAGATGAATAATGCGTAAATTTTCATATGATACCATAGAAATTTCATCTATAATCAGCCAATTAATATGGCGCCATCTGCGCCTTTCATTTTCTAATCTTTGCCCTGTGATTCTTTTATATGTCATCGTATTACTTTTTTCAATTGGAAGTAAAAAAATTGAGTGAAGTGTTTTTCCAAATATTTGACGTGCAGCTACTCCTGTAAGAGAGACTCCTCCTCAACAAATTTTGCTTGAAGCATCAAGTCAACTGTAGGTGCATAACAGCGCTTTATATGTTCCACAAGTAGTTTTAGTACAAATGACTTTCCACTGCCTGCACCGCCTGTTATGAACAATAGTAGTTGGTTTTCTTGTCAAATCACTTTCAACAGCAGCAGATACTTTCTGGAAAAGATCCCTCTGTTGGACGTTCAGACCTCGAATATTGGATAAAAATACTTCATCTGGCATTACAGACCTTTCGCATACATCTTCACAATAATTGTCATCGTTTATGATTTGTTCTCCACCGCAAATCAAAGGAGCGTCAATATTAGAATTTTCACGGGCAGCGTTAAGCGCGGCAGCTTGAGCAAGAGCCTGCTGTATCATTTGTTCTGCGTGAGCAAATTCTACTGCACTTACGTTGCTATCTAATGGTCGAAGTTCTCTTTGGCGCCTAATAAAACATTCCTCAGCTGTTTCTTCTTCCAGTAGAAGTTCATTTTCATCACGAAATGGTACGTGACAAACTAACAAACTGTAGTAATAAGCTTCTTTGTCACTATTCAAAGTGTAGTATCGTGTGCGTAATATGGCAAACTTATTTCTTATACGCATCCGTGTGTTATCCCTGAGTAGAATAAATCTGTCCGGCGGAACATTTTCATCTCTTAATTCTTCATCACCGTCGTCTTCATCCCATGTTGAATTAGAAACTGTTTCGAAACGCACAGCAAACTCAGCAAGGCTTAAATTTTCTAGGTCGTCTCGACGTAATGCATAACGATCGAAAATATTGTTATATATAGATGTATCATTGTTATCAAATCTTAATAGTCTGTAACGTTCATTTGGTTTACAACTATTAATGAAAACTGTTTTTCTTGAAGACATTTTTAACGGTAAATGGCATAATCTATATGCGCATTCTGGAGCACTTACAAGTCGCTGCGATAGAATGGCCATTGATACTGCAAAAAGCTTGTTCCAAATGGGACCACCTTGCCTCTTAGCCTTCGCAACAGCTTCTCTTACGACTTCACCGCTATCATGTGGTTCGCATTTACTCGCGTATTTAGCCACATAGTACGCAACTGCTGTTACGTCACCGCACGGCTGCACATCAATGTTCCCTTTCCAGAGTCTCAATAAAGTAGGATTATAGTTATTAACCATGCTTTCGTTTTCAGTTCTTTTTAAACAACAAAATCGTCCATTGTTCGCTAGTACTTCATCAGGACCTAAACAAATTGTTGACTCATATACGGGCCTCGGAAAACCAAAACGACAATAGCTATTATTGTGGTTTTTGTAGCAGGTAGCCGTATGCTTGTGTATTTGTACATCTTCTATTAACTTCTGCAATCCAGGATCATTTTGCGTTAAGGAGCACGAAACAACCCTTTCGATAACTTCGATACCCTCAGGAGTAGAGAATTTTGGTATATTGTCACACCATACTAACATATGAAGGTGTGGACTTCCACGATTTTGAAACTCCACTCGATACCAAAAATCAACTACTGGACCGCCTAAGCAGTCGCAATTACGCATCGTCGCATCAGAGCGTTCACGCGTACAGTAAATTGACGAGAAATAACAACGGGATATTTCTCTACTAACTGTAAACGCTCAAAAAAAGACAAGTTTTCTGCTTCTTTTACGTCCCGGCCATCCGCAATAAGAAGAGCTTTGGTCATATCTAGCCAATTAAGGTCATTACATGAGAACGTCATGAACCACGTAGGAGGCCCTAAAGATCGGACCATTGCGGTAAGTTCAGAGCAACATTTCTGCCAATAAGCCGCCGATCCCCTGATGTTCCTCATAGTAAGGTGCATGTTGTCTATGAGTCCTTGAGGCGTGTGTTCATCCTGGCCCTGACGCATGCGGCATGACACAGAAACACTGGATTTAGCTCTATAATATTCGACGACGGAAAGAGCAAAAAATAAATAATCGTTACGACTGAAACGCTTTTCCAGGCACATTATTCGATTCTGAAAATAATCCAATGGCGTAACATAAATATCTCTTTCTTCCCCAAATCCATTTTTACCGTCTGGAAAAAGACAGAAAAATGCAAGCTCTTCGGTTCGTCGTTCTCTATCAACATTTAATGGTGCCGCTGTTTTTCTTGTAACCTCTGCTAGTCGAATGTTATTATTTCTTATATTGAAATCAGCACCAAAAGAAACTATATTTTCTAAGTTAGGGATCGTTTCGTCAATGTTATGGAGCATACTTGTCGCTTCAATTATGCGTGTATGCTCCATAATATTGCTTGCTTCTTTAGAATTTTCTGATATTGTATATGTTGGACTGTCGAATTGATGTTTACAATTTCTGTCTGTAAGGTCTACTTGTGTTGGATTCGTAAATGTGGGACTTTCTAACTGAACTACTATTGATTCTTGCGCCTGAGTACTTAGCTGTGGATTCTCCAACATTTCTCTGGAAAGTTCTGTCCGATTCTCTAGTATTGGAATCAAAGGAGTTAGTGAGTACTCATTAAGAAAGTTGTCTGGTGCTTGTCTTTTCTTCAATGGTATAAACAAATTTCGTCGTATTATATGATGCAGTTCGTCTATATTTTGGAATTTCACGCAACAGGCTGCACCTTGTTTCGGAGCTTTTACTCCCTTAGGTCCACGTGCATGTGAATCAAACAACCAATAGCTATGAGTGTCATTTCCTGCTTTATAATGAATAGCCACAGTCATAGCATTTGCAGTCAGTAGCCCACAACAGTTTTCTCTGAAGAATAACGTCAGAGCATTTTTTAAGTTTGGAAAGCCGTCAGTACTTTGATCTAAATCTATATGACCATTATAACTATCTTCAGCTATTGAAATATTAATGTGCATCCTATAATATAATATTTGCCGTGCCAAATCAGTCGCAGCAAGATATTCTCGGTTTATTTCTCCATCTGCAGGAACGACTCTAGAGGCAATTGATTCGTGATAAAGTTTGTCTCCGAGTACTACGATGTAATCAATGTCACTTTTTGACCATCGGTTTGGGTCATCCACACAGAAGGCTGCACAAGCTACAGCTGCCACAGCAGTACACTGTTTGCCACGGGATCGGAAATTAAACCTTATATCAGCTTGATGAAATGACCCGCGTAGTATGGAAATATTTTCATTTATTTCTATGTAGTGGCTCCGAGGAGAAGATGGCAATTCTGTAAGCTCTCTGACAGTTTCAGGCTCTTCAGAAATTTGAATAATTGTAGAAATGTCGATAATATTCTCAAAATGGGGCCTTATATCTCTGTAGAGTCTATTATTGGACATTAACCACATTAGAGCTTTGTACAATCTATTGGAATCCACCATAAACTCTCGGGAGCTCTGCACATTCTCCAGACTTTCCACAACCAGAACTAATCCTAATTGATTTGGTGCAAGGGGCAGTTGTTCAGCGACTTCAACCACGTCTTTTGCAAACAGAGTAACTTGTCCCTTACACCAATCTTGACAGAAACGATTTTGTAATTTTGTTATTTTCAGAAAAGGTATAACACGGCATAAAAACCGTTCTTCAAGATTAGTCAAGCAGGCTAGCTCTGGAGGCACTGCCGCGACTGACATTTTGTTCCAGTAAGCTACCGGTGGAATTTTTCTCTTTCTAATATTATTTCTACAGCGAGAGCATGTTATAATCGTACCCAGACCGACTACTTCTACAGGCAATAATGAACTGTATATTGATGAATTTAAATTAAAACGTTGTGGCGGATACAACGCTTTATTACAAATGGCGCATGGAACATCTGCAAAAATATTGATGGCCTGCTCAAAATTAGCTAAATTAAATTCTACTACGTGGTTGTGACTAGCTTGTCGCATACGTTGTAATCGAATGGACCTAGATTCGGTAGATTCATTTGATAAACGTTCGTGTTGCAGAGTAAGGCGATGAGATCGTTCTTCCACAGTCTCGTTTGATAAACGCTTATGTATCAAACCGAGGCGATGAGATCGTTTTTCTACAGTCTCGTTTGATAAACGCTTATGTATCAAACCGAGGCGATGAGATCGTTCTTCCACAGTCTCGTTTGATAAACGCTTATGTATCAAACCGAGGCGATGAGATCGTTTTTCTACAGTCTCGTTTGATAAACGCTTATGTATCAAACCGAGGCGATGAGATCGTTCTTTCACAGTCTCGTTTGATAAACGCTTATGTATCAAACCGAGGCGATGAGATCGTTTTTCTACAGTCTCGTTTAATAAACGCTCACGTATCAAGCCAATACGTTGAGATCGTTGCTCTTTGGTTTCGTTTGATAGACGTTCGCGAATTAAACTGAGTCGTTGAGAATGACTTTCCGGAGTTTCGTTACGCCTAGATAAGTTTGAAGATGCCCTCATCTGAAAAAGCCTATTGGCCCTCTCCTCGCCACTTTCATTTGTTATATTAATGGCATTTCTAACCCTATTTTTCTTTAAACGATTATCTCTCTCGTAACTCGTTTCTTCCAAACGGCGCACGTTGGATCCTGTAGTATGAGCTGGTTGGTCATTAATCAAAATTAAAAAAATGCCGGTAGATAATATTTTTTCATAGATTTAGCAAATAGAGGGTATACCACATTTATTATATGTAATTAAAGTAGTATTGGTTGTCTAGTATACTTTTTATGATACGACAAAGTTGACCATATTTGTATTTTCCTTGTAGACAATTACGTTTTTTAAGTTTGGTGCAGTATTGAAACATTGTATTACTTTAAAAGTAACAGGGTATAATTAATAAAAAAAATCATGAGTGATGCTGAAGGTATGTAGTATTTAAAATGTATAAATTTAGTTCTTCACGATAAAATAACTTCTTCATAATAAATTTTTATTTAAAAACCACTTTTTCTTCAGAAGTGCAGTTTTGATACTGTTGTTTTTCGGAAAAGTGCATTTTGTCAGGGTACTAATTAGTTCTCTGTAACTCTTTAGATAGTGTATTTTATATAGCTGATATCAAAAGTTCAGACAAAATGCTCCTTTTCAAATGGCAGTGGTTTATAGTTTCACGGTAGTAGATTAAAAATATGAGCCAGTCGTATTTCGGTTAGTAATTACACTTAACTGTGAAAATTTTCGTCTTTAACATGAATGAATAGTTTTGTATTGTATTGTAGCCAATTATATAGGTTATTTTTTCGTTTTTTTTTTCTTAGGAATAGTGGATTATCCAGTAAAAAGGAGAGATTTGTGTGACAAATTATTTTTAATTCAATACAAGAAATTATATAGCAAGTTTTTAAAATTAGAGGAGATAATTATTGCAGAAACCAACTGCCCTGCTTCAGATATAACTTCCCTTAAAGAAACACTGCATATTTTTTAAAAATCTTTTAATATAAAATAGCAATCGTCGAACAGAATCAAAGAAAGGTTTGTAAAAAATAACTCAAGGTAGCTAGATAAGACTTGCATTTTTTAAAAATATATTATTAAGCAAAGGGTGAGCCCAGGTAGGCCCCCGAAGGATTTTCAGCAGTGTAGTGTCCGCAGTAAGTGTAGGAAGACCGAAGTTTTACGTGCGTCCGGTTCTGGCAGTGAACTTCTTTATTCTGCTCAAATGTATTTTCGAACTGAAGGCCACCATTCCCAATTAAATAAATTAAAAGATATTCTATCACCGAAAACCACAGTAAATGAAGAAGAGGCAGTATCTCCTCAAACCGCTTTGTCTATGTTTAGATACTGAAGCGAAATAAAGTAAGAAGCAGTATAACGTGGTACAAAGCTACGCGCCTCATATCTTTCCTTCTTAACTTAACGTCGTAAAACTTCGAGAAAGGACACTCTAACGGATGTATTTAATTTGTTTTTAATTTTTTCGGATCCAGTAGTATCGTGCTCAAGGATTGTGAGAAAATATAAAACTACTCTTCCTAGTGAGGTGCTAGAAATTATTTTACCAGATTAAAAGAATCTAGCCTTCATAAATCCATTTATTGTGACATATATTTAAATTGTTTAGAGTAATAAAGACATTAATAAAGTTATTTTGCCTCAAAACACCTTTAATAAAGACAATTATGAAAGTTAAGGAAGCGAAAGATGTTTGCCGGGAGCGTTGCAAGTGGCAATCAGTGGTCTCTGCCTACCCCAGTGAGTAATAAGCGTGATTTTATGTATTTAGGTACGTATGAATGTATTATACACCTTTAAGACTTAGCTTAAGTCTCGGAACGTAGTTAAATAATATTGACCAACCATCCCATACAACAGGATCCACCGTGCGGCGCTGTCTCATTTGAGCAGCCCGTTTGCTAGGTCTACCCATTTTAAAGAAAGACAAAGCTACAACTAAAAATTTGAAAATAAAATTGAAAGAAAACCGACTTCAAACTATACCTACGATTAACGTTATATTATGTAGGTACAATAAACCTACACTAAAAATTAGAAAATAATTAATTTAACCTCAAAAGAATAACAGAATAATAATACTGAGACGAAATTAAAATATAGGTACCTTTTTACCTACTTATAGCTATGTAGAAACTTATATCTACGATTTAAAGAAATTAACTTAATAATATAATACCTACCTAACTTATAGTAATACTTTACATATGAAAATAATAATGATACTAATTTTGATATAAAATTTGGTAGTTCAAAGCAATGAGTAGGTATTGCAATACAATAAAATACGAAATAATTAATGTTTAATTACAAAATACTATTTGTTTTGATTCGGTGCCAGCTAAGGACTTTCTTTTCCTTGCAAAACTATCTCTAAACGTTTGCGTCATTCGAGAAGCATTCTTGCTAGGCTACCCATCACTTAAAATCGTAAAATAAATAATTTTTAACAAAAAAGAAACCGACTTCAATCGGGAAACTCCAAAGTAAAAAATAATTACTAAGCACAAACTAATATACCTAAGTATGATGATTTAGTTAATCAGAAATGATTAAATATTTTATAATTTTGAAGTCGGTGCCAAGTAAATTGTACATCAACCGCGCTACAATATATAAAGGAATAGGTTCCTAATTACTATGAAAGTAACTTTGTAGAAATTATGTACCTAGTACCTACTTACTTACAAACTACCTAATAACTAGTCAACGAAAACATTTTTTTGGGAAACGTGTTCCTTTAACATTGAATTCAACTTAGACATCGAAAAAACTGGGTTGCAAACTAACATAACAAAAAATTAACAGAAAGAGTGTTCTCACAACACTGGATACAACTTAGACATAGATAAGTAACTAGTAACAAAACAAATATACACTGGGTAATAAACTAACAAAAAAAATCAACGGAAGTAGTGTTCTCTCAACACTGGATATAACTTAGACTAATGGTAACTATTTATATTTTTATCAAATTAGGATGAAAGTACTTCTTTTGAAAGTACAAGTAAGTATTTAACTTAAAGCATGAACGTTTTATATATTATAGATAAATAGATAGTATAGTATAGTTTTATATATTAAAATAAATCACATAGACCGTTTGCAACAGAAGGATAATAGCTAACTAAGAATGAAACCGGTAACTATTTACCAATTAAATATATACAAGAAATCGAGAAAATTGTTTGCAAAAGAAAGATAATATTGTTTGCAAAATAAAGAACGAATAAATGAAACAAAAAAAAATTTTGCTTTCTACCAGACAAAATAAATAATACGAGTATTTGGTCTAAACATGTGATTGAGAAATAATGTACAAAAACCTAACTGTGACAACGTTGGCGTTGTGGCGAGACAAAAAAATCCGTATTTATAGACAATGATCAACGACGACTGCCCTCACGCGACTGCCCGCATTCGGGCGGGTCTCACACTCAAGCATGTCGTTGTACCTGGCCATACAGAAATGATTGTTAAAAACATTTTTGAATACGAGAGACTGGCTGGTTAAAATATATTTTACCTGTTTAAAAGTAACGAATATAGAACATTCCATTTTTACTTTTTTTAAATAAAGGGGTTCAATACTTTTCTTATCAGCCACGCTCCGGACGAAGAACTTTCTGGCCAGCACGCCAGTCAACCTGCTTGCAGCCCTGACTTAGCACCTTCTTTTTATTATTCAAGAAAATAAAAACCAATTTGTCGTAAAACATTCTATTCAATAAAAGTTAGTGGTTGAGGAAGCCGTAATGTACCTATGTGTTTGCAGCAGGTGGAAGAAGTGTTGGCACATCAATTACTTTACAAAGATGTACTTAATATGCAATAAACTATTTAGGTACTTATCCATTTTTTTTACCATCTCAATTTTTTACTAATGAACCTATGGGTACCACGTACATACCCACCGGATTTATAAACTGTATGCCGTCTGTAATCGCAATGTTAGACGATACCACAGAACTGACAGAACAGATAAATAAAAAAAATAAAAAAATGTTTGTAGACATTTTCACACAACATCATCTAGCTCAAATTAAGCTAACATCTTATACATAGAAAACACCCAAACTACGAAACAAACATTTGTAGATTACACAAATATTTGAATAAACCCGGGAATCAAACCCAGGACCTCAAGCGGGGCAGGCAGTTACACTTCCAACTGCGCCACCGAGGCCGCGTGGCACTCAAATCTGCGATAATTACCGACCCATAGCTTCGGTTGTCAGAAAAAACCTAGATATTGCTTTACTTGGCACCGACTTCAAAATTATAAAATATTTAATCATTTCTGATTAACTAAATCATCATACTTAGGTATATTAGTTTGTGCTTAGTAATTATTTTTTACTTTGGAGTTTCCCGATTGAAGTCGGTTTCTTTTTTGTTAAAAATTATTTATGACATATCGTTTGTAATGACGTATTCAAGGCCTGCACAAAAAACCAGCTTGTTGGGAATTAATGCAAAGTGGAATGTTTACTTTGACTGGACTATTATTATGAAAATGAATTTCATTACATGTTAGTGATAAAAACTGCATCAAAATCAATTACGTAGTTGCTCACGAGTAGAAAATCTAAGAGGTTTATCTAAACAGGGCGAAAAAAATAGTTATGTAAACTTGTACTTCTGTCAATGATTTCAATTGCGTAGTGAACGGGCTAACGCGCGAAAACGTTTCCGACGCACGTAGCGTCCCGAACATCTTGCGTCTGCTTCACCCCCTCCGAATCGCTTCGGGATCTGGGATTATGCCACAACAAACGAATCCTGCGCCTTTCACATCCAGTCCCTCCCTTCGATCTTTTTTTTTTTTTTTTTTTTTTTATACCACTAAGGTGGCAGACAAGCATACGGCCCACCAGAAGGACCGGTGGTCACCGCAGCCTATGAACGTTTGCAACACCAGAGGCGCCACACTCGCGCTGCCGACCCTGTAAAAACCTTCTAAGACCCCTTTTGAAGAACCCCATACTGTAGGCGTTTTTGAAAACCGAGGCAGGGAGATCATTCCACAACCTAAGCGTGCGCGGAAGAAAACCCCTATCGGATCTAACCGTGCTGGAACGCTCCGGACGCAGAGTGTGAGGATGAACTCCCTGTCTATGGCGAGCGGTGCGGTGATAGAACGTAGCCGTGGGCATCATATCAAACAATTCCTCAGAGCACACACCATTGTACAGTCGGTAGAACACGCATAAGGAGGCAAAGTCTCTCCTGTCGCGAAGAGGTTCCACACCACCTGTAAGTATAGGATCGTTGACAACTCTTACAGCACGTCTTTGCACCGAGTCAAATGGACGAAGCTGATATTCAGGTGCCCCCGCCCAGAGGTGACAGCAGTACTCCATGTGCGGCCGCACTTGCGACTTGTACAGAAGCAGCGTTTGTGCAGCAGTGAAGTACCGCCGCGCCCTGTTGAGCACACCTAGCTTCCTGGACGCCAGCTTAGCCTTGCCCTCCAAATGACTACGGAACTGAACGTCACTGGAGATGTCAACGCCAAGGATCCCTATACTTTTGGAGATGGAAAGAGATGTGCCCTGAAATTGCGGCGCCACAGTAATTGGGGTTTGCTTAGCGGTGAAAAAACACGCTTGTGTCTTGGAAGGGTTGATCTATTCCCATAGGGTTCGACAGAGTACATTTTTCCAGTCGCTCTAATCCGGGCATATGCTATTACTACCCGTTTGCTCTAAGTTTGCCGGTCGCATCCCATACTACACCAGCCTCTACGACAGCGGCAAACTTAGAGCGAACGGGATATACCTTCTGCTACTTAAATCTGCGTTCAAAAGAACACATACGAAGCCGGCGTCCACGCCGGCTTCGTATCCATCAAAGAGAATACAATACTAGCGTGGATTGCTAGTTCAAATATGATTTATCTTGACATGAGTCACAATTCCGACAAATTATAATGATGTAAGTACAAGTTGGTGGTACGCAGACAGACCGCCTACTGACAGTATGAAATGTCAATGTCAATGTTTGACATTATTGTTGAACACTACATCAAATACATTGAAAGCATTGAACTAATATTATATCTCAATGATGGTAAAAATACATTTATTGTTAAAAATTACAGAGAAACATAATTATTACATATCTATATTTACATTATTACTATCTAAACTAAACCTAAATAAGGCCCCCGTGGCATTGTGCCCAAAAGACTAGCAGCAGTCCCCCTTTGAATAGCAATACCTATTCGTTGAGCGAGAAAACTGCCAGCCCTTGGGTCACCAGTTGACTCCACAAGGCGCTTTTTCACAGACCGGCGAGGAAACAGGTGTACTGGTGGACGCCGGAAATCGCGCAGTTGCGCGCGGATTGCGTTACCGCGCGCCGCCGGTACACCAAGTTTCGCCGGAGGCGTCGCCGCCCAGACGATGCGGCAGCCCGAGAGACGGAGCTCTACGATGGGTACAAGGAGGCCAAGAGGGCCCTCCAGACCGCCATCAAGCGGTCCAAAAAATTGGGCCGCGAAGAGCTGATGGAGACTCTGGAGCGGAACCCGTGGGGGCGCCCGTACCTCATGGTAAGAGGCAAATTACGCCCTAAGGCGCCCCCACTGACCCAGAGTCTCCAGCCGGAGCGGCTGGAGGGGGTCCTGGACTCCTTGTTCCCGTCGAGAGCGGAGGAACACGTTCCTCAGCGCATGGCTCCGTCTCAGGCGCCCAACGCGGAAGGCAGCGAGAACGACGTGCCCGTAGTCACCGAGGGTGAGTTAGGGGCGGCTGTCCTGCGGCTTAAATCCCGCAGAAACACCGCCCCTGGACCCGACGGCATTCCAGGCCGTGCATGGGTCTTGGCTCTCGAGGAGCTTGGGCCTCGACTTATGGGTCTTTATAGCGCATGCCTCGAAAAAGGCCAGTTTCCCAAGGTCTGGAAGACAGGGAAACTGGTCTTGATTCGAAAGGCGGGTCGGCCGGCAAATTCCCCATCTGGGTACCGGCCGATCGTGTTGCTCGACGAGGTGTGCAAGCTCTTTGAGCGCATTATTGCACAACGCCTCGTCGGGCACCTCACACGCGTGGGGCCTAATCTGGCGGATAGTCAGTCTGGCTTCCGTCAGGGACGCTCCACCGTGGACGCGATCATGCGCATTAGAGGCCTGACGGAGGAAGCAGTCTCACAGGGTGAGGTGGTGGTGGCGGTGTCCCTCGACATCGCCAACGCATTCAACACCTTGCCCTGGAGCTGCGTCAGGGAGGCGCTTATCTATCATGGAGTGCCTCCCTACCTCTGTCGAATTGTCGGGGCTTATCTCTCCGAGAGAGCCATAACTTACCCGAGTTGGCTAGGGCCGGGTCGGCGAGATGTGTCGTGCGGTGTTCCACAGGGATCGGTGTTAGGACCGCTCCTGTGGAACATCGGTTACGACTGGGTGATGCGTGGTCCGTTGCTCAGAGGGGTCGGCGTAACGTGTTACGCCGACGACACCCTCGTTACGGCGCGGGGAGCAACGCACCGTGACGCAGCACTTAAGGCCACGGCAGGGGTTGCTCAGGTCGTAGGTCGGATTCGGCGGCTGGGTCTCGAGGTCGCCCTTCACAAATCCGAGGCTCTGTGCTTCCACGGACCTCGGATGGGGCCACCTGCGGGATCCAGCCTACAGGTAGGGGGCGTCAGCATCGGCATCGAGCCCTCGATGAAGTATCTGGGGCTCGTACTCGATGGCCGGTGGAACTTCGGACATCACTTCCGAAGTTTGGTCCCAAAACTGAGGGGAGCATCGGCCGCACTCGCGCGGCTGATGCCCAACATCAGGGGACCCAACGCTCCCTACAGGAGACTGTACCTGGGGATCGTGCGAAGCATGGCCCTATACGGGGCTCCCGTATGGGCGGAGACCCTGACGGCCGTCAATGTGGCTAGACTGCTGAGCCCGCAGAGAGTGATGGCCGTCAGGGTGATAAGAGGATACCGCACGATCTCCGGTGAGGCGGCATGTCTCCTAGCCGGGACCCCTCCATGGGACCTGGAAGCGAGAGCCCTTGCGTCACTGTTCAGATGGCGCAAGGAGGCGCTGGAGCGGGGCCAAAGGCCCGCTTATCGAGAAATCGAGGCCCAGCGGTCCCTACTCCACCAGGAAACCGTGGAGACATGGAAGGTGCGACTTGAGCAACCAAAGGGGGGATTCGCCACAATCGCGGCCGTCACACCGGTCATGGACGAGTGGCTGGAGAGGAGACACGGTGCTCTCTCCTACCGGTTGACACAGATGTTTGCCGGGCACGGTAGCTTCGGTAGGTATCTGTGGCGGAAACACCGGGAAACCACGGCCGAGTGTCAGCACTGCGAGGACCGCAGCGATGACACGGCGCTCCACACACTGGTGGAGTGCACGGCGTGGGCGCAACAGCGCCAGGTCCTCGTAGTGGGTCTGGACGTGGACACTCTCTCGCTCGAGACCATGGTGCGAGCCATGCTCTCCAGCGGGAGTAAGTGGGACTGCGCCGCCTCCTTCTGCGAGCAGGTCATGCTCGTGAAGGAGGCGGCGGGACGGGTACGGGAGAGAACTCTCCCACCCGAGTTCCGCAGTCGGCGGCCTGGGCGCCGCCGACGTGTCTTCGCCGAGGACTATCGGCCACCATGACCAGGGGCCTGAGGACGGTGACAGGGCGGTCACCGTCCTTACAGAAGCAGGCCCATGACGGCAGCGTGACGTGAGTGAGACAATTCACGCACGCCCCCCCTTAGAAGCGGGATCACACCCGAAACCCCCCAAAGACGCGGGATATCACCCGAACCACCCCCTGGGCGAGGCCGCAGTAGCGGCCGTGGGTCTGTTGGGAGTCCTGGGACATCCTTCCGAGGGTTTACCCGGGGCTCCCAACCATAGACTGTTGGGCGTGACGTGAGGTTTTTTAGTCGGTAGGAGTCCGGCATAACATCCATGAGGATTTTCCCTCACGTTAAACAAAAAAAAAAAAGGCGCTTTTTCAAATTCTTGAAAAATTTTTGCGCATTGGGACCCCATGGACCTAGGGTCTCAATGATTGAAAGGGACGAATATTAGAAAAGTATGAGCAGCTGAACTATACATATTTACAAAAATTGAAAGGAAAACGTTAGGTTGCACAAATGTAAATAATGCACACTTCTTTTGCGCTCAAACTTTGTATTATGATACATTTTAAAAGCATTCCATCTTGTAATATACTTTAACCATATAGTACTAAAGGTTTCTGCCAACAAACTGCAATGCAGTTTGGCAGAGGTAAGGTTTTGAAGATGTAATTTTTTTTATGTGAATAAACGCTTTTATTATCTAATCTATACTAATATTATAAAGAGGAAAGGTTTTTTTTTGTTTTTTTGTTTGTTTGTTTGTTTGTAACGAATAGGCTCCGGAACTACTGGACCAATTTGAAAAATACTTTCACTGTTGGGAAGCTACACTCTTTGCGGTGAACATAGGCTATATTTTATTTCCGTATTCCCACGGGCACGGGAACTACGCGGGTGAAACCGCGTGACGTCCGCTAGTTATTATTATTTCATTTAGTTTCTCCTTTAATAATAATCCTCTCCATTACCTACGCAGTTGTGTAGGTATTGTGCAATTTGCATCAAGGTCAAAAAATCACCTTCGGGAAAATTTGAGGTAGATGAAAAGTTCTGAGAAAATAGTAAACGGGTACTACCAAATATTCGAGCAAGTTGTACATAATTAATATCATTGTACGAGATGAGCTACATTCGGCTTTACTGCATATACCTAGAGACCTTATTCTTAGCATTCCATGGATTCTCCGTGCGGGCGCCGGGTCCATAGCGTGGCACAGTGGGGAACACCCCGACGGCGTCTGGGACTTGCGATCCAGAAGAGTAGGTTTAGGGGGGCCACCTTACTATGCGCATAAACGCTAACCTTCCACCATCCGCAATATTCCCTCCTCTGCCCAACCAGATTTGGTAAGATCCTATCAATGTCGCTTTAGATATTCGTTTTAGTAAAGAGCTTACTGAAGCTCTTGGCAATCCAAGGTCCTTAAATAAATTATATAGCTGGAATTCCCCTTGCTTCTACTTCTACGGCATAGAGTTATAACCACATAGTTGGTCAAGTCAAAGTATTTATTTATCTTCATGGCGTGGTCGTTAGGTATGTTGGACTCCTACGGCACCGTGAGTTCCACGAGCACTGCACGCCTATCTAACTAATATTGTGAATGCGAAAGTTTGTGAGTGTGGATGTGTAGATGTTCGGTTGTTTGTAACTCTTTTTAGCTAAAACGGCTGAACGAATATGGCTGAAATTTGGTACAAAGAATACATAATAATCTGGAATAACATATAGGCTACTTTTTATCCCGGGAATAAATTCCCACGGGAATGGGAACAAATTTTACGCGGGCGAAGCTGCGTACATCAGCTAGTCTCATATAATTGTGTCTGTCCTTATATGTGATCGGTTATGTTGAATAACGGCAAGTTCATTTTTGTTACCAACCGCAATAATCGTAATTCCTCATTGTGTAACATAACGTATCGTAACATCTCATCGATTAGAAATTACGAGAATCGATTGTGCTCGCATTGTGTTTGGCCGTAACACAAAGGAACTTTACAATTATGGGTGAACTTTCACAATTTGAATCACTCTTTGAAATATCTAACCTATAATTTATCAGGCTATTTAACAGCGTTTTGTAAGATACTGTAACTAACTGACTCGGTAAATGTTACTCTGCCATATACATAAATTATTAAAGAAACGTTAAAATAAAAATATTTGTTTGTGCTGACATTAAGAACTCAATTACCAACTGTAAATATCACATGTATGCAGATGATATACAGCTGTATATAAATTGTATACCTTCTGGCACGGCCGCAGCAGTGGAACAGTTAAATCAGGACCTCGAGAGTGTTGTAGCTTGGGCAAATCAAAACTCATTGATACTCAACCCAGTGAAGTCCAAGTTTATGGTACTGGGATCGAAGAAACAGGTCAGCTCAATACTGTCACACGACCCTAAGATAAGCATAAATAACCAGCTGATAGAAAGAGTGGACACTGCGACAAACTTGGGTCTTACATTGGATTCAGAGTTGCGCTTTGAATGTTATATTAACAAAGTTATAAGCAACTGTTTTTATAGATTAAAGGTACTATATAATATTAGGCAATATTTAAGTATCCCAATGAGGAAAATGCTGGTTGACAGCCTAATACTTTCGAAATTTAATTACTGTGACACAGTTTATGGCCCCTGTCTTCTTAAACGGACAGAGACTGTCATACAGCGAGTCCAAAATGCATGCGTTCGGTTCTGCATCAATGTTCCGAGAAGGAGCCATGTCACACCTTACATTAATAGCATAAAAATGCTAAAAATGCACGCAAGGAGGAAGCTGCATTTGGCTAGCCTGCTGTTTGGAGTGATAAAAACAAAAATACCCACATATCTATATGAAAAGTTAAGTTGGAGACATCACAAACAGAGATACAGCACAAGATCGATGTTGCCGCCTCTCTCGATTCCAGGTTGCAGGACTATGGCCTTCAAAGGCTGCTTCCGGAGTGCTTCCACACACTGCTGGAATGTTCTCTCTCCGCCACTACGTAACCTGAAGTCAAAACGGACTTTCGTCAGGCATGTGAAACAGAAACTCATGAAGGAACAATTGGGTTTCATGATGTCTGTTTCATAAGTATTCACAGGCAGCAGGGATGATGAACTACTTCAATATCATGATATTATGTGTGCTGTGTGATGCTGTGTGAGAGTGTCCAGAAAAATATTTATAATACTTATTTATTTATTTATTAAATATAGGTAGAAATTGTCTTGAGAGTCTAGGTGTTTCTATGTATAATATGTATGTATTTAAAAGTATTTAAGTATTAATATCCGTGGTCTGATACCCATAACACAAGCAGGTTATTCCTAGCTTACTTTGGGATCAGATAGCGTTGTGTAAGATGTCCGTGAATATTTATTTATTTATTTAGGTACTATGTATTATAAGTATGTATTCAAAGGGAAAAGTATATACTGGTTGATATCCGTGGTCTGATGCACATAAGGTTGACCCTGGCTTGAATATTTGATTTTCTGCACATCCACACCACATTTTTTTTTTATAGTTTGTAACCTAGGATGTTTTGTTGTACCTATGAATTGGAAATAATGTATATAATTTGAATTAATTCTATGGAAAGTTTGATTTAGACTGGATGATGTTGTGAGAGAACGTCTGCGTATTTTTTGTTTTGTTTTATTATAATCTGTAATTTATGTAACAATAACCAAAACTAACCTCAAAGTCTCCGTACTAGATGATATGTACCTATTTGTTGTTTGTTTTGTCTATTTCTTCCAACAATAACTTTTAACCATTGTAAGTTGTTAAGTTACGACATGATGGCTGGCCTATTTCATGCCTCCTTTCTTTATTTTCCTCCCGTCTTTTATTTTGCAATAATTGTTTGTAATTATGATACTGGGTGCACTGAGGTTGTTTTTGTTTGTCACAAATTGTCACTTTGTGACTTTGTGGATGGTCGCACTTTGAACGCGCGAAGCGAAGTCGCTCGGAGCGCGGGGCGCTGACGTGACACTGACATAACATGTCAATTTGACGCTTGTGCGGGCATGGTGCGGGATCTGTTTTTTTTTTTTTTTTTATTTTGTCTTTATTTTTTAAGATTAAGATTTAGAATCTCTACAGTTTTATAATTTATTGTGTATTGTGTATTATTATTATTTTTTAATGGGCACAAACGGGAGCGCGTGCGGAACATGATTTTGTTTGTTTGTTTTTTTTTCTTTGGGTCAAGACCGTGCCTCCGAACTCCTAAGAGGCCGCTTTTGAAAAACAGCGTCGTTGCGTGAGGGGAGGGACACGCTTCCTTTCACGTGGCGACATTATGCTGAAAGGCGGCCTTATTCCGCGCGGGCGTGGGGTACGAAGTTATTTTTAAGCTAATTTTTTATTTAACTCTAAGTACTTATACTTTTTTTTTTCTCTTTTCTTTGTTATTAGTTTTTATCATAAGTCATTTTCAATGTACCTACCACCTGTTTGTCGGAATTAAATATATTTTTCTTTCTTCTTTCTTCTATTTAAATCGAGACTAAAAATATTGGGGTAGGACTTTGTAGGAGGGTGAAAAACACTTTTTCTTCCCTTCTATTCAATTAGTATCACTTTGCACCGCTATAACGGCAAAATAGCTCTTTTCTGTTAAGAGCTTTTTAGCGGGCGGCAAAGCGATTTGAAATTGGAATCTAAAAACATGAGAAATCGAACGCAAATTGTATGGATTACTGGCTGGTAAGTGTTGGCTGTAAAGCGCGTTGTCCTGAGCTAACTATAAAAAAAATTGAGCCATTTATCTCTCTGTTCTTGTTAATATGTATTTTATTGTGTTCTGCGTCGCTCTACGTTGAGGTATAAAAGTCATAATGCATTAACTCCTAAAACAATAACTATAGAATCTAATTACGTTGTACAAAACTTATTTTTTCTTATTATTTTTCTCTGGCGGTGTACTTTGAATCCCTCACTGCGATCAGGATTCTGAGTTAGAATCCCTCACTATGCTCGGAATTCTATTCTAGAATCCTTCGCTTCGCTCGTTATTCAAAGTAGCGCCCTCGCCGTAAAAATACTATTTTCCTCCCATGTAATACAATCTACTATTACGCCGACATTTTCTACGGTATACTGACAAAAAAAAATTATAATCGATTGAGCCATTTTGCAGAAATGTAAGGCCTTTTAGTTAGGGGGCATGAATTCGAAAATTAGCTCTAAATTTACTCCGAATATCTAGTAGAAACCTTAACTTGCAAGAGAAGGACCTTTTCTGTTATGCCAGCCTATATAACATACTCTTCTGCCTAATTCCTGCTATAAATAATAAGGAAACCATTTCCTCATTTCCAGCTCCTGATCACACTATCGCCGGGCGACGGCTACAACTGCCCGTACGGGCAGAACTGCGCGTTAGAGCCAGCGCCTCCAGGCAGAACTCCCGGCTGTGCCCGACCTGGTTTCACGTACTGTGTGCATCCAGACCCCTATCCTGAGTAAGTTCTTCCAGATTTAAGATATTCGAAATAGATGGCTCTAACTTACTTAATCAATCAAGTCAGTTTATCACAATCAACTGCTGGACGTGGGCTTTCCACAATTTTATAATTTTAGGACAATTTTAGACCTTACTCTACCATAAAGACCAGACGGATTGGTACAGGATTTTGCTTCGACTTTTCCTTCCCTACTTCTCTTAGTATCATAAATTATCCTCATGGGCTCACTTCAAGAGCTGATTTTAAACGCTAGACGAGCCGAGCACGATCTGAGCTTGAACCTAGCCAAAATTCGTGTAGTGTAGACGACGCATGAGCCTCGAGCGACACTCGGCATCACGAGCAGAGCGGCTCGGCTTGCGCTCAGCTTGTGCTCGACTCGTCTAGCATAGACTTACCTTAAGATTTCAGAGAAAGACTATTACAGTAATTTATAATCACAGTCTACTCCTGGATGAACTGTGTGATATTGTGAGGGTGCTGTGCCGTACCTACTGTACCACGGCTGACCAGTTTTTCATACACACTAACTCACTTGTGATATATTTGAGTACAAGTACCTACTCAAGCTGCAATTTTTCCTTGTACTCAGATATGTCACTCAAAATCTACGGTACAGGGCTGATAGTTCTCTTTTTCAACTTAGCGTATTCCCAATTTTTTCAAAATATTACGTAGAATCCAATTTAATTAAACCAACTCTCTTGTTTTCCAGAAAAATAATCCGCCAGCTAATAGAAGCCGGCCAATACGACATCAGCACTCTCCTATCAGACGAGAGTCGGGAGGAGTTCTCTGTGCACAAGAAGAACGACTACCCTTACGACTACGGGCCCAACTCTCTGGTGAACGTCGACCAGATCTCGCTGGTCAACGACCCGTACACCAAGAACAGTTATAACACCAAGTTTCATACTAGATATAATCATGGTATGAGCTTTTTCTTACTATTTTGTAATTCCATATAGCAGAGCTATGTTTTTTATTATATTTAGTTGGTTATTCTGAGTGGCAAGTGCCAGTTTTGGCGTGCGCCTGTCAACATTAACGCTGATTTGTATGGAATCGAGATAAGTTTGTGTGTTTACAGCTAGGTGCGGTGTCTTGATTCCATACGAATCGGAGTTAACGCGCTCACCGTGAATGTCGACAGGCGTACGACATAACTTGCACGCCACTATGGCCAACATGATGTCGCCCGTCTGATTCAAACCTGAGACATTTAGCGAACTGAGGATCACAATACACTGACAGTAGCCCCTAATATGCTTCTTCATGCTCCCCTTGAAGAACCCAGGATTGCAAGATACTTAATTACAAACGCTAATAGTGCGCCAAGTTCTTTTGAGAGACGATCTTTTGAATCATTTAGTGCTGACGCAATTTCTCTCTAATGACACCTCTGCCGTGTTGTCCAAGATCAATAAAGAGAGTGAATTAAGGACATTAATAGCCAACTATTTAGTGATTCTTTTAAAGAAATTCCAACGAGTCTCTGTTATTTTCCAGATATATTCTCGCAAAAAACTCCATTACAACCGCCCACAGCAAGCGAGCCGGTTCCCTACAACATCAATACCTATCAGTCGTCAAATTTTTCCAAATTTGGTTTCCATGGATACTCGCCAAACGGTTTTTGGAACCCCACAAGGAATTTTGGCGAATTTGACAAGAAATTTCGGGGCTCAGTGGGGTTTAACCCGAACTTCTTCGGCACATCGAATTTCTATCAGAACTACGGAACCAATGACTGGGCCCCTCAGAATTCAGGGGTCACTCATTACAACCCCAACGAGTGGTGGAAGTGAGTAAATATTTCATGTCACTTATTAATATGTATAGGATAAGTCAAGGATAAGTTGATCAGTTTTAAGAACCAAAGAATCCTGCTAATATTATGAAAGCATGCAATTTTTGGAATAGGCTTGCATCTAAATCACGCATTAACTTTTGTGGACCTATTTGGCAGATAACTAGCACCGTGGATTAATACGACATATAAATACTGTTTATCCCGAAGACAATGAAAAGGATAAGCTATGTCGCAGGCTATTGTTAGTTCATTTATAAAATTGTTTTTTTTTATATCTCGCTGACGACCCTGCAATAACGGTAATCGGGTAAAGCGAGGCATTGCACAACTTAGTGCACGGGAGAAATCTCCTATCAGACCCAAACCGTCGAGCGCAGCGCTCGAGCGCTCCGGACGTAGCGAGTGTGAGAATGGACACCCTGTCTGTGGCGAGTGGTGCGATGGTAGAAAGTAGCTGTAGACATATTAGATGTATAGGCATAAAAAGGAATTATTTATATACAGGATGAATTTTTCAAAAGGGATTGGATGGCCAAATCCGAAACTATAAGGAATAGCGAAAAATGCTCAAAGGAGTCACGAGCCCGATTTTGATTAAACTTAAAACCTCATCATTAGATTTTTGAAAAACCAATAATCCTAGCTGGGAATCGAACCCCTTGATTCTGAAAAAAAAATTACACCCTATATTATCACACCATACGATAGTGTTGCTATTAAGGATCTTATTTTGGGAAGTAATGACATACAGCAAACTAAAGGAAAGTGCTCATCTTTAACAAAATACGATTTATTTTGCTTACGTTAACTGATAAATTGTTCAAAGTGTAGACCATTGTTTTCTATACATAGCTCAAAGATCGTACTGCATTCAATATTATTGATTCCGTTTAGAATATTCTCCAAAGAATCATTCTGAGCATGATTTAATACACGGAATAGTTACGATCTATTCTGGTATTTCGAACGAAACAAAGTATGATACTAAATTTAGGTACATGAAATATGAATTTTGTTAAAATTCCAAACTTTCCTTAAATTTGCCGTATATCATTACTTCGCAGAATTTGATCCTTACCAGCGACACTATCGTATGGTGTAATAATAAAGGGTGTGTTTTTTTTTTTCAAAATCAATGGGTTCGATTCCCAGCTAGGATTATTGGTTTTTCAAAAATCGAATGATGAGGTTTTAAGTTTTATGAAAATCGGGCTCGTGACTCCTTTGAGCATTTTTAGCTATTCCTTATAGTTTCGGATTTGACCATCCAAGCCCTTTTCAAAAATTCACCTGTATATAAATAATATTATAAAGAGGAAAGATTTGATATTTTGTATCGAATAAACTCCCTAACTACTAAACCGTTTTAAAAAATTCTTTCACTGTTGGGAAGCTGCACTATCCCCGGTGAACATAGGCTATATTTTATTCCCGTATTCCCATGGGAACGGGAGCTACACGGGTGAAACCGCGTGAGGTCCGTTACAGATGCTCAGGATACATTTCTCCTTCAGCAGTGTGACTTCGAATTTCGACCATTAGGTAGTGTGATCAGGGGTGCCTGATCTCACCTACTACGGTCATATCAAGGGATAATGTGTGTTGTATCAACCTACCGGAGCCTTGCTAACTTTCATAATACCTTAACCCTCCAACAGATACGTGTCACCATCCCGGTCCGACGTGACGATAGAACGCTCCATCACGTTCCCGACGCGCTCCACGTCGCGGCGCCGGCGCAGGAACGCCGCGCTCGTCCGGGAGAGCAAGAAGAGGACGCTCACTGGCGCTGAGGCGCTGAGGATAGCGCTTGGGCTTGCTAAGTGAGTACATACAGCTACTAGCTAGAGTTTTCATATGTTAGTAGGTATACATCGTATAATAAAATTTGATGTAAAAAATCACATTTAAGAGGCTTAGCTTACCTACCTACCTGTGGACATTGGCAACACCAGTAGCGCTACACTCGCGATGCTGACACAGGCCAAACGACAAAGTGTAGAAACGTGCAGCCCGTTTATAATAAGTCGGTCCTTTTACGCATCTGCAAAATCAAGCCACTTCCCTGTTTCAAAAATTTTGGTTCTTATTATCCTCTTACTCTCTTACTATTAGCAACATTCAAAAGTTCACTACTTACCTACCTACTTATGTTGCTTGAGAAAGTAAAGAGTCTAAAAGGCGCACATTTAATATTATTGACCGCTTTTCATAAGTTATTTAGCTGGTATATAAAGTCTGATTTTGCTAGGTTTTGTCCATTGTTCTGGTGAATTAGTCAGATCCCAGAACACCCCCACAGGGGCAGATCGGTGTCAAGGAGTTTTAGTGAGTATTCCCAGTGCTATCGTGATCAGGTGCTAGCGACCCTCACACGAGCCCATGCCTCGCCAGCATGGGTAGTCCGTAAGCGGAGCTCTCCTTGTAAAAAAAAAAGGTATTGTCCATGACAGAGGTATGGAAAAAAAGAATAAATATATTATTTAACAGGCAAAGTTACCAAGTTGTAGTCAAAAATGCCACTATACTTATAATCACAGTGATTATTATCTATTTCCCAACAGTGAAGATATTTCAGCGGAGCGCCCAAGGCGGCAGGCGCCGGACCAGCAAGAACTCTGCTCCGTGCGAACACAGTTCACGAACCCACGAGCAGCGCTCAACAATAAGGGCAACTGGAAATACGTCATCAACATGCCTGATAGTATGTCGCAGTTGGTTCGAACTGAAGTCTGCACGTATGTACATAATATAATCACAATTTCCAAATATTATTCTATTTATTACATTTAAAACTAGTTTTTATGACGTTATTAATTACAGCGCTCGTGGCCCCGCGGACTCAGTGTTCTGTAAACGATCACTGCAGTAAGCAACTTTCACTATATCCGGTCCATGGATGGGTGACCATCCATGTGATCACTTTGTGACATTTATTTGAGCGTTTTCGTGCTTCGGAATGCACGTTAAGCCGTTGGTCCCGGTTGCCAGTAAAATGGCAGTCGTTAAGCTAAGTTGAAGGCTTTATTTCAACAACAGGCAGACACAACCTGCGCCTGTCCATTTAAACTAGGCAATACGACTCACCACCTATTACGTGGGACAAATTATACAAAGATGAAATGTGGGCATATAATATGCCTCTGCCTACCCCTGCGGGGATAAAGGCGTGACCATATGTATGTATGTGTGTATGTATGTTAATTACAGCGCCATCTAGTATAGGTAGTGCACAATATTTTCAATAAAAGCGCCATCTGTTGTTGAGTAGACTATACTATATTTTACATTATTAAAGTTTATTTTAGTAATGTATGAGATTATAGTCAGCGTGATGAATAATAAATTTATTTTAATTTCTGTTTCACAGATCTACAGAGTGCAGTGGATTATGCACTATACCTCCTGGATATACCTCACGTTGTGTACAAAAATACATCCAGAAACGTTTAGTGGCGCTACAATCTAATGGACAAAATCTTTACACTGATGTATTTTGGATACCTAGTTGTTGTCAATGTACTATAACACCAGACTCTAATTGAATTGTATGTAATTCATTGTATGTGATTTATTTTTATGAGTATTTTGTGCTTTGATGATAGTTCTGCTATTTGACACTAGATGGCACTATGTACTATCGTTTTGTATAGTGAATGGATATACACAGACAGACTGCCTTTTAAAAAAACGAAAACATGACACCTAATTCTAGATTTATTCTTTGATAAAATTGAGTAATTTATGTTATATATTTTATCCTGAGGCAGAGTATTATTATTGTAACTAAATATCACGATGTTACGGTAACAAAGTATTAATTAAAATGTATGGTCATTGTAAATATTAAATAAATATAGGTAATATTAAAATAATTCTATTACTTTTGTTGTTATTTTTATATTTATAGATAATGCCCACGTGTTGAAGTTTAGCGATACAAACTTTAATCTTATCTGACCCCACTTTCGACACCTTTAAGTCTGTTTTGGTAGCTTATGTCCTTCCCCAAGTTAGTCGTTAGTAGTTGTTCTTTCCTCTTAATAGTTCTATCTCAGTACCAAATTTCATCAGAATCGGTTCAATATATCGAGCATGAAGTGTTGAACTGTTCTCATTAGAAACTTTAATGGCATCCCATATTTCAACCCCTACAAGCCTGTCTTGGTAGTCTATGTTCTTTCCCAAGTTCTAATCTATCTCGGTAACAAATTTCATTCGTATCGGTTCAGTAGTTCGGACATGAAAGTGTAACAAACTGAGTTACTAACGCAGTAATTAAAACACTTTTAGCCTCAGTTTTCTTTCTACCGATTGATACATATGCTTACCGGGCACGGTAGGTATCTGTGGCGAAGACACCGGGAAACTACGGCCGAGTGTCAGCACTGCGAGGACCGCAGCGATGACACGGCGCTCCACACGCTGGTGGAGTGCACGGCGTGTTCAGGTCCTCGTGGTTGGTCTGGGCGTGGACACTCTCTCGCTCGAGACCATGGTGCGAGTCATGCTCTCCAGCGGGAGTAAGTGGGACTGCGCCGCCTCTTTCTGCGAGCAGGTCATGCTCGTGAAGGAGGCGGCGGGCCGGGTGCGGGAGAGAACTCTCCCACCCGAGTTCCGCAGTCGGCGGCACTAACAAGGCAGTTAAAAGTTGGTAAGTACCTACCTAATATTTTCCTTTTAGTAATAAACAATGACGTTGGTGGGTAGCTACAAGCTATTTACACAAATTAGAGATAGTACAGATGGAAACCTACATACTAAATTCGCTGAGGCTACGCACACATAGACAACTCATTCATAGACACGAGGTCAGGCGGTCCTCAACCGACTTTTCGATACTGCGGGTAGGTGTGAAACAAAAGTACATACATGAGTTTTCCTTCTGTAGGTACTATCTCTAATTTGTGCTATCTAGTCGTGTCATTTTTTTTTTTTTTTTTTTTTTTTTATACCACTAAGGTGGCAGACAAGCATACGGCCCACCAGGAGGACTGGTGGTCACCGCAGCCTATGAACGTTTGCAACACCAGAGGCGCCACACTCGCGCTGCCGACCCTGTAAAAACCTTCTTAGACCCCTTTTGAAGAACCCCATACTGTAGGCGTTTGGGAAAACCGAGGCAGGAAGATCATTCCACAACCTAAGCGTGCGCGGAAGAAATCCCCTATCGGATCTAACCGTGCTCGAACGCTCCGGACGTAGGGTGTGAGGATGAAATCCCAGTCTATGGCGAGCGGTGCGATGATAGAACGTAGCCGTGGGCATCATGTCAAACAATTCCTCAGAGCAGATACCATTGTACAGGCGGTAGAACACGCATAAGGAAGCAAAGTCTCTCCTGTCGCAAAGAGGTTCAACACCACCTGTCAGTAAAGGATCGTTGACAACTCTCACAGCTCGCCTCTGCACCGAGTCAAATGGACGAAGCTGATATTCAGGTGCCCCCGCCCAGAGGTGACAGCAGTACTCCATGTGTGGCCGCACTTGCGACTTATAGAGAAGCAGTGTTTGCGCCGCAGTAAAGTACCGCCGCGCCCTGTTGAGCACACCGAGCTTCTTGGACGCTAGCTTGGCCTTGTCCTCCAAATGACTGCGGAACTGAACGTCACTGGAGATGTCAACACCAAGGATCCCTATACTTTTAGAGATGGAAAGAGATGTGCCCTGGAATTGTGGCGCTACAGTAATTGGGGCTTTCTTAGCGGTAAAGAAACACGCTTGTGTCTTGGAGGGGTTGAACTGGACAAGATTTTGTCTACCCCAATCGGAAACTCTAGTAAGAGTAGCCTCGATTTCAGACACAAGCTGTTCACGACTTTCTTCCACTGCGTCCCGAGAGATACCGGGCCGGCCTGTGTAACAAGTGTCCCCCGTACTGTCGTCCGCATAACAATGAATGCCGTCAATAGACAACATGTCATTGATATGCAGCAGAAACAGAGTAGGGGACAACACTGAGCCTTGCGGTACTCCAGCGTTAATGGCCATGCAGTCAGAACAGCTGCCGTCGACAACAGCCCTGATGCTTCTACCGGCCAAAAAGCTGGACACCCATCCGCATAATCTTTCGGTCAGTCCGTAGGAGGGCAATTTATTAAGAAGACCACGGTGCCAGACCCGGTCAAAGGCTTTAGAAATGTCGAGGCTCACTGCTAGAGCCTCGCCCTTACTCTCGATAGCCGTCGCCCATCGGTGTGTGAGGCACACGAGAAGATCGCCCGTCGAGCGACCGTGACGGAAACCGTACTGCCGGTCACTGAGCAGGTCGTTTTCCTCAAGGTACCTCAGGAGCTGTGTATTAATTACACGCTCCATCACCTTAGACAATAGGGAGGTGACGGCTATAGGCCTGTAATTGGCCGGGTCGGTCCTATCACCCTTCTTGGGCACAGGATGCACATACGCGATCTTCCACGACGCCGGGACTTGTCGCATAGAATATGAAAGCGTGAAAAGACGTGTAAGTACCGGACACAACTCTGGACCACACTGCTTAAGTACCACCGCGGGTATACCGTCCGGCCCACTCGACTTATGAACGTCCAGAGAACGAAGCTCCCGTCGGACGTCCCGCTGCGTGAATTTAACTTCCGGCATGGAGGTTCCACACCACGGAACGTCCGGCGGCACAGCACCCCCGTCGCTCATGGTCGAGTTAGCGGCAAAGAGAAAACCCAAAAGGTCGGCCTTCTCCCCGGCACTCTGGGCCAGACTACCGTCGGGTTTAAGCAAAGGTGGTAAACCTGACTGACAGAAGTTTCCCTCGGCAGCTTTGGCAAGCGACCAGAATTCACGACTCCCTGAAGGGTACCCTGCTAGCCGCTCACCAATTCTGCCGACGAAATCGAATTTAGCCCTGACAATTGCTCTCTTGCTAGCCCTCGAGGCTAGGCGAGGAATACCAAACTATTGCCCGTTCACCGTTATTTTACCTCTGAGTGACAGCTTGTCAATCGTTTTCTGTGTGTTGGCACTGCAGTAAACTCGCCCTATGAGTGCCAGCATAGGACTTTTTACCGAATACAGTGGAGATTGTAACATCCAACCGTTACCACGAAGAGTTTTGTTTTCCACTTCTTAATATACTTAACTTTACTACAACAGTGCTCCTGTTGCTATACTGTATCCGATTATCCGATATCCTGTTTCAGATTTATAATATTTTTTTATGAATATCTGAAAAATTAATTCAGTACCATCACTAGCGAAGGCAAAATTGCTGCTTCCACAACGTTCCACATCTCAAATAACGATCTAGCCCGAAAAACACGACAGCAAAAGGTGAAAGTAAGTTACGATTAAAGGCTGCAGAACATGGGAGAAACAAAAACTTATTCGGGGAACACAGCAATCAAGGTAGGCAACCTAAGTGCTAGAGGTAATTTAACTTTGGACAGTGTTTCATTCATTCATGTATTCATTGCTTAACTAACACTATTGGAAGTAACTTGATTAAATTGACAAATACATATTATAGTTTTCGTCGAATAATATAATAGCCATTTTGTGCGGTGTATAAGTGGTTGTATTACGGCGCGGCGTGGTGTGAGTTGTTATCAACAGTGTACTCGTTCAATCTTCAAGTAACGATTCCAACAGGATAGATAGGTTAGTTACATGCTATATAATATTGTTGTAATTTTTTAGGGTTTCATACCCAAATGGTAAAGACAAAATAATAATATTACGAAGACTCTGCTATCCGTCTGTCTCCGTGATAGCTAGGCGGTTGAAGTTTTCACAGATGATTTATTTCTGTTGTCGTTTTAACATCAAATACTAAAATTAGAATATATGGTGGCTCCCTTACAACAAATCTGATTTTCAAAATTGACCCTTGGTGTGCGAATTCGACTCGCGATTTTTTACACCTCTCAGTTTTTTTTAAATCAGAGAGGATCAATGTTCGGTGGCTTTCAATATTTCCGGCTTATTAAAAAAAAAATAACATGACCTTTCGACCAAATAGTACTGTGGACTGACCAGAGTCGTACACTAAGCATAGTTATTTAAATTTTGTAATGCATTTTTAGAATTCCGTACTCAAAGAATAAAAACGGGAACCTTCTAGTGAGACCACAGATTACTAAATAGTTACTAAGTGCGATGCGCTCGTGGCCCCGCGGACTCAGTGTTCTGTAAACGATCACTGCAGTAAGCAACTTTCACTATGGCCGGTCCATGGATGGGTGACCATCCATGTGATCACTTTGTGACATTTATTTGAGCGTTTCCGTGCTTCGGAAGGCACGTTAAGCCGTTGGTCCCGGTTGCCAGTAAAATTGCAGTCATTAAGCTAAGTTGAAGGTTTTATTTCAACAGCAAGCAGTCACGACCTGCGCCTGTCCATTTAAACACGGCGATACGGTTCACCAGCTATTACGGGGGACAAATTATACAAAGGTGAAATGTGGGCACATAATATGCCTCTGCCTACCCCTTCGGGGATAAAGGCCATATGTGTGTACTAAGTAACTGGTGAGACTTCGCTATCCGTCTGTCTGTCACCACCGCTGTACCTCATGAACGGTGATAGCTAGTTGTTGTGATAGCAGATGAAATTATTATGCTTCCTCCACATTGCTCGCGAAGTTGAACGAAGTTGAACGAAGTTGGACGAGTACGATAGTGTAGAGGGGCACCTCGGCCTACTTCGTCAAAAATTTTCTTTGACTCGGGCAACTTCGCCGACTAACTTCGTTGAACTTCGCGAGTAGGGAATGCAATACCGGGATACCGGGATCCCGAAATACCGGGATCCCGCAGTATTTTTGCGGGACCAGTCCCGCACGTAAATCGTGCGGGGTTAGCGGGATTGTGCTAAGGTAAACGCCATGTGTTATTCTGTAAGCGGAAGCGCACAAACTGATTCGGTTTGAGAAAGTTTTTTGTAATTGTGACGTAATATATAACCTAATTACGTACTTCTTTGATTTTAGTGATTTAATCAGGGAGATTTGACTTTTCTTGTGCTATAAAAATATTTAATTATCTCGTACATTGCTTGCTGGCTATCTGACATGTAAAGTTAGGAGTCGTTTGGCAGACAAAAATTTTGACATGCTATGTTTTCTGCGCTTCTAATAATTTGCAGTAGCTATTTTATTACTTATATGTATATCGGTTTAATAATCTCAATACAAAAGTAATATTAAATAATTTATTTTTCCTTGTGCCCCCCGGACTCAGTGTTCCGTAAAAGATCACTGCAGTAAGTTACATTTACTATGGCCGGTCCTTAGATGGGTGACCACTTTGTGACATTTATTTGAGCGTTGCCGTACTTCGGATGGCACGTTAAGCCGTTGGTCCCATTTGCCGGTAAAATGGCAGCTAAGTCAAGTTGAAGGCCTGGCTCGTCTCATCTCATAATGTCCTTTTCTCGAAATGTCCTTTCTCATTATGTCCTTTTCTCGAAATGTCCTTTCTCATAATTTCTTTTTCTCGAAATGTGATGAAAACGAAGGCAAATGCGGAAGCTTCGCTACGCTCCGCTCCGGCCTTAGCCTTCTAACCTAACCTATTCAAGTCGGATTGAGCGGGTTTAATCCTGTAGTGCACATATTTTGAGAATGGGAAATTTTGAGAAAAGGACATTAGGTATGAGATGAGACCATTATGCCTCGTCCTGCCTACCCCTTTGGGGATTAAGGGGGGACTATTTTTCAGTTCTAGATGGATGTATGATACAGAATTCTATTCTTTTCTCAATGATTTTCAGAAATATGCGGGATCCCGCAAATACCGGGATCCCGCGGGACTGAGATTGCTCAGTCCCGCAAATACCGGGATTAAAATCTTGCTGCGGGATTGCATTCCCTATTCGCGAGTAATGTGGAGTACTAGATGACTAGATGAAGCTCGCGCGTAACATTTGGTACCCGTTCCCGCTTCCCGAGGGAGCATATTCCCGGAATGAAAAGTAGCTTATGTGTTATTCTCTATATCTATCTCTGTACCAAATTTCAGCCCGATCCGTTCAGCCGTTACAGCGTGATTGAGTAACAAACATCCAAACATTTAAACATCCAAACATTTTCACAAACTTTCACATTTAAATTATTAGTAGGATAGGATAATGTCGATATTTCTGTTGCCGCTTTAACAACAAAAACTTTCAACAGGTAAACTGCCAGCACGCAACCTAATGCAACTCAGTATGCGATTGCATCATACGTGCTACGAATAATAATCGTATTCCTACACAGATCTTATAAACCTTTGCTGACTCAAGATTCGAACCAAGACCTCAACATCAGTGGTCACATACACTGCGCCGCTATGGCTGACAAACATGATCTGAAACTTTTTTTTATTTCTTCTGTGACTGCGACGCTACGGTTCAATGCATGCATTCGACGAAAGAGGTTGCAGCTTTTAGTTCCATTTTCAATTATTAACATTAACTTTTTCTGTGATACTTTAGACAGGTGTTTACGACTACACAGGTTTTATAATGGATGGCAAAAGAGAGATTCACGCACGCCCCCCCCCTTACAAACGGGATTACACCCGAAACCCGCCAAAGACGCGGGATAGCACCCCCTAGACGAGGCCGCAGTGGTAGCCGTGGGTTTGTTGGGAGTCCTAGGACATCCTTCCGAGGGCTTACCCGGGGCTCCCAAAAGGCTGTTTGGGCGTAACGTGAGGTTTTTTAGTCGGTTGGAGTCCAGCATAGCATCCATGATGGATTTTCACTCACGTTAAAAAAAATGGCAAAAGTGAAAATCTGTCCATTAGAGATTCCGTTAAACCGTTGGTCCCGCTGAAATTTTTACAGATTTCCGTTGACGCTATAACAACAAATTAAAAATTATAAATTATGTTTGAGGTTTTCCATGCAACGAACGTATTTTTTTTTTGTTGTAGTAACTTATGGAATTAAGCGTTAAATGGCGAAAATCCATCTTAGAACGATAATAAAGAGGGGAAGGAAAGGATCCCACCTCACACCCTCTATACGTCATTCCTAACGTACAACATTTAAGGATAACCACTATTAATTGTACGAGAGGGATGACGAATCGAACTCCTCATGAAAGGAAATTTGGATGTAGTATAGGAAGAAATACCTACCCTCGATATACCTGTATAGCTGTACCCTCGAGATAGAATAGTGGAATAAGGCTCATTATTAAGATTCTGGAGGCTTCAGTTATTTTGACCATACTACTTACAAATTTCCTTTTCTGAGGAGTACGATTCGTAATTCCTCCGTTATAATTAGTTGTTCCTTAACTCTAGTCCTCTCCCTCCTCTTCTTTATTATCGTTCTAAGTTTTTTTTGCTGGCCGGTTTACGACTACAAGCCTAAAAGATACAAAAGTATTTTTTATACCCATAGCTGAATGTATTATTTTGTTTTGGTACGGTATACGCCTCTTGGACAACTATAGTGGCGCCGCGTTGTGGCCGATATAGGCAACACGCGGACGTTAGAGTGCGGTCAGCTGTACGGTTTACGTTTGTAATTCTCTCAAAAACGTTCAAAAGTGGTCTCTCAAAATACGAAAAATGGGTGGTACGAGATGCTGTTGTGTTGTGGGGTGCAAAAATTCCCAATCTCGGAATCGGGAATTGACTTTTTATTCGTTTCCGAGACGAAATTGGGAAATTAAAAAAGAGATGAGTGGATAAAAGCCGTCAGAACAATATAAGTATAAATATTAAAACGATTTGATAATCATAACGTATCGAACATAAACAAACGTCAAATTTTCTGTTCGTGTGTTGTATGTTTGAAGTAAAACTTCTTTAGGCGCGACTAGGGAGTAGGTAGGTATATCAAAACAAACATGCACAATGTTAATCATGTTAAATAATCTCGCATGGACATTTTTAGAGAATCACGTGCAAGTTATTTTTAGGGTTCCGTAGACAAATGGCAAAAACGGAACCCTTATAGATTCGTCATGTCTGTTTGTCTGTCTGTCTGTCCGTCCGTATGTCACAGGTCCCCATACTCAGAACTGAAACTCAAATTTTTTTTTTCATCAAACCCGTACGTGTGGGGTGTCTATAGATAGGTCTTTAAAAATGCTATTGAGGTTTTTAACATATTTTTTTCTAAAGTGAATAGTTTGCGCAAGAGACACTTCCAAAGTGGAAAAATGTGTCCCTCCCCCCCCCCTCTAACTTCTAAACTAAGAGAATGATAAATCTAAAAAAAATATATGATGTACATTGCCATAAAATCTACCAACGAAAATTGGTTTGAATGAGATCAAGTTAGTAGTTTTTTTTAATACTTCATAAACCGCAATTTTCGCCTAGAAAAATCACTACCACTGCGAACGTGGTACAACATCAATGAAAGTTACAACGAACTACAAGAAGTTTTATATTGTGTAATTTGCTGCTATGGAACCCTTCATGGGCGAGTCCAACTCGCACTTGGCGGGTTTTATTTATTTCCTTGTTTTATTATCTATAATTTATTATACTTAGATGAAAAACGATTAAATAAAAAATAACTAAATGAATAAAATTATTATTGATTCGATATTTCATGCTCATTCTTATGAAATAGTCTTCACCAATGACTTTATATTACTAATTTACCATTAATAATGCAAGAAATGTTAATGTTCCTTTATACCGATATGAAAAATGCAGTTTACAGATAATATAATTTCAATGACCAATACCTATTTCTGCTTTGCATGTAGGTATATGGTTGAAAAGTTGCTGTAAATAGATTTTTTTCAGATTCAATTAATAGTTGAATAACAATTATTATTCAACTATTAATTGATTTAATAATTATTACATAGATAGGTACCTCTACTTTCACATCGTACGGTGGATTATTGACTCTCGTCTGTAGTATTACTTTTCCACTGATGATTTGTTCTCCACTAGCTGCATCATGGCTTTTGACCGCGACCTCAGAACATGATGGCTTTGGAATAATTTATGCCCTATAATTCATAAATAATTTGATTTGATCATCGTGTTATACTAGTAATACGATAATCCTACAAATATACCTATACGTAGAAAAAATTACAATGAAATTGAAAGAATATCTCAATGTTTCGAGTATTTACCCTTTCGACACAGATTTTTCGCGAAAAAATTCTGCATAAATATTCTGGAATCCACACTTGATTACAGTTTGGCTCATAATATTATAAAAAGAATTTCTTATTATGTTAAACAAAACAATAATCTCAAAGTAGCGACTTATATGCGAATCATATGTTCACTGTTATGTCAAGAACGACCTCGAGTTGTCGCCGCTAACCGACAGTTGGCGCTGCCGTAGCTTCGGCACGATATCCAAGAGGCGTATAGGCATAAAAAAAAGTTTGTGCGTGTAACCTTTACGCGCGATTGAAGTAAAACTTCTTTTCCATTGACGGCATCAAATGTTATATTAATATCATTCATTCGAATTTTGAATAGCGGAGTTTCCGCTATTTAAAATTTAAATGGCGTTACTTCCGTCAGAAAAAGAATCTGAGTTACTCAATGATATAAAAACTATAGATACGTTATAGAAACTTGAAAATGGCAACACGTAATGCAGGTAATTACCTGAAAATCTGTGACGCGGCTGTAGGGTTAGCGAAAGTTCTATTAGCACTGTTTTAAATTCTGTTAATAAAGAAAACTCGAAAAAAACATGCCTTCATGTATCTTCAGATGATGCACAAGCTACACAGCAACTGTTCAATATAAAAAAAAATTGCGTGTACTTAGTGTACACACGTAAGAAGTGAAACTTCTTCATAAACTTAATTTTCACCTCACCTTAAATTAAGTCAAAAAGTACAAAAGTACAAAAGTCCAAAAGTCCAAAAGTCCAAAAGTCCAAAAGTCCAAAAGTCCAAAAGTCCAAAAGTCCAAAAGTCCAAAGTCCAAAGTCCTAAGTCCAAAGTCCAAAGTCCAAAAGTCCAAAAGGCCAAAAGTCCAAAAGTCCCAAAGTCCCAAAGTCCCAAGGTCTCAAGGTCCCAAAGTCCCAAAGTCCCAAAGTCCCAAAGTCCCAAAGTCCAAAGTCCCAAAGTCCCAAAGTCCCAAAGTCCCAAAGTCCCAAAGTCCCAAAGTCCCAAAGTCCCAAAGTCCCAAAGTCCCAAAGTCCCAAAGTCCCAAAGTCCCAAAGGCCAAAAGTCCAAAAGTCCCAAAGTCCCAAAGTCCCAAAGTCCCAAAGTCCCAAAGTCCCAAAGTCCCAAAGTTCCAAAGTCCCAAAGACCCAAAGTACCAAGGTCCCATCTAAAAGTACAAAAGTCCAAAAGTCCAAAAGTCCAAAAGTCCAAAAGTCCAAAAGTCCAAAGTCCAAAGTCCTAAGTCCAAAGTCCAAAGTCCAAAAGTCCAAAAGGCCAAAAGTCCAAAAGTCCCAAAGTCCCAAAGTCCCAAGGTCTCAAGGTCCCAAAGTCCCAAAGTCCCAAAGTCCCAAAGTCCCAAAGTCCCAAAGTCCCAAAGTCCCAAAGTCCAAAGTCCCAAAGTCCCAAAGTCCCAAAAGTCCAAAAGTCCCAAAGGCCAAAAGTCCAAAAGTCCCAAAGTCCCAAAGTCCCAAAGTCCCAAAGTCCCAAAGTCCCAAAGTCCCAAAGTCCCAAAGTCCCAAAGTCCCAAAGTCCCAAAGTCCCAAAGTCCCAAAGTCCCAAAGTCCCAAAGTCCCAAAGTCCCAAAGTCCCAAAGTCCCAAAGTCCCAAAGTCCCAAAGTCCCAAAGTCCCAAAGGCCAAAAGTCCAAAAGTCCCAAAGTCCCAAAGTCCCAAAGTCCCAAAGTCCCAAAGTCCCAAAGTCCCAAAGTCCCAAAGTTCCAAAGTCCCAAAGACCCAAAGTACCAAGGTCCCATCTAAAAGTACAAAAGTCCAAAAGTCCAAAAGTCCAAAAGTCCAAAAGTCCAAAAGTCCAAAGTCCAAACGGCTGCCCCATATCAAAACCTAGCAAGGAACATTTTTTAAGAAAATGTTTTTATTACATAATCTTTATCAACTAGTAAGTCCCTACAAAATAAAAAAATATCAGAGTGAAAATCTTACAAATAACCAGAGATAGGAATACTCATAACCTAGTAAGTACACCATCCATAATCCCGTAACCATTTACAAACCTAGTATGTCGATCTGACCATTAACAAACCTAGCAAGTCCCTGACACTTGCTAGGTTTTAAAGTGGTTGATGCGTCTTGCTAGGCTTATGAAATGGTCAACAAACATAGTGAATAGAGCTAGAGGCTATAGTGCGCGGCGGGGGCATCAAGTTTCGTCACGCCCGAACTGGATGGTAGTCTGGCCCAGTGTGCCCAGGAGAAAGCTGACCTTTTGGGTTCTCTCTTTGCATCCAACTCGACCATGAACGATGGAGGTGCGCTGCCGCCTGACGTCCCCTGGTGTGGCACTTCCATGTCAGAAATTAAATTCAGGCAGTGGGACGTCAGGCGGGAGCTTCAATGCCTAGACGTTCATAAGTCGAGTGGGCCAGACGGCATTCCCGCGGTGGTACTTAAGCAGTGTGGTCCGGAAATGTGTCCGGTACTTACACGTCTTTTCACGCTTTCATACTCCATGACAAAAGTCCCGGCGTCGTAGAAGATGGCGTACGTGCATCCTGTGCCAAAGAAGGGTGACAGGACCGACCCGG
Organism: Miltochrista miniata; assembly: GCA_933228765.1. NCBI lineage: Eukaryota > Metazoa > Arthropoda > Insecta > Lepidoptera > Erebidae > Miltochrista > Miltochrista miniata. The sequence goes on from OW121752.1 coordinate 36,078,020, forward strand.
CCAATTACAAGCCTATAGCCGTCACCTCCCTATTATCAACGGTGATGGAGCGTGTAATTAATGCACAGCTCCTGAGGTACCTTGAGGAACATGACCTGCTCAGTGACCGAAAGTACGGTAGTAGTTCCGTCACAGTTGCTCGATGGGCGATCTTCTTGTGTACCTCACACACCGATGGGCGGCGGCTATCGAGAGTAAGGGAAGGCTCTAGCAGTGAGCCTCGACATCTCTAAAGGTTTTGACCGGATCTGGCACCGTGGTCTTCTTACGAAATTGCCCTACTATGGACTGCCCGAAAGTTTATGCTTATGCGAATGGGTGTCCAGCTTTCTGGCTGGTAGAAGCATCAGGACTGTTGTTTACGGCAGTTATTCTGAATGCATGGTCATAAACACTGGAGTACCACAAGGATCAATGTTGTCCCCCCCTATGTTTCTGCTGCATATCAATGACATGTTGTCTATTGACGGCATTCATTGTTATGCAGACGGCAGTACGGTTGCCACTTCTTATATGGGCCGTCCCGGTATCTCTCGGGCTGTAGTGGAGGAAAGTCGTGAACCACTTGTGTCTGAAATCGAGGCTACTCTCTCTAGAGTGTCCGATTGGGGTAAACAAAATCTTGTCCAATTCAACCCCACCAAGACACAAGTATGTGTATTCACAGCAAAGAAAACCCCATTTACTGTGTACAGTTGGTGGACTTAGATTTTCTAATGAAAAAGTTTAACTGCAAGCTCCCTCCTGCAAGCAACGACATCGCAAGGGGCATTAAATGTGAAAAAAAACAAGAAATTATTACTGAGCTTGTAAATCTCATGCCAGAATCCAATAAGACCTTCTGGAATGAATTACCCGTGAATGACTTATCTGTCGATCTAATAAGTGACGGAAAAATTAGATAACTGCTAAAATCCTTAAAGATAAATCTATAACTAACTTCTGAAAAAAGATCTGTTCTATTGAAAAGATTTTTTTTAAGTTAAATATCTAAATTAAAATTCTAGTAAGTCGAATCCCCGACTTACTAGAATTTTAATTTATAAGACCTATTATCTACAATATTCAATAAACCAAATTAAAACTTAGCAAGTGCTCTTACTAGGTTAAATACTGGTTTCTACAAGGGCGAACTGATTGTCAAGTCATTATCAAAGTTAGTAAGGAGTATAAAATATGCAATATACACAAATATCATAATATTTTAATATTATAATTATCGTCTATATTTATTTTATGTAATAAAACCATTTTTAAATGGTTTATGTAAATATTGTTCTACGGCTAGCCCAATTTACGTTTTAGCGCTCTCTTGTAAAATGTTGCTTTGAACACTTGCTAGGTTTTGATATGGGGCAGCCGCAAAGTCCTAAGTCCAAAGTCCAAAGTCTAGTGGGACTTTGGGACTTTGGGACTTTGGGACTTTGGGACTTTGGGACTTTGGGACTTTGGGACTTTGGGACTTTGGGACTTTGGGACTTTGGGACTTTGGGACTTTGGGACTTTGGGACTTTGGGACTTTGGGACTTTGGGACTTTGGGACTTTGGGACTTTGGGACTTTGGGACTTTGGGACTTTGGGACTTTGGGACTTTGGGACTTTGGGACTTTGGGACTTTGGGACTTTGGGACTTTTGGACTTTTGGCCTTTGGGACTTTTGGACTTTTGGGACTTTGGGACTTTGGGACTTTGGGACTTTTGGACTTTTGGCCTTTTGGACTTTTGGACTTTTGGACTTTTGGACTTTTGGACTTTTGGACTTTTGGACTTTTGGACTTTTGGACTTTTGGACTTTTGGACTTTTGGACTTTTGGACTTTTGGACTTTTGGACTTTGGGACTTTGGGACTTTGGGACTTTGGGACTTTGGGACTTTTGACTTTTGGACTTTTGGATGGGATCTTGGTGCTTTGGGACTTTGGGACTTTGGGACTTTTGGACTTTTGGACTTTTGGACTTTTGGACTTTTGGACTTTTGGACTTTTGGACTTTTGGACTTTTGGACTTTTGGACTTTTGGACTTTTGGACTTTTGGACTTTTGGACTTTTGGACTTTTGGACTTTTGGACTTTTGGACTTTTGGACTTTTGGACTTTTGGACTTTGGGACTTTGGGACTTTGGGACTTTGGGACTTTGGGACTTTGGGACTTTGGGACTTTGGGACTTTGGGACTTTGGGACTTTGGGACTTTGGGACTTTGGGACTTTGGGACTTTGGGACTTTGGGACTTTGGGACTTTTGGACTTTTGGACTTTTGGACTTTTGGACTTTTGGACTTTTGGACTTTTGGACTTTTGGACTTTTGGACTTTTGGACTTTTGGACTTTTGGACTTTTGGACTTTTGGACTTTTGGACTTTTGGACTTTTGGACTTTTGGACTTTGGGACTTTGGGACTTTTGACTTTTGGACTTTTGGATGGGATCTTGGTGCTTTGGGACTTTGGGACTTTGGGACTTTGGGACTTTGGGACTTTGGGACTTTGGGACTTTGGGACTTTGGGACTTTTGGACTTTTGGACTTTTGGGACTTTTGGACTTTTGTACTTTTGTACTTTTTGACTTAATTTAAGGTGAGGTGAAAATTAAGTTTATGAAGAAGTTTCACTTCTTACGTGTGTACACTAAGTACACGCAATTTTTTTTTTATTTAGGTAATTATATTTCTTGAAGAAAATAATAAAACATAATAATAATATATTAATATTATTAAAATGATTTAAATTACAAATATTTGGATTACTTACTAGGTACTAAATTATTACTTATTAAATAAATGTTTCTGTATGATATTGTTATATTTTTATTTTATGACTTAAATTACGTTAATAATTACTAATCCGATAAACTACATTAACATTTTATAAATTTAAATATTACTGTACTTTACCCGTAAATAGATTAACCATATTATGTCTCAGTAAGTGAAATTCAAGTTTCCCTTTTTCCCCACATTCCTCTGATATTGACTTCATCACTGATCTGTAATATTACCACACTGGATAGGTGGCTGTCAAACTAAAGTTATGCCTTCTTAATTCTCGCCATTGTGGCGCTGAAATCAGCAGCGCTGGTTCAGAGAACTAAAATTAGTGATGTGCCAAACTTTCTTGAACTGACGCGTATCGATAGATTTAATTTGAAATGAAAACATTTTAAGTATATATATTTTAAAATTAATTTTGTTTATAATTTGTTTAATATAAGAATATTACCAACCGAAATTACGAATATTCCCTTTAACTTCTCCAACTAAGCTAAATTGCTTGTGCTAGGAGTGGCCAGGATTCGAACCCGGGTCTTCTCGATCGCAAGACAGTCAGTCTTCTTAACCACTGAGCTATCGACGCTTTAATGAATATTGCTCTTAATAAGGGTGGTTTAAGTTGGTGTCTAGTATACCTACCTAAATGAAATAATATTTACCTGCAATTTGGCATACTCGTGACGCAAAATTGCAAGAAAATATTACTTTCGTTGAAGAGATTGAGAGAGGTATTAAGGCGCATCTCCACTTGAGCAGCCGCGGGGCGAGCTGCCTCAATCTGAGCGTGCCGCGTGCTGGGGAAATTACATGCATCTCCACTAGGGCCAAATTAATCAGCAACTCGGCAGCGTGCCTCAAGCTGAGCAACGAATTTCTATAGTTTCTTACTAGCTACCATGGGTGACGTATGCCAATTCGCTGCAGCTTTAGTAATAATGAATCCCTATAAAAAGAATAAAAGGCAGACAGACAAAGATCATTGTGCGGTGAACGTGGATCCCATAAGTGTCTGTGGCTTTCATACACTTACTTCAGTTAATTTGATGCATTTATCATTGTCCATTTCACCACGAAGTGAGCGTTTATATATATCATGCGCCATAGAAATAGAAAGGGAGTTATGTGTAGAAAAAAATAAAAATAAACGTGATTTTATTAATCATTCATTTATTTTACACTTTATTGTAAAACTATGGTACACTAGCGGACGGTATACTATTTATTAACCGGAAGTTCTTGTGTTATGCATAGAATAACATTTAACATCAAAATGATTAGAACACAGACGATCGCTTGAATTTGGAGTCCAGTTATGGGCTCCCATGTTGCCAAGCCATGCACTTCAGATTTTTGGATCAGTTGGAAATCTGCAATAAAATAAACATACATCAATAGAGTAAAAAATATTATGTAGTAAGTATTACCCACACAAGTTAATGTCAGAAAATAAGTTAAATAAATATTACTAATAAGATTTTGTTTGGTGACGTGATTTTGTTTGAAGGCGTGACCATATGTAATGTAAAATGATACCATTATTAGACATATTTCTTATAAAGAAAAGTTTTCGATCACATCAGACCATGATCAAGTTTATCGATACGACAACATGGACATCACTAAACGAAATTAAAATCCTATTTTTGTGCTTAAAAATAATGTAATCTTACCTATATATTACTCTTATACATATTTTGTAAATAATCAAGCATTTTACATGTAGGTCAGGCTGATTTAATGATAAAAATTACAAAAAATCAACTTACCTGTGAAATCTAATGTTGCTCCCTTTTTGAAGCTAATTTTGCAAAACACACATTTCACCATGTCTATTGCTTTTTTGTAACCACACAAATCCTCACTAAACTACACAAAAGTCCTTAAATTACGAAATAATTCATAATTCCCGGCGCGATACGGGAAGTCATTTGCATGATTTTTTTTTTTTTTTGTTTAACGTGAGGGAAAATCCTCATAGGATGTTATGCCGGACTCTTACCGACTAAAAAACCTCACGCCACGCCTAACAGCCTATGGTTGAGAGCCCCGGGTAAGCCCTCAGGAAGGATGTCCCGTGACTCCCAACAGACCTACGGCCGCCGCTGCGGCCTCGCCCAGGGGGTGGTTCGGGTGCAATCCCGCGTCTATGGGGGGTTTCGGGTGTGACCCCGCTTCTAAGGGGGGGCGTGCGTGAGTTGCTCACGTCACGCTGCCGTCATGGGCCTGCTTCTGTAAGGACGGTGAGCGGCCCTCTCACCGTCCTCAGACCCCCGGTCATGGAGGCCGATAGTCTTCAGCGAAGACACGTCGGCGGCGCCCAGGGCGCCGACTGCGGAACTCGGGTGGGAGAGTTCTCTCCCGTACCCGGCCCGCCGCCTCCTTCGCGAGCATAACCTGCTCGCAGAAAGAGGCGGCGCAGTCCCACTTACTCCCGCTGGAGAGCATGGCTCGCACCATGGACTCGAGCGAGAGAGTGTCCACGCCCAGACCCACTACGAGGACCTGTCGCTGTTGTGCCCACGCCGTGCACTCCACCAGCGTGTGGAGCGCTGTGTCATCGCTGCGGTCCTCGCAGTGCTGACACTCGGCCGTGGTTTCCCGGTGTTTTCGCCACAGATACCTACCGAAGCTACCGTGCCCGGCAAGCATCTGTGTCAACCGGTAGGAGAGAGCACCGTGTCTTCTCTCCAGCCACTCGTCCATGACCGGTCTGACGGCCGCGATTGTGGCGAATCCCCCCTTTGGTTGCTCAAGTCGCACCTTCCATGTCTCCACGGTTTCCTGGTGGAGCAGGGTCCGCTGGGCCTCGATTTCTCGAGACGCAGGCGTTTGGCCCCGCTCCAGCGCCTCCTTGCGCCATCTGAACAGTGACGCAAGGGCTCTCGCTTCCAGGTCCCATGGAGGGGTCCCGGCTAGGAGACATGCCGCCTCACCGGAGATCGTGCGGTATCCTCTTATCACCCTGACGGCCATCATTCTCTGCGGGCTCAGCAGTCTAGCCTCATTGCTGGCCGTCAGGGTCTCCGCCCATACGGGAGCCCCGTACAGGGCCATGCTTCGCACGATCCCCAGGTACAGCCTCCTGTAGGGAGCGTTGGGTCCCCTGATGTTGGGCATCAGCCGCGCGAGTGCGGCCGATGCTCCCCTCAGTTTTGGGACCAAACTTCGGAAGTGATGTCCGAAGTTCCACCGGCCATCGAGTACGAGCCCCAGATACTTCATCGAGGGCTCGATGCCTATGCTGACGCCCCCTACCTGTAGGCTGGATCCCGCAGGTGGCCCCATCCGAGGTCCGTGGAAGCACAGAGCCTCGGATTTGTGAAGGGCGACCTCGAGACCCAGCCGCCGAATCCGACCCACGACCTGAGCAACCCCTGCCGTGGCCTTAAGTGCTGCGGCACGGTGCGTTGCTCCCCGCGCTGTAACGAGGGTGTCGTCGGCGTAACACGTTACGCCGACCCCTCTGAGCAACGGACCACGCAGCACCCAGTCGTAACCGATGTTCCACAGGAGCGGCCCTAAAACCGATCCCTGTGGAACACCGCACGACACATCTCGCCGACCCGGCCCTAGCCAGCTCGGGTAAGTTATGGCTCTCTCGGAGAGATAAGCCCCGACAATTCGACGGAGGTAGGGAGGCACTCCATGATAGATAAGCGCCTCCCTGACGCAGCTCCAGGGCAAGGTGTTGAATGCGTTGGCGATGTCGAGAGACACCGCCACCACCACCTCACCCTGTGAGACTGCTTCCTCCGTCAGGCCTCTAATGCGCATGATCGCGTCCACGGTGGAGCGTCCCTGACGGAAGCCAAACTGGCTATCCGCCAGATCAGGCCCCACGCGTGTAAGGTGCCCGACGAGGCGTTGTGCAATAATGAAGTCATTTGCATGATACGTCAGATTTAGTTCCTTGAACCAACTCTAGAGGCGTTTCAAATCGGCACAAATAATTCGCTGTCATTTGTATGAGACAGCCAATCCAGTGGTAATAATACAGATCAGTGGACTTCATGCATGCTACCACAGATAATTTATAGAATTCTTTTTTCAAATTTATAAAAGTTTAGCTGTTTTTGAAAGCCGCAATGTTCGTGTATAACGTGTCTATATATGATACGTCTTTGGAGTTACTCCCTAGGTCGCGCCTAAAGAAGTTTTACTTCAAAAATCTTTGTACTAACGTAGTGGTTAGTACAAACATAACTTTGGCCATGATACGCAAAATATACACTGAGACTTTATTTACCAAACTTTCTATAGAAAGTTACAACAATAACTTGCCGGGAGTAAAAATCATTCCCCCTAAAAAGACATCTTTCGCGGCATTCCCGCCGATTCAAACATATTTTCCTTCTATAGAGTTAACGAGACCACGGGGGATGAAATCGCTGCGATCTAAAGGGGATGAAAATTCAACCCTTGGACCCGCAGGCCCGCACCCTCGGGGTTTCTGAGCCTACCTTAACAAATTTTCCCTTAAGCTTAACGTGTAACGTGCCTATTGCGGACTCCTTTGAAGTGTGTTTACTTTTAAGAGTTTTAAGTTGATTAGAGGAAACTGAGAAAAAGGGAGGGATCGTGATTAAATTAAATATTTTGTGGAATTTATTTGTAGGTTTTATAAGTAAATATTCTTTGAAAAGAAATTAAATGAAACAATTTAGTTACATTTATTTAATAAAAAAAGCAAGTAAATAACGCGAAGATAAAAAATTTAAGAACTAACATTTAGTTCAAAATTTATAAAATCTATGGAAGTTCTGAAGTATTAAATCTATAAACTTAAAGCAAGCGGAAAACACAGTTCACAATTTATACGGTTCCGTTTACAAAATTCTATTATTACGGTTCTGTTATTGGTTAGAAATCAATTATCAATTCAAGCAATAGGTACAATTTTAACAAAATATTATAAGTTCAACTTAGGTCAACCTGATATTATGCCTGATTCAGTATTTAACTTACTAAGCTTAGCCCATAATACAATAAATCGAAAAGCACTTAGCAAGCGCTAAAATTGACATGATCTCGCTTTCAAAAAAAAATTAAACAAAAAGTCGCTCGACACGCGTAAAACTAAAAGAGGAAGCGAAAGCGAAGGAAAAAAATCAATGCCTGCGTTTTATGTTCTGTGCGTGTGACAGATCCGTTGCCATGACTACCATGACGGGGGCAACATTCACAGAGAAAAAAGGTAATATGTCAAACGCGAAATCAACAAAATGGTGGTTGCGTTTCCCGCGCAAAGTTGCGATACACACGATGCGGTCGCGTTTAAGCTTTTATTGTCTATGGACGTTTGGTGTGCGTCGTGCGAGCGAGACGGAACAGGGGTAAGGGATCCGGTAATCGATATTACGCACTTTTGTAGCAATGAAATTGGCGCGTCACGGTGCAAGAACAACGTCTGCATGCGTTGCAATCGCATACATTTTATTGATCTTACATATAACTTTTTAAAAAATGCTTAGACTATCTGTTAATTCTAATAAATTAAAAAAAATAATAAACGCAATTCTTTTTTATTCTAAACTTCTTTAAAATAGCTGATTAAGCTTAGACTCTTGTTATAAAACTCCATGCTATTTAAAAAAAAGTAATTAATTCAGTATACGTTTGCCAGATGTTATGATTATCAGATAGGTACCTATATTTTGAGAAATAATGACGTTTGTCCAGAGACTGAGTAATAGGTCTGTGGGTGGTGAAATTCTGATGAGTCACTTAGGGGTGCGGAGTTCGGTTGCGGATTCATACACTTCTCGGAAAGAAAAACATTTCGTTTCTGCGAATTGTCGAAATATACTGGATATTATTGTTCTAACTTTGTGGTTGAGAATTTTTACGATGTTTCGAACTGTATACATAATATTCTGGGAAGGCATCGACTGACTAATCAAGTTTGTAATTTGATTGAATGCATTCACTGATGTTGTGATAAAGTTTGCGACTGCTGTGCTGAGGTCTCGGATTCAATCACATATCTAAAATATTTGTGTGATCACAAATTTTAGTTTGGGAGTTTGGATATTTTCTATTTAGGTACATGAATTACGAATACAATTTATCAGTTGTCCCATGTGAATAAACACATTCTGCGATTTAAGAAACGATGTGTGTTCGCAATTTGACACACAAAGTTTATTAGTGTGATATGATAACTCAAAAACTGATTTTTACGTGCGGTATAAAGTTGCATAAAGAAACACGCTGACTCGGCAAACTTTACTCTACTGTAAATTTTAATGCGTTGTGATGCTAATATTCTACATATTTGTGAGTATGTTTGAATGTTTATTACTCAATTACCCTTCAACCAAAAAATCAATTCTGAAAAAAAAGGCCGTAACCTCTGCAAATCGTAAACGATCACTGCAGTTAGCCACTTTCGCCATGGCTGGTCCTTGGATGGGTGACCACTTTGTGACATTAAATATGGTGGGCGTTTTCGCGTTTTGGAAGGCACGGAAGCCATAGATCTAGTTTTTAGTCATGACAGTCGTTAAGCCAAGTTAAAGATGTTATGGGCGGCTTGAAAATGTTAACAATGGGTACATGCTTACACTTAGGTACCACTGCACATCCGAGGCTGTCAAACACATATTGGTTGTAGTCCAGTCATTACGTCGGAAAAATCGGGTTAGAAATGCAAATGAACCGAGAAAGCCAAATTTTGGATATTACGTGGGGAGGGGCTAGAAAAACTTAAGTTCAAATTGTCGACTAAAATAACCTGATGGGTTTTCCGCCGACTTAAAAAAAGCTCCGCTACGCTTCGCTCCCGCCTTCTAACCTAACCTATCCGAGTCGAGGTGTTAACCATAATAAGCGCGACGCGTCTCTCGTGAGCCAGGCGCCTGTTACTTGTTTCAACTTGTTTGCATCAGTTTTATCCAACAGGCAATGACCGAACCTAGTTGTAGCCGGCATGATGAAGGCTAGACCTAGTTTTACCCGAAAACAATCGGCTCGTACTAGGTTTAACCAAGAGTAAGTGGCTACACCTAGTTCTAACCGGCTAAAACTAGGTGCAGCCAAACTTCGGGTATTAGCCGTAACATATATCCCACCAAAAACATCCCTGTTGAAATGAGGCCAAGTTCCTATGGGCTAATTGTTCGCCTAAAAAAGGGTTGAAATCCAATCCAATGCCAAGTATAGATGCACCTTAAAATCGATCATGATCATCTTCATAAACAGCCTGATCCACTGGTAAACATTTGCCATTCCCAAGACTCGCCACCACACTCAGACCTCTGCCTTCCGAACCCAGCCATTACCCGCCACCGTATTCACGTCAACGGTCCATCTGGCCGAAATTCACTTTACTATACACCCAACTTAAAATATGGTATAGTTGTGAAAATAAGTAGGTTCCTACTTAGTTAAAAATATCTAAAATAATGATACTTCTAAATTAAAACTTGGCAGGTTTTCGTGCAGAACGTAACACTTGATTAATGTATAATTAAATTTATTATAAATATATAATTAAATTAACCTGCCAAGTTAAAATTAAGAAGTATCATTATTTTAGATATTTTTAACTAAGTAGGAACCTACTTATTTTCACAACTATACCATATTTTAAGTTGGGTGTATAGTAAAGTGAATTTCGGCCAGATGGACCGTTGACGTGAATACGGTGGCGGGTAATGGCTGGGTTCGGAAGGCAGAGGTCTGAGTGTGGTGGCGAGTCTTGGGAATGGCAAATGTTTACCAGTGGATCAGGCTGTTTATGAAGATGATCATGATCGATTTTAAGGTGCATCTATACTTGGCATTGGATTGGATTTCAACCCTTTTTTAGGCGAACAATTAGCCCATAGGAACTTGGCCTCATTTCAACAGGGATGTTTTTGGTGGGATTTCAATACTTTTTTTCAAGAAACCGTACCTATTGTTTCTTTAATAAGCTTTAAAGTGTGCATTATGTATACATGACATTATTTTATACCCCTCCCTCTCTCCTCCCGCCCCCCGTCCTCATGCTATTCTCATTGTATCACTGATTCATAAATATTTCATAAGAAATTCGATTTTCGATAAAGACAACACAAGCGTTATAATATGAAGTCCACGTTTAAAGCTTACATAATTCTTATTAATATTCGTGCAAAATTTTCAGTTTAATCAATTCAATAGGTTTGTGTAAATCCCCAATTTACATAGTTTATTAGCCTTCTGCTTACCCCGACCAGGTTATTTAGTGTGATAATATATATAAATTGTATATGTATAGTAATGTCATTACATTATTATATAGCATATGTTTAGAATAAAAGGATGACTCACGCTACACCGTGCCGGGTCCGAGCCGCGTGTCGGCCGCAGCAAGGTCAACTATATTTTGTATGAACACACTCACGTTAAACCGTTTCAGAAGATCGTTTCTCTGTCGAACTATAAAAACATGGAACGACCTGCCCGCACACATGTTTCCTTCATCTTACAATCCCGGGGTCTTCAAGAGGAGCGTGAAGAGGCATATCACAGGGCCGCCAGCTTGAAGACCACTGTCGGAAGTGGCCCTCAATCGCTAGATGCGCCACACGACTTTCCTCCATCAGGCTGGAGGCGACGTCAATTTGGTAAATTTGGTAACGTAAATATATAAACCGAGCGGCAACCGAGTGACGGCTGAACTACGGAAAACGCTCGGAAACAACTCGGTCCCGCCTCGGCTCGGCCACGGCCCGTTGCATGAATACAGTGACGTCGAGCTTCGCCCGAGCAGTCGTGAACACAACCGGCTCGGTGACCGTGCTACGGCCGACACTCGGCTCGGACCCGGCACGGTCTAGCGTGAGTCAACCTTTAGAATGCTTGCTGATCTCTAAACTACTGGACGGATTTGATCCAAATATTTCACAAATATGAATAAAAATATTCAATGTGCAGTTTTGACTTTTCCATAATTTGTATGTATAGAATACTGATTGACATTAATCAAAACCTTGACAACATCTTTCTCAAAGCTGATTGAGTTTTCAAACATGACATGTGTAAAAATAAAAAGTAAATTAAATCAAAAGAGTCCTCTCATCACTAAGAAGTATTGTTAACAACTTCGAATCAAATCCCCTCGAAGAAAACTTTTTTTACCCCCTTTTACCATGTTCTGGACTGAATTTCAATAAAATACGAAACACATCTTCCATCAATTTTGTTAAAGATGATTTATGCAAAATTTGAAGAAGATCCGACTAAGGAAACCTGTGGTCCCATACAAACTTTGTAACCATTTTCCAACTCACACTTGACCGATTTCTTAAATTTCTCAATTTTTCGGTAATTTACTTATAACACCCGATCTGTGTGCCAAATTTCATAACGCTAGGACAATGGGAAGTGGCCTAGAGGTTTTGATGACCGGTCAGTGAGTGAGTGAGTCAGTCAGTGCCAAAATTAGCTATATTCACAGGGTCATATTTCAGGATCTACTGAAGCTACATCCATGAAATTTGGTATACTGCCTTAGTACTAGTATATGAATTTGTACGTACAATTTTATGTCTGTACTTGCAATAGGCACTGAGCTACAGGGGGGTCAAAAGTGGGTCGAAGCGGTTCGTGTAAATAGAGTACGGCATGCGCTCGGCCTGTTGCTGGAACTTGGCCTGCGCACTGCCGTGCGCTTAGATAATGACTGGACTATTGTGAGATGTCAAATTTTGTATGAGAATTGGACACTCCAATGTCTATTGCAATCCGCTGATGAAAAAAACCTTGCCGAAATTGGGAAGTGGTTTGTTTTACAGTTCTATGCTGGCCAGTCGGGTTGATGCAGGGTTTTATTTCGAGATGTCCTTCTCTTCGCCATGACCTCGTTTAGTCAACCACTTGCTGATGGGTCTAGCTTGTACCAAACTATTTAGTAATCTGTGCTTGTACGCTCAAAATCTCCGAACAAGGAATACAGATCTCCGCAAATAGCATATGGGCTCCCGACACGGGTCAATATATTGAGTCAAGTCTGATATTTATGAATGGAAGTGGTTTCAGTGTGAGTGATTTCTTTGCATGTGTGTGTGCATCGAAGTATATGTACACATGATATTGACGAGGCATGACAATTGCCAATTGATCGTGTCGGGACCCTATTAGCATTTTACTACCTGCTCACTTAGGGAAGAGACAATGGCGTAGCTGACCGTAGCAGGTGGCGTAGACGCTCGTAGAAGATTTGGGAGGCGTAACGGCAGTCGTTTCCAATAATGCCGAAAACTCCGTGATTTGGCAATTTACTTCTAAGGTGCAGAGCAGACGGCAGGCCTTCTTTGTGATCGAGTCTGCGACGTAGGCACAAAGAAACCGCTTGGTGCGTGTTGATCATCGCCATATTTTAGCAGGCTGTGCGTACGGATAGTCGATCTTATGTGCTCCATCTTATAATAATTAAATATATATGTATAATGAAAGGGAATCTTGAGCTCTATGTATAGAGTTTTGATGCAACCGAGATGATGAATATTAAAGTTTGAAATTTTATATACACCCATATTTTTTGTTACTCATAATACTACAGATCTAGAAACTACGAACTAGAGTCTGTCAAGCGAGTCTTGTCCCTTCAAAAAGGCGGCAAATTCAATTTTTTTTTAGGTTTTTAGTTCAGATTATGACAAATAAATACCTATATTGAAATGTTTTATTTTTAATTTATCCTAAATAATTATTTTTATCAAAATTTCACGTAAATAAGTTTTCAGCGTGCTATATCACTGTTGACAACTAAAAGATTTTTGAATTTGCCGCCTTTTACAAAGGACAAGACTCGCTTGACAGACTCTACCTTGACTTATCATGTATGAAGCACAAAATATTTAGTATATAAATCATGCCAATAGTCGCCTCGTATAAGTGGTGGTGAGTTTTTTTTTAACGTGAGGGAAAATCCTCATAGATGCTATGCCGGACTCCTACCGACTAAAAACCTCACGTAACGCCCAACAGCCTATGGTTGGGTGCCCCGGGTAAGCCCTTGTAAGATGTCCCAGGACTCCCAACAGACCACGGCCGCCACTGCGGCCTCGCTTAGGGGGTGGTTCGGGTGCTATCCCGCGCCTTTGGGGGGTTTCGGGTGTGATCCCGCTTCCAAGGGGGGGCGTGCGTGTATCCCTCACGTCACGCTGCGGTCGTAAGTGGTGGTGGGTTGACAAAGTTTTACGTGTATATCAGTAAGGTCTTGTAAAATAAATCAAAATTTGTGACAATTGCAGTTGCAAGTGTAGCGCCTCTGATGTCTCAAGTGAAGCGTCTCTGGGCACCGATTCTCGCTTCACACGACATGAATTTTGGACGGAAATCGGCGGGTGACGCGTTGCCTGTCTTATATTTAGGAACGGCGAACATGAGACGGACGACGTTTCACCCGTAAATTTGCGTCCACGCATTCACGTCGTGTAGTCGAGAATCGGCGCCCTGGTGTTGCAAACGACCATAGGTTATGGTGACCACTTTCCACCAGCTGCGGCCGGAAGCTTATCGGCCACCTTAGTAGTGAAACGGATTAAATAAAACTACATCGTGTAACAGTTGTTCGTACTAATAAAGTAAATTAATATTGCTTGTTTTGGTTTCACATAAATGGTTGTAATTTATTGTCAAAATTAATTAAATTAAACAATTAGATGTTTATTTTATTTTTTTTTTAACTCACCGAACTTGTGTCTATCATAAAATTCATAATTTACTATTACAGCAGTTTTGTGAATCATTGACGAAATTGATGTAAAAAATTGTAAGCATGTAAGATTCGCCTATGAAATAAAGCCTGCCTTAGGTCTTAATCTAGGGCAACTTGAATTATTTTGCTTCACTTAGAATTATATATGAAACCTCCTTTCTTATTACTTAAATTGGATTTTTTTGTTTTGGGATCTAGACAGCTCCCTACTCCTCTTTACAATTTAACTTTCACACCAAGCATTCTCAAAACCGCAAGCAGCAAATAAACTCTGAACGCTAATATACGCTGAAATCATTTGATTGAAATCATGTTAGTAATGTATTCAATTTCATCAAAATGATTTGAGCGTAAAAAGAGAGTAACTAACACATTTACGATGTTAGCTAGCGTAGGGTATCGGGTATCGGTTCGGGTTAAGCTATAATGATACACCTAGGTGTTAGAGATGTGCCTCGGACCACAGGAATGTTTACCTGCGCAGACCTCCGAAATTTAACAGGAATATGACAGAATTTTAGGATTTGTCTTCATTCAACCATTATATCCATTTTGAGTAATGAATTTTTATCGGTTTCCATAAATAGAGGAGTTTCTGTAGTCAATTGCCTTTTTTCCGCCTTTCAACTCTAAATCGAGCTAATATTAATCTTGTTTTTTATACTACTTAGGTGGCAGACAAGCTTACGGCCCACCGGAAGGTTGGTAACCGTAGCCTATAGACGTTTGCAACACCAGAGGCGCTACACACGCGCTGCCGACCCGGGCGCAGGTTGTGACGACCCACAGTTGAAATTTTTCAAGCTGCCCGTTAGGCATTCAACTTGGCTTAACGACTGTCATTTTACTGACAACCGGGACCAACGGCTTATCGTGCCTTCCGAAGCACGGAAACGCTCGTAAATAAAATGTCACAAAGTGGTCCACGTGGTGGTCACCCATCCATATCCGGCCATAGTAAATGTTGCTTACTGCAGTGATCGTTTACAGAACACTGAGTCCGCGGGGCCACGAGCGCTTCAAAACTTATAAGTATAACTGAAAAACCATACCCTATAATCATTTTCTTTCGCCGATACAGTAATGCCTGAAACGAAAGTCTTCAACCAGTGCGTTTTACCAGTTAATCTACGATGCCGAGACGTGGACACTCACAGTGGGGCTAGTTCATGCGCTTAAAGTTGCGCAACGAGCGATTGAACGAGCTATGCTTGGGGTGTCTCTGAGGGATAAGATTCGAAACGATGTTGTCCGTCAGAGAACAAGGAGTGGTCGATATAGCTCGCAGAGTATGCGTTTTGAAGGCAGTGGGCTGGCCACATCTGTAGAAGAACTGAATGGCCGATGGAGAAAGCGAGTTCTGGAGTGGAGATCGCGCCTTGGTAAATGTGGGGTAGTACGACCCCCTGCCAGATGGGCCGACAACCTCAAGAAGGTTGCGGGGATTGACTGGATGCGCAAAGCGCGGGAACGGGCGCTTTGCGGGTGAAGCCGCGTGAGTCTGCTGGTAATGCATCTTTTGATAATGACGATTTTCAACATCAAGTAGCTGCAGCCCTGTAACTGTCCGTTTGAACACATCAATATGATCGACTTGTTATTACCACTTTCGACCAAATGGACCCTATGCCTCTTTGCCACGTTGGTAGTTTAAAGAGGTAACTGTAACTTGTCGTTGTCCGTATGAACACGTCAATAGGATCGGCTTGTGATCTATGACTACGGTAACCGTTTTGTAACCACTTAGCTGTAATTTGCCTGTGTCTGTTTCAACACGGCAATAGGCTTGCCACTAATTAATATTTAGGAACAAATATAACTGGTTAACTACCTAAGACCTATACCTAGTCACAGTGCATGTCTCTCTCTGCGTCTTCAAAGAAAATATTGTAAGGCCTGAATGTATGTACCTACTTTTTCCATACCTTGACGACAAAACGGTATATGCGTGGACGGAAATTTACAGATAGATGACGTTTCACTCGTAAATTTCCGTCCATATAATTCATGCACGTCGTATGAAGCGAGAATCGGCGACCCGCTCTATCAAACCTCTTGTATTGTACAGAGCCGTCTGTAGAACTGGGATTGTTCTTATATCACAGTTTCTTCTCCATACATTTCTTACATATTCAAAGAATTTGTCATCATCCAATTTCATTTTATATAGCCACTAGCGGCCCGCTCCGGCTTCGCACGGGTATACAGTATTACTCCACTATTTAATGGATATTATTATACATATAAACCTTCCTCTTGAATCACTCTATCTATTAATAAAAACCGCATCAAAATCCGTTACGTAGTTTTAAAGATTTAAGCATACAAAGGGACATAGGGACAGAAAAAGCGACTTTGTTTTATACTATGTAATGATGATAAACCACGTAAGCCATACAGCCATACTTACTGGTTGGTATTTGTTTCGAGTTCTCCTATTCTTCGCCAAGACTCCTCGTCCTCCAGTCAGCATCACCACGCACAGATAAAGCTGAGCTATGTCCCAAATATCTTATGGTAGCATTATTGCACTCAGACAAGGCGAAGTGAATGAAAAATGTGAAATATTTAATTAGGGTGGGTAGCTGGTTATAATGCCCCGATATGTATTCCTATTTCAAAATGAATTTGAGGTAAGTAGGGGCCTGCGGTATGATCACTTTTGGACAACCAAAATATGAGGGGTGCAAATGAGTTCGTCAAGTGTCCTTTCCCTTAGCACAGGTCCATAGACACCTCAGCTCACAGATTTAGACCGAGGGGAGCCAGCACCGCGTATAGGCGACACCATGCACTGGGGTTCAAACCCTCTTTGCACCTTACATCCTAAACGCAAAACAATCGGAAACATATCAACCTGTGGTGTACTGGGGCGAATAGCACCCTCCAAGTGAAAATGGCGTAATAATTTTATTAACCCTTTAAAAAATATCAATTCCCTACCATCAAAGCTCAATTGTTTTAAGAATTTGTTGCATCTCTTAAGCATTCATCAGAATATTATGATTTAATAAGAACATGACAGAATTTTTTCAACCGTTAACAAATTATTATAACACAAAAATAACGGGTGCAAAGTTGAGTACGGATCGATAAAAACTCCGCCGCGAAAGCTCCAAGTAAACAGATCGAAGCTTTGAGCGAATGTGCTCCGAGTCGAATCCCGCCAAATGCAACGACAGCTGTGCGTAGCTCGTAGCGCGTAGAGCGCGGCGGTGTAGAGGCGGCAGGCGGCGCCACCGGCCGTATTATTATTATTTGTAAACAAGCGTGTGCGGGCGCGGGGCGCGTCACGTGACCGCGCCGCCATTGGCCGCGCCGGCCGCAGCTGCGTGACGCCGCGCGCGCCAGTTCGCCGCCACCCGCCGTCGCGTACACATACACCGAGCTCGACGCAGAGCACCGCGACACGCGCATTACTGACGCGATCGCGAACTACGAATTCCCTTTTTGTTTATTTTTCGCTTGCGTCCTTCGGACCGTTTTGTTTCCGAGGCAGCGAGACGAAGAAAAAAAGGAGACGCGGATGGATCGAGCGACCGGAGAAGGTACGGAGTTCGCGTCAGTTTATAAAAGTTTTGTGGATTTGTGCAAGTGTTTTGAAGTAGTGGAATAGAAGCTTTGGTTTTTGTGAATCGTTTAGTTTGAGGTATATGTATAGAGCGATGGCAGCAGAGCGTGAAGTGAGGTCCGGTGTACCTTGCGGGCTTCCGTCAGAGCTTTCGTTGTATCCTTCGCAAATCGATCCCTGTTTTCCTGTTACGCGTTATTGTGACTTTATAGAGGCATAATTTGTATACTGACTGTTAAAAGCCAAAGTGTATGAACATCGGTATAGTCTCACGATTATCTGAAGCCAATTGGACGTAATCTCATCGGTGGTAATCAAGATGCTTGTTCACGAAGTGTGAGAGTTACAAAGTTGCGCATCAGGAAAATGGGGATGGCAGTGACGCATCGGTTGTCATTGTCTGATGCGCATGATGTCACATAATTTAGCCTTTAATGATACCCGTAGTGAGCGAAATTTAAACGGGAATGGGATCTACAATTTTGCAAAACGAAGGACATTAGTCGATGTTTAAAAATTTTATCTACCTTCTTGTTTTGCATATCCCTAGTAACTAAGGCCAAGTCAAACAACATTTTAACTTGAAAGAAATGGGTATTTATTATTTAATTAGGACCAATACTTTAGTCTATTACGGTAAACATACGAGTATCATTCAAATCATTACTTTGTATCAGAAAGTAGATACTCTTTCCTTATTTTGTATTATTGACAAAGTATCCTTCAAAAGCTTGTTGACGTTATATTTAACGTTATCTGTTTTATTATTTGATTCTGATCCCGAAACTGTTCTTATTGTAATGTTATAATACTGGCCTGTATAGTGTATAGTCCTTAGATATTATTTTATCTTCTCCTACTGAACTAAATATAATATTAACATTAGAGACTTTATTAGGTATATCCTTTTGCAATCATTAATGCAGATTTCTATTTATTGTGTTTGTATCCTAGCAATAAATATCTTGACGGTTCTTTGTTTTATAGTTTAATGTTTTAATTTTAACATGGTTTCGGCAATAACGGCATTATGTGTGCTAATATCATTGGCATTTGGCGTAATATCATCAATGTCGAGATCATCGTCCATCGGTTTCATACATATTTAGATTGAAACAACAACAATTCTAAGAGCACCAATTTCTACATCATTCAACTCCTTCATACAGTTGCAGAGTATCAAGATTATAACTTTTGAGCACTAAACTTCGAAGGCAATCCCGGTCCCACGGAATAATCGAATAAATAATACGCCTTCCTCCCGTGAATGCGATAATAGGGAGTCAAGTTCAGAGAGGCCAATGAAAACAAATAAACAAATTGGCCAATTTCGCCTGAGTTAACTGTTCGTATATAACGAGAGGAGAACGCAACGGATTGTGCAATGCTGTATGCTTCCTTTTTAGTTGAACAAGCGAGTTATGTTTCCTTTGATTCTAGTTCCAGATGCAATGAATTCGAATACTAATGTAACACCATCTTTAGCTTTTGTGAAGATAGTTATGAATCCATGATTTGGCAGTCCTAGGTCCTTTGCATGAAGCTTCATTTAAAATTTTGACACAGCTTCATACAAATTACTATTTTCCTTTGACAAAGAAAAAGCAGTTAGTAATATAGAATGTAATGAACTTACTTTACTTGTGATCGAGGTAAAGAAGTTAACCCTTCCCTCATTTTAGATCTTTAACAGAAATCACATTTTATTCAGCAAGGCAATCATTTCGGACTATTTGAAATTGATTTCACTTTTACTTGAGTTCCATTCTTTCTTAATCATATCACTCTTTGTTTCTAAAAATCTATTTTCCCCAAAACATATTTCGATCCTTAAATATCAACTCGACAAACAAAATCTAATACTCTGCTAATACAGACTTTATCCATTCGTCGGCATCCTCAAATATGTACGATTATTGCCGACAGTAATATTATAAGTTGATTCATACTTTCTCTGGGATAATCCTGCTCTTATTACTCTCCAGCAAAAGCGATGCTATCGCTTGACTATCTATACATAGCTGCAAATGTATGCGTACACTTGTCTAGGCAAAAGTTTAAACATCGATGTAGTGAAAAGTTTCAGCAAAATGGTAATGGTTGTGGTGGATATCTTATTTGGTTAGGGAGTCGCGACGGTGAACGCTCGCTATTCAATGAGAATTCCGTTTTAAGTTTCTCTACAACGTTTACTGTTGAAGTTCATATTAAATTTTCTATGGTTTCAGCTATTCATGTGCGTATTTATTGGAAAAGGTATTTCAAAAGTCTTCAAAGTTGTTTGTTTAGGATAGTCTGTTGCTTCAGTTTGAAAAATGCTGTCGTTAAATGATTTTGTTTTTGATTTTCTTTTAAACGTCGTCACTGACGTAATTCGCATGATTCAATTTTAATTCTATTTTGGGGTTTTCTTAGACGTTTAGTTTAGATGTTTTTTGTTTGATTAGGATAATCTATCTATAGTATCAGTTTGAAAAATTACGGCTCTAAATGGATTTGTATTGTTGTGAGTCTCTCATCATTATCACCATTTCATTCGTATGATGCAACTTCTTTTGATGTTAGGTTTTTCCGTATTGAATTTGAGTTTACGAGTTCAGCATTGTGAATGCAGATGGTTATTATAATATAACAAATTCAAACTTCTAAAAGGAAATTGGATAGTTTAAGTGCGCTTAGTGTCAATGTGTAAAGGAAACAATACTAAATCATACAATCATCGTCATACACATGTGACTTCCTTCAAACAATTCCATCATATAGGTGCAAGTTGAAAAAATGCTCAATTTCCGATGTCGCATCCGATAGTACGGACAGACGTACCAACAAAAAACCTTTACAAAACTGTATCTACCAACTTTACTCTGCGTTTTGGATTAATCTAAACCGCTTTTGTTGCCGTGTCTTAGAGTATAGACTTGAATGTGTTTTTGGATGATAAAGGAAACTGTGAGTTGGTAGAAGTATTAAGGCATCAGAAAAAGTTGTAGTGTGGGAAAGATTGTCGTAAAAAATACAACATCTGCGTCTCTATTGAACTGGATTCGTATGTGAGTGAATGGGATGGGATGGTAACTCTATACATGACGCTCCGACCTTATCATTCTAATGTGTTTTAATGGAGTTTTGATATCATGCCGGTGCGTTCCACAATTTTGTAACTTAAGGAATGAATTTGTTACTTATATTATTTTTGAGCTATTTCTAGTTTTATTTGGTTTTCATCTATTACTTGTAGTCTTGTGACATAAGTGCTTTGCCTTTTTGGAAATAGTTATGAATCTGATGAAGTTCAGTAACATCATGCGGTTTCGAAAAGTAATAATTACAGTATTTTGGCAGAACCAAAAAATTCAGTTGAATAAAAAATAAAAATGTTTAATTTTAGAGCTTTTTCTTCTTTGATTTAGTTTTCATCTATATTATTGTGAAATAAGTAAAACGTACTTAACATTTTTGGGCACAGTTATAAATTCGTCAAAATTCAGTTGCATCATGCATTCTATGTAATAGTACCCATTAGCGTACTATGGGAGAACTGAAAAATTCTGCTATCAAATCATCGTCATCTGAGCATTGTCTCAGTTGTATCCAGATTGCCGGTGTTTCGCACAATATTGTGACTAGTACGTACGTACGTATTACTTGTTCTACCCAACAAACTGCCAACATACAAATGAATAATGACAAAGTAGTAATTAATATAATTGGAGTCCTGGAGCCATATCAAGATTTTCGAAATCCAGAACTTCAAGTCTTAAATCGCCCACCGGCCTGACGGCAGACAATAGTCATCTGCTCCTAGAATCGAAATAATTTGCAATACTAACTTTTAAACCATCACATTCCTTTCTATAATAAGTAAGTGCATTTTTCCGAAGATAGCACGGTAGTTGTATAGTACATTTCCACCGATATTTTCCTCTGCATTGTTAATTTTCTCTTTGCATTTCGGTAAAATCATTCCAAAAAGTCATTTACTTAATGATAATTCTAGACGGATGTCAGCAAAATGTAGGCGAACCAGATAAATTGTCTGCAAATTCAAGTAGTAACGTTGGTAATGGGTCAAAATAGGTTTTGTAACCTAATCACTGTGAGCCAATTTGGTTGAATTTTGTTGCGCTTACAGCAGAAACCCTAGATGAACACATAGGCTTGGTACTTTGTGTCCTGGGAACAAGTTTCCGTGCTACATCAAGGAAATGCGGTCATCTTGTACCCATTCTGCGGAAAAATCCCGATCAGGCGATTCCACCAGGTCGCAAAAATAAATAAACCGATAATTTACTTATAGATAAAAATGTACCAGTCGGCTTGTATAAAATAATAGAGCCAGAATTGAATCCGCATTCGTGTACCGGCAATCAAACTGATGTACGCATCCTGTCTGCTGTGTCATTACAACGGATTTATAGTTGCTGAAGTGTGAGAAACTGCCATTCACAAATATATCATTATTTAGTACATTTGTTTGTTTAGAATTCTTTTCTTCTTTAGCTTTCTCGCCTTAAGACTTTGTCAAAGTTAAGAATAAGTTTTAAAGTTTTTCTTTTACAAAAATGTAAATCTTCTTAATAATTTTGTCATGTCGTTGTCGACGATAGGAACGTATTCGTGTACAGGCTTGGTCATTTCACTTTTCAGTAAATCAGTATTAACTTTACTGAACTATTTGTGAGTTCCGAAAAGTAGCAAGAACGTAGTGATTTGAATTAAATAAAAATTGTTTGTTTAAGTACAATTATATATAAAAAAATCAAATCATTCGACAACAAAGAATTGAAGTAAGCCTATGTGATTGACGAACCAGATAAAGTGTTATTAAAGTTCAAATTGTTGGGATAATTATCCCAACTGTTTGATCTTTAATAAATTTGAAACTTATGAAATCGTAAAATTTGAATCTGACGTTATAATCGATGACATCGATGTCTTATCCGTCAAAGGATCAACAAAATTCAATAATTGATGATTAAACGAACTTTCATTCATGAAGTTATCATAATTATAAGAAACTTTCGTCCGAAAAATTATCATATTTACAGGATGAATTTTTGAAAAGGGCTTGTATGGTCAAATCCGAAACTATAAGGAATAGCTAAAAATGCTTACATTATATTATGCTCTCCATTCTCGAAATAAGACACAGTTCTACGAATTCAGCATCCTGTTGTTGCCTAAGTAAGTAACGACAGGATGGACCAAGACTGGGTCAACATTACCAGAAATCAGTTCACTGAGTTGATAATGGTACTCTAGAATCTTCATCCAGTGGCTGTGGAACGGTATTAACGAACAGAGGAAACTGTTAGTGTCGTAATACTCGTAATAGACCCACAAGAGGAACCAAACCCAGCTAGGGATGCTAATACAGGGCAGTATACCGATTATAAATTACAAAGACATGGTAAAGCTGAAACCCAGGCTACTAAACAAAATAGGATTTATCTGAATAATAAATAAGAGCAAAGGGAAACGAGTTGTAAAAGAAAAAAGATAACAAGAGAAAGATGAAAAAGAGAACCACATACTTATGGCGTACATCATAAAGTACATTATAGATACGTTCAGAATCAAATGCCATTTATTCAAAGTAGATGGTTGCATATCTTTTTACGAATATACAATTTTTTACGAAGAGTAGGTATTGTTATCACCAGATTATTATCGAATGATCATCGAGGCCAAGATATCAGTTTCCTGTGCAGGTTTTATGCGCAAACGCCGGATGTTACTTTGTACACAGCTGTTTGGAAAAAAAACTTGATTACATAGTACACTTGTAATAAACTTTTTGTTATTCTTGTATTTCGAGGTGCAATTACGTATCAAAACTAAATGGATACTTTGATAGTAGGGAAGAGTAGCTTAATACCGTATTACAGAAAACCTCAAATTTTGTTATTGTTGAATGAGCATAACGTTTATTTTTCGTGGCAGCCATCAGCCCACATTCTTCAACTTAACAAGATTCAATAATTTTCGAACTTCTAAACGCCGCGTTCGCTGCACCGCTTCGCGCGTCGCACAAAAAAGCGACAACATCCGATTCTAAAAATAAGCCGTATAATTGCAGCACAAAGCTAAAAGCGCAATGCTTTCGCTGCAGCGGTTGTACGGTTGCCCTTGACAACCGAAACCCAGATACTATCGCGTTCCACGCACACCTCTTCACCTACCCACACATGCTGGATCCACGAATCCTTTCAATACACACGCGTGCTCTTGATCTCCTGCACATACACGAAGCACACATACGAACGACGAGCGTTCTGAAGTGAGCTTTTTAATTTTTTTCGTGGAACGTTCTTTGTGCGCATCTACAAAGAGTTTTGCCCTGTGATTACTAGTCGGGACATTTTACAGTGACGGTGATGTAATACGGAATGATTTCTGAACGGAATCGTCGGGAGTTAGAAAAAAGAAATCGTTCAATTCTTTTTATTTGCAAATTATTTATATCAGAATTCCTCCTTTGACTCTGTCGTTCAATTTGTATACTTAATCAACGTTGCAAAATGAATGACGTTTAATTATGAGTTGTGGGATCAAAGCTTAGTGTCGAGTATTAATTTGTTGTAGGTAGGTACTTATATTCAATGAAGCACAAAAATCTTTTCTAAGTCCCTCAGGAAAATGTGGCTAGGTGAGTACTTAAGGGGAAGTGAAAAAGCCGAAACAAGCAACTTGCAATTTGCTCCCTCTTTGTACACGAAACAAAAGCGATTTCTTTTGATGCGCATCCTTTGGAAGCCTTAGATAAAAGCCCAAATTCGAAAAAGTTTTATAATGAGCAAGAACTTTTATCAATAAGATTAACTAAGGCACGCTTGAATTAAAAAGTAAATTATCAAAGTAATTCAGACCTCATAAAAATAGTCTGAGCATGAAATAGATTGACGTCAGTGTTTTGCAAGTGAAGTCTAAATCAATTTCCTCGATGTCTATATTAAAAGTATCGAATATTGTCATAAAAATAAATTCTGGTATAAAAATACACCTGACCAACCCTATTCGTATGTCAGATAGAACAATCAATTTGAATTTTATATTTAGAACAGCACGTGGTGAACGGAATAAAATTAACTGTTCTATTTTTCCTTGTGCTTTTTTTAGAAATCTATTACGTAGATTGTGATGATTGAAACCAATGAATGAATTTTATAAATGGAACTCAATGTAGAGCGTGTTTATTTTTTAGTATGGAACGTAAGTATTTTAAAAACTTTTTACTACATGCTACATCTAATCATAGTGAAATCTACACTCGAGAGCAATGAATCCGGGTCACTTAAAGAATGTTAAAAATCTCGGAAACTAAAAATGATAGGTTAATGCAATAAATTGTATTTAATAGACAATGTAATACTCCTTAAATGAAAGTAAAAAAAATATGAGTCACCATACATTTTATTAACACAAAATTACATAAAGAAAAAACTGCTGATCTCTCCTTAAAACAAAAATAGGAAACATGAAATTTTTGAACTTTATTACGATTTTCTTGAATTTTAATACTTCGTATTGCCTCCTCGTGCTTCCATTACTGCGTTTACGCGGTTTGGCATGCTGTACACCAAGTTCCTTATACGATTTTGGGGAATATTCTCCCATTCCTCTGTGAGAGCAATTTTGAGCTCACGAAGCGTGATTGGGGGAGGGTTTCGTTGTTTTACGCATCTGCCTAGCTCGTCCCAAGCATGCTCGATCGGGTTGATATCCGGGCTGCGCGCTGGCCACTCCATACGAGTAATGTTCATCTCTTGAAGGTAGTCATTCACAATCCTACCTGTATGAGGTCGGGCATTGTCATGCATAAATATAGCATCCTCACCTAAATTGACCATAAATGGACCAACGTGATCATTGAGGATTTCTTCCACATATCTTACGCTAGTTAAAGAGCCGTTTTCTATGATCACCAGCTCTGTGCGACTTTCAGAAGAAATTCCGGCCCACACAAGTACAGACCCACCACCGTAGGCTACTTTTTCTTCGATGCATGCTTGCTTGAATCTTTCCCCTGGTCTTCGATACACTCTGTGTCTTCCATCGTGCTTGTAGAGCATAAATTTTGATTCGTCGGAGAACATAACTTTTGACCAATCTTCAATACTCCAATTTACGTGGCTCTGGGCATACCTTAGTCTCGAAATACGATGCCCACGCTCCAGTTTAGGGCCGTTTGCAGGTCTAAGGGGTTTTAAGTTAGATTCAGCAAGCCGACGTCTTACTGTCCATGCACTTGGGTTACTTCCTCCGAGGCGTCGAAACTGATTGGTGAGTTCAGTTCCTGTGAGAAAGCGATTTCGAAGCATGGTGTTCACCAAGTATCGGTCTTCTCGTGCTGTGGTACACCTGGTTCTGCCCGTTCCTGGTCTGCGTAGGTTAGAACCAGTTTCTTCGTAACGTCGGAGAACTCTTTGTACTGTTGACAGCGACACACCGACAGTCCTGGCTGTATCGCGCTGACTCCGGCCGGTTTCCAGCATTGTAAGTATTCTGGTGCATTCTTCAGGCGTAAGCGACATAATTTCAGCTTGATTAATGAATATAGAGCACTATCAACATGGTTTATGTACCCACATAAATGACAGATTACAAACAAAAGCAACACCAAATGCTGTAATTTCGTAGTTCCATCTTCGAAAGTGGCCCTTTTTCAAATTTGATTTTTTTATGATATAACTTTACAATAACTAAGAAGTTTTAATACCTTCATTTAAGGAGTATTACATTGTCTATTAAATACAATTTATTGCATTAACCTAGCATTTTTAGTTTCCGAGATTTTTAGGATTCTTTAAGTGACCCGGATTCATTGCTCTCGAGTGTATATATATAAAAATCAATGCCACTTTTCGTTGTAATTTTATAACTCAAGAACGGGCTCACCTATCCAAACCAAATGTTTAGGCTTTGTTCGGACTATTTAGTAGATGGTTTATGTAAAGTTTGCACAAAATCAGTCCAGCGGTTCTTCATTTATCACGCAAACGAAGTTGCGCGGGTCAGCTAGTACCACATATAAAACAGGAGAAAAGTCGTATTGACAACTATATTCACGTGGGTACCTAGATTAATTTCTTATAAACAATTTTTACTCGGACTTGAAATCATAGATGCACGCCTAAATCTAGATAAAGACCTAGAATCCTAAGCAATTACAAGTTAAAATGAAATAACTTCACAAGATCATAAACTGATGCTTACAATTTAACTTAAAATTCCAATTCAAATAGTTTATATAAATTCAATAACAGTTTATTAAATTTTCTTAACTTTTTATTTTTTGGTATTTCAAGTCTTGTGTGATATTGGATTATGATATAATGATATGGCCAATGAAACCACAATAATTACTAGAAAGCTATACTTGTTAAAATTTAATGGAATCTAAGAAAATCAAACGTTTTCTATATTTAGTTAAATATTTTCCAAGAATACTTTTCTGCCATAATTATAGAATTCAAATCAATGAAAATAGAAGATTTAAATAGGAATCTCTCAAAAATAGTTCGCCCTTAAAATAGTGTAACCGAAATAGAGCGTAGCATTAGGCACTATGTCCGTACCCTTCTATTAATAGACTTTGTTTACTTCACTATGATAAACCAACCGAATGAAATGGTTCATAAACGGTAAGACAGCGTTTAAAGAAGCTGCTCTCGAAGTTGGCAGGGTAATAAAAAATATTTTATTGTTTTACATTGACTTATTAGATAATTTATCGTAAATCAATAAAAATAAAATGCTCCTCCACGGGAAAGTCCAATTAATATACTAAAGGATTTAACTGGACTAATTTCATCAACATTTTTTTATTGTATTCCGATTTTGTAATTCGAAAAAATGGCGCTACAATTTTTGCATTCACGTCTGTTTTCCTAAATGTTTTAATAAATTTTCTTGCGAGCACTTTAATTTTAAACTAAAAAAATCCTGTTACGCTCCGATTTTGTTAGATACTCAAACGTTTTTTAAAAGAAATAAAAACTCAGAAATAGTACTAGGCATTTCCCTTCGTTTGTGGAAAAAATAAGAGCATAATTACTTCATCTTTAAAGTTGGAACTTGACAGAGTAAAAGCTTTCTGCAGGAGCTTTGATTAAAATTTTATTAAAAATGGCAAAATAGAAAATTTTCTCTTCATATCATATCCGCCTATAACAGTCTTCTGCTGGACGTAGGACTCTCCAACTCTCCACACGCCACAACACACTTTTCATATTTTTCTCCATCCTATGTTCGCTAGAAAATATAAAAAACCATCAAAAAGATTCGGCTTAATCTTCGCAAAAGTTAAAATAGTAATAAAAAAAACGCCGGTTATTGTCCCGTGACAAACGTGAAAGTTTTCTATTATTATCTATTTTTCTTCGCTCAATTTCTTGCACGGGGTTGCACGCACGACTATCGGGGTCAGGTTAAAGGGGTGAAAGAGGGAGGGGGTGTGACGTCACCCCGCGAAATGTTAGCGGCACATGACAAGCTGATTATCGCGCTCTGCCAGTTTTATCAAGGCGCATTAACGATGCAAACGATTTGCTAATGTTGCTTTGGATAAGGTTCAGATGCTATCAATATATTTTTCGACTTATTTTTTAACGTGTGGAAATGTACTTACATGTTTTGGAGAAGTAATGCACTACTACGTAGCCTAAGGGCCGTGGGATGTGTTGTTGGAGTCGTGTGTGGAAATATGGAGGTGATTGAATGTGAAGGTGGCCCTTTACTGATCAGACGCTCGGTACTCTGTGATTTATTGGTAGTCTTGATGATAAAAATCCAGCTTGGTATCCAAAAAGAACTCCTCCAGTAAAGTGCCGTCCAGATGCTAACTTTCGTATGATCCGAAAATCCGGTCTTCAAATCAATCTATCAAATTTTATTTTAGAATTTCGTGTCCATTTTTTTTATGACAATATTCTGGTAATTACAAAATTGACAATTGGATCATATCCTTATTTTCATGTTATTTCTAAACTCTACATTTTTATGTGAAATAAGAATTTTAAATTAGGATTTTATTTATTAATTTTGAACAACTAAGAATGGTTTCTTTATGTTTATAAATAAGATTCTTACTCTAAAATGTA
Organism: Miltochrista miniata; assembly: GCA_933228765.1. Taxonomy (NCBI): domain Eukaryota; kingdom Metazoa; phylum Arthropoda; class Insecta; order Lepidoptera; family Erebidae; genus Miltochrista; species Miltochrista miniata. The sequence goes on from OW121752.1 coordinate 36,107,147, forward strand.
GCTAGATATTATTCAATAAGTTTATCTTACAATATTTCTTAATAAAGTAATTCTCAAAAATAAGTTATTCGCGCCATTACATCGATTCACGAATAATCAAAACACGGAGCCGCGCATGCGCTCCCGCCATCGCTCTAGCTGTAAACATGTCCGGGTGGCCCATCATTTGTGAATCTCTTACCTCCCTTTATTCTTCCTTATTCACAATTCACATTATTTCCGTATTACGTGTCGGTTTCCTTCTAGTTTTCACTACATTTGTATTATTTTTGTCCACAGATTGGTGCCGGCCGTACGAATAACCGGAATCATCGTCGCCTCGAGCGCAGCTGTTGAAACACGAACAACCAAAAGCCACGAAATCCTCAAACCAAAGCCTCCAGTCATATCTTTCGTTTCGAAAATTTTAATATAAGCACTATTTTTTAAACCTTTTAACGATAATCTAAATCGTAAATAGTATACGCTAACTCCCAAACAGTACAAATTAATTTAAGTCTGAAGTGATCGGTATTTACAATAAATAAGCTTTCGAAGCTGAAGAAAAATCAACCAACGACCAGTATTTAAACGTTCCAAAATAATAGTAATCGTTAAACGAGTGCACAAAATATTTTATCGATCGTTAACAATTAATAATACGAACCGAATCCTCAAGCATTTTGTAAAAGCAAGTCAGCCAAAGATTTTTATAAGCCCTTAGACATATTAAATGTTCGTGTAAGTTAAACTGCCTCTTATTAAGGACTTTTATATTTATTTCTTAGTTGAATATCAAAGATATTGTGATTAGTTATAGTGTAAACCAGTGTGCCGTATAACCGTAACGTTTAAGTGCTATTTAGACAACAGTAGACATTGAAGTAACGGAGCCACATCAGAGTACAAATTTGAAAGTTCCAGTGCAGTTCCGAGTGTTCAGTACAACAATAGACTTCTTAGAGCTTATTTTTATAAGGTTTTATTCGGGTGACGCTATGCGGCTGCGTCGTAGCAAGCCGTCATGAGCGAAACGCTCCGGAGCGAGGCGGGCGCGGACAGCGCGCATCTACCGCCCTTCTCCACCTTCGGTGACATGGCTGAAAACGAGCAAAGGATCCTCACCGCGGACGGCCGCCTACTGGACCCCACCTGGGAATTCTACGAGAGAACGGGCGACACCGTGTCCGTCATAGCCAGTCAAGCACAGTACAGACCGTGGGAATCAATGCCTATCACGGTCAACTCCAAGGATGCGATCCTGCGGGCGGGATTCTCTACAATGGAATACCAGCCCGTCACTCTGCAGCCTATAACGAACAAGCTGCCGTCCTTTCAAAGCCAATTCCAAACGTTTCCAGAAACCTCGGTAATACCAGAAACAGGTCTCCCGAGCGTGACACCGGTGCCTGTTTCGGCAAACTCAACGCCGAGCGCGAGTCCTAGTCATTTAACACAACTCACGCAACTCACAACACCGTCATCGCCAGCGCACCTCACCACGCTGGCGCAAGTCACACCGTTATCAACAACGTTGACGACTTTATCTCCTGTAAATGCTACTACATTCCATACATTAACCGCTGTCAATGCAAGAAGTTACCCAATAGTGCCAGCTCCTTTACAAGCGAGGGAGCTAGTGCCACCAGCGGCACAAACATACATTGACGATCGCCATATACAATTATACCAACCAAATATTGCTACCATTAACGCTTTTCCGACTCAAAATGGAATCCTACATCAGAATGGTACGCTTCTACATCAAAACGGAAGCTTAATACAGAATATACAAAGTCCAACTGTTGTTCATGTGTTGAAAAACGAGCCTTTTGATGTCAAGGCGTTGCAAGAGAAATATACTCCAAACGGACTACATCATGCAAATTTCCAGAATCCGATGTTGATTGACAACGGTTATGAGAAAAAGACGAATGGATTTGGAAGCGGTTCGTCACCGACAAGATCGGATTTTAGAAAGAAAGAGAGACGGAAAATGCGCGCAAATAGTACTGAATCGGATGGCTCTAACATGGAGATGGGGTCTGAGAGTAGTGGGCAAGTCGCAGCGATTTCGTCCACAGCTGGGTTCAAGTCGCCTATGCATGGAGCACCACCCATGGCGACTGGGCCTATGGAGCTCGACGATATCTCCAGTGAAAAACAGGTGAGCATTAAATTTTTTCAGCTTATATTTTTAACCAATAACATTTGTCTTTCAATAATTGTGGTAATATTAGAAAATGGTCAAGTCAGTAGTACAAGCCGTCACATATTCTGCATAAGATTCAGCTTGTAGTTCTGGAAAGTTCTACTTCACTGACTAATCAAGTTGAGGTTATTGCACACATAAATAATTGAGATAAACAACATACTATACATTGGTACACACATACAAAACGTAAGCAAGTTGAAAAGCAACACAATAAAATCGGAAACGACAACTAATCTCCCTTCCCACGAATTGGCGAATTGCGTAAACAAGCCGCCCGGGAATCATGCGAAGCCGACTGTATATTCGACAAAAGATATGAGAATTCTCTGAATTTTCATTTGTCTACACGCCCGCTGAAAGTGGATATTTGAGAGAAGCCGAAAAAGAGAAAGTTTCCCCGTAATTCCACCTTTTATTATTCGGGGAGCAGTTTTTATTCCCGGTCTTGAGTTTCGAAATGGCCGAACTCTCTGTCTTCGCGGCAATAAATTTAATAGTTAGCCGATTCTCTTGCTCCGCCAATAAATTAACTTCCTCTCTCGTTTAAAACACAAATTAAAGTCGGGCGATTTACGCGTGTTCTGCTTAGAAAATTTTATGACTTTGAAATTTAACAGCGAATGCAATTAGTAGGCAGTCTTGGAAAGCCTTCGATATTAACGGAGTTAGCGGACTTTAATTGTGGATCAGTTTGGAAGTTTTTAAGTACCTTTAAGACTGATAAAGAAGTGTTGAATTGGTAGTATAATGTGCAAGCATTGTATTCAAAGTCATTACTGCTGAATGTAATGATTTATTTTGTAGTTTCGACCATCATCTTTTTTAGTGAGGAAAATTCATCCGGAATGCTATGCCGAACTCTTACCGACTAAAAACCACACGTATCCTACCTAACAGACTACGGTTGGAAGCCCCGACTAAGCCCCCGGAAGGATACCCCCGGACTCCCAACAGACCTACGGCTAACACTGCGGCCTGGCCTAGGGGGGTTTCGGGTGTTAGTCCCGGGACATCCTTCCGGGGGCTTACCCGGGGCTCCCAACCACAGGCTGTTGGGCGTTACGTGAGGTTTTTTAGTCGGTAAGAGTCCGGCATAGCATCCTCTGAGGATGTTCCCTCACGTAAAAAAAAAAATAAGTGGGGAGGGTTCGGGTGCTATCTACCACTGATAAATAAGACTAATATTCGACCATCACTCCTTTGATAACATGTTTTAGGAGTTAGTAGGTACCTAGGAAAAAAAAGATAGATGAGAGACAATTCATTATTGTACACAAAACTTAAATATGTCCCAACAAGATTTCTATGGTTCAAACTTCATAATACATAAAAGAAGTTAGAATAGCTTTGTGGACGAAACAAGATAGATGAAATCGCGCTGAAAAACATTCCGAATGCTATAACCGTAAGTTTTATTTATAAAAGTTGCTATGACAATGCAAACTTTAACCATTGACTGTTAGATATTGTATGTAATTACTAGACATCGGATTATATGCATTTGCTTTTGCATTGCATTTCGCTGGTATCTCTTCCATGTAAAATTCAATAAATAAAGTAAATATCCGCTGAAGAATGATGAATTTAAACAAAGTAAGCTTAAAAAACTAGACTTATTAATCGGAATATAGAGGTACAATTGTACAGTGTAAATGTTTCCTTTTTTGTGTCAGTCATCTAATAAAAAGATGTTCTACGCAGACAAAACATGGAATCTAACTACCACTGCCATAATTTAATTATTTGAAGACTTACTATTTGTAGATGCTCAAAAAACGCATAAATGTTGTAGAGGTCTAGTGTATGACGACATTCTTTCCACAATAAATGTCAGCGTTTCCTAGTCTAATATAACAAACACCTTTACACGCGCGCAGCTGCCGACACCACGTCACAGTGGTCTGTGGTCTCTAATTATTGTTAGAGATGCACCTACACGATTAGTCGATTCTCGATACTTATTCGATACATTTTATAACAATTATTGTAGTAGCTTCATTAAGCACCATGTTTATTTTACATTTATTATCTTTAAATGAATAGAAATATTGAGGTATGAATGGAATTATAGTAGAAGTGCATTAGTGGCTGGCAATTACACGGTTGTTTCTATGAAAAACATGTGAAACAATTCTAATGTTTTTAAAATATTTTAATTTGTGTTAAATTCAAGTATTTAAATTCATTATTCCTTATCTGTGACTTTAAATGACTGTTAAAGGTGGTATATTTAAATTTAGATTTCTTAATTTGTATAATAGGACGAAGGAATTGATGGGAGGTAGGAGGGTGAAAATTCTTACGACCTATTTCTTATACCAAATTTTAAATCGGTCGAACAAATTCGAGCAGGGCGGCAATGAGCACTGTGACCTGAGATTTTTAGATTGAAATAGATAATACTTCCGATACTTAATTAATAAGGAAAGATTATAATATTCAATTGTACCTATTACCAATGGAATACCTCAATTTGACATTTACGCATTTTTGCTATAGTTTTTTTTTTGCATATAATTTAAGCTTCATTTGAATGTAGCCTAAATAATACGCAAAAAAACTAAAGACTTGAATTTTGAATGATCGATTTAAAAACAGACATTGTAATTTTACATATCCGATGATTCGACTAATAATCCACTAGTCGTTTTATAGAGAAAGCACAGCTGCTGATATTATCTTACACTTTAAATAGTGAGTTATATATTTTATTATATTCTTCCTTCAATAATGGCAATTAAGGCAATACGTATAATTGCAATTAAGTGTACCCTCGGCGCGTATTAAAAACGGCGGAATAAAAATGTAATGTCATCCAATTTAAGATTTAAGTGTTACTGACTTTTTCAAATAAGCGGAAAGTTCTAGTCGCTTTATATGGGGACCTTGGAGTATTGGTATTTGGTAGTAGACTCCTCAAAACAATTTTTTTGAGCGCTAAAGAGCTGAGTTTACGTAAACTGCAGTTGTTTTAGTAACTTGCTCAATGCACAACAGTGAATATTTTCTATCAGGAGGTATGTTTGTCTGCCACCTCATTAGTAAGTACAAAAATAAATTAATTGAGTTGGAGACACGTCTTATGATGTAGGTCATAGTCCAGGAGTTTCGTTTCTTAATTCGTTAAGTTAATCGTTTTCTGTCAGCCATATCGCGAGCTACAATTAAATACCCACTATATTGCCTAAATAAAGCAAAGTTATCGCTTCTAATAAAATAAAAAAGCAACCAATTTTAATCAGTATTGCGTCATACTAGATCGCATTTTCCATCGTCACAGCTATTACTCACTAGGCGAGTGAGTCAAACGGGGAAACCCAAAAGCTTCCTAGAAACGCGGACAAAACATTTGGAGAATAATAAAAAACTAATATTTTAGGTAGCAATGAACAGACAAATGTTATTGGTAATTTATTTTTCTTACTTACGACTCTTCCGAGGTATCAAACATGCTGACTCACTTGATAGAAATTGGTAACCGATGAATTGAACGATTGCAATACCTTGCAATTAAAGCAACATTTCAAAATGTGCCGACTATGTACAGTCAACTACAAAGAGATGTACTAGTTTAATCTTGCAAAAGAGAGAGATGTACTAGTTTAATGTATCCCTGCGATTCGAATGTACGATGATACAACATAATTTTGTCAGATTAAACTAGTACATCTCTTTGTAGTTGGATGTACACAATAATTGCTGAGCCAGCTTGATTGGAAAATTTGTACTTACAGCCTAACTTTTTTATATCAAGCTGTCATTAAGGCTAAGCGCACATTAGAGACAGGACTGTTTGAAGACTGACTCTGGCTTTTCATCGAAAATCTGATCGGTCCGATTTTCTGCGTAAACATCTGCTTTATTTTCTAACCATAAATTGGCTACACCATGACTCTAAGCTCTACGCTTACTTACACCCATCTACCATTCCAATGATAGGAGTTGAAGGGTCAACAACCCAATAAATGTGGCATGCACGTTGCGCAGTAATAGGTCATCTTGTAAGAACTTACCCATATCTTACCCTCTTACTTACGGACATCTCACCCTCGAGCGACACTATGCCACTGCTCCTCGCGAATGATGATGACGAGTAAGTGCCGCAGACGTGTCTTTGCCCAAGACTATCGGCCGATAGACTGAGGCCTGAGGACGGTAAGGGGGCTGCTCACAGTAGGCCCAAGACGACAGCGTGACGTGAAGGACTCACGCGCGCCCCCTCTAAGAAACGGGATGACACCCGAACCACCCCGCAAAGACGCGGGATAGCACCCAAACCCCCCCCCCCCCCCTAGGTGAGGTGGCAGTGATAGCCGTAGGTCTTTTATGAGTCCTGGGGTATCCTTCCGAGAGCTTACACGGGGCTCCAAACCGTAGGCTGTTAGGTAGGATACGTGCGGTTTTAGTCGGTAGGAGTCCGGCATAGCATCCCAGTAGGATTTTCTTCACGTTAAAAAAAAAGCCTCACAATGTCTGTGCCCATTTCCCTCGATCCTTGTCTAGTGTGTGGCCGGTCCACTAAACAAACTAGTTTTCTGCCTGACAGAATACGAACGTGACCGACAGACCAGTTGAGGGATGAATTTTCCGATATAAGTATGCGATATCATCCTATTAATAGACAACCTCATTATTCCTCTAAGAGCTATCAAGAGGTCTTGAATTCGATACTTCACAAGTTTTCTGGAACATATTTGGGAATATTTTCCTTTTGTTGTTTGTAAAATTAATATCTGTTGAAGTAGGTACTCCCAAAACTGCCTGCTTCTCCAGGTCATTCGATAGATAGAGATAAAAATAATTTATGAGCATTTAATTTTAATGCAATCCGAACAGGGACTCCATCATTCCACTTTACACTTAAAAGACAAACCCATTACGATTTATTTTTTAATTCCTTGGAAGCCAGTATAAATGTTTCTATCAAATTTGTACGTGTATTGATTGAAACGCAAACGTCATAGAATACCTAAACGAAATCGCTTCGATTGAAAGCGCCGGCGCAGAACCGAGACAAATCATTATAACGAGCTTGAAATATTCCGAAATTGTTGTCTGGCCTGTAATTGCAACGCTCCCTGAATATCTTGGCTCCAAATTGCCAACCATTTCTTTTGTTTTTCTCCCTTTCCCACGCATAAGAAGTTTACAGATTCTGCACTTTTCACTTCGCCAAATGTTTGCCAAACTTGGCCAATATTTGTCAAGGGTTCGTGAATGAATCCCACACGCAAGCGACGAGAATGCGATCAGATAGTCATGTCAAGATAACTGTAAAATTATGCATTAATGAAGAGCTTGAAACGATAATTACAAAAAACATAATAAACAAGTATTATTTATAACATACATTTTAAATTTGTAATTATTATTAACTTTTAAGTGGATTGTAATTTAAGAGTGCAAAATATTTGAATTGCATTTTTTTGTACGTTGACCAATTAAAGTGATAGTATTTTACCTTAAATTTGACCACCCATAACTTCTCGAAATGAAAATAATACAAAAACAAAACGATATTTCAAATAATACAGTAAGCCCTATTGCAAAAATACGCGACACGGCGACACCATAGTTTTAGGAGAGAAGTGCGGCTATGCCAAACCGCATCGTTTGTGGGATTCCTAATAAATCGTTTTGTTGGGACGTTTTGGATACACACATACAACATCACACAATCACGCACACAAACAAACAATGATTAGGCATCACGAGTTAACAACATTTTATTCATATATGCTAAAAAAATACTGTTACCAAGATTTTTGTGTTGCATCCAAGATATCTGATAATATCCGTCCTAGACACCACCCAAATTGATTAATTCGGGTATAACTGAATTTGTGAAGAACTACTGACTACCTCTCTTCCCAAAATTTTCTCGGGCACCTGTCAGTTAGCAGGTCCACGTCTTCCAGACTAACTAGATGATATAATTCGATGTACTATCAACTAGCATCTATTCTTTATAACCTCGTATTATAAGCATCACGGTATATATTTTCGTCGGTTATATTAATAATAAATCAGTATTACCATTCGCAGACAAAGAAAAAACGAAAACGTTGCGGCGAGTGCATCGGTTGCCAACGCAAAGACAACTGCGGCGACTGTGCGCCTTGTCGCAACGACAAGTCGCATCAGATTTGCAAGCAGCGAAGATGCGAGAAGTTAACAGAAAAGAAGGTAAGTGAATGGACTGCTTTATTTTTAAAACTATTCTAATTTTAAATTTCTATTGACTTGATTTCTTTTTAAAACAAACCCGCACATAGGCCAACCTCTTTGCCAAAGTATTTTCGGTGTCATTATTAAGCTTGGCAACTAATTGTAGATATATTGCCATTAAAATCCTATAAAAATGTAGGTAGTTTAAATTCCTGCAAAAGAGAAGACGAAAAGAATTATAAAAAGTTTTCTTATTTCTCAAAACCACCAGACTCTCTTATCAGCTATTAAGCATACCATAACAGAGTTATTATGTGACATCATAGTGCAACCTCCCGTTAAAATAAAAAAAACATTGACTTGAAACCAATAATTCATCACTGTCCGTTATTTAAAGCTACTGAATATATTGCGATATGTTTGGAGTCAAAGCACTTTATGTAGGTAGACAGAAAAGAATATCATTCATAAAGCTTCATATATGATCAACATGTTCGTTTTTCAATTTCAATACAATAAATTATACATTCGTTGGAATTCAGATTAATTTCATAAAAATATTGTTAATCGATTCGCGAATGACGCAAATAGCTTGTTCACGGTGTGCCGGCGGTGTCATTTGCATTAATTTATTCTGTAGCGTGTGTTAGCCGACATTTTGTGTGACGTGGTGACGGTTGACAAGATGGCGGACCGAGCATGAGATGCTTTCCATTTTGATTTGTGGTACTTGAACTTTTTATTTCAATTAAAAAGCTATTAAAATATAAAGTTCATTTTTTGTAAAAAGAAAATGTGAAAACTTTGTCATCAAAATCGCATTTATCATCTACAAATTCAAAACAAAAATACATTTCAAAACAAAACAACGGTAAGGATATTAACATAAAATAGCAGTAAAAGTATAAGTAACAACAAAATTAATAGCGCGTGAAAATAACATTCGCACTCGGCTTTGTACGCACAAGTTGAAGTTGTGTAGTGTTTTCTTTTTAATTAGGTCATTTTAGTTGACCGGGCAAAGGTAATGAGCGAAAGCCTTTATTTTAAATTTTTTTTTTGTTTGTTTGCCTCTAACAGTTCGCATTATCAACCGTTTTGCTTGATACTGGCCATAAATGTTTATTGTTCGTACGCAATTTTATTGTCATTGCGAAAAGTGGAATTAAAAACTGAGACGTTTGCTGTAGCATCTTTTATTAACCGATTCTACGCGAGTCATGGGTTTTTTTAATATTAAACCTAGTGTTCCATAAATGGTGTAATTAATATCTACTGGTCCTTATTGACGCAAAAACAAATCTGGCTCGGTAACATTGCAGGTATTATCTAACATCTAAAATCGTCTCTAAATTTCCTTTAAACCAATATATCAAGTTACAAAGACACCCACACCTTTGTAAATTATTACACAAGATCGCGAGGTCAAATTTTAGAAATCTACTCCAACGTAAATTTTCGTTGAATCGGCACCCTAAACTTTCTATTTCCCAAACAAGTGCATGTATATATTAAGTTAGTAGTAAACTTATAGATTACCCTACGATAACATCAAATTTCTTCAATGCGCGGTGCTTAATGTGCCTAATTATAATTATTTTGAACTTGCCTGATAAACTGCCGCGTGTCTAGATACATGAGTACTTACAGTTTGAATGAACATCAAAATCCACTTAAATAAACTTTATAATTACAATTTCGAGCAGTAAAATGTCACTTAAATTGTAATAAGTATTTGTAATTTTACATTCTGTAGCTATCATCGCATCAATTGCGTTATTTAACTTGTATCTATTTCCAACAACTGTCTATGTAATTGGGTATTGAAAAAAGAAAACTCTATAAACTTTTTGATACGTTTTCCTGTTTGATTGAATGCTGTAGTTAAAAAAAATACAAGTACGACTTGTTTTTGGTTATCAGGAGTTGTAATAGATCTATGATAATAAAAAAAGTGATAATTATTGCTGATTATGTGTAATTGATGGGTTAAATTTTATATAATGTAATGACCTTTGAAATATATTACTTTCTTTACCGTTGTTTTTACAAAAAAGAGCAAATTCCAAATTCAAAGTTTTTCTTCTAAAATTTAACGTTGTATATTAAAACAATGGTTTTTTTGGAAACAATTTTAAATTTCGAGCCCGTGGCAGTTATTTTGAAAATGCGCTTCCTTCCTCTTTCCTAATGATCCATGAATACGGTTTTGTTATGCTTCCTAAAGCCTTGATTACACTGGTAGAGTAAACGGTAAAGTGTCACAGTGGGAAATCTTAACAAAATGTTGTACCAAAAATACATAAAAACCTCAGATTAAAAGAATATAAAAACTAAGCTTTTATACAAAAAAACTATAGATATTGAAAACTAGATAGGTACTAAAATTACTTAAAAATATTTTCGCGCTAAAACAAAAAAAAACTTTACTCAAAGAAAGTGCGAAGAAGGAACCTACTTGACTTAATTTACGATTATAAGTTACCGACTGCGAAGTAACTTTAGCAAATTAGTTTTAAAACAAGCGCCGTAAAGCTTTTTGGGGGGGTTACGGGTGGGACCCACCTTTTATCCTCGTCCAGGAATTACCTTTATTTAGGGCCTTCCTTGAATAGGTAACAAAACTCAGTTTTTTTTTTATAAGTATAACAATTACTCTGATATTTATTTTTCTTAATGAAATTTGTGTAATTCCTCATATTAGGCTGTTGGTCCCGGCTACCAGTAAAATGGTTTAAGCCAAGTTAGAGCGAGCCTTAAAGTTTTCGTAAGAGGTCATAATTTAACCTGTATCTTAGTTATTCCTCGCAGCAATAGGATTATCACCTATTTTAGTAAGCTTCTTCTTATACCGTAAGGATATACATGTGAATAAATACGAATTCAGCATACGCACTTGTAAATAACCTGACTCGAAGCATATCTAGGGCCCCAAAATAGCAATACGTATTGTTTAGAGATTAACAAAGTAAGAAAACATTATTTATTACTTTTCAGTGCTTTCATCAAGTATTTTTTTTGCCAACCAATGTACAACAACTAACTTCAACAACTTAGAACTAACTTACATCAACAACTTCACCTAACACCAACAACTAAGTATTACCAGATACCAATTACAATACTTAATATCACTAAATGATGGCTTTGAACACTTTTTAATACGTGTAGTAGATTAATAAAACGCAGAGTCATTCAGAATTACTTATAAATGGAATAAAGCACCTGGACTGATTATTTAAATGCTGATAGGTACAATGTAGTCAGAAAAGGCAGAAGAAAATAATTTGAAATGATTGCCTCAATAAAGACTTCTACATTATCTACATAATTACCTGTAGTAGAATGCAATAAACAGTTTTCAGCTTAAGCTGTTGAATTATTACAGAAGTATAAAAATAAAAATCTACAAAAAGAAAATTAGCCCGACATCGAAACTTATCAGATCAAAGAGTTCGACTTACTTTGTTGTAATAAAAAGTCTTTCTTTTTCCAACTGTAAAAAAAAGCATTCAGAACTTGACCAAATCAATATGTCAAACGGTTTTTTCTTGAATTTTTTTAAGCGATAGCTACAAAAGAAATCCAACTGCTCAAATAGAAAAAAAATAATGAGCTGTTCTTTAGACACCGGCTTTTCTTCTCTGAAAAAGTTAGGTAGGTATTTATTTATATACTGTTCATATGTCGCCCATATTATCTGGACATGGCACGAGCGCAACGTGCGCGGCAGATGCTTGGCGCATGCGCGGTACGCTCCAATCGTAGCCCGCCGCCTGCGCATGTAACGCCTCTACCTTTTATCTGATTGTAGCTATTGTTAAGTAAAAGGTGTTGTGTGACTGATTTGCTATCACATTCTGTATTATATTTCTTTAAATAACACAGTGGGTTTTTTAAATAATTGCTCAGCTAAAAAAGTAACGAATGAGGTTAGCCTAAATCTTGATCATGAAATGAATATGAAATGTTTTTGTTTTGTAAATCATACTTTGGTATACAACAATGAATTATAAGTTATTCTCTAAAGTATATATTAAATTAAATTTATACTTTAGAGAGTTTAAATTATGCTATTGAGCTTTTCCGAGAAAACTTCGGCACTATTGCAAGCGCCATGAAAACACAGGAACTAGTACCTTACATATCCACTAATGTTTGCTTTTATCTGATTGTAGCTATTGTTAAGTAAAAGGTGTTGTGTGACTGATTTGCTATCACATTCTGTATTATATTTCTTTAAATAACACAGTGGGTTTTTTAAATAATTGCTCAGCTAAAAAAGTAACGAATGAGGTTAGCCTAAATCTTGATCATGAAATGAATATGAAATGTTTTTGTTTAGTAAATCATACTTTGGTATACAACAATGAATTATAAGTTATTCTCTAAAGTATATATTAAATTAAATTTATACTTTAGAGAGTTTAAATTATGCTATTGAGCTTTTCCGAGAAAACTTCGGCACTATTGCAAGCGCCATGAAAACACAGGAACTAGTACCTTACATATCCACTAATGTTTGTGACCATCAAAAGCTTAAAGATCCTTTGAAAAGTCTGAATTCTTTATTGATGCAATAATCTTATATTTTAAACACAAATATCTACATGAAATAACAAAATGTACAAACTACTTATTAGTACTTATACCAATGTCAAGTATATTTTTAAAAATGACATACTCAACATCTTTGTATTGCGTGTGTCCGACCTAATGTTTGTTCCTAACCAGTGTTTCCAGACAAAACTAATTACGGAAGATAAATCGATGCTATTGAACTTCTTGTGTCGGAATAATCTTTTTTCTTGTTTTATCTCTTTTATAAAACCGTATATCTTCATACAGTTTTTTTTTCGTTGATAGTGTGCGTGAGGTTTTCAACAGCTTTTTTTTTAAATAGGTAGTTACATGTCATAGAATCGTTCACTTATATGGGATATTTTACAATGTACAGTTTCACCCGTCACTTTTTATGAGCCGTCCCTACCTATTATAATAAGTAGGTACCTTATACTCGACGAATAACTGCACGCAATGTGTTTGATAGAAAGCTGAATAGAATAAAATTAAACATTAGCAATTCATTTTTTTATATTTTTTGAGACTTTAACGGTGCAAATACTACGTTACAGTTAACATCGCGAAAGATCCCAAAAAGAATATTAAGAATACACTGCGAAAGTATCATCCTCGTATTTAATCATTATGTTTGTTGTAAAATTTTACAAGCAACAACACAATAGCAATAAGTATACTAAATTGGAATCTTTGGAATAAAAGACAAAATTGTCTCTGCTAAGTAATGCCGTTTTCTTCAAATTTGAACAAACAAACTCGCAATAAACATTAGCATGGCACTACACATAATTCATTGATACATTTATTAGTACATTTAAATAGCTTCTTTGTTTTCGATTATTCATACCTACATAAATTTTACTACTACCATTTTTTGCACAGATTAATAGCACCGAGTACGTCGCCATCTTGAAATTAAACTAAATTTATTACTCCTGAAGCCATTTCCATTTTATCATAAGAAATATCGAAAAACTTGACTTTATTAAGCTTAAGATTTACGACAGAACTTACTTTCATTGTAATATACTACTTTCATATAAAACTAATATTGGATGACAAACAATGAATATTAATGGTTTATATAAGAATAAAGTTTCTACAAGTATTGCAAAAACAGATGATATTAACAATAGTAAATAAGATAAAGATACATGAATGAAGTTTGCAAAAGGTCTAATCAAAAAAATATTGATTCTTGAACTTGGCCCCGAATCGTGTTCGTCCACCCACATCAGTACAGGCGAGGCGATTAAAACGGTCGACGGGAGTTTAAACTTCTGATTTTTTTTCTTTTTTTTTGACCCGGCAGCCCGGCACGCGCCAACGGCCGGTGATTCACGGCTTCTGGGGTCGGCAGATGTTAGGACGAGCTTTTTGTGCTATCAGCTGATGTAACGGGCAGGACGAAGGACTTGTTAATGATGCATCTTGCATATTTCGAGCTATTATGTGTAACAGGAGTTGGCAGTCAGTGTTGCATAATTGATTAGAATGTCAAACATTTTCTTTAAGTCATTTGTTTTTAGGTTACAAATATTGAGGACAAGGCTCAATATTGCCATTTGCAGCATTGCAACAGATATACTGCTGTTGTTTTTGGGATATTATTGTATTAAAATAAAATAGTAGTATTTCTGCTGCAAATGGACTTTACAAATACATTTACGTCGTTTCAAATGTCAATTGTGTTAAGTATAAGTTCTCATATTGTGGTAAGGTTCAATTTTGTGCGATAAACGTTGTTTGATGTGCCGTTACCAGTAAAATTACGTGGTACACAAAAACAAACAGGATGCGGCTCAGACGCGTGTTTATGACAAGTTATCTTTATATTTACAACAGTTTTAGAGCATCAGAATTGCGGAAAATTTGGAACATGCTTTCAAAATGAAAAGATAGGACGAAGATGTATTTTGTAAGCTTAAGTCCATTAAAACACTTTATTGCAGTAACAGTCACAAAAATTTTAATAATTTGGTCACACAACATTTTCAATTAACTCGTTTGAAAATATTAAGTACTGGCAATATTATTTACTAACGATTTTTTAGATAGGTAACTAATGGATCAAGGCGTCATATCGTGAAAATCCATAAAATTAAATCTATCCAATTTCAATAAATGATGAACAGCGCGTTTGTATAACAAATTTTGTGCAAAGTAGCTATGGCTTGTAGTTTGTTCCACAACAGTCACTGCTTTGCTCACTGTGCATTTTTTTACTAAAGCCTAGACTAGAAAATATAATAGGTACCCAATCTATTATATTTTCTATTATAAAGTTTGATTTCTCACAAGATATAATTAATTACATTTTAAAAATAAGACTGGCTGAATCTGTTGAACCTTGTCTACATAACAAATAAAAAAAATCATCTCAAATATGGCTGCCGCCGTAAACTACCGTCAAAAATAAAAACCTTCATTGTTGTTGGATAAAAAACGTTTTAAATGTTAAAGCTGTGTTCATTGAAGTATTTACAAAAGACCGGTTGGTTGCTTACATTACACTATAGACCGGTTTCACATCTGCACTTTAATCTATTAAACTAACATAGTTTTACTACGTTAACTATTAACTTTTTATATTATTAAACCTATCTTTTTGAAATCTTAGTTCTTATTTTTTTAGAACTAAGGGTTAATGCGTAATTCTCCTATTTCTACCCACACACTCGTATTTTTTTTACTTGACCTCTTAGAAATGTTACTAAAGAACCTAACCATCCAGACCAAAGTGCCGTGGCGACCCTAAAACACTTGTTGCACTGTGGTTCAAATCTCTAATGTCATTATTATCAAACCAACAATTACTAAATCTACCATACCTATTGTCAAAAGTTTTATACCCTGTTAAAATCAACACAATTTATTCCATTTTCGAAAATGATCATCTACTTGCAAAAGTCCGCGTTGGAGCGAGCTACTGTGCAACAAATCAATACTTTTTCCTAGCAAAGACTACCCCAATGCACGCAACTAATTCATACAGCCTAGAACATGATATAAATAACTACATCCATACGACCTCTTTTCTACAACCAAACAGGTACGCACACATGCGCATCTAAGCCGACCAATCGTGGCCCAGTTTGGTAGCGTAAGTCTTGTTATATGTGTTTGTGTGTGTGAGGGGTGCGTCGATGCACCCTTACCACGCATAGAACACAAAACTAAAACTCGATGCATTTTATTATTATTAAATCGGGTACTTTTAGTTATGACCAATGCAGATCTAGTTATTTATTGATATTTCGTTATTTCATGGGCTTAAGCACTCCAGCATTGTATTTTCTGGAATAAAACCAAAGTTATTGCCGCTATAGACCTTTATTACCTTTCGCTTTCACAATTTGTTGGTCTTATATTTATGTATTTTTTCCTATCCAGTAAGAACGGTGAAAATAAAAGAGTACCTAGTCTACACTCTACACTTAGACTCTTGACATTGCGTAGATAATGAAGGTTATTTTCGCCATTAACTTATACAAATTGGAAAACAAAGGCAATATTATACTAAAATACGAATTTTCTTTCTTTGTACAAAAATGTTAAGCATTAAGCATTCAGCCAACATTTTCGATTTAAATAACAGTAATTCTAATGTTGAATGGGTATGTACCTACTGGATTACTACATTTTTACATTAAAAGATAATGAAGTTTGATATTCCAAATTTGAAATAAGTAGACGGCCATAAAATAATTTAAAAAAATAATAGAAAAAACATTGCTTTATTTTTTTTCTAACTTTAATGACGTATGGCAAGGCAAAGCAACTCGTTGTGAGTCAGGGGTTCCGAAGCATTGCGGCGGTAAATACGCTCGTGCTCACGCATATTTACCTACCACATCTACTGAGGTGACTTGTACGGTAATGTACAACTCTATAAATTATTTGTTTGCCTCCAAGCGAAAAGGGTCCAGTAGTTGGGTATTGAGAGTGATCGCGACGCGTGCGTCAGCGACGGGCGTGCATTTTGTGCTGCGCAAATTAATTTACGATAATGTCAAACGTTTTAAAATGTAGCCGCTGTAACATCGTCATAGATGAATTACTTTCGTACATTCAAAATAAAAATTCGGTGATGGATCAAGTGTCCTTAGTGAGATTGTGTGTAACGGCTTTTTCAAAGGAGGAAATCGCGAAATCGAAAATGTTGTTGTTCGAATCGCTGCCCGCCGAAGAACGTAAAACCAACTCAAAAGGCAGGGGAAAAAAGGAGGTACGTGATTTAGACGATATAATAAAAGTGTTCAAGACCTGTGAGCCGGACATCATCCCCGTGTTTGTGGCTCAAAAGCTGGAAAAATTACCTCCGTTAACATTCGACCATCTGGACTGTACTAAACTTCTCAAAGATATAGCTCGACTGCAGGGTGAGGTGGAGGAGATTAGATCATCCTACGTCACAAAGAACCAGCTAGATGAATTGGAAACGCGGATGATGTACTGTTCGTTACCGTCTAGTCCGTTTAAAAATGTGAATCGTAGGAGGGGAGCCTGGTGTGCGGACAGTGGCCCCATAGGAATATCTTACGTTGATGAGTCCGCCTCTGCGACAAAACAGGCAGTCAATAGTTCACACGAAAATCTGCTAAATAATGATGTTTTGCCTAAACAAATACTAAACGCGGGTAATTGTGAGTCAGCTGTGCATTACCGCTCGTTATTGCCGGACCTCAAACACCGCGGCGACTTACCACCGCAGCCCCCGCCACCGCCACCTCCGGCGCCTGCGCAGTCATCCGAGCCACTACGGAGCGAACAGCTGATTGACGCGTCATCTTCGCTGCCTTATGATGAAAAGTTGCAGCAAGATACACAAAATAACGGTGAATGGCAAACTGTGGTGCGTAAAAGAAAATTAAGTTATAGGTACTCGGGAAAATCTGGAGTATCTCGTGATATGGCAGGGACCTTTAAAGCCGCCGATAAGAAAGTGCCTATGTTTATATCAAACGTACACAAAGATACGTTGGAGCCTGATATTATCGAATATATACAAACGAAAACTAAAGAGACGGTTACCTTACAGAGAATAAGTTCTAAGAATCGAAATCACTACATAGCATATAAGTTTTATGTGAATGAGGGCAAGCTGTCTTTGTTCTTAGATACAGAACTGTGGCCTCAGGGTATAATTTTCCGACGATTTGTAAAATACAAAAAGTATACGAACAAAGACGATTATAATTAAAATATACAATGACTGTTTACAAATTTAGCACATTTAATTGCAAAAACGTGAAACGCTCTGTAGATCATGTAAGAGAACTCTGCCGTTATTCAGATATAGTGGCACTTCAGGAAACTTGGCTAATCCCGGATGAAATTCCCTACCTAACCTCTATTGATAAGAAATTCTGCGCTATAGGGACGTCAGGAGTTGACACCTCAGTAGGAATGTTGCGAGGGAGACCATATGGAGGAGTTGCTTTGTTGTGGAGATCTGATGTGTTTCGGAACGTGTCGGTGATACCTTGTGCGGACCAGAGAATTTGTGCCATCAAAATTAGTGACGGAGAGCGACCCATCTTAGTGATGAGTATATACATGCCAACAGATGAAACAAAAAATCTGCCGCTGTTCATGGAATGCCTCGGTATGGTGAGTGCTGTTGTTGATAACTGTGGTGTTGAATCTGTGTACGTTCTGGGTGATTTTAATGCTCACCCAAACACACCATTTATGCGAGAACTACTGTGTTTTTGTGAGGAATCTAGGTGGTCTGTGGTAGATATGGGCATCTTGGGTCCCGACAGCGATACCTACACGTACATTAGTGAATCTCACGGCTCTAGACGGTGGCTCGACCACTGCCTGGTCACACACGCAGCCGCTGACTCAATTGTAAAGGTCTCAGTCAACAATGACGTAAAGTGGTCCGATCACTTTCCTATGACATTTGAATGCAAATTAAATTTTTTGACATATAAAATGTGTAATGTAATTCAATATTCGGATAATAATAATATTGCTTGGGGGGACCGCTCGAGTGAGCAAATAAATTTGTATTTTAATGAATGTAACAATAGACTGCGAATAATTGACTTTCCAATAGACTTTAGATTATGTAGTGACTTTTATTGTAATGACATATCTCACAGACATTTAATTGACAATTTACACAAAAATATTGTGAACGCTCTTAGCGATGCTTCACTTTGTAGTAACAATAGTATCGTTCGTAGGAAGGAGAGGCGGGTAGTGGGTTGGAATCGGCACGTCAGACATGCTCACGGGGAAGCCAGGCTTAAGTTTCGAATGTGGCAGTTGTGTGGGAAACCTACAACTGGCAGTGTGTATGAGGAAATGAGGGACAGTAGGAAGTACTTCAAGTCTCAATTAAAATGGTGTCAAAATCACCAAGAACAAATAAAAATGGATATAGTTGCCTGTCTTCACTCTAAACGTGACTTCCGTGGTTTTTGGAAACAAACCAATAAGTTGAATCCACGGCCTGGCTTGCCTGTGAGTGTGGATGGTGTAAGTGACGCCAAACAAATAGCTGATCGTTTTAGGAGTCACTTTTTTGTAAAATCTCAGCCAGGGGGACCGCGTTTAATGTCTGATGCAGGTACTGGTCGTGATAAAGTGAATATCCGTTTTACTGCCAATGAAATTGATGAACAAATAAGAGGTTCATCCCGTGGTAAATCACCCGGACACGACGGACTCAGTATCGAGCATCTGTTGAACGCTGGACCTCATTTACCAAGAGTTTTGGCTCTCTTGTTCAACCTATGCATCAGTCACTCTTACCTGCCCCCGGACATGATAAGAACACTTGTTGTTCCTATTGTAAAGAACAAGACTGGAGACCTGTCTGCCATAAACAATTACAGACCAATATCCTTGGCTACAGTGTTTGCTAAAGTGCTTGATGGTCTGCTTGAGACACAGTTGAACAAATATATAAACCTACATGATAACCAATTTGGTTTCAGACCTGGTTTATCAACAGAAAGTGCAGTCCTCTGTCTCAAGGAGACTGTCAGGTATTATACATGTCGGAAAACACCTGTCTTTGCCTGTTTCCTAGACATGTCGAAAGCTTTTGACCTGGTTTCCTACGAAGTCCTTTGGAAAAAGCTGGAGACCTTAGGTATCCCTATGGAACTGCTAAGTATGTTTCGGTATTGGTATGGGAACCAGGTCAATAGTGTAAAATGGGCGGGAGCGTTGTCAGAGTCATACAGGTTGGAATGCGGTGTGAGACAGGGGGGGTTGACCTCGCCGGCACTCTTTAATATTTATATTAATGCACTGATTGAGGCGCTCAGCAGCCAGCGTGTCGGGTGTCATATTGACGGAGTGTGCGTCAATAATCTGAGTTACGCAGACGACATGGTCCTGCTGAGCGCCTCAGTCTGTGGGTTGAGATCGCTCTTAGCCACATGTGAATCATACGCAGCAGATCACGGGCTTATTTACAATATTAAAAAAAGTCAGTACATTGTTTTTGGGGCCGGCGGGGCCCGGTATCAGGATAGTGTACCGCCCGTGAGGCTCGGAGGTGTTGCACTCGAACGAGTGGTTCAATTTAAATACCTGGGTCACCTGGTCACCGCCGACCTCAACGACAATGCTGACATCGATAGGGAACGGAGGGCCCTGTCTGTCCGAGCTAACATGATAGCTCACAGATTTGCACGTTGCTCACAACAAGTAAAAATTACTCTTTTTAGAGCCTACTGTACGTCTTTCTACACGTGCAGTCTGTGGGCTGACTACACTCGGAGGGTGTACGGGGCCCTCCGGGTCCAATACAATAACGCATTCAGGAGGTTGATGGGACTGCCCTGGCGCTGCAGCGCGTCAGGCATGTTCGCCCAGGCGCGAGTAGATTGTTTTTACACCACGATGCGGAAGCGCGCCGCCTCACTTGTGCGCAGAGTCAGGGCGAGTTCCAACACCCTCCTGAAGATGATCGCTGACCGGGTAGATAGTCAGTACATAAACCACTGCTGCAGTCTACACGTTCCAAACCTGTCATTTAAAAGACAATATTAGCTTGGTGTGTAAATGTAATTATTTTCATTGATTTGATAATTTAATTGTATTTAATCTATGTATTTCCATTTTATTTATTTCTTTTTATTGTACTTTATTAATTATTTTTTTTTTTTTGTTTGATGGTATTTGATTTTATTTAATTTTATTTGATTGTTTTATGCTATGAAAACATTTTTTTTTTTTATTGTACTTTTATTATTTTAATTGAATTTATTATTTTGATGTTAATGCTTTTATTTATTTTTATTGTTTGTTTTATTATTCGAATTCGCTGTTGGTAGGTATTTTATGTTATTGTACTTACTAGTTTTATTTAATTTGATTTATTTATTGTATTTTAGACTGTTTATTTAATGTTTGTAATTTATTAATTGATGTTTATGGGTGTTGTACCTGAATTAAATGATGATTTATTTATTTATTATTGAGCTAAGACTAAATTCGATATCTATAATAGTCAATTGATAATATTAAATAACTGGTATTTAGGTACATATTTTTTTACCAGGCATTTGAAGTTGAAATTTCGAAAAAGCTTGTTTTGAGAAAAAGCATTTTCAAAGTTTGAGTGGCCACTACAGGTCCCTTTTCGCTTAACTTTTCTCTTTAAAGTTTCGGGTACTTGGAAACATGGTATTATAGTCATTAATATATGAACTTGTAGATAATTTTGTAACAATTAAAGTCCCGTAATGCAATTTTTTCATCCAACTTTACAGAAACTGAACTACATACATAATATTTTCTTTTAGGAATAGAAACATTATCAACAAAAAATATCAGTGTATTACAAAAGTCACTATTTTACTAATAATTTATATTTTTTATGTTTTTTTGGTAATGTAGAAAAACAAAAAAAACTTGAATTAATTGTAATGAAGCACGCTTTTAGTAAATTAAGAATATTTTACATAGGCATACGTATATAAACGGAGTGTATTGAGAGTAATAAGCCGTAAAACTATAACTGTGTCACAATTTCATTTTGTCTGACAAGACTTGCACTCTAGCAGAATAAGAAAACCGTGTCATTTTGCCACCATCACACATCGGGTAAAAGTGGACATAGATAATTTTTTTTTTAATTAATATAAGATATCTACAGATTTAAGCTCTATTTATTGTACTCCATCAATGACATCTAAAAGGGTAAATCCATACTTCTATTGTTATTTTAGATCCATTTGTATTTTATTGTTAAAGCGATAATTTTTTTTTAAATCTAATTTATATTTACTTCACGATTATATTTTCAATTTCAATTACATCTATCCTGTCAAAAAATTTAATCCATTGGTGTTAGTATTTTCTTATGCTAGGTTAGTAAATGAATAATTATTATATCATCTATTAGTTTCATAAAAATTACTTATTAAATCTATTATTTCCAATTTTATTTGCAAACATATGTTTTACATTTCAATGTCTGACTATAGGACTATCTACGAGTATCTATCTAGATTGAAATTCTCTCTGAGTTTTATATCTGTAGATGAGATGTTAGAATGAGCTTCTTGTCCCCATTAAATACAGCTCCGACACCGCACTGACGTCAAACTTTGTCCGAGTTTTTAACATTACATGTGTGTTATACACGTGGACACTCGCGTTACTCACTAAATTCCATAATAAATACCAACTTCCTACTAAATATTCTAAATTTTGTTCAAAATCATTATAAACGTACCAAGGGGTATTTTGAACATAATCCCATGAACATTCCGGTCTAAAAAGTTCAAAATGCACATGACATGGCTTAGGTTTTCCTCAAACAGCCTAGCTTTATTTAGCTTTACTTTGCCACGCTCTAACCTATATACTTTTAACTACGCATCATCTAGGTACACTAGTTCATACAGTTCATTAGATTCTTCCCCACTGACACGCGTCGATGCCGTGCAGCGTGAACCACCCTCGCCCAACCCCATAATACCCTACTCTAGTTAGATCTAATTCTGCACGCGCTTCAATACGCAAATACGCAACGTAAGTTTGAATTTGGAATACGTTGAAGGAACAATAAAGCTTTTCAAGATAGATTTTTAAAATCAATTCTAACAAAAGTTAAAACATTTTTTATTCGTAATTTAAAAAGGAAGTGCCTAGGTATTGTTTATACATGAACTCAGCGGGCTCTTTCTCTTATGTCATAATATTAGTACTTACCCAATTTTACAATTAAAAATATTCAATTCGATAAATTATTGACTTTTTTTAACAGTCCCTTCAGAACCAAACCCTTTCATAAGTTTAATTCCCAATCTAAATATCAAAATCTTAGAAAAGCAACGCTATATTTCATCGATTTTCTAATCATGCTACCAAAGTAATATTAAAAATTAGTAGAATGAACAGTATTTAAAAAGAAGGCCACATAATGTACAACACGTGAACAAATACATAATGTAGGTATCTAGTCTCATTTTGCGTAAAGAAACACAAAATAACAGTAAAGCTGAAAGAGTCATCAACGTAACACCACATACTTCCTAATAGGAACGCACATCTAGATTTTCATTGCGTATACAGAAGGTACATAGCTTTATATGATAAGTGGTGCTCCGCCCTCTGTGGGGCAAGCCACCTGCACGCGTAACCTACAAATCTGCACTCCTAACGACTGGGTGGCCACACTCCATGTAATGCGTACCTAACCTGTTTCTCTAACATTTAAAAAATTATTATACCGTCTCTATGAATTTCCTTTTTTTTTTTCACTTTACATTCAGGTCGTAGGAGATTTTAAATTAAGAACGTTGCTTTTTTAAAAGACTCATTCGAGTTAGAAGTTCTTAAGTTCTTTGACATACAGGTCGTGGACAATTTAAAACTATGAATGTAAGTTTTTTTGGAGGGTATATGCAATTTGGCTATAGCCAAATTAGTTTTTTTTATAGAAACCTGTCAGCTGTCACTTGCTGAGTTGCCATCACTGACATTACTAAGTATTTCTGCAGTTGGCATTTCATTATAGATTATGTACTTATCTGCTAATGTAAGCATACTAATTAAATATAATGGTAATGATATACTTAGGCACTGTTCACCTGTTTCAAATGAAAGGTTAGTAATAGACTAATTACATCCAACACGTTAGTACCTACTACAGGCGGTAGGTAGGTACCAAAAAAGATTCAGGAGCTGTCTGTATGAAATAGTATTATAGGATAGGATCAGACATAACATATCAATCAATGAGTTGTGTCGTGTCACAAATATAAAACAAAACAATAAAAGAAAAAGGTACAGCAATATGAATCTTAGTTGACCTATTAATAAACCATGTAGGAATAGGAATATTGAAAGAGTCTTCATATATTAATCATAGAAATTATGTCTGACAACATCATGACCTCAATGCCACATAAATCTTTATGTATATATTCCGTAATTCCTACACATTTAGGTATGGCAACACTATATGGGGAGAAAACCACCTAGGGGTTGGGGAGTCTCGCATAACCTAGTGAACGCACTCCCCAGTTAGGAGCTACTATCGGGAAAAGAAACTATTGTCAGGTAATTGCAATGAAATACGGTTGCGTAAAAGCTCGGCCTTTTTCAAATACATTGCGGGTTTGCCTATTGAATGGAGAGAAATGTTTTGCTGGAAACTGTTTTGTGATTTAGAAAACTGAATGATTTAAGAGCAAAAGTCTTTTTAGGGTTTCGTAGCCAAATGGCAAAAACGGAACCCTTATGGATTCGTCATGTCTGTCTGTCTGTCCGTCCGTGTGTCACAGCCACTTTTCTCCGAAACCATAAGACCTATGCTATTGAAACTTGGTAACTAGATGTATTCTGTGAACCGCATTAAGATTCTTATACAAAACTAGAAAAAACGCAGTAAATTTTGGGGGTCCCCATACTTAGAACTGAAACTCAAAATTGTTTTTTTTCATCAAACCCATACGTGATGGGTATCTATAGATAGGTCTTCAAAAATGCTATTGAGGTTTCTAATATCATTTTTTTTAAGGTGAATAGTTTGCGCAAGAGACACTTCCACAGTGGAAAAATGTGTGTCCCCCCCCCCTCTAACTTCTAAACTAAGAGAATGATAAATCTAAAAAGAATATATGATGTACATTGCCATAAAAACTACCAACGAAAATTAGTTTGAACGAGATAGAGCTGGTAGATTTTTTTTAATACGTCGTAAACCGCAATTTTCGGTTAGAAAAAATCACTACCACTGCGAACGTGTTAAAACATCAATCAAAGTTACAACGAACGACAAGAACTTTTATACTAGGTACCTATGTTACTTGCTGCTACGAAACCCTTCAAGGGCGAGTCCAACTCGCACTTGGCCGGTTTTATTGACAATAGCTATAGTCTATTTTTAAAACCTAAAAACTCTAAAAAAGTTAACTCGGTAAGGTGTGCAGATCCCGAAAAATCGTGTGATTTAAATTTGGAATTTTATGATGTGTCAATGCTGCAATTTTTATCTGAAAATTTCTTTTGTATTTTTTTTTATATTTTGTGTGAGACTTGACGGAAAGTTGTAGTGACGTCCAGGGATTGAGGACTACTTTCACTGCTAGGAAGACCGTGCACAGACCCTCAAGTTGACAGCCCCGTTTCTCTCCATCATGATCTATTTTTCCCTACACATTTTTTCCATTTATTTACATACACAAGTGAGTCATTGCACCACTCATCGAACAATCAACATCAGGCTAACGACCTCCCAGCTTCAAGCCTTCCATATCCTTTCAGAACCAACCACTATTACAAGATCTCTCATCACTCATATTCATCCCCCTTTTTCTCCCTAAATGGGGTATTGGAGATATGTGTGGTAGTTCTAAGTATAGTGGTGAGGGTCTAAGCCAAGTTTATTGTGTGACCCGAGCACTGATAGGCAAATTGCAGTTTTTTATGCATCACTAGGGAATGAGAGATAGGGTGTGTGCATAATTGAGGCAAATAATATGCTTTTAAAGATGAGTCTTTAATGGCTGTTGATGAATGTCAATTGTTATAAGCGTCATTACGATTAAAGAACTTTTTACGAAAAAAAACATAATTACGTTATTCAAGGAATAAATTGTTGGCAGTTGTTTGTAAATAGCTTAAGCTTCTGGAGCAAAAAGGAAGTCTATTTTTGAACTAAACTACACCTGTTTGGGTTCTTTGTGCGACCTCGTTGGGTGCTACGCGGTTACTGGTAGGTATTATAAACATTATGTGTAGCTTCTTACTTTACTGTGAATGAGTATTTAAGGGGTAGTAAAACTGAATTTTATTTGCAGAATTTTATGAATCGATAGGCCTCGGTTTTCCCAAACGCCTACAGTATGGGGTTCTTCAAAAGGGGTCTAAGAAGGTTTTTACAGGGTCGGCAGCGCGAGTGTGGCGCCTCTGGTGTTGCAAACGTTCATAGGCTGCGGTGACCACCAGTCCTTCTGGTGGGCCGTATGCTTGTCTGCCACCTTAGTGGTATAAAATAAAAATAAAAAAAAATAAAAAAATAATCAATTTATTTTATCACTTAGACAGTATTGAATATACTGTTGATTCACTGAGACTTGGTGGAACTTGCCTCACATCTATATTAATAAAATCAAAGGGTAATCTAGTACCTATTGAATAAAACCAAGATTGATCGTCTACTTTCTGTACCACTCCTCCTCCAGACCTAAAAACTCTGAAGAATATTAAGCAAGTTTCAAGTGCAATCAAGATTTTAAATGCTATTTTTTTTAAAGTGAGGGAAAATCCTCACTTTAAAAATGCTTTGCCGGACTCCTACCGACTAAAATACCTCACGTATCCTGCCTAACAGCCTATGGTTGGGAGCCCAGTAAGCCCTCGGAAGGATATCATAGAACTTGCAACAGACCTAGGGCTACCACTGCGGCCTCCCGCGTTTTTGGGGGGTATTTGGCTTTCATCCCGCTTTTTAGGGGGGGCGTGCGTGAATCCCTCACGTCACGCTGTCGTCTAGGGCCTGCTTCTGTAAGGACGGTGAGCAGCCCCCTCACCGTCATCAAGCCCACGTTAGATATGCTTTAAAATACAAAGGATCGTTTACAACTTCAGTAACTAAAATAAAGCTCAGATTTCAACACTGGCATTCGCAGTATCTCGGCTTAGTAAATAATCCCCTTGGTAAAGCTTCTGAACATCACGTACCACTCACCCTTGACTCACATAATTTATTCAGCCGTGAAACTTATTTTCAGCGGTCTAACTTTACAATGAACATAGTTAGGTACTTACTATCGATTCGATTCAACTCGCACAGAAGTCGATTCAAATCGACACATCTCGATTTATAAACGTAATTACGTGACAACTCGTAACTTGATCCAGGCGGGAACGAAACAGTAATGTGTAATTTATGATTTAGCTCCGGTTTTTGAACGTCGCCATCGCTTCCGCCGCTCTCAAACATTGTAACGCAACACGAACGCACCTTTATTTGATTTATGCTTTTTATTTTTTTAAATCGTAAAGCTTGGGAAGCGCTTACCGACAGCACCGACAGCATGCTCGGTAATCTGAGTAAGTTATCGTTTCATTGAAAACGTCTGAATATGAATTATACGATGTCTTTGACACTTGTTAATAATGCTATAAAGTATAAGTATTTTCTGTACAGCTGCTGTTTGTAATTATGCGCGATATTTCAATACAATGTCATCGACGTTCATCAGTTTATTATCATAGATGTCATCTACATCGTCGCGTATTATGTTAATGATACAATTTTATTAAATAACCAATAATGGAGAAGATAAGTTTGTCAGGAAACGTTTTAAAGGTGATTGTTATACTTATCATAGATACTTCAGAAACTTAGGCTTCGTAGATTTTTCATACTCGTAAATTACCAGTGGCGGCTGTAGGTCTGTTGGGAGTCCTAGGACATAATTCCGAGGGTTTACCCGGGGCTCCCAACCATAGGCTGTTGGGCGGAACGTGAGGTTTTTTAGTCGGTAGGAGTCCGGCATAGCACCCATGAAATAAAAACTCGTAAATTACATTGATTAGAGATAAAAAAGCGTGTTAAAAGAATAGAAATCCACACAATAGTTAAGCCGAACTCGAACGGGCTGAAATCAAATGGTCCCTATGGTCCCTACCCACCTGTTAAGCGTCGGACGCCCCGGGCTACTTTTCGGAAAAATACCCCAGGGCAAAGTCATTTTTTTTTGCTCGCCAAATTGACGTCGCCGCTGATGGAAAGCCGTAGCGCGTCTAGCGATTGGGGGCCACTCTCACAGTCCGTAAGACTTCTATGAAAATGTGAGTTCAGTGATATCAAACTATAAGTAAGTTAAATTAATATATTACAACTGAGGATTAAGATGTCAACTTCACAAAACCTTTCTATATCGAAACCCATACCAAACAGGCAATCAGGACCTTTAACAAATACTTGCTATACTTATAGAGACGCACAGTTATGACCTACATAGGCTTTCAAAATTTAGGCCAATGGTTCAGGGTATTTTCCAAGCAATTGATCAGGGCTACACTGAACAGGTAATATTGTACCTATTTTTTTTTAAATATTAAGTCCTGTTTTGTTCCTGATAATCTATCCAGCTAATTTAGAAACTGCTAAGTGTTAATTCAAATAAGAAACTTTGTAGGTATAGGTACTGTATTTCAATAGCTTTGCGCAAAAATACATGTAAACAAACGCATTTAATCCTATTATATCCATAGTTACTTGTAATTGAGTAGGTATTCACCCTGATTATATTCCAATATCCAGGAGTCATACAGTGTTCTTACAATCATTTCGACTCCAAATAACTTCTTTATGACAGTTTATTTTCATTGAAAATACCTACTCAGGATAGTAAGAAATTCAATGATTTGTCATACTAAATTTTTCTACTTATCTGTCTTATGCAACGATTGTCAAAACATGACATGTTTACATTATTGCCAGATCGGGTAGGATTGGACTATATAATATGACTGTCGGCTGCATAATGGTAGGTACCTACGTAAAAAACATTGGATAATCTTTGTTTTTAATATCAATAATTCTCAATTCTACTCTTATACATTACACGGCGCTAATTAGGCTTTTTTATACAAACATCTCACGATTGAGGTTTGAAAAGTTCAGAGTGCTCACTCAAATCAAAACTTTCTTGAAATTACGAAGTTTAGTTTTACATTACGCTAGATGGGCCTCAAAATAACGATTTGTTTTTTCCACACCCAACAGGATAAGTTCAGATTCCATGCTGCCTAGTGATTAATATTTGATTGATCTTCGTCAATTCTTCAGGTCTAATCCCATGTCCAACTTCCGAGCCCCTGTAGAGCGGTGGAAACATTGCTGAAACTTTCTGCAGAAGCTTGGGAGTACCACAATAAAACCCCTGTTCGCCTTGACTAACGTTTTCCTATGCTCATTCACGTTTTATAACTCTTTAATGTCTATAAGTCACCACTTTTAAACAAAAAATACATAAGCTCTCAGAAAATTTTAATGATTAAATATGGCTACCGTGCGCATTTCTTCACGTTCGCGCCTAAAGCTCAATAACAATTTGTCATTATTAAAAAAAAATCACATCAATATTGACGTTTAGGTATATTTGTGTAATGTCAAATGCGTCATTTTTTTTTGTAAAAAATATCTCCTAGCCTTGTAATTCGAAGTCGGAATGCTATGCTACCTAGTGCCAAGGCCTCAGAAGGCTATAAAAATATTTAAATACTATTTAGGTATTATTTCTGGTTAAGTTAGCGTCAAAAACATAATTGGCGTATGGCTATTGTACCTGCCTATTTTCACATCGGAAATATAATGCGAGTTATAATTACAACGGATATACCAGAGACATTTGACACGCATCTGTCGTTATTGTCTATGCCAGTTGCCATATAAAAATGTTTGTATGCCATGTAATAAAAGTTTTAATAAAAAGCATTCGTATCGAATTGATGAAATGAATTTTGTTTTATAATTTATAATAGTTAACAATATCATGTTTACTGACCCTTGTTTCTTTTTAAATTTATCCTTGTCATGTTAGTCTATTTTAATATGGTCCCTAAATGTCTACTATAACTACTTATTTAAAAATCCCTTCATGTGTATTAAATATCGAATAGTCAATGACAGCCTTAAAAAAATAGAAATGTTTGCATTTAGTCTTTGCCAAGCGTACTCCTGAAGACAGAGATCTTAACAGAAAAATCTCGAAGACATTTCCGCTAAAATATTTTAAATTTTTCCTTGTGAACAAAATCGTCTATCGCGAACTTTCCGAATAAGTGCAATACAGAAGGAATTAAAGTCACCGCGCTACGTCGTTTTCGGAAGGCTGTTTAAATTTCCTTAGTAATTTAATCGACAAAAAAAACAATTTTTCATAAGGCTTAAGCATAAATAAAATGACGAATTTTTCATATGTAAAGCTTAAGCATAAATATATGACGAAAATAATATTTCATTACCTACTTAAATAATGAGTTAATATTAACAGCGAACAAAACGAAACAATATACGCAATCCATCATACGAAAACTGGCTTGCATTTATTAATTTTTGACATAAACGACCGCCATTTTGAATTGAAGCAGCTGTTGGTGTATAGAGTTCATTGACCTCTTTTTTACGATTCAGGTAGACCATTTCTACACTCCGTGCCATAGACTTAGCTGATCTTATATATTTTTTTATTATTATTATAATAGGTACACATCCTTTGTTAGAGGTTTGGTAGTCTTCATAGTCCTTTATTCATAGATAGTATGTCTACCTACCTACCATTGTTAGCTAGGTACCTACTTTACTTTTTTATTCAACTTGAATTTTAATAGCAACTTCAAAGTATCCTATGAAACTTTATTCTTATGTAATTTTCCTATTATTTTTTCTCATTGGTTCATTAAAGCTTTTATTTAAGCTGAATTTTGAAGTTCTATATTCTGATTCTGACAAATATTATCATCATTAAGAAAGTGAGGTGTTAAAAGGTTCCGCCATTTTTCATGAGTTTCCTAAAAACTGTCAACAGCCGGCACCCAAGCTGAGCATGGATTGTACGTTCTTGAGCAGAACTAATGAAACATCTCTAGTATTACTTACCTACGCTCATGGGTAAGGGTGACCACTTTAAATACTTGTCTACCACCTTAATTATCTTAATAAAAAAAGCTATATTAAATTACGTCGCAACAGAAGTAAAAAAAAAACATTACAAAACAAAACCTTTCTTATCACTTATGTACAATCAACGTCAAAAGTCTTTAGTCGAAATGAAAATTATAATTTTAATATCTTAAAATCTTATCTAATACAAATCCTAACCCACAGTTATAAGTATTTTATCACAAAGAATTAGCTGCCGACAAATAGTAGTGAGCAACATTATAATTCATGAGCTTGTTCTGAATATTTTCGTATTATTTATTGCTTTATATTTATATGTATTTTTGTCTGAATTTTTGACCAACTACAACGAATCAACTATCTTACTACTATTATAAATGCAAAAGTTTGTGAGTGTGAATGTTTGTTACTCTTTCATGCTCTAACGGCTGAACGGATCTGGCTGAAATTCGGTACAGGGATAGATATAGGTCTGGAATAACACATAGGCTACTTTTTATCCCGGGAATATGTTCCCACGGGAAGCGGAAACGGGAACTAAACTTGACGCAGGCGGAGCTGCGGGCATTAGCTAGTTTTATATTTATTGACCATATAAATAAAATTATTCATTTTTACAAATATTTTCTTTAAAATTCAACACGTTAAGAAATTGACAGAAGGTAATCTATGTTTATACCTATTCCATTAGATCTTGATTGCAAACTCTCCACGGCTGCCTATTCTTTTTTAATCTCGTACAAAGTCGTCATCAAAAGAAGATACAATTTTAAAATGTAGTATATTATTTTCGGTAAACTATTTAATAGGTCTAACGGATATCAGGTTTATTGCGATCTTTCCAATATTACTTCTTTCATCCTGTATTATACAATAACAACAAACTTTATGTACTGACCTATTCCTCGTGTCTTTCAACATAACCTTTTATCACTGGCTGAGCACGCGCTCAGGTCGCAGCTGCGCGCAGGTAAAGCTATCAGGAAGTTCAGCACTTCCATGACAAAACGTCATCTCATAAACATTTACAGAAACATCGACTCTATTTCCCATGAAATAAGAAACATAATAGAGACTACACATTTGACAGATGTATTTATTCTGCAGCGACATGCTCCAGAAATTATTGACGATAATTTCACTTTTAATGCTATAGAAATAAAGGTCAAAGTTGAGTGAAGTTTTCTGACAGATGTATGTATTCTGTACCATATGCTGGTTTAGGTTCACGTCAGCTGCGCGACATACCGACGATAGATTTATCGTATTGTTCCATTATACACGATTAATCGTGATAACGTACGAAAAGTGAGTTTTTTGATTTTCAACGAAGGTTAAAATGAGGTTTTGTATATCTAAGCTTTTTTGTTTTCTGGAATAAAAGCTATGGGTACTTTAGCTACGTAATACTGCGTTAAACAAACTGCAGTGCTGACAAAACTAGTACACCTCCTGAAACGTGACATTTATAAGTCTTATGGCCACCACTTCACAGAACTACCATCATATTTATAAATGCGTCATATAATGCGGCTTAACTACTATTTTCCCCAAATCTTATTTCAAATTTTACCGGTAATAAAAAGTAGTGCGTACTTAATTAGTTTCATACTGTTGTGAATCAGACTTAACTGTAGAGCAAGCTAAAGGTTGAGTTTATTTCCTCAGCTCGATTATGATTAATTTCAACCTTTGTTAGGTCACAAAAAATATTTAGAGGTTTATTTTGTTAAAAAATATTATCTATACCATAACAAGAGGTACGTTTCTGTCAAATATATATAAATTAGGTACATATGAAATCCTACTAAAAATCCTTCTAAAAAAAGCTTTAAATTAACACAATATAATGTTTTGTTGCAGGTAAGCGAATCTCAGTCTATTTCAGAAACAACAGAGACAGACATGCAGGATGGCGACCAACACAGAGGTAACTTAGTACAGAAGTAGAGTAGCAGTAGTATTATTATTGCCTATTGAATTATTTTTGGTAAAACCAGCTAATACAAAATCGTAAACAATTTTCCATTGAACTCTCAACGATGACTCAGAAAATTACTCACCAGAAAGAAATACCAATATTTCAATATTACCTTGTTTGTCATAAGAACGTAACGTATTTCTAGAAAAAGCTTAGTGTTCTCGAGGCTACGTCTAAATGCATTATAGCGAAAATGACGCTCAAGAGAAAAGCAAATTAAAAATGGTAATAATACGCGAAAATATAACAAAACCTTAACCATTACCACAAGAATAGAAAATGGATTCCCACTGGTTTCTCCATATGGCAAAAATGTTCTCCAATTACTGTCGTAGTTATTTTATGCAATTACTAAGGTGACGTTTTGGAACACACCAGAATATTGCATCCATTTCCTTATGTAAAATTAAAACAATAAATATGACAATTTAGGCAGAAGTAAAATATCTTAAATTAAAGTATCCCATCCAAAGTTTCATTCATATATCATTTTTGACCTTCATAAAACCTGAAATTAAAAAGACCTATTCTAAAATTACAAATACGAAAAATAGAAAAAGAAAATATTTGTATACACAAAAATAAAAAAATTAACGTACATCTCTATGAACGAGATTTTTTATAAACTTTAAGAATTTCATAAATAGAATTGTGTACAGTCGAGTACGGCTAAGTTTCGAAACTCCAAAATGTTGAATGAGTCACTGCGGAGAGGGTAGAAGGGCGGGAAAACGAGAGGGTGAAAATGCGACGTTGCATTTTTCTCGGTTTCTACACGGACGTTGCCGTTTCTTTAATTACGAATTGAACGACGAATTCGCCATTTTCGACGCTATTATTAGATTTTTTTCGTCGAACTTTCGAATAAACTTTTTTATTTTGAAAGTACTACATGAGATTGACTTTAACTTTCATTAACATTTTTAGAACTTTAAACAACAAAAGGAACTCTCACTTATTTTCTAAAAAGACGACATAGAAGTTAGATTTAAAATTTAAAATTTCTTAAAATCTGTGATAAAATTTGTCCCCATTTCAGATGTATAGGTACTTTTATTTTGCCCTCGATGACTTATGACTTTAAGTAAAGTTTATGGCATAAATATTAATTATATTTATATGTAAGCACTAATAACGTACATAAATAATTATGTTAGGAAAATAAAATTTAAAAATAATCATATTCGTAAATAAGTTAATAACTGATTGCAGATTATAAACATGTACTTACTGCTACATAAAATCACTCCCAATTTAACTATTGATTTCGTCGTTTGCAAATCTGTGCAAAAGAGTACTCTGCAAACTTCAGAGCGTTCAAAAAGTTTAACTATATCTATACAAAGATAACATACTATCACCAGCTGCAATCTTCGCACACTAAATTAGCAAATAATTTATCAGCTATTGTGTGCTCGAAGTTCAAAATCGTAAGCTTTTGTAAAGAGCCTTGTGCAAGCGAATATACCGTTCAACAAAGGAACTTTTACCTGAGGTATATTTTTTGCGGGATCCGACAACAATGTGATTGCATTCAAACTTCTCAACTGTCAAATGTCAACTACATTAAACCTTTTGAAATAATTCCAACTATATTGCAAATGGGATAAAGTTCAAATTTGGGTTTTATCTAGAAATATAAATAACAAATGAAACCAGAGATCAGATGAGAATTTTTATGGTCTCCAAAGAAAACTTTATAAATTTTATTTGTGTGAAGATTATAACAGATGGTTTTAAAGTCCTAAATAGAAAAAAAAATTAAGATGTATAGAAACACAAAAATCTGAACAAACATCAGGAAAAACTAAAATACAAGCTTATTTGATATTGTTTTCAATTTATTAGTAGTAAAATTTAAAAAAAGAAATGTAAAGAAACTGCAGCAAAAAAAGACATCCACAAACGCATCGCATGCAAAGAGTAAAAGCAAGATGGCGTGCGTCCGCCAGCCACGCCACTTCCGCGGCCACATCCGGCCGTAACTCGACTCCCGCGCAGCCTGAGACACAGCCTTAGCCAATCGATTTCTGAACTGACCGTGAACTTTAAAAACCTTTATGACCTAAATTTCAACCTTTTTTCTTTTGTAAAAAAACGTTACAAGTCAGGAAACGATCCATCCGTATTTTTAAAATAAATCCGGCTTTTTTTTTTAAATAAAAACTTAATTAAAAGGCTTAATTTAACACCTCTTTTTTATCGAGCCGTCCATTTTTAGTAAATCAATCAATAATAGTCAATTGAACTAAAAAAATCATTGCATTCCATTATAGAGCTATGCAGTATCTCTATAAGTAGCGTTCAAATGCCAATTGTATTCGGAAAAGGCTCAAGAGAAGAGCGAATCTTGACCTGAAACTATGACCCGATCAAATGAATCGAATGCCACTTGATCTCATGTTGCATTGTTTTTATTTTGAGAGACTACACTTTTTTATCGTATGGAAATCTCGAATGATATATCATGCCTAAAATGAAATGACTAAACTAAACCACAAAGTTTCTATCTATCTGTCTAACGATAGAGAATGTAGGTTCTCTCAAAAATTCAGACGGCATGTTTAGATAGATAAAATAAAAATTAATCAATGTTTGGAGGCAGTTCTACCTTGTCCTATTGTCTACTAGACCTTTTAAAATGCCGTTAACCAGCCAACTTTATAATAATAAATATTATGGAACAGTACAAGTGTCGTTCGTGTTCTGTCCGTCCGTGTGTCACAGCCCTTTTTCTCCGAAACTATAAGGCCTATGCTGTTGAAACTTGGTAAATAGATGTATTCTGTGAACCGCATCAAGATTTTTATATAAAACTAGAAAAAAAGCAGTTAATTTTGGGGGCCCCATACTCGGAACTGAAACTCAAATATTTTTTAATCATCAAACCCATACGTGTGGGGTATCTATAGACAGGTCTTTAAAAATTCTATTGAAGTTTCTAACATCATTTATTTCTAAAGTGAATAGGTTGCGCAAGAGACACTCCCAAAGAGGAAAAATGTGTGTCCCCCAAAAAATTGCACAAACGTTTCTAATACATATTCATTTACTTACTGGGTAATATGTATCCAACTATCTAGTGAACCAAAATCCCAAAAATAGCAATATCCAATACACCTTACAAGTTGCACCAAGCTCAAATCTATACCAATCTATCATAGTGTACCTATTCATTAAGCTAAATGTTTTTACTTGCTCAAATGCAAGATTGCCCTTTTATACATCCTATATTTTCGTGTTCCATGCATTATTGTAATACAAATTTAAACCTAGATGGAACTGTAGATTTTATTCGCATGTATGAATTTGAATAAATTCATTAACAAATTAATCTGTGGATAAGTGAATTATATGAAAAATTTGAAACTATTTTAAATAGTTAACATAAAACCGGTGTTGCATAAAGGTATAATAAATTGTAAGGTAAGGTAATGGTAAGGTAAGGTAAAGGTTGTAATGTAAGGTAAGGTATGGAAGTAAGATATGAAAGGTATAATATATTGAGTATTATTAGATATTATTTTATTATAATCCTTTGTTTTTGATTTATAAAGTAAATTATATACACAACTAGCTGATGCATGCAGCTTCGCCCGCGATGGCGCTGTATGTGAAATTTTCCTGAATTTTCTTTGCTATAAACCTCACGGAGCCCGAGACCTTTCCAACGAATGCAAAACCGTGGAAATCGGTTCGTGCGTTCTAAAGTTATAGCGTCAGGAAGGAAAACCCGACTTATTTTTATATAATAGACTAGCTGATGCCCGCAGCTTCGCCCGCGATGGCGCTGTATGTGAAATTTTGCTGAATTTTCTTTGCTATAAACCTCACGGAGCCCGAGACCTTTCCAACGAATGCAAAACCGTGGAAATCGGTTCGTGCGTTCTAAAGTTATAGCGTCAGGAAGGAAAACCCGACTTATTTTTATATAATAGATTACTATTTACAGGATGTTCACTTAAGTAGGTATTATTATAATTATTTTATTGAGCTTCCGATGATCATCGAAAACCGATAATCAGTTTAAAATCATATTATTTAGTAACTTATGAAAATACAATAATTTATACCAAAATAAATAATCGGCAGTCACGCATACGCCTTTCCAAGTAAACTAATAGTCATTATCAAATTATTTGACTCAACATTTCTCATAATATTGACTTAATGATACCAGGAAATTCTTTATTCGTAATTAATTTAACTTCTCATTTTAGTAAACGCAATTCCAATTTTAACGTTACGCCAACTGAATTATAATAAAATGTAAAATGTGCGAAAAATATTCAACTCGCGTCCATTTTGAGTCGATAGTCGTGAAAAGAAGACGGCAATATACTGTCATCTCACTTACACATTAGTGGATGACACTTCCAAGAATCGTCTGAGCTTTTGAAGTATTTGAAATGCCCCACACATATTACCGTTACTTTACTACCACTCACTTTTAGTTTTTTTTGTCTTGCAATCTTTTGTTAAGGCCCCTCCTATTTTGTATTATCTGTGCGAATTTACCGGTAAACTTTCCGCTATTCATTGAACCGTAAATGGCCTTGGAACTTAAGCTTGGAACATTGAGTTCAGAATGTCATTATTCGTTGTTCTATATCACCTCCGTAAAACCTCAATAATAACCATTTTGTTTATTTTTCAATCATTCCTTTTGTACATTTTATTCTTAAAACCTAGCGTATCGTTCTCAATTCAAAATATTAAATATAAAATGTCGACTTTTGGAGTGAACTAGTCGTGCACCCACCACCCCTTGTTCAAATGTCGACGAACGGGGAGGCGCGTCGCCCGACGTTGCCAAAACGGAAAGTGAAATTTCGTCACACTCTCTCTCTCATTCACACACACAGACCAACACGGTCACAGGATAGTTCACTCGTCGTAAGTTCGTAACTAATGTATGTGTGCGTTTAATTCGGCAGACGTATTACATCTGTGTGCGTTTGTTTTGATGAATATTATACGGTGCTACTGAGAATGTGTGCGTCAGACGAATTTGTATGAACGTTGCAATATACCTACCGCTAGGAGTGTTTCCGTGTTCGATCGACTTTCGTAGACGCTGACTTTGAGTCGTGATTCTGAGCAATTAAAGTTATTAAACGACTAGAGAGGAAAATTCTTTTGAGATTCTTCAAGGAATATTGCTTTAGAGAATTTATTGTATACTTCAGTTTTTATTTTTGGTGCCGTTGTTATTACAAACTGCCGAGTCTGAAATAGATTTACTCTTCTTTTCCCAAAGATTTTGTTAAGTATTCATTCATTTTGTTCGTTCGTGGAAGACAGAAAACTATTCATAAAATGTGACTATTTGAAACACACAGCAAATTGCAAAAATCAATAGGTAGCAGTTCCAAATTTATAATCCCACCCAAACTCTCCCGATACTCTTGCAAATGTCATCCTAAATGTTGAATAACTTTTAACGATGCACATAGAAATGGGGTAAACACGATGGTTTTCAAAATAAACACAAAATCGATTCGGCACATCACAGGGGAGTAGTGGCGTGGTCAAACTTCGCCAACTGTAAAATAGGGGGCGAGTGATGACGTCATCCGTGAATCGACCACAATATATTCTTAAACGGTACCTACTACTGTTGTGTACTAAATTTGAATGGGGTACATTCGAAATTAAGACGTAGAACGTTTTTTTTTATTACGGGTTCCAAGTTTATAATTCAAATACTAAGTCGATCTTTACTTTTTTAATTTAAATTTATTGGGATAAGTTCAGAGCCGTATCGATGTTGTACCTACGACAAGTTTTGATAAATATGCCTAGAAACATCGATATAGATAAGACTAGATGACTAACGACCGCGCCAACACCAAGCCTACCTAACGTAAGCCCACAGGCTTAGGTGAGCCAAACGTCAGTTCAGTCTGACGCCGTTGCGCCAATCGTACGTACAAATTGAACCGGGCGACAAAATGGTCAAATAAACAGTAAAAGATTGCGATTCTAAAACATAAAAACACAATTAGTCATGTAGAATTACTTTTCACACGTAATTATACTATTTACGCATTGATATCAGCGTAAATACCGCTATAATCGAATTTTGAAAATAAAATTTGTGATTGCCATTCAGTGTTACCACTAAAATATCGGTTTGGTTTACCCACATCAGTGGGAGAATTAGTAATTAATTACCTATGTAAGATACATTAATAGTATTACCCGACTAGGGCAGGGTTATGATTTTGACAGGCTATACGTATGTCTGTATGTTCATGTATTCCCTCAGAGCTCCTCAACTAGGTACTTATTAGAACTGGACTAATGAGATATTGTTAGAAGCGCCTTGACGTTCGACTGGTTATAAGCTATATATCGTGTCACTGAATTTAATGGTGCGCCCTCTAGCGGCCATAAAGTACTGTGTTAAAATAAATTTAAGAAAAAAATATCGTGTTTGGTATTAAATGAAAGGGTTAGACGTTTTGTAAGTAAGTGCCTTTTTAATGGTCTATATAGAATACTAGCGGACGTCACGCGGTTCCCGTGGGAATACGGGAATAAAATATTGCCTATGTTCACCGCAAAGAGTGTAGCTTCCCAACAGTGAAAGAATTTTTCAAATCGGTTCAGTAGTTCCGGAGCCTATTCGTTACAAACAAACAAACAAAAAAACATATCTATCCTCTTTATAATATTATTAGTAGTATAGATATATAGAATACTAGCGGATGTCACGCGGTTTCAGTCGCGTAGTTCCCGTTCCTGTGGGAATACGGGAATAAAATATAGCCTATGTTCACCGGGAAGAGTGTAGCGTCCCAACAGTAAAATAATTTTTCAAATCGGTCCAATAGTTTCGTAGAGAGTTTGTTTAGTACACCGGGAACCAACCCTAAAGACGCGGGATAGGACCCCTAAGCGAGACGGCAGTGTTAGCTAAGGTCTGTCGGGATGCGAAGCGATATGGGCACGCCTTTATATGTACGCAGAGGCATTTTATATGGACAAAATTCACCTTTTTTATAAGAATATAACCTACGTCATATGTGGTGAGACGTACTGCCGTTACCGTGTTGAGACGGACAGGCACAGGTTGTGACAGCCTGCTGTTGAAATCTTTCAACCTTGGTCAAGCCTTTCAACTTGGCTTAACGACTGCCATTTTACTGGCAACCGGGACCAACAGCAACGTGCCTTCCGAAGCACGGAAACGTCGGAAACTCAAATAAACGCTAGCCGGGACAATCTTCGTAGGCAGTAGCAGGGCGCAGTGTATTTTTAGTCAGTAGGCGTTCGCAATAGCATCCATGTGTAATTTCAAACGTAAAAGAGAGAAACCCATTTTAAGGTAGAGAAATTTCTAAAATGGACATTAGAGAAAATTTATATCTACCGTTGATTAATGGCACTTGGTGAAACTTGCTGCACATATTGCAAAAAAAACCGGCCAGGTGTGAGTCGGATTCGCGCACAAAGGGGCAAACGCGAGACTCCATGAACGAGACATGAGGCTTTGCCGTACGATAATGTCTGTTATTCACGAGGCTGTATCGCAGGAACTGTGGTTGATAGAGCAAATTTTTTCACAGGTGATGTATGTTTCTGCCGCCATAACAAAAAATACCTACTATAAGCAGAAAAAGACCCACACAACAAACGTAAATTGCCGTTTTTGTATGGGGACCTGGACTCTGTGCTTAAATTCGACTCGCTTTTGGCCGGTTTTTTTAATATGAACACGTGAGTTTCGGTTTCAACCGAAATAAAATAATAAATTAAATGGGTACATAATAATTTTAAATTTGTTTAGTAATTCTATAATTATCGTGGGTAAAAATTTCATACAGTAGTCAACACTGGCCCACGTTCGTCATGTTTATGTTTTTGTCTTTGTCTAATCGCAGTGGCGGCGGTGTTCACCGTACGCGTGTGAGTGAGACAGATATATGTTTACCATCACTGCTTAAAAAGTTTCATACTTGCGTCTTCTCAGCTCATAAGTAGCCGTGCTTTTGTCGAGACGCGATGTTCGTGCTTGCCTCTCTAATGATAATATATTAACTCTATGCCTAGAAATGATTATGTCAAAGATTTCAAATTGTCGTTCGTATTTGCGAATGTAGCTGTAACAATGCTGGTCAATTATTATGCATATGTATACCGTATTCCAATATAGTATATTAATAGTATTCGTACTGTGAACTATACATACATGTACCGTATTCCAATAGCTTTGCGCAAAAATGTAAACAAACACATTTGATCCTATATATCCATAGTTACTTGCAATTGAGTATTCACCCTGATTAAATTCCAGTATCCAGGAGTCATACAGTGTTCTTACAATCATTTCGACACCAAATAACTTCGTTATGATAGTTTATTTTCATTTAAAATACCTACTCAGGATAGTAAAAAATTCAGTGTCATACTTTATTTTTCTACTCATCTGTCTTAGACAACGATTGTCAAAACATGACATGTTTACATTATTGCCAGATTGGGCAGGATTGGACTTATACGAAAGAGTGCGGTCAAGTTGTCACGTGATGTATCCAACTGCGGTCGTAAGGAGTAACATTGATCCATTTGTCAAGATGACCGTTCAATCGCGTATTGCGGAAAATTCTGACTAGTTGGCCGACAAATCCACGGACAATCGCAGCAATCTATAAGACGATAGAATGACCAGTTTTATATTTTTTTGATTTAGTTTAAATTGGTATGTACTGTACGTCATATTTTGATTGTGTTTAGACAATCTAAAATATTTATACTAAGGTGTGAATATATCTACGAATCGACGCTGGGCAAAAACATTTTAAATATTTTTGCAAACAGAGCACTTTGGCGACCCCATAATTTTCTAGGTACTTACTCTTTTTAGCAAACCTGTATGTTAATGTAACCCCCACTAATTTTGAGCCAAACCACTTACACCATAGAAAAAAGTGCCAGTTGCAATACATAAAGTGATGTTTCAAAAAGAGGTAGCCACACTTTCGTTTCTGGCTGCATGCCAAAAATCCTTGTCGCATTGTACCTATGGAAAGATAGAACTAAATGCCAAATAGATGTAGAAACGCATACTTGTATAGGTAGGTGAGGGTATTGATTGTTTTGTCTAAATGTAAAAAAAAAGGAAAATCTTTTTTTTGAATAAGGAAAACGTCAGAATTTTGTCACTACGT
Organism: Miltochrista miniata; assembly: GCA_933228765.1. Lineage (NCBI taxonomy): Eukaryota > Metazoa > Arthropoda > Insecta > Lepidoptera > Erebidae > Miltochrista > Miltochrista miniata. The sequence continues at coordinate 36,149,368 of OW121752.1, forward strand.
TTAAACTTAGAACGTAGTACGTTGGTGCTAACGACCTTAATTCCGCATTGCGTGTTCTCAAAGATAACTGTCCGTTGTAAAAAAAAAAGCCTTACTTGACATTTTACTAAAAAAGATAGGAATCTCAAGTAACATATACTTAGACAATTTAATTGAGTTATAAAAACTACTAAGAAGACCCTCCGAAATGACTGAATCGATTTGTATGATCCGAATATTTGTTGAATCTTTCAGCAGAACTATTAAATCGTAAAAAAAAATTAACGATTATTAATACAACAACAACTTTAAAGAAATACGGATGAAAGTTACGATATTATGACGAGAAAATATGTTACAAATTATGTCTTACATTTTCATCCTTCACCCATCCGCAATCGACGATACATTTTTTTTTAAATTCCCGTTGAAATTTGTGTATTCTTTAAATTTGTACTTTAAAATCTCACGAAAATATAACAGACTTTATCTTCGCTTTTAATTATTCTATTGGTAACTTTAGGTTTGTTGATACTTCAATCAAACGACGAGTTTCCCGAACATCCTTAAAAATCCAGTTAATAACTTAGTAATTGACTTTCGTTTAATAATAACCTCAAAACAAACACCATCCTTTAAATCTCAGTGTTGACATATCTTCAAAAGCTCGACAAGTGCACTCGAACATTACAGCGTAGTTATTGTATTTATAACACTGGCAACATTGAATAAAGCTGTTAACCTTCATACCGTTTGTGCGGGAGCTCACAGCTCGAGGCGCGAAAATCCGATAACTTTCGTGTTCCCCCCCTTAGCCGCCGCCACTTCATACCTCACCTCCTCTCCCGCCTTTAATGGCATAAAAAATCAATTTCCCGCCCAAATTACGCAGAGTCGACAAATTGCGAGCGCGTCTAGTCTATAATCGAGTGTTTTTCGGTCTACCGTTCACGACCTCAGCGTCACGGCAATACCTACAGAATTAAGCTAAGGCTTCGGTTCTTCGTAAATGTTGTAAAGTTTATTTACCTTAGATTTACGAGGTAAACCTGATAATGGCGGGCTAAATTAGTTTTGTTTTGATCTTACTTTATAGAGTCGTTTGAGAAAGTTAGAAGTCAATGAGTTTGTTTATATCAGAACTTGAAAACTTCAATGTCATTTGGATTTTCGGACCCAAATACTGGTCTGTGTGTAATTTCCAGACCTCATACGTGCGATTAAGTTTACTATCACAGTTTTTTTTTTTCAAACTTTAAACATTGATATTTCTTTCAACTGTAACCATACCTAGACCTACATATACAACATGTTGTAGGCAGAACTATTCCTTATAATAAATTCGTTCAAAACATTTCCAAAATAATTATTTAAAGTACTATATTGCCTTTGTGTGTGACTATTAATTATCTTTAAACTATTTTATATGTAAACTTTGTAATGTAAAGTGAACTATCAGTCCAAACGCCAGACGCTATAAAGACGTACCCCCACAAACGCACATAATAATGTAATTTTCATTATCACATACACGCAAACACGTTCAAAAGTCGTCTACATACACGCACACTTGGACATGCCCGTAGCAATGTCCGTGTGACCTTGGTGAGAGGGTGAAAGTGCCGTCCCGCGACCCCGCATCATGCCGCACCTACCTTCCGCGATCTATTTCGAAATTCGAATACAACCTTCATTTGTTTCCGATATTGTCTGTGGAATTTGAATTGTCAAATACTGTTTTCTTTTTCTTGCGGTGTCGTATTCGAAATTTCAAATTTTGTGACTGCCAGTAATAGATTGTGCAAAGAAGTAAATACTTTTTTAATCTGATGTTTTACTAAAGTGCAAAAGTTTTTTACTTTTTTCTTACGATCACATCGTCTTGTTTTTCCTGCTCGAAAAAACTCAATAAAAAGCTTCCGAAATAAAATTTACATGAAGACATGAATCGGACTTGTAATTCATGATGTTACGGGAAAATATCTAATGATATATTTTTACTGTTATGGCCCTCAAGAGTTTATATCGTAATAAATTTTATGGAAGCATACATCCATACTATAAAACCATTGGCATAAAAACTAAAATCGATTTGAAACACATAAAATTAGGTACTGTTTTACTGTCGAGAGATAAACTCCCCGTATCATACATATTTTGATGGAATAAAATTATGCCTTTACACTTTACATAATCTAGTAGGTATTTTGGAAAAATCTGCGTTAGTCTTTAAAGTGGATTACATAATAATATTCAAATACTAATTAGCTATTGTTTTTAAAACCTATATGAAAAAGTTGGAAGTAAAAACAGCTTTTTTTTTCTTTTTACTAATGACGCATAACAATGATCGCATTGCATTAAATAGTACCTTAAAATTAGCTACATAAAAGTGCTACAGGGTGTTTAAAGAACTATGAAGCTCTCGTAACTTTGCTGTTTCAGTATTCTATGTAAGCCTGTAAACTGTTAAGCACCTTACGCAATGGCTGGTCCTGAGATGGGTGACCACTTATGACATTTTCCTTTTACGAGCCTTTCCGCATTTCAAAAGGCACGGTAAGCCATCACTTGCCAGTAATAAGTAACAAAAAGTTTTAACGGCAACTTAATTTTTTTTCACACTGTCCCTGTCCGTTTCAACACGGCATTAAATTTGGCAGTGCTAGTGTAACAACTCTGGTGGTGCTACGAACGTCCATCAGCTACTATAACCATTTTCCAATCTTCTCTGTATATTTCAAGTAATTTTGGTTGAGAATTTTCAATTGTTTTATTTTTTCGTATAGAACTCAAAATATTTTATACCATAATAAGAAAAGAAATGAGGACACCCCATATCTCTGAATTACACTACTTAATATATTTACAATACACTAAAAAAAATACTAAATACGTATAAATTACTAGCTGACCCGCGCAACTTCGTCTTCGTGATAAATGCTCGGCGAATTTTGTGCAAACTTCACATAAACCATCTACTAAATAGTCCGAACAAAGCCTAAACATTTGGTTTGGATAGGTGAGCCCGTTCTTGAGTAATAAAATTACTACGAAAAGTGGCTATGTAGTACTTATATATATAGATAGATATATAGATTAGTTGTTTATAACCGTGATTACTTGAACTTAATACAATCTTATAGTCAAGAAAACAGTAGCTAATTACGTAGAACTAGCTACAACACGTAGCCACTATCGTAGCTGGTGGCTACGAACACCGTCTCTATTCAATAGTTATGAAGCGTTGGCTTATTCTTGTACTTCTTTATTTATTTATTTTAAATCACTATTTATTTATGATGTACTTTATAATTTTAGTAGTATTGAATAATTTTGTCTTTGGGTATCCTTCCAAGGGCTTACCCGGGACTCCCAACCGTAAGCTGTTAGGTAGGATACGTGTGGTATTTAGTCGGTAGGACAGCGGCATAGCATCCCTGTAGGATTTTGCTGACGTTAAAATAAAGGTATTTAACAATTTTATGTTTTGAAGGATATTTGAAAATCTTAATTGTTGAAAATTCGTGTTGAAAGGAAATTGATGATGCCTGTAAAATATCCGTATGGTCAAGTCATTAAAAAGTATGAAATAGAACCGTGTTAACTTTTTTGTAAGTAATAAATACACCTATTAAGTAGGTCCAGAGGAACCGACAGCCTAGAAAAGATAGGAATAGATAATGTAGAGTAATGTAGACGCAGGGCGGGTCAAAAGCACTCGAAACCGGCGGGCGGTAATAAAGGTTTAATGAATGTAGAGGAAGCTAGTGAAGTATGTAAGAACAGAAGCAAATGACAGGCTGTTGTCTCTGCCTACCCCGGAGGGAAAAAGGCGTTAGTATATGTATGAATGTATGTAGACGCAGCATTGGGGAAAGCCTAAGTACATCCAGTAAATAGACTACGATAGGCTGATTTGATATTAATCCTGGGACATCCTTCCGAGGGCTTACCCGGGGCTCCAAACCATAGGCTGTTGGGCATTACTAGAGGTTATTTAGTCGGTAGGAGTCCGGCATAACATCCATGGAAAATTTTCCCTCACGTAAAAAAAAAAAGTTAGTTATTTCAAATTTCCCAAAAATATTTTCCCATAACTTTGAAAAACAGATTACTGGAACACGTAAGCCTGAAAAGGGTCATCCTGCCCTCAAATGACTTTCGATATTAACCTCGTTCCCAAAAGGGCCTAAAGCTCACATACGGAACCAAAACAAACGTACGAACCTGACCTTGGCGTAACCACAGGAGGCATTAATCTCGACACGCTGTAGAGGGCAGACGCTCGCCAGACGGACCGCCCCCGGAGTCCGGACGACCACTGATATCGCCATATTCATACCGTAGTAGGGTTGCCCCGGATGGGTCGCGATTTATGAGATCATGGTGCAAAGGTTGTCACAATATGATGTAAACTTTTTTAACACTTAACTTCTTTTTTGCTAAAAAAAGTTTGGAAACAATTTCATTTGTCATTCATATCATTCAAAGTAATTAGGTACTTTTGTTTATAATTAATTGGTACATAGACTAAATGGTGAGATTGTTTATTGCAATGAATATATAGGTTAATGTGTTAAAAATAAATAAATCGATAATGAATAAATAAAGATTGAAACCACGGCCGTAATGTTGAGAAATATAACTTCCCCCGTACTTTTCTCATCTACGAGTTTTAAGGTCAAGACGAATTTGCTTATTAAAAAAAATTGTTGACAACCTCACATAACATCATCTAGCCCAAATTAAGCTAATATAAGCTTGTGCTATGGGATCTAGACGACTGATAGACATACTTATATATTTGTAAATACATACATATTATACATAGAAAACACCCAAACTCCGAAACAAACATTTGTGGTTCACACAAATATTTGGGCCGACCTAGGGATCGAACCCAGGACCTCCAGCGCGACAGGCGGTTCCACTACCGACTACGCCAGAGGCAGTCAATTTTTATTAGCTAAGATCTCCTTTGCACCCTAAAGAAGATCTACAGAAATATTATTTTCTCAGACCTCAGACAACCCTAGCTCGGGATGTTGACGACACAATTCAGAAGGCAACAAGTGTGGCAGAATAATGACCATTTATTTTGAGGGTAGGGTTTACGATGCTGAGGAACTTGGGTATTGATAGCTGTCGATTGACATCAGTTACGTGATTTCATAAATATTGCCGGAAAATAATGAAGGTCTCTTTATCAAATGTGAATATTTATGTAATACGCTTATTTATTTATTTTGTCGCATTTCACATGCACACTTCAATGATTACTTAAGAGCAGCTTAGTAGATCTCAAGGAACTAGGTACTTTAATTGGTAGGTTTGTGTCCCTGTCTATTCTTGCACCGTTGTAAGTGGTAAGAGCTGTATGAAAAATAATTATATGTGCACATTCTGCACATAGAATCTTTCTTTTAGTCATCTGACATAATAAAATAATATAGATTCAGCAAAACAGTCATCACTATACATAGAGTTCCAAAATGTCTTCCAAACTCTTTCTCCTCAAGTAACTGTAGGGCCTTTTTGAACATTTACATAGATTATCGTAGCCTTTGAATAAAACTTTCTGACTGGCTCTGTGACGCAGTCGGTAGTGATACCGCCTACGGCGCTGGAGGTCGTGGGTTCGATTCCCACCGGAGACAAATATTTGTGTGACCCATAAATGTTTGTTTCAAGAGTCTGGGTGTTTCTATGTATAATAATATGTATGTATTTAAAAAGTATATAAGTATTAATATCCGTGGTCTGATACCCATAACACAAGCAGGTTATTCCTAGCTTACTTTGGGATCAGATAGCGTTGTGTGAAATGTCAAAAAAAAAACCTTAAAATCACAAGCTGAAGTTGATAGTACAATTAGTTAATAAAAATACAAGCTCTAACTTTACATGGGATCTCCATTTTACATTATTATTTCCTGTAATATTCTTTTTTTGCTGAAAGTTTTAAAAATCTCAGCCGATGCCACTTTATAATAATTACTTTAACCGTCCTATTGATAAAGATCCCACATGCAAATTCGAATTCAATATTCGCCACTACTTCGAAGGATCCATAATTCCTTTACGCGAATTGCCAACATTTATAAAAAAATATATGTGCCTTATTTTCTTTGCGGGATGGGGTGTGGGTTCGTCTGCAAATCGTCTGGATGTAGGGATCAAGGGACAGGGACGCGCCGTAAGCCGGAATCCCTAAGGTCAGGTTCAAGATTACCGAACCTTACTGCATTCACAAGTATTTCTGTGTCTTTTTATCTACTTTTCTATAGTATTCGTACTCTATACTAATATTATAAAGAGGAAAGATTTGTTTTTTGTTTTTTTGTTAGTTTGTTTGTAACGAATAGGCTCCGGAACTACTGGACCGATTTGAAAAATTCTTTCACTGTTGGAAAGCTAAACTCTTTGCGGTGAACATAGGCTATATTTTATTCCCATATTCCCACGGCAACTGGAACTACGCGGGTGAAATCGCGTGACGTCCGCTAGTACATACATAAATTTTATACAGATGCTTGCCTATGAAACGTTGAACAAGCTATTTGACAGAATGTAGATATTAAGTAACGGGTACTTTAAGTATATGCTCGGACTGTAAAGATTGTAATTATTGATCTCTGGATGGCTGTTTTAATGTCGGCTAGGAGTTTAGAATAGTTATAAACATTCTCCGTTGTACAGTATTCCGATGGCAATAGGCTTATCCCAGACTACGTTTTTTTTTTTTTTTTTTTTTTTTATACTACTTAGGTGGCAGACAAGCTTACGGCCCACCGGAAGGTTGGTAACCGTAGCCTATAGACGTTTGCAACACCAGAGGCGCTACACACGCGCTGCCGACCCGGGCGCAGGTTGTGACGACCCACAGTTGAAATTTTTCAAGCCGCCCGTATGGCCTTCAACTTGGCTTAACGACTGTCATTTTCTTTTTACTGACAGCCGGGACCAACGGCTTATCGTGCCTTCCGAAGCACGGAAACGCTCGTAAATAAATGTCACAAAGTGGTCCACGTGGTGGTCACCCATCCATATCCGGCCATAGTAAATGTTGCTTACTGCAGTGATCGTTTACAGAACACTGAGTCCGCGGGGCCACGAGCGCTTCATTCTCGTTCATTGGGTCTGGAGGGGATAATATAAAGTGATTACAGATCCAAGTGCTGCAAAGCAAGGATATTGTAATCAGGACAAACGCTTAGATGATGATAATAGAACCGTAATAAAGATTTCAGTAATTTCCTATTCAATCCATCATGCGTAACAAAGTCACGGGCATCAACTACTCGATTAACAAATTACCAAAAACCGTTTATTACGGAAATCACAAAACCGCCGTATTATTTTTTTTAATCTAATCGAAGACATAGTTCGTAAAAGATAGGGTGAATATACAAATTGTCGACACCACGGTCGCTTCGCCTCAATGCCGACGCCCCGTTGTCAATCTACGTAGGAAACCACTTGGATGCTAGGATTTTATTCGCTTTTATTCGCGCGAGAAAATAGAAATTCGCACATATTCCCTCTATTTTTATGTGACACGTAATTCTGTCGCGTATAATGTATTTTACGGTTGCGCGTTATAGTGCCTAGGATATTTTTTATGTCAATGGGATTGATGAAATTGAATTTGAATTGAAAATGTTACATAAACCGATAAAGTTTATTTTTCTTTTAATAATAAATATAATATTCCTCAGCAATGATACATTTTCAACTGTTTAGATTTAAACACATTGCCCCTGATGCTTCTAAATAAAAATACCCGACTTAAAGAAGGCAAAATATGCCCTACTGGAATGGATGCTAATCTGTTCCGTAGTTTCTAGGTTGACCAAGTGAACAATAACGTTCATTGCACTTTTCTTTCTATGAAATGCTTGCCGACCTTTTTCCGCGAACCAAGATTGTCCTGACTCGAGTCTGAACCAATTAATGAATACGAGGATGCTTGCTATTTAGATAAATTCAGCAGCTTTTTTAAGATCTAAAAATGATCTCGAAATATTGAGATCATGTCTCACATCTGTCCCAGAAAAGAACTCAAACAGCTCCCAATCCGTCGTCATAAGAATACACCTGTAAATCCTGATCTCATCTTTAACATACTACTACACAACCCTGTTTTTTCACAAAATGTTTTGAAATCTACCCTACACTGTGAAATACGTACGAGCTTACCATTTTTCATTTCCCACGAAGTGCTTTTAACTATTCACACTTTTAATAGAGAAAAGCGAGCGGTTTTATCACAGTTTTGTGCAAATATTCGGCGTTTTTCAATGTCGACGCCATTTTTAATCACAGAAGGGTTGTGCTCTGTGCATTTGTGATATCAACCTGTATATCATAAGGGTTTACTGTTATGGCGCATTTGTTTACATTTTAATGGTTTCTCGCGAACAAGTGCTATACTAAAATATAGTGGGGTTTGCAATTAATGTAAAAAACTATTACAAACTCTTTGAAGTTTTTAAAAAAAAACAGTGTTACTCTAGGAGTGCTGGCAGAATTGAATATTAAATTCTGCGGTATCCTTCCGAGGACTTACCCGGGGCTTCCATCCGTAGGCTGTTAGGCAGGATACGCGAGGTTCTTAGTCGGTAGAAGCCCAGCATACATGAGATTTTCCTTCACTTAAAAGAAGCTAATATTAATACATCATTTTTTCTTATCGACATTGTTATGTGCCAGTAACAGTGTTGCGAGTTCAAGTGTCTTTTCCATGCACAAATAAAGTGTTTACTTCAAAAATTGGGAGATGAAATAAAGTGGACATTTTAGTACATTGAAGAACTGAATCACACACACACACACACACACACACACACACACACACTCACAGAATCACACAAAGTTAGATTTAGACGACAAACTTCCGACTCTCTGCTTGACATTATAATTGTCTGTATCCATTATCCAAAGTTTAATTATACATTTTACTGAGTCGTAGAAATTTCAATTGACTATCGTAGGAAATATTCGCTGCGCCATTGCGAGCAAAATGAATAATATGCAGCAGTAATTTGTGATCAACCTATCACAAATTACTGCTGAAAGTAGGCCTCCCCCAATTTCATTTCGGGAGGGTAACTGGCCTGTACCATTTTGACCAGACGGGTTGGCACAGGGTTTTGGATCGAGTTTTCCTTCTCTATTCGTCATGACCTCGTCGTTCAGTCAGTAGGCGCACCACCTACAGATGAGACTGCCTTGGACCCCCTGAAGCTTGGAATCTACTAGGTTTAATAAATATAAATAAATAATAAATATTCACGGACATTTCACACAACGCTATCTGATCCCAAAGTAAGCTAGGAATAACCTGCTTGTGTTATGGGTATCAGACCACGGATATTAATATTTATATACTTTTAAATACATACCTACATATAATAATGGTGGTATATTGTGAGATAGGGGGCCCCTGTATAAAATGTTGATCATAATTATGTGTTTATCATCTCAGACGGTTGATACATGATACGGGTATACTACGCCAAATCGAATGCCAAATAATCGAACATCCAAATACTCGAACGTTCAAAATATCGAACGTTTAATATATCGAACATTGATATTGTAATCTTCGATATTTTGAACGTTCGATTATTTGGCATTCGATTTGGCGTAGTATACCCCATGATACAACCACTGCTGAACACAGGTTCTGGATAGCTGGGAATTACTAAAAAGGCGAGGGACTGACATTTTATGAATTTGATACTGTATCTATTTGACTAGCGGTCGTCACGTGGTTTCAGCCGCGTAGCTCCCGTTCCCGAGAGAATATGGGAATAAAATATAGCCTATGTTAATGAATGTAGCTTTCCAATGGGGATAGAATTTTTGAAATGGGCACAGTAGTTTTCGAGCTTATTCATTACAAACATACAAAAATACAAATTTTTTGCTCTTTTTAATATTAGGTAGTTTAGATAAGGTAGATCCTTATTGAGAGGTCAAGTGTACAGCAAAATCTCAAACAAATGCTTCTTTTAACATAAGTATCTTTAAATAACATAAAACCATTTACCAAATTAATTAAATTATGTACAAAAAGTTTTCAAGTTCCAATATAATGAATGTCGAATACAAAACTTGTCCGAACTCCCGCCATTGTACCGTTCGTTCACAATTGATTTTATTGAGGCGCCATTTTGGAAAAATGTAATCCATGTTAATAAAGATAATGAACTGATGTACCAACTTAATTTGAATAAAGAACTTACATTTTTTTACTAGTGTTGCTATAAAGGTAAATAAATAATGAAAAGAGACGGAAATACAATAGTCCGTTCACCGTTATGTTACCTTTGACTGACAGCTAGTCGATTGTTTCTGTGTGTTGGTATTACAGTAAGGTCCCCCTATGAGTGCCAGCCTAAGACATTTTACCGATTATGGTGGAGATTATAACATCCAACCGTTAGCACGAAGAGTTTTGTTTTTCATGTCATAATATACGATTGGATTTAACATTTATTTATTTTGTTATGAATTTCTGAAAAGAAACATTCACTATCATCACTAACGAAGGGTAAAGTTGCTGCTTCCACAACGTTCCACATCTCAATTAATGGTCACACCCGAAAAAAAACGCCAGCAATATCAGACAGTAAGTTTCGACTTAAAGTCAGATTACATGGGACAAACAAAAACTTACTGGGATAACACAGCTATCAAGTTAGGCAACCTAAGTGCTAGAGGTAAAATATCTCTGAATGGACTATATCTCTTGTCCTTATAGAGAAGCAGTGTTTACTCCGCAGTGAAGTACAGCCGCGCTACAATGAGCGTTTCTAAGCGTTTAGAATGCCAAGGTAATCTTATTTTCTAAATGACTATAATTCTTTCCGTCGCTAGAGATTTTAACATATCCTGGGGTATCCTTCCGAGGACTTCCGGGGCTACCAACCCTAGACTGTTAGGCATCAAGAATTCTGATGCTATCTAGATGACAGGGTGATAAGAGTACCCCAGAATTGTGCGTACCTAGAAACATAAACAATTATACAGTACATTTGATACAATACCATAAATAATACGTCATAGATAAAATACCTACACACTTTTCTTTTTAAAAAACAAACTTCATTCACACGTTCTATTTTTAAACCCGCGTCGTAAAACGTAGAGGTCGTACAAGGAAAACCGTTGGACCCTTACACCCGGGTATAAAACGCGAGTGCCCGGGTAAAGTACCCGGCCGAGGTCAACCGGACCTTGAACTTACATCCTTGAAATTGGTTTGTTTACTAACATACGACTTAACATACCCAGTCGACCTTCCTACCTCAAAATGTTTATGAATTTGATAAAACTGCTTGGTAAAATACTTTTTATTAATTATAACCATTATTTTTATTATCTTTTCGAATCTTCACGCGTAGAAATTTATTAATTTGTATATCTATTTAAATCTTCACGCGTCAAATTGTACAGAACTGGATTTATGCGGTGATAATATCGTATTTTGTCACTGAACCATAGAGTAATGCAGGGATAAACGAACTAGTTTTCGCCTGCGTAGTGCCGTTTAATGTAATTATATGCATATACTTGTAAATTTATATTAAGTAAGTAAATTACTATACAATTTAGTATTCATATGAATTACACAATGTATATTAATAAAATTACTGGATGGCTCATTAAAACTTCAATGTAGTCTAAAAAACCTCAATTTGGGGGTTAAAAGACAAGCTTTTAACCCCTAAATTTACCCCTTCCTAAGGGGGTTAAAATTAGGAGTTAAAATTTATCAAAGTACATGTCTAACGGGCGTAGCCGGAGAGCACATTTAGTATTACATAAAAGTCGACGAAACATCGATGCCATTAATTTTTTCCTGTAAATTTCTAAATCTCAAATTAAGGCTGTTAATTTTATTTAAAAGTAATCTTCAAATTAACATAATGTCGATAATTTTATTGTTTGAATACGGTGTTGCCAGCGTTAAATTGTAAATGAGTCAGCCATGGGACAATGCATCACAGTGACTCACCCGCCAATCAATGCGAGCTTACACTAATTCCAAATTTAAATCATTCAGATGTTCGCGTTCTTTGTTTCGAGATCAAACGTTTGGTTTTTTAAAAAGGGAATTGACCTGGTTTTAAGAAAAAAAAAATTGGCGTGACAAACACCTACCATGTTTCTTTTAATGTAAGAAAATTCAAACACATGTCATGTATGTATCTGTGATTGATAATGTTTTTTTTTACTAACTCATTTTTTTAAAGATAGTGGGCATCGGAAATCGTACTTACACAAACAATGTAGAGTCAAACCAGTAAGAGCCTAATAATCAAAACTAAATGCTCACAGCTCAGCATTCTACCAAAATTGTAATAAAAGTCATTTTAATTATAATCTACAGTAGGTAATAATTTAAAGGCGAATGACTGATCAAAATTATCCTAGCAAAATGTAACAAATTAATGTTTCAGAATGAATAAAATATACAGCAGCTGTGATTCTGATAAGATCTTAATATGGTAGCATCTTTGTTATTGACGCTGATTGTACCGGTCATATTTTCAATCTACTCGATAACTCAACTAAGCAAAATGGACCCAAAGTAAATAGGGATCGAATGGGTCCTGTGACAAACGATTTAGACCACGAAAGTTATTGGTATTTTTTCCATTCGACACGTTCGTCTGCAGTTGACGTGCGTCATGAGAGCGGCATCATGACATATCCGCCACTTGCTCGGCGGATGGCGGTTCAATTTGTTAAATTAAACTACGCGTTATGCACAGATTCATTCATCTGCTATTTAGGACGGAAATTTCATGACCTTTGCTTAGAAGACGATTAAAATTTAAAAACAAAACATGTTACCTGTTATAAAAAATAAAACTACTATATTAGAAGAATCTACCAAACATGGTAGGTTCGTTTAAATTAAATAGTCTTTCCAAAAAAGATTCATTCTACGTTTAAAATTTTAAATGTGGAAATAAAATTAGTGCCGCTACTCGCCGCAAAGCGTTACCGTCTACGCGACTCGACAACTATAATGCGTACCACGTCACCGCGCTGTGATTGCACTGAATTGAGCTTCCGTTTGTCGACAGGATAAAAAATCCCGGCCGTGTCCTCGTCGGCATTAAACAATAGTCAATCTGTGTACAGCTTTAGGACAGGAACACACTGTGATCGAAAATATAATAATGAGAATTAGAAACAGATTACCCGTATATGAAAAGATATTATAAACACATAAAGTAAAGAAAAAGACAATGGGTTATAAAAGTTCCACCCAAAGTTGTAATTTAATGTTTGATTTTAATTGACGGAGCGAGCGACTCATTCGCTCTTGCAAATGATCTCTTTATTTTCAAATAGTAATATTTTCTTATGTGTGTATTTGTTCCATTCTAAAAAATGTATATCTCGATCGATTTGCACGCTGATTGCATGGATTATATTTTGAAAAAATGGGAACAAAAGAGGGGTAATTTCCTGCAGAGTCATTTATCAGCTTTATTAAAGAGTATATAAAATGATTTACTCCAATTTCACATAAGTTTGTGTTTTATCGCTTCATTTTCGGTACCAGAAGTCTCTCAAGCCCAGTACATAGTACTGCGAGTCAATTTTGATTGGAGACTGATTGAATTGTCGGACGCGCTGTGTACAGCAACAACGAGCGCTGCCGCGATGTAGGTTTGTCACGTTTTGTCAACAACTTGTTGTATATTGTTAAATTGTCAGAGTTTTGTACCGCAGATTCCAAATTCAGTAACATTTTACCGATACTTTTTCCTCCATTTAAATCATTTTAAACAATTTATCACTATTGGCCACTGAGTAAAATCAAAAAAAAACCAGAATCTCTCTAAAAAGGAGCTAGAAATATATTAAACTTGCAAAATGGGGAAAAAGGCACGGTAAACTCTGTGACATTTAGAATAAATTCAATAAAAAAGAGTTTTTGAAACTTAAAAGAAACTTTTATCGTCTTTGAGATAATCTCTTGAAAGAAAGCAATACAAATGTTGAGTTATTAAGAAAGTTAAACGTAGAATTAAAGCTTTCAAGTCGATACCATTAATTATTAAAGGGTTCTCTTCTAGATTGGATCCTGTCCAAATCACAAAATTTTGAATACAAGACTATTTTTATTTTCACCGGATTTATATACATAAGTAGGTATACAAATTTCAGACCAACCTGGTTAATTGTTAGAACAGTTTCTTCTTACTGTAACGATTTTTCGCTACGAAATTCAACACATTCACAACGATTGTACCTACATGGTTATAGACTAATATCAGATGAGAAAAGCCAACTAATTATTCTATTAAAAATAGACAGTTAAAAGTAGGGACCATTCCTACCCACATAAATTACTATGAATGCACAAAAAAAGTCTAGCACGTAGCCGATATTGAAGCGTGGAATTGCCGTTTGATTCAAATAAAGAAGTGCTGACTCGCAGCAGACACACCGCCACTATTCGCGCTAAATCGTCCATTTGAAATTCATTTAGACTTATTTTCTTTCGTCTTTTAAATCTACCTCGAATTTCGAACCTTTAGAGTATTATCATCTTTTTATATCGCTTCACAGAATTTTCAATTAGTTTTACACTAATTAAATTTAAAATGCAACAACAAATACTTAATAAAATCTTCGTTGAAAAAACGAAACAGCATTTACCAAGCCGTAGTTCCGCAAATTAGTTTGCATGCCATCTGTCGTCGAATAGCGGCACTAAACACGAGCCCATTGTAATTTACTAACGGTCTGCAAAAAACGAACTTACCAAACGAAACAAAACATATTCCAATTAACCTCGTTGTTTTTACTGTACAGATTAACGTTCGAGATTATCTTCTGCCTTTATTATCTTTGGCGATGCGTTGCACCTGCCTTTTTAACCGATTTTAAATAACTGCCGTTTCCATCCATCATGTCGGTACAATTTCAATGAACGTCTGTCTTTTCATTTTACATCAGTCGCTTTTAAATATTCTTATATTGATCTACAGGTGTGCACTGTCAAAAAAACGAACTTTGATAGGCTATAAACTAGTAAGAGCTAAGAAAAGGACTATTATCAATAAAAGAGCATTTAGTAGTCGTATGATTAAAACGATTTATGTTTTTGTCAAATTAATGATGTTAATTTCATTTATTTTAATTTCATTTTTATTTACACATACATAAATTCATTTACACATGTTAATTTCATTTATTCATAGACATTCCCTTTCAATGTTTATATATCTTTTATCCAATTTTGTAGCCTGGCCAAAAGCAAAACACGTGAATAACGGAAAGTTAAGGCGTTCTACCTCGTAAGAAATTACAAATTCATATTTATAACAACCTAAAGCCCTTGAACGACACATGTGACACTCGAATCCTTTACGTTGAGCATTTCACAAACGTGAATCGTCAATGGAGCAATCAACCATTGCGTGTAGCTCATGACCTGCCTCAATACGAGGCCAACGCCACCCACGATATAACTCGTAGTATGAATCTGCTGTGTGATCTTGTAAGAGCAAGTAATTTGTTTATTTACGATACGAAAGTTCCTGCTTCTTAATATGCGGGAGACGTGTAGGCTTACTACAGAGTTACACTCGTATTTCAACTACTTATAAGAATCGTACATGCGTATTTGATATACTCGTAGTTTATTGTGACGACATCGGTATCTACAATATACTGGATCTTCTCAAGATAAGATGTCTACTCTGTAAATATAAACAGTACCTAATCCTGTTTACAAAATGGCGTCGAAATAAACCTAGACTCACTAAGTAAATATTGTGTGTGCGTGCACTTTAATTTTATCATTTATTCAAAACTAAGTGAAACAAAAATACAAACACAATTATTTTATTTATAGCTGAGCTAAATATATTATCTTATTTATGCATATTAGTCGATACGATACTACGTGAAGTTTAAAGTCACTGAATTCATTTACCTAACCACTATGTCCCCAAAGGGAAGAAAGAGGCTAACCACTCACCCATACTATGCCAGTACTTTACTGTCTTTACTGGGCATTATAACAGGAGAAAATCTATATCAATTCCGTAATCATAATCAAATTTCAATTTAAATTGAATAATTTAGCTACCATAAAGGATACTTTTATCCAAATATCAAGAAATAAATGGCAGCCGTTCTGAATAAAATTATTTCAAAGGTACCAAG
The DNA here is from genome assembly GCA_933228765.1 of Miltochrista miniata. Taxonomy (NCBI): domain Eukaryota; kingdom Metazoa; phylum Arthropoda; class Insecta; order Lepidoptera; family Erebidae; genus Miltochrista; species Miltochrista miniata. Next base: position 36,165,556 of record OW121752.1, read on the forward strand.
AAATGAAACGAATATAATTTTATGATGTTTCGGAACTAATAATTCAATCAATTACCTCTGCCAATGTCACCATTAAAACGGTAACAGATGCTTCGACAGATATCCTTGTAAAGGTGGTAGCTAATTCTAACTTGAACTTTTAATTAATATCCTGTATGACGAGTGGTGATGTTACTTGTTAATTATATTATAACAGTGGCGTTATCCATCCCATCTCTCCATTTTTTTTTATATATGCGTCACAGTATGTAGTTTTTTATAACTTCCTTCCTTTCCCGTGAAATTCTTATATTTTGATAGTTTTGCTAATTCAATTTTAAAAAGTTTTAATGTATTTAAAAAATAAATGTTTGTTAATGACACTAAGATGCGAGAACGACTTATTTCATTTATTAAGTCTTAGAAATATTTGTGTAAGCTCAGGAACCGTTCAAAGGAGTGAAAATTTGATAAACTGCAAACACATTATTTAATATTGAGGCCATACGAAGTACCTAAATCAGGTCAGCTGATTTGTAAAGATATTTAGAAAAGAAAACAAATGATAAAAATGTTTTACTCATCATGATGATACTGATAACAGCGCAGAAACATCGTATACTTGCAAATGCAAATTGATAAATATCCTGTTGGTTCTTAAAATAGTAAAATAAATATAACGTAACAGCAGAAAATATCTTTTTTCTTATATTTAGAAAGCTCATTGCCTATTTTTCTTATTCAGAATTATATGGCTATGCTTATTCTACCGTATTCTACATAAAAAATTGTAATTCAACGATCATCGATATTAACAAATTTTACTTATGATAGTCCAAAAAAATCACACTTAAGTTTAGTTAGGTATTTGACGTTTAGAAAGATACGCATCAATCATTTTTATTTTTTTAATGTTAACTGAACTAGAGTCCTTTGATCAATGATGCAGCTGTTTCTCATGACGCTCAATCTAATATTTATTCATGTTTTCATCCAATCTTTTGAAACGAAAAATATGCCAAGACCTGTTTGTTCACAAGTATAATTATTACTATCCCGCAATTTAAATAAGAATAGATAAAGATAGAAAGAGAGGTACGGTTAGAGCGAGACAGCGATAGAACAAATGTCGCGCTCCTTCTAACACAAAAACTGTAGTAACGAACTAAAACGCCAGGTGTTACGATGCCATGTGCTCGGCAACAGAAAGTATATTTATTTATTCGTGTTTCTCTGCGTCAGTCGAAGTTAGCCTATTTAATTAATGTAGCTAGGAAATGAAAACCATGTATCGTTGTAATATCTGAACTTTGTAGAAAGCACCTTCCGACTTTGTGTTCCGCCAATGATAGTTATCTGTCAAATTTTCGATATTTGACGTTAATAAATTAATGGGATCCGTATTTAAATTTTTAAATTTACATATCTAATGACATCTGATTCAGAGAACTACAATTTGAATACCTACTGGGTATTTCATATTACGGTGACACCAAAAAATGTATTAGTGCCGTAATTAAATAAAATAAATAGTCGTAGCGTAGCTTTAATTTAGTAGTAGTTTTTTCAAAGTGGTATTTGTTGTTATCTATTCTAATTTTCTTATTCTCGAAGAAAATTTAAAAGAAAATATATACGACATCATAACCAATACATTATAATTAGATTTCTTAAATTTAAAAATATAAAAAAAAAAATAACAGGTATCCTAAACGGCCTACACAATTTTTTTTAGCGCCATCTAGCGTCGGCTAGCGAAACTACGACAAACTGCAGTGTAACTAGACAGCGCCGTGTTGTCTTTCATTTGGTTCCTCTAAGTTCGAATAGGTGGCGCTGACAACGCAAATTATACTTTGAAATATGACATTTTTAGAAGAGAATCTCCATTTATCAATTCGATTAAAAACTGTACAGTTACCTAAAATACTTCATAAATAATGAATTTCCTTCAAAGAAAATAACGTTTTCATACTAAAACACTAATCTGTCGCCATCTAACCTTGACTCCATTGCATGTTTGTTCTGTTCATTTTTCCCTCATTTTGTGTTAACATTTCCTTTGTTTTTACTTACTTTATTTTTGCTTTATGTTAAGTCTGTGGTGTGTCTGTGTTGTTATAGCTTATTTTGGCTCCGGACGGGACGTTGCAGACGGTCAAGAGCGAGTCGCGGCGCGGTCGCGGCAGGGGGCGCTCGGTGACGACACCAGTGAGTACATACCCTTACTTTTCTTACCTTTTCTGTTTGTTTTGTTTTTTCATTTCTTTCATGTTATGTGTATACCCTTTACCCCTTGTGGTGACTAATAATTAACACCGTCATAATTAACCAAACGCTATTAAAGCACCTAAAACAAAAATACCTCTTTAAAAAATCCAAACAAAAAAAAATAATGATATTTTTGGCGCAGCGCCTCTGTGTTGCAAACATCCATAGGGTACGGCAGCTACGGTAACCACTTTTCATCAAGTGGGCCGTATGCTTCTCTGCCTTAATGGTATAAAAATATATTTTGAAAATTACCCTAAAGTTTTAAAGGTTATAGGTAGGTTTCGGAGCCTTCAGAGTGGGACCCACAGGTAGGTACTACCTAGCTGTGCTGTGAAAAAAATGTTTTAAATTTATGAATTCATATTAAATGTTTCGATCATACGTATAGATAACAGCTATGAAACCCTAGACTGCGCGTAGCCCGACCCTCACTTGTAAGGGTTTTTAATTATGTATATCCCGTTCGCTCTAAGTTTGCTGCTGGCGTAGAGCCTGGTATAGAGGCGTTGTATGAGTGGCGACTGGCAAAGTTAGAGCGAACGGGTAGTACGTGTACCCGTTCGCAGCGCAAGGTACGGTACGGTAAGTGCCTTACAATTCTCGGCCTGTAGGCGTCTTCCAATCTTGCGTTCGAGGTCTTGATTCACGACCACGAATGATGCTCACAGGAGCTATATACCGAAGCTCTCGATACTGTGGCTGATGTCAAGCGATATAGCCAGTTCGGATGGGCGATCGCGGCGGTTAGCGGGCGGTACGTTGAGAGAGTGCGGGGTCTCGTGACGTTATTCACAGTTATAGTGTACAGGATTTTTTTCAATTTACGCTCTCTGTAGACTTTGGGACGAAGTCTGCTACTCGTATTTCAAACCTACTCTATCATACAGTAATTGTGACGAACTATGATTACAATTCTGTTATGACACCACTGAAATAGAAGACATGGGCCTGGAGAGTTTCCGTCAATAACGGAAACCGCTTCTATCAGTAAACCGCAAACCACACTGCAATTCTTCATTTTAATATGACGTAGGTATTATGCTATTATGTTTGGTTATTGATAGCTAAATATTATGGTTCTTTTGTACTTATAAACTATTTTTCAAGACTTGAAAACAAATATTTGATGGTTGGGTTTCGTAAACCTTCCTATATATTTATTTTGACTTTCGGTTTAATCTCTGAAGTATTTAATGTACCTAGTAGTGGAAATATATATAGAAATTGATCCTTGTAATACAGGGGCCTCGAGTTCAAATTCCTTCCAACGGCCTTTATTCTCAAATGTGAAAATTTGTGAATAAATTTTTAACTGAACAAACCAACCTGTTCAAAATTTGGCTGTAATTAGGCTTACAGATAGCGCACAGCTGTATTCCGGGAAAATCTTCCCATGGAAATCGGAAACGGGAAAACTTACCCACGCGGTTGGAATCGTCCAGTCCACTAATATCTATGGGAAAAACGTGTTAAAGATAAACCCCCTGAAAGTGGCAACACCAAAGTTTTCTTCACTCTCTCCTCTTTTCTTTGCATGGAAAAAATGAAATTTTTTCAGACATTTTTTTGTAGATACACGAATTTCTTTATCTGTGGGATCTTTCTGACATGACAACTTTGACAGATATTAAGGAATGTTGACATATGCACCTAGTGCACCTACCTACACAAATTTCATGAAGAAAGGTTGCAATAAATGCTTTAAGCGAAGTTTAAAATGTTAGCCCAATTCAAAAGTCTAGCCTGAAAAGGAACTCCAATTTCACACAAATTGGCGCGAATCGATAACAGCATTATATCGGAGTGCATCGTGCCACGTAGCTCGGTCAAATTGGATGACACTTTTACGTAATACCAATGAATCAAAATACGAACAAAAACCGGGGCACTCTCGCTTTCAAAACGAAATATCCGAATATACGAATATAACCTCGGCCAGTTCACGGCCACTCGGGTTTGAAGTAAACAAACCCCATTCATTGAGATTATCGCGACAACACTGAACATGTTTTATACATTGCTTTTTCAGTGCTGTAGGTTTACAGAATTATTCATGTGAAGCGAGTAATGTGTATTGTTTTAGTATTGTATGATTACTGTAAGGATGTTTTTTCGAATGCCCGCGGGTTACCTTTTCATTCAGTGATTTGAGTGAATAGCGATTTGTTGTAATATTGAAAAGCTAGGTTGCAAGGTTTTTTGAAGTCATTCAAGGGAGATTTCTTTTCTCATTGGAAAGTACTTATTTATTGCGTTAGAAGCGCTCTCGTTCGTTTTCTAGCTCCGCAAACTGAAGCTCAAAGTTTCTAAAACCATGTCTAATTGCTTTGAACATCTCTCTACGATTATTCCTGAGATAGATATGTGGGTATTTTGTATACCTACCGTTTCGTGAAATAAGGTGTGGCTTTAGGTTTTTGTGTAGTCGTACGTTAGTAGTGTTTCCTAACAGTAACCTTACAGAGACCTTTGGGCCTGACTGTACCATGCTGGCCAGACGGATTGGCTCACGGTTAATCTAGAGTTTTCATTTTCTTTACCTTGACGTCATCCTATATTATTATACTAGTTGACGAGCGCGGCTTCGCCCGCGTGAGATTTGGTTCTCTTTCCCGCTTCCCGTGGGAACATTTTCCCGGGATAAAAAGTAGCCTATGTGTTATTCCAGACTATACCTGTACCAAATTTCAGCCGGATCCATTTAGCCGTTAGAGCGTGATTGAGTAACAAACATCCAAACATCTTCACAAACTTTCACATTTATAATATTATTATATATTATATTATATTATATATTATATTATATATTATAGTAGGATTCAGCAGGGGCGCCACTTACACGTGACGCTTGCACCTGAACATTCTAATACCACCTTAGTCTTTTTTAGCCCTGACTGTCGCCCCCAGGCTTTCGCTTATGGGGGAAGGAAATCGTTATGGTATCTCCGGCGCCCATCGCGTCTTCTCCTGCAGCACCGAAGATTGTTGTTCCTCTCCCGTTCCTTCTCCATCGCCTCTTTTCCAACCATCACCTCCTTACAAAACAAGGAAGCATAGTTCCACACAGCTAACCCCTTTCAAGTGAAAAAAAAGCAAGACAAAGGTTTTTTTTACTTGAAATAAGACGTTTTTAATTTTCTAATGGACCAGTGTCCCAAGTGGGACAACTCTTACAAGAATACCGAGATAACACTACATTTGATTAGCGTAATGCACTTCGCAAAGTGCTACAGTGTCGAAAGGACCGCCATCCAATACATTAACACTGTAACATGTTGCAGTTTAATTTGCATTCAATTGTATTCATTCAGTACGAGATGGATAAAATCCCTACTTATAATATTATAAATGTGAAAGTAACTCTGCCTGTCTGTCTGTCTGTTACGCTTTCACGCCTAAACGGCTGGAGCGATTGAGATTAATTTTGGTATAGGGATAGTTCGAGGCCCTGGGAAGGACAAAGGCTACTTTTAACCGACTGCGCAAAAGGAGGGTTATGATTTTACGCGATAACGACTTCTACGCGGTCGAAGCCGCGGGGAACAGCTAGTAAGTACCTAAATAAATATTCGTGGACATTCTCACACAACATCATCTAGCCCAAATTAAGCTAAAAAGCTTGTGCTATGGGATCTAGACGACTGATAAACATATTTATTAATTTCCAAATATCTTATAGATAAGTTACACCAACACACAGAATAAATTAATGTGCTCATCACACAAAGAGATTTGTCCTGGGTGGGAATCGAACCCACGACCTCCGAATCCGTAGTCAGGCATACTAACCACTGGACCATGAGGCCAGTCAAATAAAGAAAGGAACAGTGTGATAAGGGAACATTGCGGCATAACAGAAGACGTAGTGAATAAGATAGAGAAAGGGATGCTCAGATGATTCGGACATGTAGAGAGAATGGATGAAAACAGACTGACAAAAGAGATTTATGAGGCGAAAATAAATGGGCAAACTGGTAGAGGTCGACCGCGTCGTACTTATGTCGACCAAATCGAAAACCTTTTGAAAAAAAGCCGGGTCGGGCCCATAACCGCAGAGTATTGTGTAAAGTAGAAGAAACGAAAGTACCATGCTGATCGTGTCCTGGGACATCCTTCCGAGGGTTTACCCGGGGCTCCCAACCATAGGCTGTTGGGCGTTACGTGAGGCTTTTTAGTCGGTAGGAGTCCGGCATTGTATCCATGAAGGATTTACCCTCACGTTAAAAAAAATGCCAGAATCGCAGTAGGTACCTACATGGAAAGTCATTGTCTCAGCCAATGATTTATAAAAAACTATAGATACGTTACCAACACTTAAAAATGGCAACAAAAAAGTCAGGCAATTGCTTTAATTTTCATACATGCTACCATAGATAATTTCATAGAAATTCTTTTTTTGAATATAAAAAATATTTGCCATTTTTGAAAGCCGTGATGTTCGTACATGACGTGTCTATATTATAATACGTCGTTGGTCTCAGCCTACTTCGTTGGGACAAACATTTTTTAATGTATTCTATGCGGTTGCAATTTTATTGGCACATGGATTTTAACCTAAAAACAATGTAATTTGGTAAGGATTAATCATAAAATACCTTTATATAAATACTTCTTAAGTTAGGATGTAATGTAACCAACCCAACGTAACGTGCTAACTGGTGACGAGGTACGCAACCATTCCCGGGTCATCCCAGTCGCTCATTTAACTATTCCCAGTCATTGACAAAAACAATCAAGTCATATAGGTATGCACCCCAGGGAGTATATTAAACTTTGGAAACCTAATCATAAATCATAAATCATTTTATTATGGATCATAGGTACAAAAGATGTTACAATTCCAATTCACCTGCTATGTCCCGCCATATAGACATACAAAACAATTATGAGAATTACAAGATGTTACAATTCCATTTCACCGGCTATGTCCCGCCATATAGACATACAAAACAATTATTAGATATTACAATATCATTCATTAATAGCTTACAATAATATAACCTGCTGATAAGATAAATTAAAAAGGTTTCACAGGGACCCTGGGCAGTAACTATTATTTAATCTGTGCCCTGGGATCAGTTTCCCATAAAGACTACAACTTTGTACTTTGGTTCAATGCTGTAAAAAAGTTGCATAGTTTCAACAGTACAAATTTCGCGCAACCTCAGTGTTCTGTAAACCTACATAATGTACGATCACTGCTTCAAGCATTTTACTACACAATAAGTCCGAAGATAGGTGACAAATGCTGGTAAAATGGTGGTAAATGCCACAAGATGTCACCCATCTTACATCTGTTTGTCATAACATGTCAGTCGTTAATCCAAGTTGAAGGCTTTATGAGCGACTTAAAAATATTTCAACAACAAAAGTCCCAACCGGTCCCTATCTCATTTTAAGCGCTTATCTAATCAAAACAAACCGCCAGATATACCTATCCACATATTTGAGAGCTACATTCATACTAACAAATTAATAAACAGCTCAAAAACTAATACGAAAACCGGTACGTTCAATTCGGGAAATAAATTGAAATTCGACGTAATGAAGACGGGACGCATAAAGGCTGCAGACGGACTAATTTCGCGGCCGCCATCTTGGCGTTACCATGGTAACGAGACTACCACCACCCCTCCCCTCCCCCTCCGCACTTCACCCCCTCTCTGCCCCACCGCTTGCACTTGCGTTGCACTTCCGAAAGCCTAGACTAGTAGTTAGTATACGGCTAGATAGAATTTAGAATATCACGGTTGAATATTTCGGTTCGATTTATTAACAAGAGGTGCTCCTGCAAATTCATGCAAGCATGAATTTATGCCATGCTTAATGACTGATATTCGAACCATCCATAACCGCAATGTAACCTCCGAAACTTGACTTAAACTCAAAAAAACATTTATTTCGCATAATCCTAATATGTAGGCACTTGCGACACGTCATTAATACAAATTAAAGCTAGTACCACCATTTCGGAACGCGGCCCGCTTGAGAAGAACTGGCAAGAAACTCGACGTAAGGTCAACCGGGGCAAGTGTGACAGTGGGGTTACTGTAACTATTTCAAATTGTATACATATGGGAGTTGCTTTATTTATCTGCCATCTACCGAACTATGCGCAAACTTTTACAATATCGAACTGCTTTACCTCAAGTTAACTAGCGTTGACTGTTTTATCAACAGACGCCATTTTGTAAAATATCGCCATTACTGACAGTCAGCGTAATTTTTACCAGAGATACTTTTAGCTGATTTGAGATTTTAGCGAGATAAATCGACAAGATAAAAAGTGAGTATTACAAATTATTACTAGTGCCTTAAGTGCGATATGAATTAGTGACCCGATATCCATTATTTCTTGAAATATTGGTGCTGTTACACTTACCCCTTAGTAAACCAAACATGGGTAAGTGTGACAGTGTCACGCTTACCCCTGTCACTTTCTATGAAAATCATATGGTTAGTGATGTGTCACGTTATCGATAAGTAGTTCCTGTAACAGAGATTGTGAAAAAAATTGACCTTTTACAAATAACTGAAAATCCCTGCACATTTGTTTTGTTCGACGACAAAGATGACGTTTATTTTTAGATCTCTGGTTCTTAATTTAATTTTGGAAACGTAATTTTTTTAATTTTTTGAACTTAATTTTGTGGATATCAGTTAGCATTTAACTCTGTATGTCTTATACGTATACATATCCAGAATTTTCAATAAAGGCTTTTCCAAATTCACTTGTGTTTGAATTTCATAGTTTTAAAGTTTGCCGATTAATAAAGGACATCACTATTTAAGTAAAATACTGTCACATTTGCCCCATAAGACATATAAATTCTCTTTAATTGAAAAATGGACTCTAAGGGGAACGTAATATCGCTTCAAATATAATGCCACTAACAAACAACAATACATTTTGGGACGCAACCTGGGATACGAAGCATCTACGACGACAAAGTTGTGAGTGTTACACTTCCCCCGGTAACGGTGTAAGTGTGACAGTATTCTACCTTCTTGAGTTTAATTTTATTTTTGTGTTAAATATGACATTTAAGTGTCAAATAGATCCATGAAACAAATAATTATTCAATAATGGATGATTAAAAATAATTGAAATCTTATTTCATCACCACAGAGTAGATTTATTTTGTTCTAAACTATGGTCATCACAGATTTGTGTCACACTTGCCCCGGTTCACCTTACCTACTATTCTTTTTGTGCACTATTTACAATAAGTACCTAATATAAACTAAAAATCCACCAATAGAGCGAGCAGATCATTTCCAGGATTCCTTGATGAAGCTTACCCGGGACTCCCGGCCGTGTAGCCAGTAATAGGAAGGACACTTTAGTATTTGTTGTTATAGCGGCTACAAAAATAAATAAATAATCTGTGGAAATTTCAGCTCTAGCTATCACGGTTCCTGAGATACAACCTCGTGATGGACACATAGGCGAAGTCTCATGAATTATGATTGAGTTAGCATACTAATTGTTTTTCTAAATTATTTCTAATGTGTAGCCAGTTACAATAGGTAATGTTTAATCCCTTGGCGTAAAACATACGTACAAACTGGAAGAGGAGTAGCCCCTTTCCATCATATTCTCTCTCATATGCATAGCTTGAATTTTGCTTAAAACACTCCCTGTTACTTAGGTTCGTTACGCGAAAGACAGCTGTATTACGTTAACAAAAAAAAAAGATTCTTTGTTTCATCAGCAGAAATATAAATAAAAAAGGTAATAAAAGTTAATTTCCATTACGTTAACACAACTGTCATAGAGATCACAATATTTTTACAGACGGCGCAGTGCAATTTCGTCCAATGAAAGAAGCTTCGAAATTCGAAACGCAAACAGCGCTTGCGCTATCTCATCCGTGTTGGTCAGCAAATTTCTTTCACCGCTTGAGAAACTCAAGTATTTGTGAATATAATGTTATGGCGGATGTACACACTCGGCGAGACACCCCGAGACAGGCCGAGTGCGAGTGTGTACAGGGCGCACTCGTCCCGTCTCGCTCTTGTCTCGCACTCTCGTTCTCGTCTCGGTCGGTCTCGGTGGCAAGTCGGTTTTTGCGCCCGAGTCAAAGGGTCTCGTTGGCTCTCGTGAGGTAAATGAGAGCGAGCATGTACACACTCGTTCATTTAGTTGCCCTCAGAAAGTTTTAATGAACAGACGTATTTCATTAAATGGTCTAAAGAACTCGAATTATAGTTTTTTTGCCTCTATTCAGTCTGGAGCTGCAGCGGAATCAGTTTATAATCGTTTTTTTATTTAATAAACATTTTATTATAATAATAGCTTGCGGTACAAAAACAAACAGCAGCAGCAATTTCCACGTCCATTGTCGCGGAAGTTCTATGAGACTCTGAGCTTACGAGTGTGTACAGGCATGCTCTCGACGAGAGCCTTCTCGGCCGAGGCTCTCGGCGAGAGGCTCTCGACGAGTGTGTACAGCCGCCATTAGAGCGAACCTTAAAATAAAAAAATGTCATTGATGTAATAATGTTATATACTTAGTTAATTCAACCTTAAAGTATTATGATAACTTTTTAATTTTCTTTGGTTATAAAAATCAGATAAGAAAATACGGAAAGCCCAAGTAATATAAAAGTCATAGAGCAACTTGCTCTATGTTAAAAATACCTACTTACGTCTAAAATAATTTTAGCCTACAAAGATCTAGAAGTTATTTCTTTGAGATCTGTGATTAAAGTTTTGAAAATGAGACCCACCTATTTTTTTTTTATTTCTACAAAATACACCTATTCTTTTCCGAGTGCAAGTCCGCGACGCAAATATCGACGCCCGAGCCCGCTTTCGAATTATAAACTCGGGCGAAATTTGCACAGAGCACCTTGTAATTGCAAATTTCCTTATTCAGCGCATGCGTCACACAGCGATCAATACACCAAGACTTTATTATTGTTTTTTTTTTCTTAATACAATAACAGTTTGCGCGCCAAATCGTCAAAAGTGAGGTTATTTTTAAAAAGTAGCGTAGAAGAAATTTAAAATAATTTTGTTTAAAAATGGAAGTGCATTTTTTTGTAATATTAAACTGTAGAGACGTGGGAGGTGCCGAGTGGAGGGGGTGCTGCGCTGCTATTGGATAGTAACTCTAAACTATTGCTTGAAAGTTTCATTAATGCATTCTATTGCCTCGTTTATGCAATATTAGGTACCAAATTACTTTGAAGGAATGTGTAATTTAATATTAAACTTGTGAAACAATTTTTTTTTAATTTCACTTCTCTATTTGAATATTATTTTTTTATTCTTTTTTTTTAATCATTAAAATATGTAAGTACATCCTACTTTATGTAGGTAGGTAGGTACTTTTTTGAAAGAGGCCATGTTGAATTTTATGCGTTGGAATTCTAAAACGAACGCAAGCATTACTTATATTTTATCAAACGCACCCGTCACGTAATTTCCGGCTGATATTTGAAAATTTCATAACTTTTCATACTGTTTGAATGTTGTTAAGAGTCATTAAATATTTTATTCGGGCCGCAGTTGGTGCGAAATTGCTCCTTTTGATTACAGCTCCAGGATGGAACGATGTACCTACCGTTACAATTGATTTTGTAAATATGTAAAATGTAAAGTCTAACGTCTGTGCCTTAAGAATATTATAGTAAAATTAAAGCTTTCTTCAATGGCGCTATATTGAGAGTAATACAAGCTGAAAACTCATCTTCGTAACCGTATTTATTGAACTTTTACACGGCCAATGATTTCTTTATTTGCGTTTCTTTTTAATCAACGTATTTCTTGTAAATTTCTTCATTTTTCATCCATAGGTCAAAGATGGTCGAAAGAATGCTTTAATTTAAGATAAATGTTATGGTCAATACGATATGCTGTACGGCCAATTAACTCAAGCCCAACTTTCAACAAAAAAAAAGTCTCACTACAATGGGGTATTGTAGCCTTCTGTCTGCAGTCTGCACTCACACACGGTCGGATACACACACAAAATGATCACAAAAGCTTTGTGTTCTAGGCACAAGCTTGCATTCTCATCTGTCTTACTAAGCAACCAATATTCTGAATGTTTTCGTCTGGCCTTCAATTTTTTCAGTCTATATTGCTAGTTTTGCGCTTCCGGTAACTTCTTTTTTGTTTGTTTTATATCGGAGTCTCTTCATCATAAACTGTTTTCTTCATCATAAAGTTTGGACGTCAAATGTTTTACGCCATAGAGTCTATAACCTGTTTCCTGTAACATCCTGCTAAAATGTTAAACAGTAAGAATTTATTTTAAATCTTTATAAGAAAAAAATAAATAAAAAGTGAGAAATAGAAACTAGACGCACTAAAATCAAATTATAACGCCAGACATCTTGTAAAATGTCTTAGAATTTGAAAAATTCATTAGAAAATGCTGTAATATTGTATCGCGCTATTCTAAAGAAAACGCATTCGGTTGGCTCTACAATCTGCTTTCCTTTACTCCGATTTTATTTTTTTAAACTTTCATTTTCCGAACGCAGCGTGTTTTCTTTTTTTTTTATTAATTTACTGGTCGGCTGCGTCTCGTGGCCTTTCTGTAATTAAAATATTGACTGCCTCCGTGCCGCAGCAGTGAATGTACTCGTAGTTTCTTGATGCAAGACAATGTCGTGTTAGTACAACGTAATTTGATGATTGATGAATAATTATTAATCAATGTTTCTCAATTTCCTCTTGATAATGCAAGAGAATTGACGAAGTCAGGAGAATAATGCACAATTCATAAGGTTTTCACATTATGTTATGGAACACCTACCCGTAAGATGTGGAAATTGCTACTTCCTCGTATGATATGGAACCAAAAGTAAACACCTCCACACTACTCCATACAAAATACAAAATTAATTTGTGGTTTCTAAAATTTGTGGCTACGACTGTCTTCCTCCTCCATATTATCATATTTTTTCTCTTTATACTGTGATATTACTATGTCATCCTTCCCAGGGCTTACCCGGGGCTCACAACCATAGGCTGTTGGGCGTTACGTGAGGTTTTTTAGTCGGTAGGAGTCCGGCATGGCATCCATGAGGATTTTCCCTCACGTAAAAAGAAAAAGGTAGGTATAACGCTAGAGATATCTCCGGTAGTGCCTAGTCTTTAGTTGACATTGACTGCTCCTGTCAGTGACACAGGCTAGAATCCGGATTGGTTTGGACGATAATATGACTTTTTACACATGGGTAACTAACTCTGAAACTTACGGTAATTTGCACTGATTAGTGCAATGCACGAATACTTCAATACTTTTATTAGAGGAAATATGTGTTTGTTTGTACCCGCCGAAAACATTCCTTTTTCTTAGTGCTAAATTATTCTGAAGTCACACAGGGAATGTATCATCATGCTATGGTACAAGAGAGCGGAGTAGTGATAATAACTGCCAACGAATATGGCACATTTCCATATATATATTACTGTGAATACGGGCATGTTTATCTATAATAATATTATAAAGAGAAAAGATTTGATTGTTTGTTTGTTTGCATCAAATAGGCTCCGAAACTACAGGACCGATTTGAAAAATTATTTCACTGTTGGAAAGCTACACTCTTTGCGGTGATCATAGGCTATATTTTATTACCGTATTCCCATGGTAACGGGAATTACGCGTGTGAAATCGCGTGACGTCCGCTAGTGTTAAATAAGTAGGTGCTACGGGGTCCGTAGAGGCGGGCAAAACCGCGGAGCACTGTCACCTTTAAAACTAGTGTAGTTCTCCTATCATCGCAAATGTTATCAACCAAATTACCGAAGTAGACGTCTAGTCGCCGAGAAATATGGTAATTTCTATCTGGTTATATTAAGTTAATAATGGACCGCTTTCCTCTACACATGCTCTTAAATTAAATTCTGTTCGTAAAATGATTTGAATATTAATTGGAATAGTTTACTAGACTTGATTACATTTTACCATTTGTAATAGAACTAAGAATAATTTGCATATAATAGATATATTTCGACCTATATTGTCACTATATATGTATATTTATATTTATTTATATCTTTCTATCTGATGTCATTTGGTCCAATCCTCGTATAACACGTCCAGATCGTCGAGGAATTCTGGGTCCTACCTCGCCGACGCAACAATTGTCTAATCACAAATTTCGTAGCTTCTAAACAATCTCGCCAATTCGTCAAAATTAACGATTTTTTCTTGAAAATCGTTACGAATTTTGTCTAAAAATAATCAAAAAGAATTTAACCAATAAAATTGTAGCAGGTACAAATGGCACCCAACCTTAGATCATCTAACCACAGGATGCGCCTTACTTAAGCATTGTTTTCTGCCATTGCACATGACCATTTGGTCTTTTGGATTTATGAAAAGCCTGTACATCAGTACATCATTTTATATGATTAAACTAGTACATTACATTGTAGTTGACTGTACAATAACAATTAACACACAACAGCCATTACGCGTTTGTCGATAAATACATTTTTAAATGCAATGAAATTTTATATGTCTTTGTGTTTCCCCCTTCATTTGTATGAAAACTGGCAGAATATTTTTGTATGCGGTGGTTCGCAAAGGCTAGTCCCGTGTTATATGGTCTAAGCACCCAACATAATATCCATGAAAATAAAACAGATTTTCACACCAACCGCATTGAAATAGTGCTTGCCACAGAACGATCTCGCAACCACTTAACCCCGGATCCCGGGAATCCCGTGGGTTGTCACGTCCCGAGGCGCGCGTACCGTGAAATGTTGCCAGTAGCGTGCAACAAGTGAATCGATGTGACTTTTGAACTCGTTAATAAGGCATGGGTGACAACCCTCGCCGATTAAGGAGGAGTTTACATCGTTCAAGAATGCGACAAATGAAGCGGTAACGGAATTAATGTCCATTGGTAGATATCCATTGTTTTAATGGGATAAGAACATATCAGACATTTTACTAGTAGAGCTTTTCTTCACAGATAATATAATATCTATACTAATCTCTACTAATATTATAAAGAGGAAAACTTTTGTTTTTTGTTTGTTTGTTTGTAACGAATAGGCTCCGGAACTACTGGACTGATTTGAAAAATTCCTTCACTGTTGGAAAGCTACACTCTTTGCGGTGAACATAGGCTATATTTTATTCCCGTATTCCCACGGGAACGGGAACTACGCAGGTGAAACAGCGTGACGTCCGCAAGTAATATTTTCTTTTTCTCATCGAGATGCTTTGAACGAATGTTGATGTGTTTAGCTACTACCTCTTTACAGCACATTTTGCTAATTGATGAAGCATTGAAGTTAGTCAACAAATTGCCAGCTTGATACCTAGAACATGGTGGGTGTTGACTACAATGTTGTTTTGACTAGTTTGTTCAACATTATCAATCAATGCAATGCTGGACGTAGAGCCCTCTTAATGTTTTGAACTTATCACGTTTGGCCACAGAGCAATGCGACCTGTATAATGCCGCTCCTCATACTCGTAAAGATGATTTTCGATACATGTCATGTCCGCTTTGGTGGAAGAACATGTATGAAAATCGTCGTTACGAGTATAGCGGAGTCCGTAATGGGTCCGACTCGCTCGCAGTGGAAGGCGGGCATAAGAACTGAACTCGAAGAGGTGCGCGTTGCTCTGTGCGTATGTCACACTGCAGACGCTAGAAACAGCACAGTGCTTTGTTTCGAGTAATCCTTCTGTTTTCCAAGACCATTAATCAGCAGGTGCTTGACGAGACTTGATTAGAACCAGAAGATCCCGGCAGGCATCCCTTATCAGCGTTATTACTGTCTAGAGTCAGAGTACAGTTCGTGTAGCTGGCACATCAAATATTCTTTTCGCTGAGTGTGACCCAGTCCTATCAGGATTTTTGCTTTGAA
Organism: Miltochrista miniata; assembly: GCA_933228765.1. NCBI lineage: Eukaryota > Metazoa > Arthropoda > Insecta > Lepidoptera > Erebidae > Miltochrista > Miltochrista miniata. Next base: position 36,181,658 of record OW121752.1, read on the forward strand.
CAACCGCTGCAGTCAAATTAAATTGCAATAGCATGTCATACGTGGTTCACGCGAACGTGTGACATTCATACCACACAGGGCGATTTGTCGTGAAAGAATCTGAGCAACAAGTGGTGTGGTGCCCGCAGTAAATTGGACACATTCGATGATGTGGGGTTAGTGATGCGCCGTCGTGTCACGTACGCGGGAATCCATTCTAATGCCAACGATTTCACCGTGACAAAATTTTATTCTATATTTGAATGAGGGTAGAACAATTTTTTCATTTTTACCCTTCTGTTTTCAAGCGTCGACAATATATTTTTATTAAGTTTTTACTGCGAGTTTTTGATATTATGACTCTCTGTGCTCTCATGGGCATTGTACTTCTCATAGACTTTAGAAAATTCTTTCTAAGGAGCCAAACCAGTATCGGGCATGTAGAACACCACAAGATGTATTCGGAGAAGTTACTTATCTCTTACCACCACAAAATCAAAAAGATAAACAGAAAAAGAAAAATATACTTAATGAAGTCTTAATCCAAGATGTTTAAAGTGCATAAGTAGTGTTATGCAGATAAAACGCTGCTTTTCTTGTTACTGCCCAAATTTCACAGAAAGTTAAGTCAGAGTAAGACATTGACGAAACGCTGCTATTTATAAGAATGTACCTCTAAATGAAATGGACTCATGAGCTGTATATAATTTTTATAAACTGAAAAGGAAGGAAAATAAAATGTAACTTATTATTTGAGTCCAAAGAAGGAAATTAAAAAAATGGTGAAGCTGTCAACACGATGGTTTACAGATGAAGGTGGATTAATTCATAAGGAGTTTCATCACTGACCCTCTCGACCAAATATAATCTAGTTTCCCTAATGCATGCCAACTAGCCAAGCAGTCCTTTGTTCTACATACTCGTAGTAAAATATACATTAAGTATAAATGTGTTAGGTACTGAATAATTCAACATGTCAATATATCCGGATAGTTCCAGGCCATTTGCATAATAACTATGTAGGTTGTTTATGAAAAAAGTTTTAAATATTTATTACGCAACTAAAAAAAGACTCAGAATATGTTTGTATTTTGTTCTTTATTGCACTGTTTATCTTACGCTAGAAATTACATTTATGACAAATATTATAAAGCTCTCATGGAGCCGTGCACCGTAAAGCCGATGGTTATCAAAAGTTTTAACAGCAGGTAACCTCAGCACCTCCCTGTCATTTTCAACACGGCAATAGTATCGGCATGACGACTTTCGATAAGCTAAGCCATATAGTTGTCTACCGTCTCTGTAGTAAAATACTAAGTATACAAGTATACGATTGAATAAGTAAAGAACAGATTGTAATTTCAAAAATCTTATAGAAGTGAAGTTTTTAATTTTAGTAAATTCTACGAAAATGACCTGAGTGATTTCGAGAAATGATAATTACTGCCGTGCCTCTGTTGCCCGACTTAGTGGGGGTACTGCCGTGCCACCAGACCCTGTTCAAATTAAATTAGAAAACATGTTCATTTAAAATTGTCACAAACATATTACGTTCTTCAGTATAAAACATAGGTACGAGTACCTACCTCAGCCATAAGAGGCTTAACCGTCGACTTTTAATATATCAGGGATTACCCGGGTACGTCCCGGATCTGTTTTATTGCCGGATTATATTTCGGGATAACGTGCAAGCTTTTCGTGCATTTTATTATCACTTTCAATATTTACGTTATCAAATTGTCCTGAAGTATTTTCGTAATCCGAATGTGTGACTTTACACCGTGTTTGTTGCCACCCGTGAAATTATTTTTAATCTGTGATATGAATGTTTTTAATTTTTCAAATACGTTCGAACTTTTTGTTTAAATTTTGGAGTACATTCGAACGGTTTACAGATTTGGATGGAATAGTGCCTTTGATTGAGCATTCGTTTAGATAATTGTAGAAATACCATAATACGAAGTGTATAAAATTATGTAACGCTACCACAAGAGGACTGCCATGCGGAGAAATTTTATGATGGATTTTAGTTTAGTAGTTTTCGTTTTAATTTTAATAATAGTGTTAGTGCAATTTCTTTATTTTAGTCAATTTTATTTACCTAGATTATTTAGATTTAATAATTTTATTTTCTTCTTAAATAAATATATATCCTTGTATAGGGTGTGTTGCTTAATAAAAAAATAAAATAAACTGTGTCTAAAATCATAAATATAACGTTCATCACAATTTAATAAATATTTACCATCACTGGCAATATCTACAGACAGTTTTACAAATTTTGTTCAAACTAAGTATGCATTAAATTCTTAAATGGCTTTACATCACATCAATAAAAATGAAATACAGTTTGAAAATATAGCTTTAAATTTTTCAAAACGACATAAACCGCTGTTACGTCGGTCTAGGCAATAAATAAAACATAAATAAATTGAATTACTCGTTGTAAAAGTTCCCGACTTGTTACATAAAAAGACACAAGTCAACGTACGGCCTTTACTTTTCCGGGTGAACGGAAAATTTAATTTACCCTGGAAATTGGTATCCCGGGGCACGGCGGTGCTGCAATGAATCGAATTTGCTCCATAAAGCTCTCATAAATACTTGCGCTTGGTAGCGGATAATAAAAATGATAAAAATAAAATTTATATAACCTATAATCGTGGAAATTTGTTACAAAATTATATAAATACTAGCTAGTATTTATATAATTTGTAACAAATTTCCGTTGGGTCAGCTGGGTCAGCTGACCCAAACAACTTCGTTTGTGTTACAGCTCCTACTCATTGTAGCGTGATGATTTATGACACTCCACAATAACGTAGCTTTCTATTGGTGAAATAATTTTGAAAATCGGTTCAGTAGATCCAGAGATTACCCCTTACAACGTCTCAAACTCACAAACGTTACCTCTTTATAATATTGGTATAGAACTATAGATTACCTATAAATCTAAAGACCCATTAGCCGAAAAGATTATTAAAAAAGTAAGTATGTTTATGCTCTTCTTTTCCCTTCAAACCGTAAAAACGAACATAGAGATAAACGTTTTAAAATAACAATAGGCACTCTGGGTTAAATAATGGGGTCAAATAAACAAAAAATACCTACTATAAATAAAAGCTTAATTTAAGTTTTAGGTATTATTGTTGACTACGAAAAAAGTACCTAATAGGTGCTTTTACCCGTTGTTATTTATCGGGAATAACGTAAATCGGGACGCATCCCCTGAAAATCAGGACATCTTGCAAGGCAACTAGTTTTATAGATGCGTTAATCGGACGACATAATCAAAACCGCGCAGATCACTTCGATACCCACTACAAACAAAACATGAACCCAGCGTTTACACAAATCTGTTTACAATTTACCGAGAATGTGAACGTATTGTGGAATTATTTCCCAGGCTGGCTCTACATAATACTAAAGATGAAGATATGCACTCGTCCTTTGTACAAATATTCTGAAAGTGAAAAAAATATGCCTCACTGTCCAGTGACCTATGATATTGACCTTCCAGGTGCCATGGCTTTCCATCAGGCGTGCTGCGTCATAACGAACTCAAAAAAATAATCTTTTATCAGTCTTAGCATGAACCAGACCGCATTCGTAAACTTTTCGGAAAATATGCGACAAATCATCCCAAAGGTCCTTTGGCTTAGAAAACCTAGTTCACAGAGCCTAACTTTAAAATCTAAACCCTCCAGTATATTTGACTTTCCGATATAATTGTGTGTATCATCGTATGACATGCTAAACATAGCTACTATAAATACCATCGGGGCCTGAATAAATAGGCTTAGAAACCGAAGAAAGCAAAAGTTGGATGTAACCAGGACTAGTGCCAATATGAAGTCAGATGTTGACGAACAAATTGACTTAACAACTTTTATCTGCTATCGTATATCATAGTAGTAAAGTCAAACGTAAATTTACAACACTCGCCTATCACATAAACAAATAAATGAATCATAATACCTATCTCTAGACATGTGTAAATAAATCTTTTCATCGATAAATCTTGCCTTGAACTCACTATTATCGATAGTATCGTAAATCACTTAAAGATATTTTAATTAAACATCCTCTATATATCAGAGAGATAGCGAGCTCAGGGTTGCCACTGCAGCAACTCGTTGGGGACAAAGTTACACACGTTTATGTCAGACTTTTGAAACAAATGGACGGCAATTTTGGAGAAGTTGGCTCTAGTGGAAGTAAGATTTTGGACTTGGTCTTACAAACATTAGGACTGTTCTGTTTGTCTTAATCAATATAAAATTACAACCAAAAACGATTACGTATGGAAAGTCGCTCGTTTAACGTGTCTTACGAATATTGTGCAAGACTCGAATCGACTAAAAAAAGTTAAAATATAGTTACAACTTAGAGAAAGAATTAAAATTCAGGTTTATTTACTAAAAAAGATAAATCCTGATCTGTTTGGGCAGATAGTTAATAGATAACTTTAATAATATAGAATTTAATAGTTTTACAAGCCGTCCTAGATATAAAAAAAAATACAAATTTACATTATACAAATTATGCTTAGAGAAATAAAAAAAAACTATGACAACATTAAATTGTTACTACTTTTTGACAACCCTGCCGCATATAATTTTTGGTAGCTCTACTCAAAATATCAAAAGTCTGTGTGTGCCACATGGGTACCGACTACTATGGTTGTAAACCGTTTTCTCTATGTATCCTAATATGTACTTCCCTTTTCCATAGGGCATAAACCTTAGAGTATAAATTAGAAGGTACCTAATAAATACTCTAAGGTATAAACTTATTTTGCTTTCCTGGTCTCCCACTTCACAAAGGAGAGATGTGGAGTTACTTACTTTCACTCTGATTAATTTCTATGCAGGTTCTAATGCATTCTCCTACGACTTTACTGAGTTCCTGCTTGATGTAAATTTTCCGATTATTCCCAGTTGTTCCGTTGAAGTAGTTCCGTGGCGGAACTAGTGAGACTTTTTTTCCCAGTTGTCCCGCGGAACAAAGCATCAATAATTCAGTTCCCATTAGTTCCGCGGAACAAAGTATAAATGAAATACTAATAAATTCATTCCCAGTAGTTCCGCGGAACAAAGCATAAATTAAAATCTAATAAATTAAGTCCCAGTAGTTCCGCGGAACAAAGCATAAATTAGAAACTAATAAATCAAGTCCCAGTAGTCCCGCGGGAGAAAGCATCAATTACATACGAATATTTTTTGTTCCCATTAGTTCCCTCGGTCTCTTAAGGCTATTTAAAAAAAATGAAGATCGACAAAACAAATGAAGATCAATAAAACAAATGAAGATCAATGAAACAAATGAAGATCGACAAAACAAATGAAGATTGACGAAACAAACGAAGATCGACGAAACAAATGAAGATCAATGAAACAAATGAAGACCAGTAAAACAAATGACGGTTGGAAAAACAAATGACGATCGAAAAAACATATGCAGATCAATAAAACAAAAGACTATAGCAAGTTGATAAGGTCAAAAGTTACTTGCAGCCATATTTTGTAATCTAAATGCGATTACCATTCAAAAAATAGGTGCAAGCAATTCTCTACCTTATGAACATGCATAATATTTATTTATTTTTATATATTTGTGATCTGTGATGTCTATAAACGCCTAAAAGCACATTTTTAGGGAAATGTCATTAAGGTCGAGAATTGCTTGCACCTAGTTTTTTATGGTAATCGCTTCAGATTACAAAATATGGCTACAAATAACTTTGACCTTATCAACTTGCTTATAGTCTTTTGTTTCATTGATCTACATATTATGTTTTTTCGATCGTCATTTGTTCTTCCAACCGTTATTTGTTTTTTCAACCGTCATTTCAATTCAATTCAATTCATTTATTGCAAAAACATGTTACATTTTAGGCCATCTAAGATGTTACACGATGTTAGTCACACATGTTCTACCGCTTTAGGCATGCAAATTTTAAACATATCAATATTTTGGTAATTACTATAGACATAATTGTTACAAATTGTCAGTTTACTATTACTACGAATCGATAGGAAAAAGTCAACCACAAGATGTCCCAGATATTAAGATATTACCTAAGTACATACATTTAAAATACTATAAATGAAATCCTAATGTCAAACAGTACATACACACATGATTATAAATTAATGTCATCAAAGTACTCCTTTACTGTGTAATATACCTTATTTACCAACATTTCGAAAATTTGTTTCTTAAATAACTTTATATTTGTAATGTGTAAAATTGAATTTGGCAACTTATTATATATTTTGGGTGCCATCCCTAAAAAATTTTTGTTAAAAATAGTTTTTTTGTGTCGTCTACAGGCGATCTTGTGCCGATTTCTAGAACATTTGTTTTGCTGATCTTCATTTTTTCGCCGATCTTCATTTGCTTTTGTCGATCTTCATTTGTTATTGTAGATCTTCATTTGTTTTGTAAATTATTTAACTACTACTTTTAAACTAGATGTTCTTCGTATCGTTCTATTAATGGATCTTTTTCCACTCGCATGTCCTAAAAGATCCATTTTTCATAAAAAAATAAAAATACTTTAAGGTTTGGAGTGGACATAATATAATGTCCTTAAAATATCCATGATAGTTATGGCTACGGAACTATTGGGAATAGAAAAGTTTTACTAGTTCCGCTACGGAACTTCTGAGAATAGAAAAGTCTCACTAGTTCAGCCACGGAACTACTGAGAATAGAAAAGTCTCACTAGTTCCGCCACGGAACTACTGAGAATAAAAATGTCCCAGTAGTTCCGTGGTGCGGAACTACTGGGAAAAAAAAGTCTCACTAGTTCCGCCACGGAACTATTGGGACAAAAAGTCTCACTAGTTCCGTCGCGGAACTACTGCCGCGGAACAACTGGGAATTTTCCATTCCTTTAGATTCTGGTTTACGTGAGATACAGTAATGGGAAGGCGGGTGGGAATAATCCTGTTACTGTTTTCGAGTTACGATTAAGTAGTTATAGAGTTTTCAATTTCGAATCACTCATCGTGGAAGTTTTTTTTTGTCTATGATTTAAATCATAATAATTATGCTGGCAACCCTACTCGAACCTCAAAGCAGGGAGGGATAGTATTAATTTAATTTTAACTTACAATATATCACGGTCGTCTCCATATAATGGAGTAGTGTTTGCTTAGAATTCATTTGCATTCTTATTAAGTTCGATGTGCTAATTAAAGACGTACAAAGGAACGTCTAGAATAGACTTAACTTATATCTTTCATCTACAATTAATATGAGATACATACGTCTTTTTGTAATTAGGGTTGCTTCATTTCAATATGTTCGGTACTATTTAAAAATATTACATTTTATCTTTCTACCTTTTAATTTTATTTTTATTGTTACTCTGTGACCTTCTAATGCATGTGTCTAGAAGCTAATATAGATTACCACTTCAAAAATTTACCTATTTATTAGACAAAAACGTCTCAAACTTCTCATTAAATTTTTATTATATTATTAAAATTGATAGGAAGCTCTACCTGTGATATTATTAAAAAGTATTATAAAGGACAACAATGTCTATGGAACCAACGACGTATTATAATAGACACGTCATGTACGAACATCACGGCTTTCAAAAATGGCAAATATTTTTTATATTCAAAAAAAGAATTTCTATGAAATTATCTATGGTAGCATGTATGAAAATTAAGGCAATTGCCTGACTTTTTTGTTGCCATTTTTAAGTGTTGGTAACGTATCTATAGTTTTTTATATATCATTGTATGGAACAATAAAAAATATCATGGTTCTCAACATTTTTTTTCAATCTGCCTACATGACATTACAAGCAATAAAAATACGGCCGCTGACAATATTAATTAATCACCATGGCAGTCAGTCAAGCCTACCATTCATGCGAAGACAAATGATCCCGTCGAGATTGTACCAAATCATAAAAGCAAGGAGAATGTTGCCATATAATAATTTCTATATCCCTACGATCGATGCCAAACGCTGCTAAGGTCTATGTATGGAAAATCATGAAAATAAAAAAAAAATGTGTACTAACTTTGCCGCCGGCGTAGAGGCGTATACCCGAATTGTTAATTATACGAAGTAAATTGACAGTAGCTAATGTCACTTCGTCATAGAAAATACGCAACATTGTATGAAGAAGTGACATTAGTTGCTGTCAATTTACTTCGTCTAATTAAAAATTCGACTTTAGTATGGAGCCGAGCGGCAAAGTTAGAGCGAACGAGCAGTAAGTCACAAAGTGATACTTTACTTGACTTAACCCTTAAATCGAGAGAGCCCAAGAAGGAGAAAAAAAGTGATACTTATTTACGTCAAAATTGCAGCTACATTTACATTTACTGCCAAATTCGCAACGCAATAGGCAGAAGCGGATAAAAAAAACCTGGCAATAAAACTCACGATCACTCTTTTTCATTTTTTAAACTTCAAATAGGTAATTCTAATTACAAATCATTTAACAATTACAGTAGTGTAGTTTTTAAACACGTTAATTTTCATAAAACAACATCCTTTTTAAACAAAATTCGTCTATACAATACATCAGGTTATGCAGACCATATTCCAGACATAGAACTTGACTGCTTAAACATACAAAGGCAGGCAGTCTCATCTAGCAAGCCTAATGCATTTTCGTAGGCCTGATGGCTAGTCCGCAACGCTAGATATTTCATTCAACCGCCCAGACTATTCAAGCTCCCTAGATTGCTATTCTGGCCCCTCTCCCCCCTATAAGGGGGCAGACAACTCCCTCCTCACCCGACGTACGCCGCTTAATTTCCGTATCGTATGGTCATTAATTTGTAAAGTGATATTTCGTATACACATATATTGCATTTGGTGTTTTGCGTTTAAATTTACCCATCTATTAATACATTATAGTATCGTGTTACAGTATTTATTCTTTAAATCGATATAATTAATTGCTAAACGTGTGGCTAAGCTCTAAACTTGAGAACCACTGGATGGATTCAGCAAATTTTTGCTTTCAAATAGGCACCTATTGGATATAAGCCTTATCAAGCTAGGAACGGTTTTATAAAGATAAATACATAGAAAATACTCAAACTCCTGAACTAATATTTGCGACTCACTCAAATACATCCTGATTCGGGATTCGAAGCCGAGATCTCAGCGTAGTAACCACTGCGCCACTTGTAATGGCTCTCCCTAGGTACATATTACATACTGGTAATTCGAATGTGTTGATTTCTACAAAGACGTGATCAACTTGCCAGGTCCTAGTGGTGGGTCTGGACGTGGACACTCTGTCGCTGGAGACCATCGTGCGAGCCATGGTCTCCAGCGGAAGCAAAGTGCGACTGCATCGCCTCTTTCTGCGAGCAGGTCATGCTCGTGAAAGAGATGGCAGGGCGGGAGCGGTAGAGAACTCTCCCACCGATCCGCAGTCGGCGGTTTGGTCACCGCCGACATGTCTTCGCCGAAGACTATCGACCATGGAGGTCCTCCATGACCGGGAGCCTGAGGACGGTGAGTGGGTTGCTCACCGTCCTTACAGAAGCAGGTCCATGACGGCAGCGTGACGTGAGAGATCCCCCCTCCAGAGCGAGATCTCACCCGAAAATCCGCCAAAGACGCGGGATAGCACCTTAACCACCCCCTACGCGAGGCCGCAGTGGTAGCCGTAGGCCTTTTGGGAGTCCTGGGACATCCTTCCGAGGCTTACCCGGGGCTTCCAACCATAGGCTGTTGGGCGTGATGTGAGGTTTTTTTAATCGGTAGGAGTCCGGCATAGCATCCATGAAGTATTTTCCCTCACGTTAATAAAAAAAAATCCGTGATCAACTTGCTTTACAGGTCTATTTTTATTGCCATATTATATTGCCGTTGCATTCTATCCCATTCAGCACAGGTGTTTAAGAGATTTCACAACAAATTTAACATGTAAACGCAACTTTCAAAATGGATAACACCATAATTATCAGTATTCTTAAACTCCATTAAAACAAACCACTGCATTAGACCACCTCAAAGAGAATGAATGCAACAAAAAAGGTGGGAAGTTGTTTATCTGTAGGAGTTTGGCGCCCTTTCTGCGCGCCCTCTGGTGGCGGGATTATAGCGGATTGTCGCTGTCAACGGCGCATTGCCGCCAACTTTTAATTACGACCATTGTGAACTAAGTTTAAGTCCACGACAAAAGAACTTTTTCTAATGAAACTTTGACTGCCAGTGTCGTTATTACCGACGACTTGTTGGTCTAGACTCTAGTTGAACTAGATAACTTCATACTTTTTAATTAGGTAGGTAACCGGCATTCAGGTTATAATCACCATTTTTTTTTGTTAGACAGTACAGTACCACAGCCTAATATCATACTTTCTCTTTATATTGTAATAGTACTGTGGACCTATATGACTTTTTTAAATGTTTTATGACTTCGTTACTAAGAATATAAACCAAAATTAACCTTTAAATAAATATTCCCTCTACTTAAGCTTTTAATATTTTAAGTAAGAAAATAATGTACAACCTGAGTTCGCCTCTATTTAGTTTTCAGCTAAACTCTATACTTTAATTAATATCAGGAATGACCATTACCAATAACCCAATACTGCCTAAATTACGACCCTAATTAACAAATGCCATCAAAATTCAAATTTAGAGCGTTCCAAATTTGAATTTCGTACCTAAGCTACGTGCAGTTACATAACCGGAATTATCTAAACTTCCAATAATGATCGTTACTGCACATTTCCGAACGCAAATTGAGCTTGCTCGCAATGTTTACTCAGAAAACTGAGACACGGCCGTGCATAAATTGCAGAGCTTCACATAATTAAAAATCAACATTTACATTCAATTCAATCTTCGCTGCCTCGTCTCCGACACGCTTCAACCATACTCCATGTTATTCTCTTACACGAATGTTGATTCGAAATATTTTCATAAAAGATTGAGAAACGTAGTCGTATTATTTTAGGCTTCAAATTTAAATAATTTTGTGTTTTATATCACATCAATCAAAATTATAAAAGCGTTTGAATAGGATCTTTGTATAATATATTTCTTTGACAAAAGATTTAAAAACTCTACGAAAAGAAATCAAGGCTAGTCACTTAAGAGTTAATGTCCGAATGTGGCCATATACTCTCACAATCAAATCTCTAGGCCTGCCTTCTTTATTAAACGTGGCTGCCAGTCTTTTAGGGATCGATTCCCCCTTCCTACAAAGAGCCGCATGCAACAAACTTGAGTAAGCATTAAGCATATGTCTCTCCAATCCAGCCGCCTTTTTGCAAACATCAATTTCTCGCAAAAACATATAAACGTGTTATAAATACATACAGCAACCCAAAATCAAGGAATTTTCTGGCTTCAAAATGTAGGCTTCAACTCAGTTCAAATCCCAATCGGTAATAAAAAAAAATTAAACTAATACAATATGGCGACATATGTACATTTTATTCGACTCGGTCAAGTTTCCCTCCAAGATGCATCTGTTGATACCGTTATAAAGTTACTAATACATATTGATGATGAATATAGAAAAGTGCATAATGCAGTTGATCCACATTTAGATCGAACCATGTCAAGATGCAGGTAAATATCGAATTCATTTGAATGTGGCCTTTTTAAATCAAACATTGAACAATCGACTTCGGTTATTTAGGTACGGACATTATCAAAACAAAAAAGGTACCTACCTACATTTTTTTCGCAAAACCTGATATTAGGACCAGCTCCAATTTTACCGGTTATTCATTATTTACTTTTATTTTCGTATCGGAAATGGCACTAAGGATTTGCTGCAGTTTCGTACCTATCAAGAGCTTATTTTTTGGAAGCTTTATTACATTACGGTTCGTAAAATTTGAAAATCTTGGTCACAGCGCCATCTTGTAGATGGTTTTGAACTTGTATTTTTTCAGTACTGACACTACCGCGCATAAATAAAGCGAAGTTTCGTCCCTCCATCGATATTTAAGGTAACATATACTGTTATTATATTTCTATAATATAATTATAACAATATTATAAAGTACCTTTTAAGAGAACGATGTATTAGGTCGTATAAAGTGACGGACTGATGAAACACAGGCTCTTCAACGACAATCCAGTGTAGACCTCCGCCTTTCGGTATCTATTGTAGCCTTTTTGGGGTTCAATCTATTTTGTGGACCTAAAATAAGACCACTGCATTTGATATATTATAATACATGCCTAGGCTTTCAGGTTGCACGGGAAGTTACAAAAATATTATTTGATAATTATACAACACTACTTACAAAATTTACTCCTAAAATAAGTACCTACTCGATTACATTACGAACAATTTCCGTCGCCTGGTGCATTCTAATCGACAGGAGATATCGGCCCAACAATAAGCTCAGCTATGCCTATTCGCCTTTAAAAAATGTTTATTTACACTTTCCAAAGAACAAACATTATTTCCGAACGATAAAGTAGAAAACTTTAACAAATCTATTTGAAGCAAAAGAAAACTAACAAAGCTATAAAAGCGAAATAATAGTTATGGAAATAGTCTTTCATTTTCCGCGAAAGAAAACTACGTGAAACTACCAACAATATGAATGGAACTATAATATTAGAAAAGTTTCGTCTCGGGAAATGAGAAAACGTTGTAGAAACTCGTTCGTCTAATACACGTAGTTATAAACTTGTTCAATATAATATCGAGTGGCGGGTCACGCTGTCTCGCTCGCACTCGCTGCACCTCACAAACTGCCCTCGTTTAATTGCATATTCAGCTGAATAATGCCGCCGACCGCATAGATGTACCAACGTTCGTCCAAACTCGCCCGTCTACATAAATGCATTATTTTATACAAGGCTCGACTTCGGTAAATATCCTTTGCATCGAAAAAAAATTGGCTTCCACTTTTTTATCCACCAGACGACTGGTCGAGCGGGTGGCGGAAAAAAAAGAAATAAGTTTGAATTTCGAACAAGTGATGTCAGTCTTGTAGTATTCGTTCGTTATAATAATTATCGACTAAGAATCGTTAGTAAGATATTTTGTTAGAGAAATAAATTGTCGTACGAGTATGTCAGGATGACGACATCGATTAAAAATTGATAGGGATTAAAACTTTTAGACAAAATGATCTTAAAAATAAAATCCTTTTAAGATCTTGTAGGTAGGTATATAAAATTTAATGGTTATGAAATTATTATATAAGGAAGGCTGGTACATTGTGTAAGCGATTGTTATGATAATGTTGGCTGCAATAGACGGAGGAGGGATGAAATATTGGCCTCTTTTGCATAAGCACCGCGGCGTAACTCGAGTGAAACGCTTCTACGATGTGCTACGCCGCTACGAACGGAACTCGTAGCCATCTAATTGCTCATTAAATGTGACGCTAATGAAAACAAATTTGTCGTATAAATGTAAAATATAATTTTAGTATACCAATAAATTCGACTCTAATTATTTAACGCTTAAATTGTTCTGATTTAATAAATATTTCTCAAACAAATGGAGAATTTTTGAAGGAAGAGAATTTGTTTTATAAATTATTTTAAAGTTCTGATCTCTTGATAAAAATGGTTTTATTTTTATGTCTATGGGCTAATTTCAGGATATTTTATATGAAATAAGAAAGTTATATTAATAATGGTAAATATTCACGGACAGCAGCTTCCAAGTGATATGCTTAGCAGTACCTACTCAAGCTTCTACTGAGCCTAAAACAGGGTAGGCTTTAAACACCCCTTAAAATTAATTGAAAATGTACAGTAGATGTAGATACAGTATACTAAAGATTTAATTCTAATTATTTCCAGCAATCTAATAATTATTGGTCAAATAAATAGAAAATGACAAGAATACGGAGATTATTGTTCTTAAACACTATTAAGACTGGTTGAAACAACTTTGTCGTATAAATTGTTGAAACAAAAGCTTGCTGAAACAAAAATCTGTATAAATGTAAGGCCGCACTTGCGTTTTACCGCGGCGGTTTCTAACCTCAAAATGTCAAACCTTGACTTGATTTCATTGATTTTGACAGATTGATGACATTTTGAGGTTAGAAACCGCCGCGGTAAAACGCAAGTGCGGCCCCGGGCTAAATGATGAATTTCAGATTATATAAACCAAACTTTTACTTTTGAAACTATATAGAAGGAAGGACAGGTACCTGTCTAAAAATAAAACCAGGTCTCCTTGACCTACCAAACCGTTCGGGTGGTACGGCGGACGATGAAAGCATCGAGGCCGCGGGCATCGATGCGGTGTACTGTTACCTACAGTTTACGTAATTAGTTTACAATATATACAGGATGACTGTTTTGGTTTAGACATTAATATTATAAAGAAGAATGATTGATCTGTTGTAATCGACAATCTCTGAAGTGATTCTAAAATTTATTTTGACATTAGAAAAAATATTTTTTTTAGCAACATAGGCAATGGAGCAAAGTAGTAATAAGAAATGTCAATAAAATTGGCATGTTGCCATACAATTGTAATATAGCCAGGTATGGGTTGTTTTAGCGCTACGTAGTTCGTAGTAGGTACTTATGTCATAAGTGAAACCATAGGTCGCAGCTAGTATTTTAATATACTTTTCGTGACTATTTAATGACACTTATTTGTACCGACGTTTTTAAACCGTTTCGTTCTCAGAGGTACGTATCTACTATAGATATTTACTTTCGTTTTAGCCCCTCTCTATAAAATAGATCGCAGAGGGGCTTATGGCGAGACTTGTGTCTGTAGACTGTGACTCTGTTGCATTATATTACGTCACTAGGTCACGTGTATCATCTGTTCAAAGTTTGAAATAAAACAAAAATGACAACGGCATTCGGATTGAACTTTCACTTTCACAGAGAGGTAGTCGGGTGAGACCGTCTCACGGCTTCTTGTTTATCTTCATCAGAAGATAATATTAATTTACTATGCAAACAATAAAAAATAAATTGAAATTAAACTAAATATCGCTTGCTCTCGTTCTTTATCAGAAGTTACTTCTATCTTCTTCTATACTCCTTTTCTGTCAGTCTTCCCCTTTTCGATAGAGTTCAACTTGCAGTAGACATTGAACATAAGTTAGGCTATACATATTTAGTAATAAAATAAAAATCTAAAACATCTATCACGTGAACTACCATAACCTTTCAGTCCTATATCATTGTAAGAAAGTGACAGAACTCTACAATCCACGTAGCGCTGTCCCTGTCTGGCACTTGAATTATGGCTGTAATAATACTGGTTAAACGTCCCCGGTCGTTCCGGGCTACTACTATACGACGTCCTTTATATTTCAGCGAATTTAAACTCAGCCTGTACATATTTATTAAAAAAGTTACTTCTGACATTTCTTTTAAACTTATATACGTTCAACAAATACTTATTGACTTCTCTCCCAGTGTTAATAATACAAACGTACATATAGTCACGCCATTCCCGAAGGGGTAGGCAGAGGCATAGACTATGCCCACATTTTACCTTATACTTCTATGTCCCACGTAATAGGTGGTGAGCCCATTGCCGTGTTGAAATGGACAGGTGCTGGTGGTGACGACCTGCAGTTCAAACTTTTGAAGCCGCCCATAAAGCCTTCAACTTGGCCTAACCATTGTTATTATACTGACAACCGGGTGTCATTTCGAATTTTCCTTCTCTACGCAATGGATCGTTTTACGAAAGTGTTCCCTTGGTCGCCTCTTTTGATACTCTTGGGATGAATTGGGATGGTGACATTTAGTACTCTTTCCCTCCGCCGCGCCATACGGGGAATTTAGTAATAAAAGGTAAATAATAGCTCTGTTACTCAACCTTTTAATGTGGTTACATGTCGTGGTTATCCTGACGATGTGTACCCGATTATCAATGAGTATAAGTTTCTTCTGATATAGAATAGTGATGTGAAGGTTTCCAATAAATCAAAAAGATTCCGTAAACAGTTACTTACATTGATTAGAAAACTCTTTCAATCTAAAATGATATATCTCAATACCAGTATCTCTATATTTCGAAATTGTCGGCTCTACCCCCGTTCGCTCCCAGTACAGATCTGAGCTACACAGTAAAGGTAGGTTTAATTGGTACCTACCTTTAAATCTATAAAACTAGTTCCATTTGAACCTACTCATACTTCTTCAACTGGGTACCTTGTCCAGGTTCGTGCTACTGAGAATTTTGTGTCAGAAAAATCGGACAGAATCAGAAAATAATAATATTATGATGCAGTCAAGTCTGTCACTTATGATCTCAGCAGGAAGTCATTACATATGAATACAATGATAATGTTTAGTTTTACGGCGCAATTCATGTAACGCGAAAATTGTACGACAAAAGCCTATTAAGATTAATTACGATTTGTTCAATCAAAAATTCGGTAGGTAGGTAGCGAGGTGTCTATTTTTTGTTAAATTAAGAATTATATTTGAGGTTAGATTAAGAAGAATACTTTCTATGTAGTGTTTGTATCATAGGCAGTTCAACATTTAAAAAAATTCTAAGATGTACGTACAATACAGCTGTGATTGAGCGTGAAAGTATTGCTTTTTGGTAGAGCCTTTGAAGTTGGAAGTCAACTGCGAAAAATACTTACTATTTGTTAAATCTTGATTTGACTTATACCTCTAATTTATATCCTTACCGTCTTATATCAGTTGAATACTTATCTTTACAACATCGAGTTTAGTGAAGGGCAACCTTATCTAAAATAAAAACAAATAAGAGTTTAAGGAAGAACCAGATACCTACTAACGTTCTTGAACAAAAATGGTTGCCGTATCTTATTTTTATTGATATTAAAAATTAATGCACGCAATTTCTATACTGTTTAGCAGCTTTTTGTTTTCTCATAAAAATACTATTAACAAAGTTTTATACTTTGCAAAGGACTTCATTATAACTCAGTAACGTTGTTAAAGAATTTCATAAGCGCCTCTCGTATTATGCTTGCTTTTCATAAAGACTTGTAAAACAACTTATTAAAGCTCAAGCTCATCTCAGCGTATATCTAAAATTTGTAATTTGTTTATCAAATGTCTGCTAGATACGTACGTATAGTAAGATGTGTATGGGGAGAGCGCGGGTGGCGCGGGCGAGGCGCCGGGGACGGGTACCGCTCTTGCCGCGTTCGTTCCGTCACACGGGCAGCAGTCACGTGCGACGACGCCGGCTTACAACGCGTTTACGTAACATATCGATTCCCGCTGCAGCTATCGATTGCCGATCGGCCGATACACATCACTATAAATCAGTTTCCCGCGCAAATTTAATTTTGGAATTTTCCGAGCGCACCGCGTGTGTTTGTGCATTTTTTTTATTTTATTTTGTGACCGGCCTTGGATTTTTCGATCGAGCCTAAGATTTTTCGGAAGATTTTGAGGTAGGTTTTATTGATAGTTTGTGACTTTATAAATAAGGTATACGATGGGAAAATAAAACCGGTTCGATTGCGCTAAATCGCTTTAGTTAAGAGGTCAATACTCCGCGTGGCACGCGAGCAAGACGCAATGATGAATGTGGAACGATGCTCGTGGTGGTCTGCCCTCCAGTCGATCATGCCATGACGGACGTCTGATGCACAATCACTGTATAAAAATAAAATATCTATTTCTCATTTGATTTATTTTTCATTGAGTTTTTTTTAATTTTAGTTATTGTTTCCTTATCAGCGTAGTAGCTGATATAATGTAGATATTAATAATTTATGCACGAATATACCAATAGTTTAACTATAACAGAAAGGTAAGCAAGTAATTAAGGTTGATAATGATGAAATAGGCGGTTTAATTGTGCAATAAATGAAAAAGATCGTTTTATTCTCACTGCATTCTATAACCTAATCTACCTACCTATGTGGAATTGTGGATTTACCTCTAAGTATCTACTTCAGTATAATATGTAATGTATACCACTGCCTTTCTCTCGATTTGCCTAAAAGATATACTATCTTTTCTCTCCCTCAAATTTATCTTTTGATTAGTTTTGATGTGAATTTTAAGACATTTTTAACTACTGGGAGTTTACTGAGTTTGAACTTAGTGCAACTTTTCTGGTCTGAGTCATTGCTTCAGACTCTAGCTTACAGTGGTCCTACATTTTATATTATGAATAGTAGGTACCTATAATGAGTATGCATGCATGCATTAAAAAGTCAGTCATAAAAAATATTCACATCATATTATTCAATGTCATTTTAAAGATTTCATTTAGAGATAAATTTTATTTTAGTAGGTACTAGGTATGTACCTACCTACTTATTAACAAAAAGTTTATTCATATAAATTATACGGGGTTAAAGGCGTCTCTATAAGTACCTAAGTAAATAAAAATTAAAATGAAAAAATGTTTTAATAAAATGACCGTGGTCTATGGCCAGTACCATAGACTCTATGGTAATGGCCATAGACTACGGTTATTTTATTTAAAATAAGTCTTTGCCTCACCTATCTAGGTAGTAGTAGTCTTTGCCTCACTTCTTAGTATTTTATAATGAGTAAACATTATTTTAAATCTGTAATATACCTAATGTTCTGTAAATTAGGAAGCAGTATTTAAATTTGTAATGGTGTGAATCGGTAGTCCCGGGACATCATTCCGACGGCTTACCCGGGGCTCCCAACCACAGGCTGTTGGGCGTTACGTGAGGTTTTTTAGTCGGTAAGAGTCCGGCATAACATCCTCTGAGGATTTTCCCTCAGGTAAATTTTTAATGCCAAGCTATTTTTCTAAATCGGTACCTATGTACTTTCCTATGTACATAGATAAAGATGAAAGTCCTTAATGTGCAGGAAAAAGATGGCTGAGCATGTAGTAAAGTTTTTTGACGAGAAAATAACTCCACATTACGGTGCCATTCGGATGTAATGTTTATTTAACCCACTTTAATGTGTACAATGACGGCCATTTCGCTATAAATCTTCATAAAAACCAATTCATTTCATGCTTCAGCGGGAAAATTCGTATCTTTTCAACGGTTTTTTTTTCTATTTGGGGTAAGGCTTTCTTTTAAATATTTGCTAAGTTTGACTTACGAATTATTTTGTTATAAGTACTAAAACAAAATATCATTGTTTGCGGATGCCCATATAATATTATATATAAATATATGAAACAAGTAATTATTCTTGTGTGCACTTACCTGTTTTCGTCAGCGAACCAATTGCTCATTTATACTCTTGATTGTTGGCACTTGGTGGAACTTGTTGTAAATTGTTGGCCACCGGTGGAACTTGTCCCACATTATGCACTTTTTATTTAACCACTTGTACTTTATTCCATGAATTTAATTATTACTAAATATAACCTAATCGGAAAAAGTGCATAATGTGAACCAATTTGTATTCGGCGGGGTAGGTCCCTACCTAAATAACAAATAAAACCACATATTGAAAAAGAGATTTTTACTTTTTAATTTGAGCAAAAAGTATTAAAAAGTAATAGGGTACTGTCCTTTTAGTAACTCTATTTCTACAAAGTATCGAGTAATTTTTCGGTGATAATTAATTGGATACAAAAGAGCCGAGTTTGGGAACAAGTAACCTGTATCAATATGTAACATTAATATAGGCATTAATTGTAAGACCTTTTAATGTAAACCACAATTTTTGAGATAAATAAAACTATTGCATCTTAGGCTGCCTTCTCCCGTATCTATCACGGTGAGTGTTCTGAAGAACTCTTCAGCCTAATCCCACCCTCTCATTTCCGATCCTGAACAACGCGTGCTGGACAGAGGTGCCACTCTCACACAGTGGAGAGAATCTTTGCTAGAACTGAACGATTCAAAAGATCGTTTCTCTGTCGAACCATAAAAATCTGGAACGACCTGCCAGCGCACGTGTTTTCCTCCTCTTAAAATCCTGGGTTCTTCAAGCGGAGCGTGAAGAGGCACATCATAGGGCCGCCAAGTTGAGGGCCGCTTTCTATAGTCTTACAGACTGGGACGATAGCCCCCAATCGCTAGATGTCGCTGTGGCTTTCCATCAGGCGGCGGCGGCGGCATCATTTTGGCGAGCTAAATATAAATAAAAAATAAAAACAAAATAAAAAAAACTATTACTACTATTAAAGTTGAAAAACATATTTTAATTTGAAAAAGATGAAAAAAATAAAAAAGACGTGTGGCACTCGGGGACTGCCGCGGTAAAGCTATTACATAGCATTTTTTATCAACTATGCTAGTATAATTATTTCTATATAAGAATACTAGCTGATGCCCGCAGCTTCGCCCGCGTAAAATTTGTTCCCGCGGGAAGTTATTCCCGGGATAAAAGGTAGCCTATGTGTTATTCCAGACTATAATGTATCTCTGTACCAAATTTCAGCCCGATCCGTTCAGCGGTTTGAGCGTGAAAGAGTAACAAACATCCACACTCACAAACTTTCGCATTTATAATATTATATACTAGCTGATGCCCGCAGCTTCACCCGCGTAAATTTTATTACCGTTACCGCTTCCCGTGAGAACTTATTCCCGGTATAAAAAGTAGCCTATGTGTTGTTCCAGACCATAATTTATCCCTGTACCAAGTTTCAGCGAGATCCGTTCAGCCGTTAGAGCGTGAAAGAGTAACAAACATCCACACTCACAAACTTTCGCATTTATAATATTAGTAAGAAGTAAGATTTTAAGGCCCATGTTCAACAAAGTGAAGTACCAAGTACCTACTTGACTGTCGACATTTGGGCTATTGGACTTTTGGACTGTTGGACTGTTGGACTTTTGGACTTTTGGACTTTTGGACTATTGGACTATTGGACTTTTGGACTATTGGACTTTTGGACTTTTGGACTTTTGGACTTTTGAACTTTGGACTTTTGGACTTTTGGACTTTTGGACTTTTGGACTTTTGGACTTTTGGACTTTTGTACTTTGGACTTTTGGACTTTTGGTTTTTTGGACTTTTGGACCTTTGGACTTTGGACTTTTTACTTTGCATTATTTATACTCTCGATTGTCGGCACTTGATGGAACTTGTTGTAATACATTATTGAAACACACACTTGCACTTACATTCCACAATTTAATTTGATTTAACACCTAACCGGTTTCGCTTTATAGCATTCTCAAATGTATTATAATGTTCTTCCACTGTTACTTCTAACACAGTATTTTTACTAATTTGTGCATGTGGGTATACAAAAATAAATGGGGTTGTCCCACAGAAGAATTTTCCCTAAAAAATCGGTTAATTCAACCTTATTTACAATCCTTCAAAATTAACTATCCAATTCAAATTCAAATTGACACACAATTTAGCAATAAAATAACTTAATGTATTAATAAATTCAAGTCACTAAAAATATCATTACAAAATAATTATATGTCAAATTAAATCCAAGTTACATAAAATATTCAACAAAAATAAATGTCCAAATAAATTATATTACATTAAATGTCAAAATTTCTATATGTACTTATTTACTATGTCCGATAAATTAATAATAAAATCGATCTGTAAAAACATTCTATTTAAACTCCAGCCGATCATGTGGATGACATTACTTGAAATATTTCAATAATGGAGAAGAATTTATGTCCAACGGTTGATTTAACAGAACGTCAGAATTTATTTTTGTATACCCACATGCACAAATTAGTAAAAATACTGTGTTAGAAGTAACAGTGGAAGAACATTATAATACCTTTGAGAATGCTATAAAGCGAAACCGGTTAGGTGTTAAATCAAATTAAATTGTGGAATGTAAGTGCAAGTGTGTGTTTCAATAATGTTTTACTTTGGACTTTTGGACTTTTGGCCTTTTGGACTTAAAAGTCTTACCAAAAGTCCCAATAGTCCCAAAAGTTCCAAAAGTCCCAAAAGTCCCAAAAGTCCCAAAAGTCCCAAAAGTCCCAAAAGTCCCAAAAGTCCCAAAAGTCCCAAAAGTCCCAAAAGTCCCAAAAGTCCCAAAAGTCCCAAAAGTCTCAAAAGTCCCAAAAGACCCAAAAGACTTTGCTTAAATTCTGCAACACTTTTCAGTACTGCGCCATCGAGACGTATCGCAGGTACACGGCAAGGCTTGTTTTTTTTGTTGAATATACCTAAAAAACTTTAAAATAATTATAAAATATCCTGGTGTTATCGGCTTTCTTCAGAGGTACCCATCCTCGATTCTTCAATCCTAACGTACAACAGTTACGGATAATCAGGATAGGATTGACGAATCGAACTCCTCATCGGAGGAAATTTGGATGTAGGAGAAGAAAAATATCTGTACCCTCCAGATTCTTATTTGCCTGCCTCGGTGGCATTCGGTAATATAACTGACTGTCGCGCAGGGGTCCTGGGTTCGATTCCCGGGCAGGCCAAAAAATCGTGGGATCTACCAATGTTTGTTTCGAAGATTTGATGTTTTCTAAGTATAATATGTATAAATAAATAGATAAATTCTTTATTGCCATTAATTGTGTAGGTACATACATGAAATTGGAATTCCCTGATACCTGCGCTAGTACAAACTGTGTTGCAGATATCAGTGTTCTCCCCCAAAATATTGACACTTGACAATATGTTTACACAGAACAAATCTTAAAGCATGCTTAGGCTTTCGTGTGTGTGCGTGCGTGTGTGTGTGTGTATGTGTGTATGAGTGTCTGTGTGTATGTCTCTCTCTCTCTCTCTCTCTCTCTCTCTCTCTCTCTCTCTCTCTCTCTCTCTCTCTCTCTCTCTCTCTCTCTCTCTCTCTCTCTGTGTGTGTGTGTGTGTGTGTGTGTGTGTGTGTGTGTGTGTGTGTGTGTGTGTGTGTGTGCGCGCGCGCGTGTGCGTGTGAGTGTGCGTGAGTGTGTGTGAGTGTGTGTGTGTGTGCGTGTGAGTGTGCGTGAGTGTGTGTGAGTGTGTGTGTGTGTGTGTGTGTGTGTGTGAGTGAGTGTGTGTGTGAGTGTGAGTGTGTGAGTGTGTGTGTGGGTGTGTGTGTGTGTGTGTTTGTTGCATGTATGTTTATGTGAGTTGATTTTTGAGTGTGTGTGTGTGTGAGTGTGTGTGTGGGTGTGTGTGTGTGTGTGTGTTGCATGTATGTTTATGTGAGTTGATTTTAAAGAACTTGTAGAAGGTCTTCCACAGGTTCATATTCCATTGGTTTTAATCACTCAGTTACTGCCGTTTTAAATTCTCCGTATGTATGCATACCTACTTAGAAATTATATGAGTATGTATGAAAAAGTTTTAATTAGATCGCAAAGAAAATGTCCAAAAGCCAAAGTACCTACTTGAAGCAAAGTCGTTGATAGGTATACCTAATTAGAGATAATAGAAAAACCTCGCAGAACTTCAGAACAATACGCACTCACACAGTACTGTTTTACGATAACCGATTATAATTATTTAAAGTTAAAGTTCGTTTTTAAATAATTTATTATACCTACTATTAAACTAGGTAATTGTTGTCAAACTGATTATGATTAAACCTCTTTTCATAGTCAATAAGCGAGTATAGTAAGTTCAACTCATCTGTGCGCGCGGCCCTATGTGTGGGTAAACCTCGTATAAACACAGTGACTTCGTGTGCGTGACAAGAGGTACAGTGAAGTACGAAATACAAAAACACTTGTTTAACTAAAATATAAAACTCAAGGGGTGAAATGTATGTTAAACATATTAATATGTTTTGCTGCTAAAAGAATAAAATTGAGGAATTTTAGGATTCGCTGCTCTCTATAAGGTTAATTATAAATTCAAATTCCATATCAAAATGTCCATATTATTCTTCTTCTTTGTATTACGCCACATCTCTTCATCAATTTGACCTAAACGTTCGTTTATTAATTTCATTATTCCCATCACATTTTGTTCGATGTTATGCGAAGCATTATTTTTTTTTTAAATTCCCCATTCATTTTCGATTGGGTTTAGTTCGGGATGATACGGTGGTAGCCGAAGAACTTTTAAGCCATATGGCTGAAGTGTGTCATCAATCTTATAACAAACTACTGACCCTTGCAACTTCGTTTACAACATCACTTAAGGTGTACGAAAGGAAAGGTATTTCTTCATCATACTTATCAAGCAGCGTGTAAAACTGTCCTGCCCTCTCCCAAATGAACCGCGCAAAATATCGGGATCAATAGTATCCCAGAACCTTCTTCGGATCCAAGGCTAAGATTGTACCAAGTTTCATTTAAATCAATTTAGTAGTTTCAGCTTGATACTTATTCGGGATACAGACAGACAGACATGAAAATTTTTAATTACATTTTCGGCTTCAGTATCGATTAGAGAACGCCCTACAATTAAAATTTTCTAATTATCTTCCATGTACAGACTCTCGACCCTCAACAGTTTTTTTAGACGTATAGATTATGATCTTTTTACGTTTTAAATCAAGTCAAACAGTTCAATTTTTGTCATATTTGCTGTATAAGCAATGTTTTTTTTCTATCGACCAACTCTGCATTTCAATTTTTTTTTGCATTAGAATTTGGAGCTCTATCATTTTTTGACTATTCTGTAGGCCTTTATAAGTTAGACAATTCTACTATACATTATTTTGTTATGTCTCGAAGGGTTTAGGCAGCGTTTTCGTTAAAAGCTCCCAGACACCTTATTTTTTTCTGACATCTCCAACTAATATCGTTATATTTTAGTCAATGTATATACAAACTCAGCAAATTATATTATACGCAAACCGTTCTCAAGAATCATTGGTGATCACAGCATGAAAATCCATGCAGTAGTTTTTAAGTTTATCGTGAACAGACAGACGCGGCGGGGACTTTGTTTTATAATAATATGTAGTGATAAAAAATATTAATTAAGTACATCGAATTGACACATCAAAAATATTTACCTGACTTCTTAAACATTTTCTCCGTGAAGGACTAGACATTTTCTTTAACGACTGTACCCATGGGATTATCACTTAGAACGCTGTGTAATGACTTATAATGTAACCAACTTACACAGGATGTCAACGTTGCAGTTACATTGAGACTTGTCATGATATTTAATTTCGTTTCATTATAACGTAAGAGTTGCCTTCAAAACGTGGTAGATGACGCTGTGGGCTTTTTGTCTATTATGATTTTTAATTCGCGGCCACGCAGAGAGTTTTCTGCAAAGACTGCTTGGCACCGCTGGTGTCGTTAATAAGTCAGTTACGTCTCTATCTCATAATATACAAATGTACTCTGTGAAGACGGCCGCGTCACTGCCACACAAATAAAAACTGTATAATTATTAGCGCACGCACACATAGCGCCGCGCGCACTGATGAGTTGAAATATCTACAACCGTTAAACAAGACTATGCCAAAGACAAACAAGACTGAGAAAAAATAATTTAATGACAAGCAAGAATGACAGGTTTAAATTTTTATCATTGAAGTATTTTTCATGAAATTATTCTATATTCTAAAGGTAAATTAGTGTCGAAATGGCCGCATAAATCTAACTATGGTTCCTTAAAACGAATATGATCAGGATTGATATTTAAATGTAAGTAATTATGGAGAGTCGAGATCCAATCTGTTTGTTTACTACATTGTTTGAATCTGTTGAATTCCACTATATTTGAAGTGTGAGATACACGAACGTGGCCGAAGGTAGCCGAGAGTGTGATTCGTTTTCGTGACAGAATTTCTGGATTCGGTCTCCATGCAAGGCCCGCGATAGAAGCTATGCAATAGCTTAAAAATTTAAACATATTTTAATAAATTTTTAATTGATTGCGGTTTGTATAATGTAGTTACCTATGTCCTTGATAACTTCCTATTGTTCACAATACCGGAAGTTTGTCTGTAAACATGTAATTATGTAAACATTATTATATCGTAGGTAAAGTCACATGGAATATTTTCAGAGAGGTTAGGTTAGCTTATCTTTAGCCTGAAATTAAAGAAAAATAAGTAGTGCATTAAAATATTCATTACATTCTTTAGCATAACGGTTAATTTTAAAAAAAAGAGAAGCACCGCATTATCGTTAAGTACATACATTTTATATTATAACCGTTCAACCTTATTTCTTGATTCTAAATTTAAATTTTTCATCGAGCCAGAGCTACAATACAATACTCACGCATAACTCTGAGTCAACTTGACATTCATTATTCTGTTTAAAATTATAGACAACATTTTTGAAAACAATTCTTATTATGGCAAGCAAAACGCTTAAATTTGCTCAAAGTGCTTGGTTTTTTGCATGCATAATATTGGCGAATCTGCCTTAACTGTGCTATGCTAGATGTGCTGATAAAACATTTTAACAATCAATGCATGCGTAACGTTATCTAAAAATCGTAAACTATTTCCGGCTGTATTTTCTCTAAAATGCGTCATGCTTTTAACCACTCGATCTCTATTAGCAAACCTCTGCGAATACAGAGCTGTGTAGAGGTAGAGGCATTTCCGTTCTAAAATAGTTATCCGATTGTTTACTTTCCATCGCAACACGTGAATCACTAACCGCTAAAAACAAAATGGACATCACTAAATTTAACCTATTGTAATTTCAATGCGAGATAAGATAAAAATGTCCATTCAAAACTCTCGAACATTTAATTCTTCAACAACGAAACTTCAAACTACTCGTCTGATTCATTCCTCTTACATTATCTTGTCTTATCGTGATGTAAAGTTTACTCAGTATACTCGATTTAGATTATGTATATAAAGATAATGGTTATCGTCTGTCCCCGTTCCTGATTTACTCATTTAAAAAATAAATAAGTACATATCGGAAGGGCAGCGGACCTACGTTCTTGATTTGACCTCCGAACAGAACGGTCATAAAGCCCAAGCCAACTGATAACGTTCTAAAATTAAAATCATACTTCCCGCGTGGAGTATATGACCTCTTTGGATGCCTTTGGTTTTAGACCGGCCAGTGCTAGTGTAGTGATACACACTAGTGACGCGACACGTTGGTAGCTTATGCGTGGCAAATAAAAATTTAGGTCACACTCGCACTCTAGCTAGAGGCTAGCCTCGATTCATTGAGAGCTCGTGCCGTGCGTTGCTAGGTCGATGTTTGATAGTGTTGTAAATAAAAACACGTGGTTGCATCGCATCTGACCGAGCGCAGATAACCCACTCAATTCTAGGAAACAAAACGTTTCGCTACAAACCACGTACAATTTGTTTCCATTCACAACGCTCAATTAACATTCATTGACTGCCATATTCGCTTTCGTGGTCATTTTAAATGCAGTTCCATTTTTAAAGGTTGGTTTTTATGAATTGAGTTTCTTGGTGGTACGTTTTAATATTCATATATTCATGTGTCAAAAGGAATTTCGAAACGAAAATTAAACGCATAAATTGTGGTTTAAAAATCGAAGGAGACGACGTATTGTTTCTGCTTTTAAATGAATAATGTTATAGCTATCAGGGTGAGTGATCGAAACGTTGCATTGTTTTAATAAGCCTATATATTTTTAAAACCAACAACAAAAGCTGTCTGCGGACAAGCGGTCGCATAATAAAAAGCTTGTAAAAACTGAAAATCAATATTGTCGGCAGCCGCGGCGGCAGGAGTCTGGATAATTGGAAAATTCTCTGTACGTTGAAAGCTATAAATTTTCACTTTTGTCAACGCAAAACATTTTCGTTGTTGCATTAAGGATTATTTGATTAAATAAAATGCGAGTTGGTTTTTAAACGACAATTGTTTTTAAATGGCGGAC
The DNA here is from genome assembly GCA_933228765.1 of Miltochrista miniata. Lineage (NCBI taxonomy): Eukaryota > Metazoa > Arthropoda > Insecta > Lepidoptera > Erebidae > Miltochrista > Miltochrista miniata. The sequence goes on from OW121752.1 coordinate 36,209,222, forward strand.
AATAATGTTTCAAATTAACCAACAGATTACAATAGTACATACAATCACGCATATATTTCCGAGAGGGTAAGCAAAGTTTTGTTGGTCACCGGGCACATACAGAAGAAAATCTACACATTCTGTAATCCGAACCAAATTGTCTACAGCCATGACACGTACAATACTATATCCTCATTGCAAGAATTCTTGCAAGAAGGTGCAGGTTCTTAGCCTACAGCTGGGTTCGAAAAAGTATTTCTTAAGGCCCTCAGTTTGTACTTAGGTCCCTCATTCAGAACACATTATCCAGACGTTTTAAAAAAAGAACTTTTCAGTAAGACCTTTTTTAATCATAGGTAACCATCACACTAAGCACTAACTTCTATAGAGCCAGTCTGCAAATATATCATAAACAGAATGAATGAACACATAAAGGTGGCGGCCCACACTAATTGCAGTTGATATGACTCGTAAAGTCAATTATGGCCGTCGTGAAAACGTCCAGAATTAAAATTTACATCCACTGCTAAAAGCCCTATGCACGTTACATAGCTATTTATACATTTTTACGATCGCTTTCAATATAACTTCTAGGATAGATGATTAAACTGAAATATCTTGGGGCTCTACAATCTCTTCAGGGCCCTCAACCAATCTCGACTCTTCGCCAGAACCGAGCGATTCAAAAGATCAAATATTTAAAAACTTGAAATGACCTGCTCGCGCACGTGTCCTCCTCTTACAACCCTGGGATCTTTAAGCTGAGCGTGAAAAGGCACATCATAGGGCCGCCATCTTGAGGACTACTGTCTATAGTCGAGTGGACCCCAATTGCTAGAGGTCGCCATGGCTTTCTATCAGGAGGGCGACATTTATTATAATTTGGCGGGATAATATTTAAAAACAAAAATTACCCTAGGAGATTAGAACTTGAGACAGCATTCGCAGGAAATTACGAGATTGGAAGTTCAGACGGCATTCGCATAAATATCTGTCAAAAAATATACCCCCAGTAACAACTGCAGGTACAGTTTGTATAGAACTGGTAGGTAACTCGCTACTGGGTGTGCGAATTTGAATCATAGAGCCTAAAATCTACGTTACATGTCTTAGGCTGAGGCCGCACTGCGGTTGGAGGTCGCTGTTTCTAACCTCATAAACGTCAAAACCAATGAAACTATAGACTCGGTTTCATTGGTTTTGGACATTTTGAGGTTAGAAACCTCAACCGCCAACAGCAGTGCGGCCTAAGCACAGGTAGGCTTAGGTATGGTATGGATTTTTATAAACTATTGCAAGCAAATTTCATTTGACCTCCAAACGTTCCGAAAGTCCTATAAAATCAAAAGCTTAGACCTAGAAACCCTAGGACATAAACTTAAATATAAACCAGAAAGATATACGTGCGATAGTAAAACCTAACCATATTTCATCCAACACAGACATTTACGACGATTTGAGGGTCTATAAACTGGTAATAACATCAGAGCTAAGCTAAAACAGTTCCTACATGCCATAGAGCAACACGATCTATGACTTTAATCGGGAGGGGAGCTCTGTCAAAGCGGGCTCCAAAAGTAGTACACATACATAATGAATTATGAGTGTATTGTTTTGTGTAAGTTCCACGGTGACAGCCGATTGCTTTTGTAGTGGTGTATAGGAATACGATTTCCCCCCGCAACAAATAACATACAGTTATATGTATAGAGCAAACATGCTATGTCTACTCCCCTTGTATTGGTCGCATTGCTCTATGCTACATACCTATACCTTTCTACCATATCCTCAAAAGTGGAACGTTTACGAAGTAAATTTTGGCGGTATTTAAATTTTCGTTTAGAGGCCGTCTGCAACAGTTGCTTTCTCCAATAATGTGCCTTTAATTTTCTTAAACGGTGTGTTGCCCTTTCACGCAGCGTTTTTTTTTATAACATTTTCATCATTATTCAAGCGGCAGTCCCTGTTGTTTGCAAGTTTTGTCTTTTGCTTCACAAATGTCCATTAGTCAATTTGATAATGATAGCCGTCTGTGTTATCAATGAGTAACTATACTGTATTTCAATAGCTTTGCGCAAAAATGTAAACAAACACATTTGATCCTATATATCCATAGTTACTTGCAATTGAGTATTCACCCTGATTATATTCCAGTATCCAGGAGTCATAAAGTGTTCTTAGAAACATTTCGACACCAAATAACTTTTTTATGATAGTTTATTTTCATTTAAAATACCTACTCAGGATATTAAAAAAATTCAATGATTTGTCATTGAATTTTTCGTCGTTCAGTCCATCTAACTGGCGGTAACCTTACATTTGCCAAGATTCAGTCTTCACTCCAGAACATGTCTACTCCATTCGTCGATAGATATGGCCAATTTTCACAGATTTCAGGCATTGCCACTTTAACGTGGTTACTCTTCGAGCAATGTCCATCACTGAGGTTCTCTGGCGGATAACCTCGTTGCGGAATCTATCACTTAAAGACCCTTGGCGCTGATTTCTCAAAACATCGACTGTTCCCACCTTATGCCCCTATGGCGTCCTACAAAACCTTCATATTACCTACCCTTCGCTACGAAAACAAAACACATAAATATTTCTTATCTAAAAGGAAATTAACCGAGGAAGTACGTGTCAGTCTTGTTGGAACATCAATTATTGTATGCGTCAAACTTATCAGTTATATAGATATACAGGATAGGGACTTGTGAGTCATTCATAAACAGTACTTACATACACTTGGTGTAAACATTTCACACCAAAATTCCCCTGCTTTGAACCACTAGTGGGATCTCGAGGGAGATCTGTTTCTCGTGGTCCCACTTCGATAAGCTGTCAACATTTTTCTTATCGGTTCAAACCAATTCCCCTGTGCAAATCGATACATCTGCTAACTTTACTGAGAAGGTCCTGCACGGGCACCCATCAAGGGTGGAGAGGTCAGGTGGCATTCGCTGCCAATACAACTGAAAAAGAAAACCATATGCATAAAGTGAACAATGAGCTCCAAAACGGAGGGAAAGAAGTACCAGCACATATCTTTACTTGACAATGAGACTGGCTGGTCATTGACATGTCTACTTCTCAACCTTCAAAAAAGGTCTCATGGCAACCCTCTGGTTTTGAATACTGTCAATAGGTGACGTAAGACGGAACATCCCCGGCAAATGGAGAGAAACCTAAAAAAAGACTCAGCTATATGGAGTTGTCCTGGGGCTGGGGCATCCTTTCGAGGGCTTACCCGGGGCTCCCAACCGTAGGCTGGCTGTAGGCAGAATACGTGAGGTATTTTAGTCGGTAGGAGGCATAGCATCCATGAGGATATTCCCTCACGTAACAAAAAAAAAGCTAATATGGCGTAAATGAAAAGAAAGAAAGAAGAAAAATCGTTTCATTCTTTAACAGTTGACACGTGTCTCGACTAAACCACTACGCAAATGCATTATTGAATAGATAAACAGATATTTAGTACTACAATGTCAAGGTACACTTAAGTACACTTTTCAATCAGCTGATGTCAAATACAAAAACATACAAACGTACAACTTGTTTATATATTTATGCAACGTAATGACTGTGGGCAGGCCAGACCGCGTGGCGTTCACGGCTTGTTCGAAGTTGCCACTACACAAAAACAAATACGTGTGCGTTATTTGTTCATTAAGTTTTATCTAGCAATGCTGTTGGGCTCGGTGAGCCTTGAAGCAGTTTGATTAGCTGATAAACTTGTGCGGTATAGATTAAAAACTGGTGTTGCGATGTTGATGAATATATGACGCATATCTTTGAGAGTGTAGTTAAAATACAACTCAAACTTAAATTACTATGGTTTAAGTCTCACATCTTAGTGATAGCACAGTATAAAGAGAACTACTGATCTGTCGGCTGTGGTGATAGCCCTGTTCATAAGGGTCTGAGGACGGTGAGAGGGCCGCTCACCGTCCTTACTGAAGCAGGCCCATGACGGCAGCGTGACGTGAGCAACTCACGCACGCCCCCCCCCCCCCCCCCTTAGAAGCGGGGTCACACCCGAAACCCCCCATAGACGCGGGATTGCACCCGAACCACCCCCTGGGCGAGGCCGCATTGGCGGCCGTAGGTCTGTTGGGAGTCACGGGACATCCTTCCTGAGGGCTTACCCGGGGCTCTCAAACATAGGCTGTTAGGCGTGGCGTGAGGTTTTTTAGTCGGTAAGAGTCCGGCATAACATCCTATGAGGATTTTCCCTCACGTTAAACAAAAAAAAAAAGCCCTGTTCATAATCAATCGAAACCTATTCCTGTACACTGCTGGACACAGACACAGCTGATATGAGTACCTAGTTAAGCTGTGATGTAACACAGACACAGATCATCGATAGATCCATGAAAAATAATAGGAAAACGCGCAGTGCCGTTAAAAAATTGTGCGCCACAAAGTCGGTTTTTTTTTTTTTCGAACAATTTCCAGGGTAAATTTGGTCATTTGATTTTGTACGGCATCAGTTTCATACTATTTTAATACTGCTTCTAAGCCATTATTCCGCAACGCCGTACAAAAATCATGCGACAGGGGGGAAAATCGAGGGTTGCAACCCCCTCTCTTTCCTTTGCAACCCTCGATTTTTTCCACTTTCAACACGGGCCTGTAGTCTATTATGCCTCACTGTGCCATGTTAACCAAAGGTCCAAGGTTTTGTTTCGAGTCTTCCATCTCTTTGGCATGACAGCTTCCATTAATTAGCAAGTACACCACTAGCAGGTGAGATTAAAAATCAGGTTCAGCTGGCTGCAATTAAAACAGTGTCTCTGCTTTTTACAAAAATCGTGATATTTTTGAAATTCTCTTTATATTCTGCAGCAAGATATAAACTCAGTCAGTTAAAGGAAAAGTCTACATAATCTGTTACGATGCCAAGTAATGTACCATGAAATTGATGATCGACCCACTTTCCCATAAATTTGTCCAATCGCTTTTTATTTATGGAACGCCAAATTACGTACCTATTGAATTACGTATTTTCGGGTGTATATACTTTTTAACGTCGATTTTATTATATGAGGGAATACTGAGACATCTCCTAAGATTAAACTGAGACTTCTGGCTGTAGGCTTCGATCAAGTAATACATTCTTTTTCCGAATTTAGGGTAGTGTTTTTCACTTCGGGAACGCACAGGAAGGCATCTTGCGTAAAACCGCCGACTACAACCGAGTGAGCGCATCGTCCGTCTATATAGCCCGTTCGCTCTAAGTTTGCCGCTGGCGTAGAGGCTGATGTAGAAGCGTAGTATAGGAGGCAACCGGTTAACTAAGAGCGAACGGATAGTACTATTACTTGATCAAAGGCTGTAGGTAGGCAGATAGAAAGGCACCGGGCGGCGTGTGTAAGCCTTTAGAAGTTCGGCATAACATGCATGAGGATCTCCACAGGTAAAAAAGAGGGAATTTAAAATCTTAAAGTCAATAAACGCTATAAATGTTGCATACCTTTTTGGTGTTTGTTGTTTCGAGCAGGTAGCACCGGCCCTGGTCTGACCACATACAAACCGGCCGTACAACAAGATTGAAGACCTATCTGTTGTTAGATTCGTTTATTAAAAAAAACGAATCTGGATCCCATAATCAGATCCTGACCTGGTGAAAATGGGACCCCACCTCAGAAGTGCCTGCTTATACAACGAATTTTTGAAATCCGTCTAACTCTATAAACATACAGATGAATTGAGAACCTCCTACTTTTTTGAAGTCGGTTAAAATAGCTGAGCCCGCGACTTCGTCCGCGTAGAAGTTGTTATCGCGTAAAATCATTACTTTCTTTTTGCTAAACCAGTTAAAAAGTAGCCTCAAACTATCTCATCAAAATCGGTTCAGTGGTTGTGGCGTGAAAACGTAACAGACAAACAGAGTTACTTTCGCATTTATAATATTAGTAGGGATGCTTGCGCAATACAAAAATATTTACCTTACCACAATATTTACCTTCATACAACAACTTTAAAAAAGTTTTATCACGTAAAGTTGTCAGCGTAAACTTTATCAGTACCAACAAACGATTAGACAGTACTTGCGAATTGTTTACAAACATAGCTGACTGAAAGCCTTCATCCGCCCACAGCGCCCCTCTCATGTTTCCAAGCGGAACCCTCGGGATCAGTCGGGTAGACAACCGTAAGATATCAGGAACCCGCCCTCGACCTTGACACGTTACGCCTATAACGGGGGCATTTACCTTCTAATAGAAAACAGATTCATTTTACAACCTATTGTCACAAATTAGAGAGAGAGCAGATACTAAATTCGCTGAGGCTTTTTTTTTATGTGTGGAAATCCTACATGGATGCTATGCCGGACTCCTACCGACTAAAACCACACAATGCCTTACAATAGTCTATGGCCGGAAGCCCCGGGTAAGCCCTCGGAAGGATGTCCCAGGGCTCCCGGCAGACTTTGGCTACCACCGCGGCCTCGCCTAAATGGTTCCGGGTACTATCCCGCTTCTGGGGTGTTTGTTCGGGTGTTACCCCGCTACTTGGGGAAGGGGGGATAGTTGGGTGCTATCCCACTACTATGAGGGGCGAAGAGACATGCCACTGTCTTGGCCTGCTTCTGTAAGAACAACGAGCAGCCGACAATTCGCTGAGGCTACATATAGACAACTCATTCACAGACACGTGGTCACACATAGACAACTCATTCACAAACACGAGGTCAGGCGGTCTCAACCGAATTTTCGATACCGATTTGTGCGCGAGTGTGTGTAGCAGAGGGTAGGTGGGAAAAAAAAGTACATACTGCTCGTTCGCTCTAACTTTGCCGCTCGGCTCCATACTAAAGTCGAATTTTTAATTAGACGAAGTTAATTGACAGCAACTAATGTCACTTCTTCATACAATGTTGCGTATTTTCTATGACGAAGTGACATTAGCTACTGTCAATTTACTTCGTCTAATTAACAATTCGGGTATATGCCTCTACGCCAGCGGCAAACTTAGAGCGAACGGGTAGTACTAAATTCGCTAAGGCTACACATAGACAACTCATTCACAGACACGAGGTCACACATAGACAACTCATTCGCAAACAGCAGTGTGTAGCAGAGGGTAGGTGTGAAAAAAAGTACATACTGCCCGTTCGCTCTAACTTTGCCGCTCGGCTCCATACCAAAGTCGAATTTTTAATTAGACGAAGTAAATTGACAGCAACTAATGTCACTTCTTCATACAATGTTGCGTATTTTCTATGACGAAGTGACATTAGCTACTGTCAATTTACTTCGTCTAATTAACAAGGGTATATGCCTCTACGCCAGCGGCAAAGTTAGAGCGAACGGGTAGTACATGAGTTTCCATCTGCACTATCTCTAATTTGTGCTATTGTAGTCTGAATAATATAAAACGTTGCTATGCAAACTTTCACAGATAAGCTTATCAAAACCACGGTAATGTTTTCATGCAGCCTGCAACACAAAGCAACTAAGCGAAAAGTGTTTAAACACGTCTGTATAGTCATTTCTGCGAAGTAAAAATATAATAAAATTAAACTGCAATGGTCTAACTGTAGTCTACTGGCAATAAAAACATCGTTAAACCGCGAATGTGTGAACTTGCCCTGTTTACATTCAACATAGAGGTGTTCGTGCAAAGATGTGGTAAATCCGGGTGCCAAGACCCGGTGATATATATCCGGTCGTTGGGGAATACGCGTAGACGGGAGCCAGACGGTCCTTGAACTTTACCCGGGTACCCGGTTGTAATAGCGCGGTTGAATGTGCGTGAAACTATGCGTAAGGCACTTGTCACATGGCCGTTACAGAAATTCCCTTTCCGACTGAATCCATCTTCCGAAAAAAAAAAAACGTGAGCGTCACAGCGCCATTAGTATTCCGTTCGGGTTTATTTCAAGGAGATTTGAATGTCGAAATGCCATAATTATGTTGCGTCCGTGTCATTGTTAGAGGGCAAATATATGTCATTGTTGTGCAAATTATGTAGTTACGTTAGGAGATTGTAGGATTACAATTTTACGGCCTCTTTAAGATTCAATGGCTAGAATTTCAGTATTATCTGTCTACTTAAGAGGAAAAACTAGGTGGATACAAAGATCTTATAATTAACATACTTTTAAAGAATAAGAAACGAATCCCGTACGGATCCGGATCTACGGAAAAGGTGTATTTAATTAAATCTCCGCATCGATCATTATAGTTTTTAGGTATCTTCGCAATTTTATAAAATTACACCAGTGTAGTGCAAGCTTAGCTGTCCACCACAACCACAGATATCAGAATAAAGAGAATCAGAAGATACCACAGATATTAGAAGAGAGAGACGTTTTCTGATTTCTGTGACCACAACCGTGCCCAGATTTGGCAGAATTGGCATATTGAATGGCAATAATGAGCCTCTCGTCTTTACTAAGATCTTCTAGGTAACGAGATTTCGTACATTAAAGGCTATAAGGGATATTATTATCAGAAACTAATTTTCTAGTCAAACGTGGGTATAGATAAAAAGAAGTGGGTAGATTTCAAAAGATCATGTCTTACAAATAACGTTGAGTCTAATAATAACTGAAGCCCAAAGAATTTCGATAGAAACCCGGACCTAGGGTAAGGTAACAAGCGGTTATACCCGGCTGAGATCCGTCTCAGACAGGTCACTTCACCCGGGCGGACGACGACCCCGCACCGTCCGGATATCGACCTTTATAATTAATTGTAACTTCAACATTTTGTTCAACTTCGGGAACGTGATCTTAAAGTTCTCCTAATATTTGAGTAACTCTTGTTAGAGGGATGAATGGGCTTCTCGTACGTTAAATATCTTCTGAATTAAGATTTGTAGCTTTACCCCAGACTAGCGGACGGCACGCGGTTTCACTCACGTAGTTCCCGTTTCCGTGGGAATATGGTAATAAACTATAGCTTATGTTCACCGGGGGTAGTGTAACTTCCCAAAAGTGAAAGAATTTTTGAAATCGGTTCAGTAGCTTCGAAGCCTATTCGATGCAAACAAACAATCAAATCTTTCCTCTTTATAATATTAGTACAATAGTCTCTATGAAAATACTTGTATCGATGATGGTGAAAGATGCAAGTTGTCAATCATTTGAAATAGACGACGTATCATTGTATGAACCTTTGTAATCTCATTTGGCAAATGTGTCTTCCTAATATATATGCCTTGTAGATTAGAAATTTCTTACACGTTGCAGTTGAAACATCCCAAAATTTATTTGCCCCTTTTCTCAAACTTTATTATACAGAGGAAATGTTTGATTGTTTGTTTGTTTGATTGCATTGAAACTTTGAAATTACTGAACCGATTTTAAAAAATCTTTCACTGTTAAGACGGCTGAAATGACCAGTTTATTCTCATATTTTTCACGAGATTGGGAACTACACCGGTGAAACCGCGTGAGGTCCGCTAGTGTGTTATAAACACTTTTACTACTAAGCACAATAACTTAGTGAGTAAATAATAGAGATTCATACAGTACAGCTGGTAAATAATCACTAGGAGCCCTGATACACGGAACTATACTTGCGTTCTTGAGATACATTTGCCTACAGGAAGTGTCCATTGAAAGTTTCCTACCAAACTCGTAACATGTTGTGTCGTTTATTGTATAGATATTCAATTTTTTTTTTTATTCAATATTTATTTCATTGAACAACATAAAATTGTATCTATCTGAAAACCAAAACAGTAAACTGAAATAAAAACATCACACAATAAGACAGCTTAAAATCAAATTGAGATAAATAGATTCCACGAATTCCACCTTTTTACTTAATCTATATAATTATAGTACTAAATTACTCACTGAAAAATAATAAAACTTTATAACAATCATGTCGGTATAATCAAATTTGAGATCCGCAAATGATATCGTAAGATATGACAGTCTATACAATTTTGGATAAGAAAGATGCACTAGAAATTATAATACTTGACTATCGACCTGTCAAGTACTATAGTTTCTTTCTAGTCGATTCTCTTGGGCTTTATTATAATTATAATCGATCAATCAATCAAAATAGGCCTCTCCCAGTTCACGGCACACACAACACATGGTTAACATGGCTGTTCGCCTTCGGCATTCAGTCCCACCTTTTTCCAGGTCGTCGGTCCATCTAGCTATGAATGCTATGGACGTCCTACCCTACGTTTGGTGAGTCGCAGACCGCTGTTATTATTTTAACCACAGAGCAACACGCGCCTTATAACACCCGTATCATATTTGCTCCACATGACCCGTATACAGCCTAAAGAGAGCAAACATAACAAAAAAGAAAATAAAATATTGTCTCTCCTTCTGAATCTTCACTCAATAGACTAAAATTGAAATATAGTTAAACAAATACCTTATTGTTTTTGGTTAAAATTCCTAACGATTTTGTAACTACGCGTCGCCTATTGCGTAGAATTAACTCAAGGTTTTTTTATTGCGATGTTTCCTTGTACAAAAATGCGCTGGATATTTTAAATTTTTGTTATGTAACTTATCTTCACGACACTAATATGGTGTTTATTGTTTCCAGGTCTTACAAGACATCAAGGTAAATATACTTCGTTCTTTGTCCTGTAGTTCTCTTTCTCGCTCGCACACTTTTTAATTTCATTTCACGTTTTTTTTGTCTTGTTTAATTTGCACTCAATTTTTTTTACCGTTACTAATTTTGTAGATAACAGCTTTTTTAGTATCGAGTTAACATTGTAGTGTGGTATTTAGTTAATTAGATTACGTAATATTACCTATGTAAGTTTCTTGTAAATTTTGTCGTATTGTTAGTACCTAGTAACGTTTAAACTACGTCTTGTTAGGGGTTAATTTTTATTAATTTTTTTGGGGTGTCCTTAAAATTGTCTAATTGTGACCGTAACATGTTATTATTCGATGCAAATCAAAGTAAGCTAAGTCCATTTACAAAACATAATATTGTTTTTTTTTATATAATTACAAAAATCAGAGATAACAACCAATCAACGAACTCTGCTCAGTAAATAATAACTCTTCAATGCTGAATGAAATTCTAATTTGATTCTTTTATTTTCTTTTTTCAATACTTGCTAATTAATTCACCATGATTTTATCGTTCATAAAATGAAACATAAAGATATTCAAAAGAACTTAGATGCAATGAAAAAAATACAGTACGAATGTACCTATGTAAAGTATGTTATAAATTACCTACATTACATCAAAACTTTTTCTAAACTTCTCTATTTTAACAAATAACGTAAATAGTTTTTAACAAGGTGTACATATAAAGTTATATTCTATTTTATTTTTAAATGGACGTAGATGCTTATGAAAATAATACAGCCTATAAACATTACATAAAAACTTTTCGTAAATTGTTACTAATATATTTTAAAATACATAGGTACTAAGACACATGACATCCGCGAAGGTTCGATACGTCGTTGTGGGGGAGGCAGAGGGGTCGGTCGATGGGTCACCGACCTCGGGAGGATCCCGAACCAACCACCCTCCCCCACTTATTTATTTATTAAAATTTACCTACATTGTTCCAAAATGGGTGTTTAATAAGAAATATAATGTTCATCTTATGAATTTGAGAGGCGATAGAAGGGAGATAGAAGTATTTTCGCGAAGTTAGAACGTTGATTAGATTTTACAGGGTCAGATTTTTTTTTTTGGTTGGTGGAGCCTGTAGTCGATTTCAATGATGCCAAAATAAATGTATGTAGGTATTTTATTAGAAAATGTGAAGGAGTGATATTTTTAAACCAACATACCAGTGATAATGTAGAGCTTATAATTTAATATACTGCTCGTTCGCTCTATCTTTGCCGCTCGGCTCCATACTAAAGTCGAATTTTTAATTAGACGAAGTAACTGACAGCAACCAATGTCACTTCTTCATACAATGTTGCTTATTTTCTATGACGAAGTGACACTAGCTACTGTCAATTTACTTCGTGTAATAAACAATTCGGGTATAAGCCTCTACGCCAACGGCAAAGTTAGAGCGAACGGGTAGTAATTCCATTGTCTACCATGGTGCTACAAAACCATTGATGATTTAATAAGGTCATTGACGAAATGTGATAACAGGACTAACTGAAATTATTTTGTGTCCTCAACCGCTAGTGCCATGGATAATAACACAAAAGTACCTAAGTTCCCTATCAAACTATTATCGTAAACACTATATCTTACTAAATCAGAACCGTAGATTCATAAAAGGACTTGCCTACTTGCTTTCCATAATTCCTTCACATAAAGTCCTGTTTCATACAGTTTTGACAGATCAATCTATCCCTCTCTATCCAATAATGCCGTCTCTTTCACACAACAATCGCTATCCAATATTCTATTTACAAAACATTTGGCGCGACGTTGCCGTCCCGAGCTGCGCTTGCGCCGATGACGTCACAAGCTGGTGTAGCTCTGTCCTTGTCTCGGTTTCTCTTTCTAAACAGACCGTATTTTAAACTTGCGCAAAGTTCTATGTAAATACTGTGTAGAAACCTTTAGGTGATTAAAGAAATATAATGAAAATTATACCTATTATAAATGAGGTAGGCAACTAGAATAGGACCGGTAATCAGATATTGGAAGTAGGTAGTTTTGCCCTTGTCTTTTGGTAAAGAAATATTTTTGAGCTTTTTTTAGTAGGCGTTGGAGCTTTTAGAGACCCTCATAAAAATATGAAGCGCTTGTAGCGTAGCACCTTTGACTCAATGTTCAGTCACCGCGTTACGGTACGATCGGTCTTCAGTATGTGAGTCCCGCTTTTGTTATTTTCAATAGCGTTGCCGTGTTTCAGATGAAACGATCATTAGATTTTAGTTTCCAATCTAGTAGTAGCCGTTGATATCAAATTGAAGGCCTAGGAGCGGCTTAAAAATATTCAATAGCAAGCAGCCATAGGCTGTTCCTGTTCGTTTCGACACCACGACATGGTTGCCAAAGCGAGTATCTATCACAACTTTGATGTTGGAAACAAAAATTCAAGTTAAAGAGCCCTCAAGAAACAAGATTAGGTTGTTTTATGTTATTTTGTTAGAGTTTGCAACACTAGACTTAGAGGGTCTTTCCAGGAATAACCAAAACCAGTAGTAGAGAGTTTTGCCACATTCACATGCTTACTCCACATGCGGATTCGGAGAGCTCTGTTTTTCTTCTTGAACTTCCTTTTTTTTGATAATAACCTTGTGCTAGTAAATTATGGAGCAAGCTGTCTTTGCTCAAGCTTTTTTTCATTTGCGTACTGCATTATGCGTTAAGTCAATCAATTTTCTAATGACAGACGAATAGAACCATTGTGTAACTATACTTTCTAGCATATTCTATTGTTATGTTTTAGTGTTATAACAATAGCGCTTATGTTTATTAAATAACAAAATGATCGCGGCAACAATCGCTAATAATTTGCTTCGTTATTGCCATAACATCCGCTCGTAATATCCAAACATGGTGACTACATCATAATTTGGACGATATTTCACCACTGTCTTCTAAGATAGGCTAAGCTAAGCTGGGTTTAATCCCCAGAAAGCTGGTGTAGGTCCTCGTAGGTATATTTGCTGATGGCAAGGCTCTGTCGTAGACACTCGTAGAGGGGACGCGAGGCGAGCTATACTAATACTAAATTCTTCATCTTATTCTAAGCGTCCACCTCAGGATAGAGGATGACTGACATTACTCAACATTAAGACGATAGTAAACCGCTCCAAAGGGAATAATGAACAAATAACTATTAAAGAACGAACTGAAAATAAAAAAGCTGAAAGAAAATGTTGTAATTTGTAACGAGTTTTGTAAAAGTTGAGTATCCATTTATATTTACACAATTTCAAAATATGTTAATGTTTTAACAGTAAGTAGACATATAAATACCCACTACAGATAATATTATATTTATATTTAGTTCCATAGTAGTCCTATCAACATTTTGCAAAACTATTGCGGCGCTTAAATCAGAATTACCTACTCTGAATTTAAAATAATGTACTTAATCATATGCGCAATTCACTAAATAACGTTTAACTATTCCAAGGCTAACAATAGACAATCTACAATAAAAACTGTCAAAAATATGATTTTTCCTCATAGTAACAGAATTTAACTATATAGTATACTGGGTGATTCTGTTGTAAAAAAATTAGTAGCTTCTATACATACAATATAGGTACTTAGTAAGTATAATGATATATAGAAGGTAACCTATTTATTGGCTTTAGTTAATACGCTACTGCCGCAAAAGAGTACAAGGCCACGCTAAAAAAACAATGATATGAGTAATGGCGTTTCTCTTGAAGATGCGATGATACAATGATCCATTATATTAACTAGATTACGCATCAATTTCTTCGAAAAGAAGGTGTTTTACCTATGTAGTCGCCCTAGCTGACTGGTTTAGGTAATACTTGTAAGTTTCCATCCATTATCCATCAGAATAGAATAGAATAGAATATGCTTTATTGTACACTAATTAACATATACATGTATATGGAATACAGAGTTTAAAATGTACAATGGGCGGCCTCTCTTCCAGGCAACCTTTATTTTATACATCAGATTTCACTTGAACTGATAATGTGGAAGTTCTGGTTAAATTCAAAACGGATGATCTTGCTTCAATAACTATACGACTACTTGGTAGCCACAATTCGCACCGGCAGTCATTCAAGTTGACCCTTAAAAATACTGGAGCCAATTTTTAAGTTACGTGTTGAAAAGGAGTTTATTTACTACTCGGGCTACATACTCGTAAATGAAACTTACAAGTTATACTCTACAACGCCGATCTTATGACTCCCAGGTGCTAACCGGAATAAAGGCTCCTATGTGTTAATCCTGTTTAAAATAGTATGCTATTTCATATAAATCCAGTTCAGATTTTTTGTATAAAAATGTTAAACGCTTAAAATCCAGCCATCTACACTAACATTCGTATAAAAAAAATAATAAGACACGTCTCAAAATTTTTGTAAGTGCATGAAAAAAAAACATAATTCTCTTCGCGGGACCAATTTTTCGGCGAATTCATTCGCTCAGATATACAAAAAATACACAACGCTACAGTTAACCGTTTGAAACTGTAGGTACCTCTATTAGCCTCATTCGGCTATAACATTATTTACGCTTTCATTGAAACATCACTCCACATTGACTCGAAGAAGCTGTAAACAAATTTTCTCGGTTACATGCAAGGATAAGTCATTGGACAAAACGGAAACAATCAATTCATGACACAATAGACTCAATGTAGGAAGGTTAAGGATCAATCCGTTTACAATGGTCGTAACCTTCGGGCTCATTGAAGTAATGTTTGTTCAATATTTTATTAAAGAAGCCGTTTCCATACTGGTCGTGCTTTTACAACGCTGGTGGTGGTTGTCACGCCTTGGTTTTAATAAGTTGGACAGCATGAACCTTTTATAGTGTTATTGGGGAATTTACATGCGGACAATGCTAAACGAAAAAATAAACAATGAAAAAAGACACTGAATTTTAAACAACTACATATCTATCTGTTTTATAAAAAATATTATTTTTAAATATAAAAATGCTAATCAAGGATTCTCTTTTCAAAAATCGCTAAGTCCAAATTACATTTTATCATTTTTTTTATAAACATAAAAACATATTTTAACCAAGATATTAAAACTATCAACAAAAAATCATAATTTAACAAAATTATCGTCTGTATCTTACCTAGAGGCGTATAATGTACAGCGCCCAAATTCAGCCGAAACTGGATCACCTTGAGTAGAGTAAAACTCCTTCCTCATGGCAGGTTTTATTAATAGCCACTTTGATATCACAGACACGTTTGTGTAATATTTCAACGCGTCTTTAGATAAATTAGCAAAGCCTAAAAGGTGTACAGAGGCGAACTTCCAAGCAAACTTGACCTGCAAGTAGTACACCTGCTGAGTAACGGACGTTGACGCCAAAAGACGTTTGGGGAGCTTTGTTGGTAATGGTTTCTAACACTGTCAAAAAAAATCAAATCACATCTGCCTCCTATCAGCCAACCTAATGTCGCATAAATACAATCAGGCAGGCTCTAAGAGGAGAAGTACATTAAGCTCTCCTTCCAATGAATATCACAAATAAAATGACGCCACCAAGTTGTTTGCGATGCGATGACATGCCACGAAAATCTGTGTGACATGCATCGTAAATTTATGAAATTTTGTAAATTAAAATCATCATTACAAAGAAAGTGTCTGTGTGTGTGAAGTGAAAAATCTTTACATGATGACGTCAGATATCGTTAAATGACGTCGCATTGTAACACGAATGCATGATGCGACGCGACGACGCGACGGACGTCGCCGTCATGTTATGTATGACTATCATGTGTTGTTTATGTACACAGAGATTGTTGGTACGTCTTGAAACTGACCTCAGACTTTCAGATTATGTGTAGTTTTTTTTAATATAAAAGAGAAAAGCGTAGTTATAACGTCTTGTAAGGTCAGACGGCACTTTTCAGTTTGACCATTTTTTATAGAGACAAATAGCTATTTTTTTTCCTGTTGAGTTTAAATTACATTATAATAAATGGCGTCTTTTGAATTCAAGGAAAAAACTTTAAGGGAATGAAGTAACCAAATGATAAAGTTGCATAAAATGTTGGTACGAATAGCATATGTCACTCAAGAACCGCTGAAATATGTCTGGTAGTTTGGTTTTGGTAAAAAGCACAAGAGGCTGCGATTTATTTTTAAAGTTTTTCACATTGCTGTTACTCCTGTAAATCAACTATGACCAAGGCCACAAAAGTTACACCGAATTCGGCAGTCGGATTGTTATTAAAATATTTTGACGTGCTACAAAAAAAGCAGTCAAAAAACTTTAATAAATCTATAAGTAGGTACGTATAACAGCTTTTTACTAAATTAAATTATGAAAGTAAATAAAACTCACTTAATTCTTTTTGTCTCTCTGTCTGTTCCGGCTAATTTCTGAAATGGCTGAACCGATTTCGGTTATTGCAGTGGCAGATAGCTATACGAAGTAAATTAAGACACTTATCGTCACGCTAATGCCTAAAAGAGCGGAGCAATAATCATTAATGTGTCAACAAATCGGACCGACTACATTATTAAAATTTAAGTTGTTAAAGGTGTGGGTGCAACGAGTCCGAAGTACGTCACAGGCGGAGGCGTGAGGCACAGTTAGCCACAAAATATAATAAATCGCTTTATCCTCTCAAGTCTTATACCTTGCTCCACACACCATCACACCCGGTTTGTTCAAGAATAGCCCGCGGCCAACGTGGTTGCAGCTGTACACGTGTAGATCTCTTGTACGTTTCAATAGCTACGCTACTACACTACTATCAGACATGATACATTCAGACACATCGCTACCGCATAGACACTTTGATCCTGACTTTGGATTTACTTCGCTTGACGTAATTCTAAAGAAGAATTAAAGTTTAAGTTTTTTTCGATGGCATTTCTTTTGTAGTTTTCTAGTGCGGAAATAGATAGATATAGCTACCTATTGATAACATTTCGTAGCTACCTGGTGACAAAAATAAAATTATAGCTTACGACTGATTTAAGTGTATATTAGAATGTGGAAAATAGAAGTAATGAGAGACGGCATCTTACCAGACGATTGCTGTAAAATTATTTATTACTAGCGTTATAGTAGTTCCGGAGCCTATTCGATGCAAACAAACAATCAAATCTTTCCTCTTTATAATATTAGTATAGATTTATCTCATACATTTTCTAGACATGCTTCTATCATACCTATCGTATTTACTAATTGCAATAATATGTAATTTTTTGTTTAGTCAATGAATATAAGTACGTGCTTACTTACCTACTTATTTTTTCAAAATAAATTTATTAAGTTTTAGCGAATTTATTTAACAAGAAAATCAAGATAATAAAATGTAAAACAAAATACAATAAGTTGTCTTAATTTCTTTACAAATAACGTATTTAGCACGCGATAATAACAAATTAATGCTGTGTTGGAACATAATACGATTTAATAACAGCTAAATACAGCATTATATTAAACGATAAGGATCTAGACAATGTTGGTCTGTCAGACAGTGTGATTCATTCTCATGCACCACGAATTTATGGACTTAGCTGGTTTTGTTCGCACGCTATCGCGGTACTTACACGGTTTAGGAACGACCTGTAAGAAATTCTTCGGGAATTCAGTTCTGAATAACAGTAATAATATTCATTATTAAAACGCAATCGTTTGTGAATTCATTTGATACTCTTTCAAGCAAAAATCTCTGAAAACATAATATTGATAAAATTTATCATTAATAAATATTTTTGGGCCACTCTTGCACAACACCATTTCACTCAAGTTAAGCTAATTATAAACGAGTGCTGTGAGGTCTAGATGACTGATAAACATTTTACATGAATAAATATAAAACCTCCTAACTCCCAAACAAACATTAGTAGATCACACAAATATAATTGTTCCAATTCTAGATTCGAACCCGAAAGCTCAGCCCGGTAACCGCACCACCGAAGCAGTCTAATATTTTGAATGAAATTGTACAAATTGCTCTTAGAAATAATCAATTCTGTGTAACAACCAGGAACATAATCTAAATTTCATTCTCTTGTATTATAGAGTTTTAAAGCATTATCTTTTGTGTTAGTTAACCGCCGTGTCGCAAAAAAAATGATACCTCTTCTACAAGGTTATGACGAAACAGGTTTTGTTGTTGGATGCGAAAGTCACAATAACGCAACCGCCAAGGATTTATTATTCTTCTATATTATAAAAGGACAATTTGTGAGTATGGATGTATGCATAAATGAATGTTTGTTACTCTTTAATGCTCTAACGTCGGAACGAATCTGTCTGAAAAGTGGTACAGGGATAGACTATAGTCGGGAACAACATAATAGTCGGGAACAACATAACGGCTACATTTATTCCACAATAAGTTCCCATGGGAGGCGGGAACGGAAACAGAATTCCACGTGCGTTATTTAGTAAATATTTCTTGTAACAATTACCGTTAAGTTTATGAGTGGGCCGAATTTTGATATTTGAAAGATTAACCTTACGTTTTCTACTGGTAAATAAGACCAACAACTTGGAGGTGAGATCCCCTTCATCTAATACACTGTTTCTTGATATTGCTACCCTAATAAGTAGTAGGTAGGTACTTAAATTTTACAATGTAATTGTTAGGCAAAAGCAGAATGAAAAACGAAATCCTTTCAATATTAGCAAATTATTTTCGAGTATCTTCTAAGACAGTAAAATTCATTTACTATTTTTTTAATTTTATTACGAAATAAACTAGATTTTCTACGGTAACAACATTAATTACTAGCGGTTTCCATGATAACCTTATCTAAGTAGGCCGCGGTTAGCTTCAACCATCCTAAATCGGCACCATCGATCCTTTTCGTAAACAACCTATTTAGATAATTTTGTTATCTGTTTACCTTAAAATAGAGTTTAAGTTTCTTATAAAATGTAGTAGTAATCGAATAGTAAGTAGGATATTAAAACTAATTTGTTGATTTGGTCGTTCTCGTTATAATTTATGGGAGTTTACACGTGTCGTTTTTCAGTCGTAAATTGTTCCCACTTGCAGGTTAGGTATTGGACTTAATGGTTTTTGAAAAGCTTTTGAATTCGTAAACGGGCTTCATCAGATTTTTTTTCTTCTAGATGATCATATCGGCTGCACGTGCGTGGAATTGGATCCGGATGGATCCCGTTCCCGCTTCCCATGGTTTCATACCTATTCCCGGGATAAAAAATAGCCTATTTGTCATTTAAGTTTTTAATCTATCCCTGTAAGACCATGACTTGGTGGAGGGGACTAGCCCTGTACCAAATTTCAGCCATATCTGTTCAGCCCTTAGAAATCATTAATACTTGCAAACTTTTAAGTTTATAATATTAGTGAGAATCGATGATTTTTGTCTTGATCGTCATATTGTCTACGCACATATCAAAACAACGAATGTTTTGTCAAAGAACCACATTATTGGACAAAAACATTACACATCGACCAACACCTGCCAATTTTCTGTTTGCTCTCGTATTTTACCGCTTGTTTCATAACAATTACGAAAATAGGATTTTGACTCTATGAACTAAATGTATAACACGATGGGTTTATTCAAAACTGTTGCACGTAAATAATGGTGCAGCAAATGAGGTTTTAATACAAATGATCTTATTGAAGTAGGTAAGTGATTTTTTGTATATAAATACTCGTATTACCCAGCGTTAGCCAAATCAGTCAATAAATATGGGGACAGCTCCATTGGAGATCACTAAGTTTTGGTGGTTACCGCTCTTTAGGTGACGGCATAAGGTGCAAATATCACCAACCCCAATCATTCGCGTGGTAGTTGTAAAAAGCGACTGAGAAAATATAAAAATAACTCATTGCGTAGAGAGAGATGGAAAAATAAAACAAAGCTTAAAAATTATTTGTTCCAAATTTTTTTTCTATTCTTCGGGGAGGCTTATATAAAGGCCTGCTGTGGCAATCAGCTAAGATAATGTTTTGTAGTTATTCATTCGACAATATAAATATTTTTTGACATTTACGTGGTGTACCTGTCAGTATAATAAATCATGTTGAAACTAAATTTACATAAAATAATATCATAAATAATTACAAATCGCGTAAATCACTGCGAGCAAAACAAACAATGAGTTGTATAGAATGTAAATACCGAACTATATTAATGGCTAGCACCAATGTTACGAGTTTTGATATTACGCCAAAAAGATCAAAGAAATAACCTTGGTGCTAATACACAAAGGTGCTTGTATATATAAACCTTACAACAGATCGTTTGACTTCGAGTACCTCTGTAGTAGTAAAAACGACTGCCGTTGCTGAAGCTTCAAATCCCATAACAGGCTTAACATTTACAAATGTTTATTTTGTAGTTTATATCTTTATAAATTTTCTAGATTCCATAGCACTAGCTTATAGAAGTTTAACTGGGTCTAGATGTCGCTGTGTATATTCCCCATAATATTTTTAGCAAACTGTCAATCAAAACCAACTGTAGTTTGAAAGTTATATCAAAACCATCTAAGTCTTAGAGTAAACAACAAACGTTACTTAACCCTCAAATATCAAGTTCTTTCGTTGATATAGGCAATGATCAAAATACATACAACGAAAGTAGTTATTGACATCAGTACTTCAGAACGGCTTCCGATCCTAGACCCTAACGACAATAAAATAAAGCCTAAAGCTCGTACACAAAGTTCAACAAAGCAGTGTTCTCAAACCGGGCAACTTGTGGTACACAAAGCTTCTTTGTTTACAGTTAATATACGACCTGCTTTGTACCACGGCTAAATTTTGAGTTATTGTACCCGGGCCTACGTGACAGCATGCACACAAAGGAATATGCAGGCTGATGTTCTACATTCTGTTTGAGAAATATTTTAAGCTTGTTCAAAATATACCAAAGCGTCAGATGTAATAAATGATGTACACACATATAATTATCAAATAAATACTTAAAATATTCACGACTTTATTGAAACATAAAGACAATTTTCTAACATAAATAAAAAAATAAAATATTCGGCTGCATCTTTACTGTCTGACTAAAGTTTTTGTCGCTTTTGATTGTGACTTATGGTTCTGAGAATATATAATAATAGTGAATCATTTACTAATAATATTTCACAGTGGAAACATTCACGTCGTTCAACTTGCATTTCAGCTGGTAAAATAGAAAGTCTTAGAATAATATATTGTAGAAGATTCATCTTTTTTACTGCAGTAAGTATCTATCTAATAAAAATAGTGTGTATAAAAAGTGATCAGGTAAAATATTTTCAATTTTCAAAATTTCATTCAAAGCCAATAGATTTGAATGCATTTATTTAATACATGAAGTAAAAAAGTATGTTAATAATCATATTAAGTTGCAGCTCAACATCTCTTTTTCAAAATTCAACAACGCAACGTATAATTGCATCATAATAGATATTGAATTATCCACATAAATATTATATTACTTTGAAACTCACTGGAGCATGACCAAAATGCATTCTCAGGCCTCTGGGCCAGCTGCAACTATGACAGGCATTCATTTTGTTCAGTGGAGTGAAATATCTTATTTGGCTTATAAAACGTTTTGCATTTCATAGTATTCTTTATTATAAGTTTTGTAATAAGTTCTAAGAATGCAACTATTGGGTTACATAAACCACACGGATAAAACAGATTTTTTTTAAACATCCCACTTCATTCTCTGTTCGCGATACGTCCGTCCGATTCCTCGTGTTCTTCTCTAAAACGCTAAATAATAAAGTGTCATCTTTGGAAATCCCATAGAATGACACCACTTAAAGTATATTTCTAATAAACTTATGAAAAATCAACAATTCTTTAAAAGTGGGTTAACTAATTCTTCCGAAATTGTTTTACACAGTTATGAACGGAGCTTAAAAAGCTAGTTAAAACAATTGAATGTTATTTTTTTTAGAAAGCTTCGAAATCATTTGTACTTAATGTATGTCATCTTTTATAAGTTACCGAGCTTTCTCTATTACGAAACTTGACAAACGAATGTAGAAAGTAATTAATGTTAGGCAATTCATCTAAATAGCTGTGAACATTGTTTGTTTTGATAAATAGTACTTTCAGAGGGATTTAGAAATCTTCACACACAACAACAAATAGTCAAAATTACACAAATAATAATACATACATGGATAGAAAATACCTAAATCGTTAATCAAAAAAACATCATCCAAAAAAATCCTGGATATAAATCCTGCTCCTGTCCAGCACTCATAACAATAAAGTTCATTTTGTAATTAGCATATTTTAAAAAAAATTACATAAATCGGACTTAAGTTGTCTGCAAGGGGAGTCTCATTTGGGGCCCTGCTTTATTAACATGTATAGTATATCCCTATGTTAGCCAACCAAAAGACCGCGTATCTTCATAAGAAAAAAAAAGAAGATACCAGAAAAATGACAAAACATAATAGTAGAATACTTTTGCGATATAATAAGGTTTGCATTATATGAGGCATCAGAGCACGTCCAGTAACGTTCTCACGCTGCTATGAGCACGGCGACAAATTGGAAATGTTTCTATTACACAGCTTTTATAAATAATTATACATAATTTAGCTAATATGTCTGTCATTGCATCTATATTGAGCAAACTTTGTGTTATGGTTCTGTGATTGTGTCTGTGTATTTAGGTAATAATGCATGTAGCAACTGGACTTAGCAGGTTTTGGTTAGTATGTAATCATGTTGGTTGACTACTCGACTTCGCAGGTTTTGTATCTATTTTGTGCCTTACCCGTTACCGATCAAAGAGTATGTCAGTCAATGAATTTGTCAATAAGTCAATCTAATGCAGTTCACTTCTTAACGTAGGAATCGGAATCTCCTAATCATTTTTGAGAGTGATTGGCTGTACCAGTACCAGGTTATGTTTGGACTTTTCTCGAAACAGCCATGTTGCCACCAACTATAAAGGTAATATTACCAATGAGAAATGTTGCTCAATGTGCGACCCCGATATAATGCGTTTTACTGGCTGTTGGAAAGGTTATAATGTAAATGCAATTGCATTATTTTGACGGTTTAAACAGTTTGTTAATACTATACAGCCAGTAAACCGCTGTTTATAAATACTACAAACATAACTTTACTCAGGATCGTAAATACGTCTCATTACGCAATGTAATATAACTAACTAGCTGACCCGCGCAACTTCGTTTGCGTGATAAATGAAGAACCGCTCGACCGATTTTGTGCAAACTTCACATAAACCATCTACTAAATAGTCCGAACAAAGCCTAAACATTTGGTTTGGATAGGTGAGCCCGTTCTTGAGTTATAAAATTAGAACGAAAAGTGGCATTGATTTTTATATATATAGATAACTACTTCTAACCAGTAATTTGTAATTTTCTATTTCCAATTTAAAATTACGAACGTGCAATCGGCCGTACTTCTTGCTCCGTCGGCCAATCACGGTGCCGTATTTGAAAAAGGAACACGCCGCCATTGAGATAGATAGGTCGCATTACCGTTAATTTTGTTCGAAGTTCGAACACTGGTCATTACTGGTGGTTATAGGATAGTTTATTAGAGGAACTTTGCTGCATACTTTGTTACTTACTACATAAGGCGTCTAATTACATATTATTTACTGTTATTATTTAATTCATGACTATGTCAAAGTAATACTGAGTCAGTCTGGTCTGGTCCCAGAGTAGGAAGAAATTTTGATCATTGACCTCAATGCCAATTTGCAATGATAGAGCCTGGGAGCCCTCAGAAATCTTCAAACCAAAGTACCCTCTGCTACTTCTCCGACTGCAAGTGACACGATTAGAAACTTATGGCAGAAGTCAATAAAAGCAGCTGATAAGACGCCAAGATGAAGAAGAAAACTAGATCAAACGAAAAATCAATAAAATATATAAAATAATTTTTTTGGCGGTCGGGAAAAAGGTCATGAATAATGAAATTCTAAGAGACTGAAATCAGAACGTCCTATGAGGATCCATTAGTAAAATGTGTATAAAGCATTCAAAGTGCTTTTTGTCGTGAGATATGTGAAATACCATAGGTTCCATGAATTTTCACATAGGTATCATAGTTTCACACACCTATTTTGCTACTAAATATCTAGTGGGTGACCACCAGTTGATCAAATTGTGACATTTATTTGCGAGCGTTTCCGTGCTTCAGAAGGCACGTTTTGCTGCTAAATATTTAGTAGCAAAATAGGTGTATCAAAATTAATAAGAAAACTAGCACACGTAACTAGGCTTTATAATTTACTAGCTGACCCGCGCAACTTCGTTTGCGTGATAAATGAGGAACCGCTCGACCGATTTTTCGCAAACTGCACATAAACCATCTACTAAATAGTTCGAACAAAGCCTAAACATTTGGTTTGGATAGGTGAGCCCGTTCTTGAGTTATAAAATTACAACGAAAAGTGGCATTGATTTTTATATATATAGATTTAGGCCTATTGAAAAAAGAAATGTGAATATGGTATTCCATTTGGTTTTTAAATAAATGTGATAGGCTTCAGAGTTATGAAGCGCACAGTCAGACACATACTTGTCTGTCGTCTTTTTCGTTACTAACTATAGTATTTGTTTACAGAGCTACCGCGGTCGTAAACCCCTCGGAGGTACAGCGGGAGTTGTAGGAGCGGTGGCCGTCCCCGGCGTGCAGTCCGCGTCTCCCAGCCCGGTGACCCAGGCACCGGCTGCGCCAAGCCCAGCCCCGGCCACCACGCCGGCTATGAAGCAGGAACACGCTAGTCAACCAATGGTAAGTATACCATCAAGTAGTTGAATGGCGGAAATTAGATAATTCCAATGATCACTGCAGTCAACAACTTTCGCTATGGCCGGTGCTTGAATGGGTGATCACCAGGGTGGCGGCCGTGGGTCTGTTGGGAGTCCTGGGACATCCTTCCGAGGGCTTACCCGGGGCTCCCAACCATAGGCTTTTGGGCGTTACGTGAGGTTTTTTAGTCGGTAGGAGTCCGACATAGCATCAAAGAGGATTTTCCCTCACGTTAAAATAAAACGGGGTCATTGTTCGAAACTTAATATTTTCCACAATTCGACATCATAGCCCAGTAGTGTAGGCCTTATTTAGCTATCTGTGTAGATAACTAACTTGAGTAAGTAGCTCGTACTAATCTAATAATTAAGCTTAGGAGTCTGTATTATTATTCCAATTTAAAACACCTAAAGGAGCTCTGGATGATCTGAGAGACATACGGAAAAATCGAAAATTTCGTGGTAGTTTATTTTTTTATTTGTTTAAAGAATGTCATGTTCACATTAATATTGATGATCAACGTCACCCCAATACCGCATGTTGGTAAAATTAAAAATAAAGCCATAAATATTTATCTGTTCATGAAATGAATTGTGGACATTGCCAATTAACATAAGTGGCCAAAATTTAATGAAATTCGCCAGGAGAATTGGTGCCTCTCAACTGAAGTGGGTAATTGTCCTGTTTATGACTGACGACCTAACTAAATTTTATGTAGACATTATTTTAGCTTTTTGGTATATTTGAGAGGCGAGAAAACTACTACTTAAATTGACTTTGATAGTTTTGGGGGACACAGAACTTATAAAAATTATTTATTTATTTAATTTTAATTTTTTTTTTTTTTTAATTTTATTTAAATTTATTTATTTAATTTGAGTTGTAGATAATAAGAGAACATTCACGATTTACAAGAGATAATAACCGATAGACACACTGAAAAATATTAAATGTCAAGAAAAACTGACGTAGTATCTAGCGATCTGAAAGGCAAGTCTACATATAAACTAAGTAATTTTTTTCACCGGCAAAGAAAACAAAAAAATGTTATTATTTTTCTGATTTTAATATTTGTTGTTATAGCAGCAACAGAAATCTGTGAAAAAATTTCAACCCTCTAGCCATCACGGATCTTGACATACAGCTTCGCGACGGACAGACAAACAGACAGGTAGACGGCTCTGAAATACGGTCCCGTTTTGTACCTTTTAGTTACGAAACCCTAAAAATGGGTCAGGGAAACGTAACCTTTTTTCTTTTTAATGACACGCACACACTATTGGCCTCCAAATTCATACTTCAATATTATGTCGAGGTTATATCCGTACTTTCTTTCAATCCGTGATAAATACTTACAAAATTCAAGTACTGAAACAAAATAACAAAACGAAATAAACTGGAGGAACGTAAATTCAATTGTTTAATTTGGTACGCGAGTGCGCTCAACTCCGGACTGGCTTAATTTGTTGATCCTTTTTGTACCCATCGTTTGAAGTTTAAAAAAATAACATTTTGAGATGGTTTTGTCATAATTGAAATTAAGTAAAAGGATTTGTAGTACAAAATGTTTCTTTTATACTACTAAGGTGCCAGATAGATACGTATACTAGGTGCAGTGATCGTTTACAAAACACTCAATAACCAGGTTTCTAAGGAACTTTATGACTTAAGACTAGGACTTTAAGCAGCTTTATGACGTCTGGTATATTGTCAGATACTCTCAACTGCCTACCTTACCTACCTACCTAGATTTCGCTATAGATCAGATGCAATTTTGACATAATTGTTTCTAAATAGGCTTTTCTAGCAATCTTTTTCCCGGGCTCTCTATTTATTTCTGTGACAAAATTGAACCAAAACAGCCCTAGCCTGACCTCTGTACCTGTGGGGTCATCCTTTCAAAGGCTTACCCGGGGCTTCCAACCGTAGGCATTTGGTAGGAAACGTATGTTTTTAGTCGGTAGGAGTCTGGCTTAGCATCCATGTAGGAATTTCCTCAAGTTAACAAAAACTGTACCTATATTTGACGGTTTTTCAATAGGTCGGTGTTCTGGTGAATTAGGCAGATCCCAGAACACTCCCACAGGGGCAGATCGGTGTCAAGGAGTTTTAGTGAGTATTCCCAGTGCTATCGTGATCAGGTGCTGGGCGACCCTCACACGAGCCCATGCCTCGCCAGCATGGGTAGTCCGTAAGCGGAGCTCTCCTTGTAAAAAAAAAAAAAAAAAGTAACAAAGCAAACACTCAAAACATAAATATTCTAGTTCAAACAACCGGTTCTCTATAACAAGATGTCAAAGTGCAAAAATTTTTAATTTACGCTGTGCGCTCGAACTTTGCCAATTTCAGTGCAACGCCGACGGAACACAATTTATCGTTCTTCTCTGTGTACGTAGATTCTATATTTTGCTATTAAAAGTTCTATGAATATTAGGTAAGTGCTAGCGGACGTCATGCGGTTTCACCCGCGTAGCACTCGTTCCCGTGGGAATATGGGAATAAAATATAGCGTATGTTAACCGGAGAGAGTGTAGCTTCCCAACAGTGCACAAAAAAATTTTCAAATCGGTTTAGTAGTTTCGGAACCTATTTGATGCAAACAAACAATCAAATCTTTCCTCTTTATAATATTAGTATGGATAAGATTTTTTATCATCTTAACGTTTGCATGCAAGACGCCTGACTACAAAATTAGAATTGGAAAAAGACCAAGGCTTTTCAAGTCTTCAGAACTTTGTCACTGAGGGATCAGTTACCAGAATGCATCCACAGCAAACCTAATGTAGGGATTAACGAGTGTCAGCACTGCGAGGACCGCAGCGATGACTCGGCGTTCCACACGCTGGTGGAGTGCACGGCGTGGGCGCAACAGCGCCAGGTCCTCGTAGTGGGTCTGGACGTGGACACTCTCTCGCTCGAGACCATGGTGCGAGCCATGGTCTCGAGCGAGAGTAAATGGGACTGCGCCGCCTCTTTCTGCGAGCAGGTCATGCTCGTAAAGGAGGCGGCGGGACGGGTACGGGAAAGAACTCTCCCACCCGAGTTCCGCAGTCGGCGGCCTGGGCGCCACCGACGTTTCTTCGCCGAGGACTATCGGCCACCATGACCGGGGGCCTGAGGACGGTACGAGGGCGGCTCACCGTCCTTACAGAAGCAGGCCCATTACGGCAGCGTGACGTAAGCAATTCACGCACGCAATTAGAAGCGGGATCACACCCGAAACCTCCCAAAGACGCGGGATAGCACCCGAACCACCCCCTGGGCGAGGCCGCAGTTGCGGCCGTGGGTCTGTTGGGAGTCCTGGGACATCCTTCCGAGGGCTTCCCCGGGGCTCCCAACCACAGGCTGTTGGGCGTGACGTGAGGGTTTTTAGTCGGTAGGAGTCCAGCATAACATCCATGAGGATTTTCCCTCACTTGAAACAAAAAAAAATGTAGGGATTACAACAGTTCAAAATTCAACCAAAACGAAAGAGCTAAATCTTGTTACTCCAAATTCTTTAAATTTGACGGCAAAGACCCGTAATATGCAGAAAAATTGGTTCGTTATTTTTTATACTACAAAGGTGGCAGAAAAGATTACGGCCCACCTGATGCTTGGTGACCGTAGCTAATGGACTTTTATTATTTTATAGTCTACTAGCTGTTGCCCGCAGCTTCACCCGCGTAAAATTTGTTCCCGTTCCCGCTTGCCGTATTTTATTCCCTTGGGGGTTAAAATTATTAAAATCCTTTCTTAGCGGATGCCTACGACAGAACATCTACCTGCATGCCAAATTTCAGCCCGATCCGTCCAGTGGTTTGGGTTGTGCGTTGATAGATCACTATGCCAGTCAGTCAGTCACCTTGAATTAGGTACCTATATAATAGAAAAAGAAGAAGATTAAATATATAATAGAAAAAGAAGAAGGTAAAGTGAATGAAATGACAGGAATCTCTACTCGTTCATTCATGGCGCTAACCAAACAATGACAGGTCATTACATTCAGTAATAAATAATAATAGATAGGTATTGGATATTATCGCGATAGTTCTGAAAGCACAACTACTGAGGAATGTGATATTTCATTTGTAACAATATCTGTGAATTTATTAGCCTGTTATTGTTACAATAATATTAGTTAGCTTTGTTCTTAAAAGTTGATTTGATTTGTTGGTATTTGGAACATTGAGAATTGGAATTATTTACTTCCATATATTTCTATTGTAACTAACTATATAGGTACGAACAAGTATACATACATACATGGTCACGCCTTTATCCCCGAAGGGGTAGGCAGAGGCATATTATATGCCCACATTTCACCTTATTTTAGAAATTTGTCCCACGTATTATGTGGTGAGCCGTACTGTCGTGTTGAAATGGACAGGCGCAGGTTGCAACTTAACTTAACGACTGCCATTTTACTGGCAACCGGGACCAAAGGCTTAACGTGCCTTCCGGAGCACGGAAACGCTCAAATAAATCTTGCAAAGAAACGAGCAAGTATAGGTAACATAGATAATAGTGAAGAAATAAACCACGTTCTTCCGAACCTAACCCATATCGTCGGGTTAATAGTTTCATCAGAAAGATTGTATTAATATACATACTTATAAAGTACTATAGTATCCGCAATACGAACTGGCACTTTGGGCCATAAATGTCACTTACTGTAGGGGTTGAACCATGTCGATAAAATATTTAAGAATATGTCGATATGCGTAATCTGGTATAAAGTGGGTAATTTATTTTTAGTTGTAAATATGATATTAATAGCAAATAAGATTTTCTAAATAATTAGCTAAATATTAATACGACTAGTAAATAAACCGATAGCGGGAAATTAATTAAATAATCATCGTAAGTGCAATCAAGTAAAATAAATTGCAGCTGTGGTCGTTCCTATATAGGCCAGATTAAGCGGACATATGTCTCAGGGCGTTTAATACATTTGTGTTAATAAATCAATGCTGATATAAAAATATATAAATCATATTTGAATTTTTCATTTCATTACTTTTGTTGATACAATAATCGAATACGTAAAAGATTACCTGCACAGCACTATGGGTGCGAGTCCCGCTCCATAAGACTGTGTACGTGCAAAAGAGATAGCATGAATACGATGATTTATGGCCCAACGTGCCAGTTCGTATTGCGGATACTATAGCGGACGTCACGCGGTTTCACCCGCGTAGTTCCCGTTCCCGTGTGAATACGGGATTAAAATATAGCCTATGTTCACCGCAAAGAGTATAGCTTCTGCTTCCCAACAGTGAAAGAATTTTTCAAATCGGTCCAGTAGTTCCGGAGCCTATTCGTTACAAACAAACAAAAAAACAAATCTTTCCTCTTTATAATATTAGTATAGATACATATTAATACAATACATACCGACGTATAATTTTTAGCAGCATAAAGATTACAAGTTCTGAAACATCCCGTATCCCTGAAAAAAGTAATAAAAATAGCTCTGACATCAAAAGCTCCATCATCGCACGAGCAATAAACAAGTATAATCTCATAACGTCGGCATAACAAACTTTTAATTACAAACGACGCACGTACGGGCCATTTTAATAAAATATTACCTAACTTACTAAAAGGCGTTCCCGTTCTTACAAATTAAAACCTTGAGGAACTTTGTACGACGTTACCTTACATAATTTGTTCTTGGGAGTGTTATACCGGCCTTCTGACGTGTGAGTTTCATAATTTAATAAAATAACACGTAAGGAAGGCGAAGTGCAGTTCCTTTGAAAGCTTTGTAATTAATAAATACATAGGTACCTATTTAGGAGTCAATTTTACTCAGCGCTATTTTTCTAAAATGAAGCTAAACTTGTGTGAATTTAGACAAAACTAGTGTGAAATTAGATAAAAAGACTATAAAACGATCTATATCACAACAATTTACATCACGAATATTCATATTGTTTCTTCAAACCTCGCACTCAGCTCCTACACTACCAGTACTACCATCAAGGCAGTTCGTAAAGCCTCTACCTCGAATAGAACAGATAAAAGTGCAATACAAAATTAACAAGAAATTTACTTTCTCTGGGACCAGTTCCAGCAATGTCTCTAAGTCTTCGACCTCGTGTATCGTAATCTACACAATAAATCGTAGTGTTTCTACAGGAAGAGCGCTCGTAACTCCGCTGACTCAGCGTTCTGTAAACAATCACTGCAAAACATATTTCACTGTGGCTTGTCCTCGGAGTGGTGACCACTTTGTCACATTTCATTTTCGAACGTTTCCGTGCTTCGGAAGGCACATTAAGCCGTCGGTCCTGGATCCCGGTAAGATGGCAGTCGTTGAAACCAAGTTAAACAACACTACAATAGAGCCGATAGCGCAAGTGTTACACCTCAGACGCCAATTCTTGATTCAAACGACGTACATGGACGAAAATTTATGCGTGCACGTCACCTGTCTCATAATTTAGGGACGGCAAAACATGAGACAGATGACGTTTCACCCGTACCTAAATTTCCGTTCACGCATTCACGTCATGTGGACGAGGATCCACTATGCTACGATAACCTCTTCTGATCAGACGGACTGCCGCCTTGACTGTAAAGTTAAAATTTCTTAGAAACGTCTCCAATGACGACAAAGTTTATTTCTTTTAAAACGACCTTAGCTATATACGATATGACGGCCACAAGTATGAACACGATATATTTATATACGTCGATAATATAAACAATACTCATGAGCACCGGCCTCGGTCAACGTATGATTATGTTAAGGTAGTTCACACGAGGCACATTGTTGTAAACATTGTCCGAGGGCCCGACCTCGACACACATAACACAATATTAAACGGTGTACAACACTGTGTGTACGCTAATTATCTAAATGTTACAACTGTATTGTAAAAATAAAGCAAGGACAACTTAATAGTCGGGAGTGTCTAATTTGTATTCCAACTATATTGTGTCTCAGGCAAATGTGGCTGAAAACTATAATAATAATTATCGGGATTTTTACGAAGTTATTGTCATTCGCGAGTAAAATTCGCCACTGTTGCAAACGCTATGATCACGGAAATAGTGCCGAAATATTCCACCAATACACTATCAGGCCAATATGCTAATACTTAATCATTATTATAATTTTGTGAACGACCATGCGAGAATTAAATTTTCAACAGAATGTAAGCTCACGGATTTTTATAATTTTCATTGTAACTTTTGTGGGATTTTATAAAATGATGGTCATAATTGATGTAAAATTATAAAATTACATCAAACTTGATTATTTATACCTTTCATGATGTTAAAATCGTTGGTTCTAGAGGACTGACATAGAAAAGTGATTAAGGTGTTCCAAATATTGTTTCAGGCTCCAATGCCGTTCTACGCAGGCGATCCCAACAGATTCCCGACCACGTGGCAGACTGATCCAACTCAAGGTAAAAATACAAACATCGTATACTAACCCACTTAAACATCACAATTTTTAATATAGAATTTGATTTTTATAATGACTTTTGCTTTTAACAGGTTGGCAGAACCAGTTTATACAACAACTACCAACACAAGCTGGTCAGACGACGTTAGACTATCAAGGCAATCATACAGCCTACGCTACTTCACCACACTACCAGGCTAACACAACTTACACCGTCCAGAACGTGGCTACTACTTTCGACGTCACGAACAACACTTACTATCAAGCAGGAGTCCAGTCTGTGCCGGCGCAGCGACCGCCTTCAAATCGCAGCGCCTACACACCGGTCCCTTCACCTAGAGCTCCTCACTATGCCACAGAATATCAACAGCAGTACGCACAACAAGCACCAACGCCCGGAGTAACGGCTGGCAATGATTCTCGACCTTCTTCAGCTGCATCATATCAGACCTCGGTATCCACAACAGCCGCGCCTGTCTATACTGTCAGCCAAGGCAGTTATGAACGCAGCGAGTACTCGAGCGATCATCAAGAGGGATATTCTTCTGAAAACGGGGCGGGTGATTCGACGAATGAAAGTGACAGACAAGAACAAAATACGCCGAATGGACAGCATTCGGGAAACGCCGAGCCTGGATACCTGCAGGGGAGCAACGGTCCGCGAGCTTCACTAGATTGTAGCGGGTATTCGGGCGGCTATAATGGCGGACAGTACAGAGAGAACGGCACAGTTCAGTCCCAAAGTCAGAATGACTGGCAACAACATCAATGGCAGCAAAACCAAAGATTACAAAACCAACAAATCCAAAATCAACAACAATTGCAAAATCAACAACAACAATTACAGAATCAGCAAATGCAAAACCAACAGCAGCAGTTACAAAATCAACAGCAACAAATTCAAAATCAACTGCAAAATCAGCAGATGCAAAATCAACAAATGCAGAGGCAGGAGGACACGGAACAACAGATGTTCTCGCAAGCTGACAGGGTGAATCTGAATTCTAGACTGAAAACGATGATATTAAACAAACAAAACCACACCAGGGATGGTACTAATACACCACCGGACAAAGGAGATCCGGGAGAGGGGCCGCCTCGGGTGATCGATGACAGAAAAGTCGGAGCTGTCTCCGTAAATGATGATAGAAATACTACCGGTCATTTTTTATCGTATAGCCACCATCTCCGAGATAATTACCGCTTAGGCGAACAGGTGTATCCTGTCGCTGGTAATTATACACAGAACGCCCAAACCTATGGTGCGGGTGAGTTCGGAGGTGGTGGCCACCACGTATGGGAGGGGGGGACGGAGGTCCCGAGAAATTATGAAAAACAAGCTTCATTGAAAAATGTTTCAAAAGCTCCTCAGAAGTTACCACCGTACGCCGATGTGAGGGGACAATACGGTACATACTCGAACGTACCCTATGAAGCGCAAAAATGTGCTGAAGTTTATAATAGTGATAGTTTAAGTTATACTCAGTCAGATAGTAAGGATTTTCAATCTAAAATGCTCATTGGACCAGTGTCGGAGATGAATCAACAAAATTGTAATCCGTCGAGGGATTCAAACGCACAAAGAAGAGCTTACGATAGGGAAGCGTACGACGCTAAATTTAGGCACCCGTCGGCGCCTCTGATACCAAAATTAGAGATGCCTGATACTTACCAATATCAAAAAGACGATAGGTTATTAAAAACTGAACCACATAGACTAACAAATCAAGGAATATACCCAATGCCAAATGAAATGTCTAATTCATACAGAGAATATCCGAATGGGGCACGAACACAACAAAATACTGTATTGCCTCCAATATCGACTATAAAACAAGAAAACTTCGGACAAAAGTCACAGGCTTACCAGAACTTCCAAGGTTTTCCGTACGAGACGCTGCGAAGATCAGAGCCATCAGAATCCTACGCTCAAATACCTCGCACGCAAGAGAATTTAGGTTTCCAGAAATACAATCGAAACGTCGATAAAAAGTTAGTTAAGCAACCAGAAAAGGCTACTGAAAGAAATACATCAATCGAACCCAAGCCTCCTTACTACATAGAGCAAATAAAATCTGAACATTCTCCACCCGGACATAAAATTTACAAGAATATGGCATACAATCCAATACCGAGAAACGAGCCATATCTGTTTTCTGGTGACGGTGGTCCTGCGGCTATCAAGAATGAAGTAGGATATTCTTGTTGTCGTCAAGGTTCTACTAAAAAGCCTCCCCCTGAGCATCTTAGAGATGGTGCATGTCCAGGGCTCCAGACCAAAGATGAAGTATTAGAAGATGATCCTGATGCTAATGAAAAAGATTCAAAAACGCCTTCAAAACCTAGTACTCCAGCACCAGAAATAGTCAAAACTAAAGAGAATCAGTTCAACTACTCTAAAGAATATTTGGACAATTTAGAAAAGCTACGAAATAATTCGAGAACTGAAGTACCAGATTGTAATTGTTTTCCTGCAGACAAAAACCCACCAGAACCGGGCAGTTATTATACACATTTAGGTAAGTTTCGATTTAATATTCTGTCAAATAAATGTCTACGTCGTACGTCGCTCCAAGACGTAATGTGGTGAAAGAATTTGACGGTCGAGAGTGGTGTCTCGGTGGTCCAACGGTTAGGGCGTCTGGTCCGGCAAACCAGAAGTCCTGCTCGAGACCATTTTGTCACATTACATTTGTGTTGAAATAATTGTCTCTTTCGTATTGGTCTTGAAATAATTTTTGAACCGTTTTCTTCAGGCTCAGCATCAACTTTAATGGAGTTGAGAAAGGATTTGGAAGCTCGGACGGGTCTTTCCGGAAAGGAGCTGAGGATAGAAAAGATCTGCTACACCGGGAAGGAAGGAAAGTCAGGACAGGGATGTCCAATGGCTAAGTGGGTGAGTGTATGGATCGCAACATTTTATACCTATTATAATTTTTTAAATTAACGTTTCGGAGATT
The DNA here is from genome assembly GCA_933228765.1 of Miltochrista miniata. Classification (NCBI taxonomy): domain Eukaryota; kingdom Metazoa; phylum Arthropoda; class Insecta; order Lepidoptera; family Erebidae; genus Miltochrista; species Miltochrista miniata. Next base: position 36,244,873 of record OW121752.1, read on the forward strand.
TAGATATTATTATTAGTAACCATTGCCAATCTTATTTATTAATGTCTTCAATTTATTTCATAACTTTTTGATCATTGGAAGCTATGTACAGACTAAACCATAAATGCCTAAAATAATTTTTAAAAATTTAGCGAGATTATAACACAACACAACGCCATCTATTGACAAGTAGAATAAACTTTCTGTTTCAATATTTCAGGTGATCCGTCGAGCCAATTACACAGAAAAGGTTCTAGTGGTCGTGAAATTCCGCAACGGACACAAGTGTCCGACGTCATGGATTGTCGTGTGTCTGGTGGCTTGGGAGGGCATTCCGCAGTCCGAAGCTGACTTGGACTACACGCTACTGTCTCACAAACTGAACAGATACGGACTACCCACTACTAGGAGGTGTGCTACTAATGAGAATAGGACTTGTGCGTGTCAAGGTAAGTAGAAGTATAAAATATTTTGGTAAAACTGAAATATAACCTATTATTATTTTTGACATTATACAGTCTATCAATACCTATTGATAGACTGTATAAGCTAAGCTGCCTAAGTAGGTAGGTAGCCTTTATGATAATCGAAAATATCTTATGTTATCGTAAGGTTCTGTGCGGGCATAATTCGAAAGTAGCCAAGAACCCAAATCGCGGCAGACACAAGCTCCTGAACAGAAAGTTATTTTTTTAATAAAGGTTGAAAGTTATTATGAGATGAGACTTGAAGCAAACTCACCGAGCTCTAGTCCCAGTTGCGACCAAATCTCGCACTGTATATAAAAACTTATTAGAAAAGTCATCTAGCTCCGGAACCACAAAATCGGCACCTACGCCAAAATCTCATCAACCAGTGAAAAGACTTTCCCCGTACACATCTCTCACCTTCTCCAAATAACCTCAACCTTTCGTTCCTTCCAGGCTTGGACCCAGAGACGTGCGGCGCTTCATACAGCTTCGGCTGCTCATGGTCCATGTACTACAACGGATGCAAATACGCCCGTTCAAAAACAGTCCGCAAGTTCCGACTGTCCGTGAAGACTGAGGAAAGCGAGATAGAAGAACGCGTCCACGTGTTGGCGACTCTGTTGAGTCCATTGTATATGAACCTGGCTCCGAAGGCGTTTGAAAACCAGTGCCAGTTTGAGAAGGAGGCGTCGGATTGTCGGCTTGGGTTTAAGCCGGGAAGACCGTTTTCTGGTAAGCACCATTAAGTACTAGTACATGTTCGCTACGCATTACCTACCGCACCTAAAAAGATTGATCACGTATTAAGATAAGGACGGGTCAATAGGTTACATTCGTTGACCAGATCCACGTCATTAATCTAAGGGGACCGTATTCCATTTTGATTCTTTCGAAGAGGGCCAGATTTGTTTGATTGGTTTAGATATTAAGTCCAAAACTTGTATTGTTTTATTCGACAGCCGATAAATAAAGCGCCTATCCATTCCATCGATGTCGTAAAAAGCAACTAAGGTAATACTTTTACAACAGTAAACTCAAACGAAATCAACTTGTCCAGTCAACGTGGTATGGAAGAATAAAATTTATCTACCCGCTAAAAATAAATGCAATCGAAAATTATAATCTCTTCCTTCTTAGGATTCCATTAAAATGGATTGCTTAGTCCCTGGGAGAGACCTTTGACCAGATTATAACCAAAGGCATGCTTGTCTGTACAGGCGTGACAGCGTGCATAGACTTCTGCGCCCACTCACACCGCGACCTGCACAACATGAACACGGGCTGCACCGCCGTCGTCACGCTCTGCCGACACCGCGCCCTGGGGAAGGGGCCCGATGAACAACTGCACGTGTTGCCGCTCTATGTGCTGGACTCGACTGACGAGTTCGGCTCCAGGGAGGGACACGATGAGAAGGTCAACAGCGGGGCGCTGGAGATACTTGACAAGTGAGTCGGCTGTACCGTCTCATTTTTTATCTAATTGCTAGACGATGCTCGCGACTTCGCCCGGTTGAAATTTACTACTCGTTCCCACTTCTCGTGGGAACATATTCCCGAAATAAAAAGTAGCCATGCGTTGTTCCAGACTACGAGTATAAGCTATCTCTGTACCAAATATCAGCCCAATTCGTTTAGCTGTTAGAGCGTGATTGAATAACAAACATCCAAACATCTAAACCTCCAAGCATCTTCAGTAGGATGTGCATCATTATAGTCAATATTATAATTCACTTAATCAACTTCATTACCTCTGTCTGTCTCTGTCTGTGTATTATAATAATCGTCATTATTATCATTATCATTCACACAATCATCGTCATCATCGCCTTAAAAATCCAAGTTGCACAAATAATATCTTACTTACTTGGTCTATGTAGATGTAGATAAATCAAATTCCTATTGCTATTTGATTAACTTTTCGGCATTACTGCGAGAGATCACTGCTAGCTAATATTTTCTATAAGACTTCAAATTACAAGCAATAACAACATAATTGAATTTCACTTACGTATATGCTGTTAAAATCAACTAAAATATGCATTACTACATACCTACCTGCTAATTTACTTAATTGATCAAAAACCCCTCTTTTGAACGTTCATTTAATTTTGTTTACAGATTCCCAATGGAGGTACGCGTACGTTCAGTCCCTCTCCAGCCATGCCGTCGCCACGGCAAGAAACGGAAAGACGACAGTGAAAACTCCGAGTCCAATTCAGCAAATAACTCCTCACAGACTCCTGGTAATCAGAAGAAATCTCAACAGTCCCCAGCACCCAGAACCCCACAACCAACGGATATAAGGAACAACGCTAGTCCAAGAAGTCAGAGCAGTGCATCGCCAAGAGCACATACCCCTTTGAACCAGACGAACCCTTCACCTTTCAGTAATAACCCCCACTATAACTCAGCATTTGTAAATCCAAATATGCAACACCAAAACCCCGGACTTATTAACCCTAACTTAGGTAATCCAGCGTTACTGGACATGGCGACTATGATAGACAACTTTACAGATGCTCAACTACAAAGTAATCAAATATCTAGTACGGTACTAGATTCTCCATATAACCCGTATGATCAGAGTTACAATTTACATCACCAAAATGCGTTGTATAATCCAAATCATGTTTCCACGGTGGTTGAAGGTAATTCGTGTCAGAATCCAAATCCTAACCCGAATCCAAATCAGCTGCCTAGTTTTGCAGCTGGCTTACAGAAGCGAGAACAACAATTCCCAAACCAAATGCCTCCACAGAATCAGTGGCCCGACTTTCCCAACGCCGAAATGTTCAACAATGTTGTCAAAGAAGACCCTGATTCGACCACAGCCCATTTAAATGTCCCTCCAAATAATTACAGTCCCGATTCCAGCAGAAGTGATACTAATTCAAATTCTGATCCGATGATACCCAAACCAAATACCGAGCTAGAAAAAACTAATTTAATCGCTGACATTACGAATAAAATACCTGAGTTTGACATGCCAAGTTCGCCGCGACTTACGGAGATATCGCAAAACACCCAAAGCGCACCCGTATCTCCCGCTACACCACATATCCCAGACCTAAAATCGCCTAACAATGAAATGTTAAACTCAGATTCCCGTAAAACTGTTTGGAAATCTCCAGACTCTAAAAATTGGGATCCAAAATCTAAAGAGCCAACAACACCTGAAAACGAGAATGCTTTATTCAGAGTTCCAAAGGCAAGACCGCCTTCTAGATCTCAGCACACCAATCCGCCTGAAGGTATAGAGAACTCGACATTCCTTAAGCCATATCCACCGTCCGACAGGCCTCACCTAGGCCAAGGCTATGAGCATCGAAGCCCATACGACAGTAAATTACATAATGTTCCACCCCAGACATCAGCATCTCAAAATAACTATACAATTAATCACGACGAGCAAAGTCTAGCTATGGCGGCGTCAACAAAGCCAGTGACAGAGTTCGGAGGAAATAATTTCCATCCGGTCAACCAAAATAGTTACAGTAATCAATCTCCGATACAGGGCTACGGGAACTACCCGCAGGTCGCGAACGCGTACTCATTCCCACCTAACCCCTACGGTCACTACAACCCATACGAGAACACATACAACGATTACAACAGTTTAGCATACTACAATGCCGAGAAATACAAGAGGGAGGAGTTACTAAGAAATCCCCACTGCTACAACTCGTATGGATATCAGTACAATCCAAACTTTGCACCCAATTTTTACCAAAATCCAAGCCCAAACTGGTGTCAATCGTCGCCCAACTGGTGCATATACCCACCGCCGTTCTCCATCCCCTACCCTCCCGAACCGCCAAAAGCGGAACCGATCGGGGAGGTGACAGACTTCACGGACAACCTGGAGTGTTTCAAGGACAGCACGATGGGCGGCGTCGCCATCGCGCTGAGCCACGGGAGCGTTCTGTTCGAGTGCGCGAAGCACGAGATGCACTCGACGACCGCCGTCAAGAGCCCAAACAGGGCCAACCCGACCAGGATTTCCCTGGTCTTCTACCAGCACCGCAATCTAAACCGGCCGAAACACGGGCTCGAGGAGTGGGAGGAGAAGATGAGACTGAAAAAGCTGGGCCTGAGCCCACCGACGCCGGGCACCCCCGGGCCCAACTCCAACTCGGCGTCCCCGGCCACCACGCCGGGGCCCGAGCGGCCGCCCAGCGCCGCCGACAAGTGGAAGGGCGCGCCACTAGCGGCGGGGGCGGGGGCGGGGCAGGTGTCTCTCCGCGCCGCCACGCACACGACGACGTCGTGGAGCACGCGCTTCCCCATGCACCCGTGCACCGTGACGGGCCCTTACCAGGAGTCCAGCACCTGACGCCGGCCGCCCGAGCGGCCCGCCCCCGCCGCGCCCCTCTAGCCCGCGACCTGGCCCTCGCCTTCCCGTCCTACCGCAGGACGCCTAGGACCGTGTGCTTTCCATATTTTGTAGTTCCTCGACTAATTATGTAAGTAGACGCAGCCGGTGACCGGCTCGTGAGCGTTTTCGAGAATCCCGCGATTCCTTTTGTGCATTTAAAATTGGAATTGAGTATCTACCGTTTTTTATTCAAGTATTTTTAGAGCGTATACCGAGTGAGTTTTCAATCAAAGATGTAACTTTAAGTTTTAATTTTAAATAGTGGTTATCGCGTTTCAGCTAGTCTTACGTTATGTTAGCATCGATCGTGTATCGTCCGGGTGACCGTTCGTAGTGTAGATTTTTTTGTATATTCTTGTCCTTTTTTGCTTTGACGAGCGTCGACCCGACCGTTGAGCGGTTAGTTTAATTTAAAACGGACTATAGCTGTATAAAATAGTGACGTAAATGTATGTTTTATCTGCATATTTTGTCGATGTTTTTTTTTCTAATTAAGCGCATAATCGAAAGTTTAATGCGACACGATGATCTCATAAACTACTAACCCTACATTACGTAACGTTATCCAGAACAAAAGTACAAAACGGTGCACAAGGGCGCGCTCCGGCGTCGTCACGTCGCACGTTGGATCCTGTAGTATGAGCTGGTTGGTCATTAATCAAAATTTAAAAAATGCCGGTAGATAATATTTTTTCATAGATTTAGCAAATAGAGGGTATACCACATTTATTATATGTAATTAAAGTAGTATTGGTTGTCTAGTATACTTTTTATGATACGACAAAGTTGACCATATTTGTATTTTCCTTGTAGTCAATTACGTTTTTTAAGTTTGGTGCAGTATTGAAACATTGTATTACTTTAAAAGTAACAGGGTATAATTAATAAAAAAAATCATGAGTGATGCTGAAGGTATGTAGTATTTAAAATGTATAAATTTAGTTCTTCACGATAAAATAACTTCTTCATAATAATTTTTTATTTAAAAACCACTTTTTCTTCAGAAGTGCAGTTTTGATACTGTTTTTTTTCTGAAAAGTGCATTTTGTCAGGGTACTAATTAGTTCTCCGTAACTCGTTAGTTAGTGTATTTTATATAGTTGATATCAAAAGTTCAGACAAAATGCTCCTTTTCAAATGGCAGTGGTTTATAGTTTCACGGTAGTAGATTAAAAATATGAGCCAGTCGTATTTCGGTTAGTTATTACACTTAACTGTGAAAATTTTCGTCTTTAACATGAATGAATAGTTTTGTATTGTATTGTAGCCAATTATATAGGTTATTTTTTTTTCTTAAGAATAGTGGATTATCCAGTAAAAAGGAGAGATTTGTGTGACAAATTATTTTTAATTCAATACAAGAAATTAGATAGCAAGTTTTTAAAATTAGAGGAGATAATTATTGCAGAAACCAACTGCCCTGCTTCAATTATAACTTCCCTTAAAGAAACACTGCATATTTTTTTAAAAATCTATTAAAATAAAATAGCAATCGTCGAACAGAATCAAAGAAAGGTTTGTAAAAAATAACTCAAGGTGGCTAGATAAGACTTGCATTTTTTTAAAATATATTATTAAGCAAAGGGTGAGCCCAGGTAGGCCCCCGAAGGATTTTCAGCAGTGTAGTGTCCGCAGTAAGCGTAGGAAGACCGAAGTTTTACGTGCGTCCGGTTCTGGCAGTGAACTTCTTTATTCTGCTCAAATGTATTTTCGAACTGAAGGCCACCATTTCCAATTAAATAAATTAAAAGATATTCTATCACCGAAACCCACAGTAAATGAAGAAGAGGCAGTATCTCCTCAAACCGCTTTGTCTATGTTTAGATACTGAAGCGAAATAAAGTAAGAAGCAGTATAACGTGGTACAGAGCTACGCGCCTCATATCTTTCCTTCTTAACTTAACGTCGTAAAACTTCGAGAAAGGACACTCTAACGGATGTATTTAATTTGTTTTTAATTTTTTCGGATCCAGTAGTATCGTGCTCAAGGGTTGTGAGAAAATATAAAACTACTCTTCCTAGTGAGGTGCTAGAAATGATTTTACCAGATTAAAAGAATCTAGCCTTCATAAATCCATTTATTGTGATATATATTTAAATTGTTTGGAGTAATAAAGACATTAATAAAGTTATTTTGCCTCAAAACACCTTCAATAAAGACAATTTATGACAGTTAAGGAAGCGAAAGATGTTTGCCGGGAGCGTTGCAAGTGGCAATCAGTGGTCTCTGCCTACCCCAGTGAGTAATAAGCGTGATTTTATGTATTTAGGTACGTATGAATGTATTATACACCTTTAAGACTTAGCTTAAGTCTCGGAACGTAGTTAAATAATATTGACCAACCATCCCATACAACAGGATCCACCGTGCGTCGCCGTCGGCGGTCGTGTTTATCATATTTTTGTACCTTTGTCTGTATTAGTTGTTTTATATTATTTGTATAATTAATTACCATTCCTATAGATTTGGACATTATTGTTTTAGCCGACGTTTTTAAAATCGTAAATCATGGAGCACCTCAGAGTGCGATCTGCCACAAAAATCGAGTGCTTTTCTATTAGGTTTAAGATGTGTGTATTTTTAACTTTTTAGAATATTTAACTTATTTATATTATTGTATTACGTGAACCATTATCGAATCATTTTCTTTGTAATAATTTTAGTGTTACTGTAGACGTTAAAATTTAATATATTTGCTTTACGGCTTCATCTTTAAATTATGTACGACAGTTGTTTGACGCATGTTTCAATCACGCCTCCTTTATTTGACGAGCGGGTGCCTGCATGTTCGTATAAACATTGAAATTATTGATATTATTGTGAATCTTATTTTCTATTTAAATATCGGTGAACATACAATTGAAGATGCGTTGATATTATGCATCGATACGAACATTCTTCTAACTTAGTGTCGATAAAATTTTATAAATTAGATACCATACAATAAAAAAGATGAATAATAATTTACGTATAGGATAGAATATTTGCAAGAATAATAAAAAAGTAATAACAATTTTCAGGCGCTTGAAAAGATTATAAAGTAGGCATATTATTGAAAATGAATGAAAACATACTGATGAATAGTTATTAATATATAATTAGGTGTAAGGAAAAGTTTGTTTTAAAGATTAAACTATTGATATAGTTTATATTTTTTACCTGTACCGTATTTATTGATGGTAAATTTATTGGGACGAACGTGAAAAATTATTTATAGGTGAAAGTTTTGGAGACAAAACTTATAAAAAATAAGCAATAATAGACATCGGACTCTATGTACATTGTAACGTAGGAAAAAGAATATTAAAAATAAAAACGAATGGTGCGATATTGTCGATGGTCTTATGGTAACGCTTAACGCTGGGAACTTACTGAAATTTGCCTAAAATTTGTGTATTTTGGATATTATTTGTGGTATTATCATTGGTACAATGCCCTGAATTCTTGCCATTAATATTTGCCAATCGTTTTTTCAACTTCGCATTGTGTGACAAGACATATCAAATGCAATCGCTGTATTTTTAAAAACGTAATATAAACTGACAAGCACAAAACAGTTGGTTTTTTCTAAGACTTTACATTGTATAATCTCAGAAGCAATTTTGACACCACGTTGTAAACGCATATTGTAGAGTCGACTTTAGAAAGTAATTGTATCATTTAGGTCACACCAGAAACCTGTGATATACATAAACCGCGAGTGTATGTTTGTATGTCTGTACCAGTGTGTATGGTGAACATCGTAGACATATTACAAATAAAGTAGGAATCATTCCACGTTTGATATAACAAAAAAAAATGACAAATTTAGACGCATGCTTATATTTTTTTCATCATAAAAAAGGTCCTGCTGTATATGTCTTATGTCTATGGTAAAAATACAAAGTTGTATTATGGAAACTTTTCAAACCAAAAACGACCAGTATTGCCAGATTGTAACCAAAAATGTTTTTTTTTTATAATAATATTTCCCTGATAATGTGGAAAAGGGTTAATTACCAGTGTTTTAAGAATGTTAGGTACATACGTTTGAGTTAGGCGAACTAATTGTGTAACAATATTTTTATTGTCTTCTGCCAAAACAAGAGAGTAATCGAATGTGTCATGTAAATAGAACTACCATTATTTATTAATACAATTAATTTAAAAAAGTATCATCTTTTATTTCATTCCTACTTCATTACTTGATCAGATCATATATTAGTTTGGGTTGGCTTCAACAAGGCCTTTGACATTGTCTCTTATTAAATTTAAATAATTATGGTAGCAAAGACACAACTATCATATTCCGAAGCTTTGCATTTATTTCCTAGAAACCTTAAGCTATGAAATTTAAAAAAAATCCCTACCTGAAACAAAGTCTTAGGCTACATGAAGCTACGGCATTTCACAAGGCAGTATTTTAGGTCCTCCTTTTGTTCATCTGGGCGACTGACGAATGTGATGTCATCTCATGTACGAAAAATTAATGTACAGTCAGCCTCATAAGTAAACACTATTGAAATTTACGAAATGGATTCATGAATAAAAACTTAAGTATACACTCTATTTATAACAGTATTGTTCCAAAACAAGTACTGAGTGTAATTTATCATTCATGAATCTGTTCATAAATTTCAATAGTTTTTACCTACTTATGAGGCTGACTGTACCTACAGAGCCTCACGATCTCCGAGGCCCAAAGAAACTTGGCAATACTTGAAGCAACTGTTTACAGCCAATCTTAACGATGGAAAAATGTGGGGAAAGTGAAAATAAAAAAGAATCAGTACAAAAATCTGTGGTATATAAGTATAAAAATTTGTAAGTACAATTATTAACAACACTAACACTAAATAATCTTAAAATTAGATGAGCAATAACTCTGGAATGTAGTTATACAATACAAAACTAAGTTGAGCATTATCTTGTCATCGTTGTACTTAATAGCTATTTTCGAAAGGTACTCACGGTAACTGTTTATATCTGTATATCTCAATACATTTTACAAAAATGGTATGATTAACCATATTTAAAAGACTTATACGAAAATATAATCTAATTTTGTATTATTCTAGTACAAAGTAGCCATACAAAATTTTTGATGAAAATCTAATCTGGTTACGAACTTTCTAATATTATTAGAATCAGGTACAGGAATTGTGTAGATGTGACCCAGTTAAATAGATTTAAAATATCCGTAAAATATAAGATGCCTCTCTCCATAATAAAGTTTACAGCAAAGTTTCGAGAAAATGTGATGTACAATTGCCAAGCATATATTAGGTGCTTACACATCAAATTGGCGTTTTTCGTACTGGCCACTTTAATTACGATTTTCTCCTCTTTGGTAAGGAATTCGAAATTCAAATTTTCCCAGCTATTTACTCATGTATTTATCCTTCGATGACCGTCATTCATTTGTTTTTTCTTCTGTTTTTTTCTGTTTGCGTCACTCATTTTAAAAAATGGAAAACTTAAAATATCGCATTATTTACGAGTACGAGTTCCGCCGTGGCACTAGTGCTGCGGAAACGACTAGAAGGGTGAATGATGTGTATGGCGGTCATGTTGCAAAAGAAAACACAGTTCGTTTTTGGTTCCAACGTTTTCGTTCAGGAAATGTCGACCTGCAGAACAAGCCCCGTGGACGGCCTGAGACTCAAGTTGATAATGAAGTATTGAAGGCTATTGTGGAAGCGGATCCATCGCAAACCACGTCCGAGTTAGCTGCAGGCTGCGGTGTTAGTGATAAAACTGTTTTAATTCACTTGGAGCAAATTGGGAAGATTAAAAAGCTTGAAAGGTGGGTACCTCACGAATTGACTGAAGCAAACCGGCAAAAGCGCGTCGACTGCTGCGTTACATTACTGAACCGGCACAATAATAAAGGTATTTTAAACCGAATCATTACCTGTGACGAAAAATGGATTCTTTACGATAATCGAAAGCGCTCAGCGCAATGGTTGGATCCTGGCCAGCCAGCCAAATCCTGCCCCAAGCGAAAATTAACCCCAAAAAAGTTACTTGTAAGCGTTTGGTGGACTAGTGCAGGTATTGTTCATTACAGTTTTCTCAAATCTGGCCAGACTATTACGGCTGATGTCTATTGTCAGCAATTGCAAACCATGATGGAAAAGCTAGCGGCTAAACAACCTAGGCTGGTCAATCGCTCCACGCCACTGCTGCTTCACGACAACGCTAGACCACACACTGCACAACAGACGGCTACCAAATTAGAAGAGCTTCAATTGGAATGTCTAAAACATCCTCCGTACTCCCCGGATCTTGCTCCAACAGATTACCATTTTTTTCGAAATTTGGACAACTTCTTGCAAGGGAAAAAATTCAACTCTGATGGGGCAGTCCAAATCGCCTTCACAGATTTTATTGATTCCCGTCCGACTGGTTTTTTTTAGTAAAGGGATCAATGAACTACCTATGAGATGGCAAAAATGCATAGAAAACAATGGTTCATACTTTGATTAATTAAATATATTATATTTAAAAATATTCGACTTTTTGTTCCTCCTATACAAAACGCCAATTTCATATGTAAGCACCTAATATATAATGTTTTAGATACAATGATGCATAGCAATTGTAAATTGTAGAGTAATATTATGTATATACTTTTTGCGAATTCAGTGTTAAAATAATTTTATATTCTCGAGCACGATTTTATTGACATACCTATTTCTGAAATCTTAAAAATAACTTTCCAGAATGACATTCAATGTACCTTTTCGATTTTTGTCGTCTGTTTTATTTAGATGACATAATTTAAATGAATTGACAGCGAACAATAAACTGTGAGTAATTTCTGAGTAGGTAAATAACTGTGTCGGCTTATATTGACTACTCATAATACTTAAAACTGAGACTCATAATTTCAATATCTCCATAGAAACGGAAAACTAGAAGGTTTTTGTATAACAACTTTTATTTTAAATTACAATTCTAAATCTCCACCTATATTATACACATACACTGAAATCTTAAACATTTGATTTTCCGTCGCCATATTGGCGCTGTTAGCTACAGAAATCTGACAGTGCTATGGAACTAAGTAGATTCTCACAATGGATTTTGGTAGTACGATATACATGATTATCGGATACCAAGTAACCTTACACAGTTACTTACAATACACTAGAATTTACTCGAATACCGGAATACGACGATTAAAGTGATTTGAACACTTACAACTTATATTTTACAGGAATATTATAATTATGCTATTTTAATCTTTTCTATCAGAAAATTCACCATTTTCACAAATTAATTTTCAAATATAGGTTATTATTAACATCGATTTTGGATTATTTAAGTATAAAACATACAAAAATAGCAATGAGTATGATAAGAGCCTCTTAAAACTGTTTGGAAAGGGCAATTAGGTAGTGAAGTTGATGGAAACCTGGTGCCAGGATTGATTGGGATTGCCAGGGTTTCAAGGAGAGAGAGAGCAATGGTCGAGATCCGTCATAGCCAGAATGATGTTAGCGAGAGCAATACAATAATTATAAAGTAATGGAAGCGCTGGTGGAAATTATCACAAAAAAAAAGGGATGAAAATGAAAAATATGTCATGCAATTGGCAGAAACCTGATGACAGGATTGATTGGGATTGCCAGGGTTTAGGAAAAGAGAGAGAGAGAGAGAGAGGTCTAGAGATGCTCATGATGTGTCATAGCAACAATAATGTTAGCGAGAGCGGTGCGAGCGGCGCTAGGCCTCAGCTCGTCCAGAACTCCGAGAGCGCGCGCGATATGTTCCCGCTGTAGGCCTTTGGTTTGTTCGATACCGTTGCCCGCCACTACGGCCTTGTATAGCTGGAATGCAATTACAAAAGTAAAAAAAATCATATAGGTAAGTAGTTAGTAAATATTTTTGGGCATTATCACACGACATTATCTAGCCCAAATTAAGCTAACATAAGCTTTTGCTATGAGATCTAGACGACTGATAGACATACGTATAGGTACATGCAAACAATAATATGTATGCATATATTCTAAATGCATACATATTAAACAAACTCATCTAAACTCCGAAACAAACTTTTGTGGATCATACAAATATTTGGACTAACCCAGGAATCGAACCCAGGACTTCAGCGCGGTAGTTGGTTACACTACCGAATGCGCCACCGAGGCAGTCTAACATGCTTACATTCAGATCATTACAGTAAGTAGGTACTTAGGCAATTATTGAAAACGACACTTGTACTATTCCACAATATTTATTATTATAAACCTGACCGGTTTCGCTCTCTCTAGTCTAGATCCGCCGGTAGATAGGCCGGTCTAGATGGGAGGACAAGGTATTACAGTAATACCTTGTCCTCCCATCTAGACCTTTGAAGATGCTGTAAAGCGAAACCGGTCAGGTTTATAATAATAAATATTGTGGAATAGTACAAGTGTCGTTTTCAATATGTGCAGCAAGTTCCACCAAGTGCCGTCAATCAACAGTATAAATAACTTAGGCAATTACTTAATGTTAATTTAACGAAATATGACAAAAAATCGACAGAAGTCGGAAGACATAGGCATAGATAAACCGACCAAAATTGGAGGACAGCGTAAAGCGGTCGCGCAGTATATAAAGCTATGTCCCATTGCAATTTAGTACAAAAAATATAGTTTTATAGGCTTAGTAGAATACGTTGTCACGCTTTGCTGCTTCGCTCGGGCAAAGGACTTTGTACGAATGAAGGACGGGAGATTTACTGAGCTGAGGCTCATGCTGAGGCATACGCACATTATTGACATTATACATATTTTCTGATGTACTAAAATGAAAAAAATCCGATACTATTACGCTAAGCGATCCTTTTTTTTTAAACAGTCACATCTAGCAAATTTCAGTAAGAACCCTTGTTCAGTGGTTTAAGATGAGCACTGCACACCTCACCTTACAATCCCGTGTTCTTCAAGCGGAGCGTGAAGAGGCCTATCACAGGTTCGCCAACTTAAGGACCATTTTCAGAAGTCTTACGGACTGTGAGAGTGGCCCGCAATCGCTAGATGCGCCACGGCTTTCCATCAGACGGGCGATGTCAATTGGCGAGTATAACAAAAAACTGGCCAAGTGCGAATCGGAATCACGTTTGTTGTATGGAAGCTCCCCTTAATTTTTTTTTTCTGATTTTAGTACATTTCTTGTTATAGCGGCAACAGAAATACCTACATGATATGTGAAAATTTTTGCTTTAGCTATCACGGTTCCTGAGATACAGCCTCGTGAGGGACAGACAGATAGACAGGTAGACAGACGGACAGCGAATGCTAATAAAAAAGGAAATCCCGTTTTTACGCTTTCGGTACTGAACCCTAAAATCATTTCAAACAATCAGTCACAGCCCTCTAATTACAATGTAAGAAGTTACCAAACTCACCGCGTGATAGTCGACATCGTGCACGCTCCTCCGGCCCGCCTCAATGTGCTCGTACAGCTCGGGGCGGGCCTCCAGCGTGAAGGCGAGCGGCGCGCCCACGAGCGAGAAGCTGGCGGGCTCGGGGCCCGTCAACGCCTCCAGGTCGAGGAACGCCTGCCACGCCAGGGCCAGGTGGCAGCCGAATAGGTAGCCCTGCCCAATCACATAACATGTTACCAATAAAGTTGAAGTAAAGTTGAAGAGTCTGTTCAAGGCTGTCTGTCTGTGTCAAGAACTACGGGTTTTTTTATGTGTGGAAATCTGGAATGCTATGCCGGACTCCTATGCGGGAGTCCCGGATAAAACCTCGGAAGGATGTCCCAGGGTAGAACTACGGGTTGGAATATTCATAGTATGTCTAATTATCTTTTTTTCTAGCTTGCACGAATAGCAAAGCAAAGGGTATATTAAGATTGTATGCAGCTACACGCTACACCGCAAGAGTGGTCCTAATACTACATAATATACATTTGTCCCACGTAATAGGTGCCGTGTTGACACCCCTTGATGGCAACCTGGCAAAAGTGTGCAACGGATTATGCACTTCCACTGTTACATTCTCTGAGTCTGCAACTGTTGACTATGTTCAGCCAGCTTGAGCGTGACTGAGCAACTCCAAACTGAGCAAACTGCCAAGCAGCGGTCCAGCGGTTAATACGTGGCGGGCCGTCCACTCGTGACTGGCACTGTCTATAACGCCCACCATTGGCAGAGAGTCTAGGAAACACTTCCACTGTTACATTACCTGAGTCTGCAACTGTTGGCTATGTCCAGCTAGCTTGAGGGTGGCTGAGCAACTCTTGCCAAGCAGCGCTCCGGCGGCTAATACGTGGCGGGCCGTCCACTCGTGACTGGCGCTGCCTATAACGCCCACCATTGGCAGAGGGTCCAAAATGCACTCCCACTCTGCAATTCGCGGACATCCAATTTAATATACTGTTGTGCTATCACAAAGCCGCAACTTTGCCGTTTTTTAATACATTCAAGAGTAAAATGGAAAAAATCTAAACTTCGAAACAAACCTTTGAGGATCAGACAAATACTTGGTTCTACCCGGAGTTCAGCCCGCCATAGAGGCAGTCGCATAAACCACGAGGCTTTAAAACTTGCCATGGTGAAGAATCGACAGTCGACTTTCTAGCAAAGTTTCTAACTGTATAAATCACACTTAGTTGTTTACATTCAAAGCGGTAAATAAACATGTGCTTGAATGAATGTTACTTGTGTTTATTGAGATAGGTGACAGCAATGATCGTCAAGAAAGCACAACATAGTATTTAACCAACACAAATACAAGTTTCGCACAATGAGGTATTGATGTTGAAGATCGTCACTAGAAGAAAGTGAAAGTTGACAAGGAAACTAAGCTCACCTTCAATGGAAACCTTAAACTTTGTATTGATACAAAAGAAACTTTAAAGAGACTTGACACATTCAATACAGACATACATACATTCAATATAGTCATGCCCGAAGGGGTATGCAGAGGCATATTACATGTCCACATTTCACCATTTTAGAATTTGTCCCACGTAATAGGTGGTGTGCCGTATTGGCGTGTTGAGATGGACAGGCGCAGGTTGTGAATGCCTGACGTTGAAATTTTTTTAGCCGCCTAAAATGTCCTATCACTTGACTTAACGACTGCCATTTACTGGCAACCGGAACCAAAGGCTTAAAGTGTCTTCCGAAGCACGGAAACGCTCAAATAAATGTCACAAAGTGGTCAGACGGATGGTCAATCATCCAAGGACTGGCCATAGTGGAAGTAGCTTAATGTGAGTCCGCGGGGCCACAAGACACAATAAATAATAAATAAATAAATAATAAATATTCACGGACATCTCACACAACGCTATCTGATCCCAAAGTAAGCTAGGAATAACCTGCTTGTGTTATGGGTATCTGACCACGGATATTAATACTTATATAATTTTAAATACGTACATATTATACATAGAAACACCTAGTCTCTTGAGACAAACATTTATGGGTCACACAAATATTTGTCTCCGGTGGGAATCGAACCCACGACCTCCAGCACCGCAGGCGGTATCACTACCGACTGCGCCACAGAGGCAGACAAAAATATAATTATACGCTTTATTGATAGATTCAGTGGGAACCTTCGGGAAAATCGAGGCATGTAGTTTATTCCACAACCTAAGGGTATGCGGAGGAAAGCCACCATTGGATCTTACATTTTATATTATTGAATTGGATTTGTCTCTTTAGTGTAAAGATAAAAACAGAACTAACACAAAGCAACGTACAAACTGGCTGAAGGACAACAATCTGCATATGCGTTTCCTAGACGATCAAGCGATATAACGCAGCACGTAATGCATTTACCTGTTGTCATGCATGCATTATCGTTTATATCTGCTGATTGACATGCGGCACTTGACGCATGATCGTCTAAGGATCGCAATAGAGACAAATGTTCTCATTTTGCGACTATCAGTAGATCGCGATGAGCATTCAGGGCGCGCGCAGTTCCTTGTGTGTCGTATACGACAGTGTGAGCATACTAATGAGTGGTATAATGGGACCTGACGATAGGAATGTGCTACTTTGCGAACTCATTGTACTGGACGCCGACTCTTGGTTTATATGACGTGGATTCGTGGACGGAAATTCACGAGTGAAACGTCACCTGTGTCATATTTACGAACAGCAAGACCTGAGACAGATGACGGTTCACCCGTAAAATTCCGTCCACGCATCAAGTCGTATGATGAATGGAGAGTCGGCGCCGGGTTTCTATTCATTCGGTAAGAAAACCTTCGACGTATATTATTTTGCACAATAAAGCCAATTAGTAAACACACACAAAATAGACCAAGCGGAAGCGGTTAAGAATCTTCGTCAGAGATGTCCTAACATTAATATATCTTCATTGGAAGGATCCTCCAAGGCGTTAGGAAGTTACAGTGGCGCTGACCAAATAGTGCGGACGTACGAACGTACGCACGTACGCACCACCACAGGACCGAAACTCCAGCTTGAATGTGTGCGTCTGATCAATAAATGTAAGCAAATTGTCCGTCAACGCGTACGTCAACTCTACTGACAGCTGTGGCGCGACAGGGAGTTGCCGATCTGTATGTAATACTATTATATTATCTTTGTCACCACACGGCTTGATGGCATTCCGCAGAAATGCAATATTTAAAATTTGACCCTATTCTGTTGACAGATTGATCTTCTATTCTGTTCTGTTACATCTTTCGTTCTGTTGCTGTAAAATGCACCTCAAGACAAGTATCAAATGAAAAAGCTAAGCTAGTAAAATACACCATGAAGAAACTGTTTAACTAAACCAAAAAAAATAGGTATGTACTTATTAATTACCGTTAAATGCTGATATGTGGAGAATTCTACATAATATTTGACGTCCGACACTTAGGTGATATTTACAATGTATTGTGTGAACTGTCCATCTACATTTACTTTAAGACTATGTATATACGCTCAGTACATAAACTAATTGAGCAGTGTACATTGCTAGGTTTTTAGGGTTCCGTAGCCAAACGGCAAAAGTGAAACCCTTATAGATTCGTCATGTCTGTCTGTCCGTCTGTCTGTCCGTCTGTGTGTCACAGCCACTATAAGGCCTATGCTGTTGAAACTTGGTATGTAGATGTATTTTGTGAACCGCATCAAGATTTTTATATAAAACTAGAAAAAAAAGCAGTTAATTTTGGGGGTCCCCATACTCAGACAGAACTGAATCTCAAAATTTTTTTTTTATCAAACCCATACGTGTGGGGTATTCATAGACAGGTCTTCAAAAATGCTGTTGAGGTTTTTAACATCATTTTTTTCTAAAGTGAATAGTTTGCGCAAGAGACACTTCCAAAGTGGAAAAATGTGTCCCCCCCCCCCCCCCTCTAACTTCTAAACTAAGAGAATGATAAACCTAAAAAATTATATAATTGACATTGCCATAAAATTTACCAACGAAAATTGGTTTGAACGAAATCGAGTTGGTAGTTTTTTTATAATGTCATAAACCGCAATTTTCGGCTAGAAAAATTACTACCACTGCGAACGTGTTAAAACATCAATAAAAGTTACAACTAACTTTTATATTATGTTACTTGCTGCTACGGAACCCTTCATGGGCGAGTCCAACTCGCACTTTGATGGTTTTTTTATAACCATCAGCAGGTGACACAATTTGCGGAATAGCATAAAAATACTTTTGGTATAATTAGCCTTGTTGAGACTTAGTCGAGACTTGGGCAACACAATCAAATCAACCTATAGCAGTCCACTGCTGGACGTAGGCCTCTTCCAAAATTGGGAAGGACTTGGCCTTACAGTGGATACCATGCTGGCAAGGGTTGTCACATGGTTTCATTTCAAGTTTCCATTCTCTACGTTAATATGGGCAATACGACTCTGCTTAACTCCTTGAGAATTAAAAGGAATGAGGGTATACATGGTGTGTCTTCATGGTTGCATATAATTCTGTTCTGATCAGCCTCACAATTGGGCGATGCGACGGATTTCTGTTCAATAACCAATAATACGAGTTTATAAGCAAATTGGGTCAACTCTCCATCTAAAACCTTCACCAATAATGTTAATCACATATCCAGTAGCTGGTTGATTTAATGGATTCCACAAAGACCTGATAATTCAAGGACAAAGATAGTCAGATGGCAGTCATTTGAAACAATGCGGGAAGAAAATTTGTTTCTTACTAAGGATGTTGGAAGCATTCGTTATTTTTTTTAGGTATGTGGACATTCACACACAACATCATCTAGCCCAAATCTAGACGACTGATAGACATACTTAATTATATATTTTTAAATACATACATATTATGACTGCCTCTGTGGCGCAGTCGGTAGTGATACCGCCTGCGGCGCTGGAGGTCGTGGGTTCGATTCCCACCGGAGACAAATATTTGTGTGACCCATAAATGTTTGTCTCATGAGTTTGGGTGTTTCTATGTATAATATGAAGATAATATGTATGTATTTAAAAGTATATAAGTATCAATATCCGTGGTCTGATACCCATAACACAAGCAGGTTATTCCTAGCTTACTTTGGGATCAGATAGCGTTGTGTGAAATGTCCGTGAATATTTATTTATTTATTTATTTATTATACATAGAAAACACCCAAACTCCGAAACAAACATTATTGGATCACACAAATATTTGGACCGACCCAGGAATCGAACCCAGGACCTCCAGCGCGGCACGCGGTATCACTACCGACTACTCCACAGAAGCAGTCTATATTTCACGCTAAAATGATAAAATGTAAGTATGCAAACATGTAAACTTTGAAATAACAGTGTAATATCAATTACCTGCAGCGAGTTCTCTCTCCTCCTTGGGCAGGGGTCTTGACGGCAACGGGTTGTTTTGTTCGTCCCTTTCTCCCAGGAACTCTGCTTCAGCAAGGTCCCTGACTGCAGATGACATCAGTTCTACCAGTTCTTGATTCCTGTAAATATTATTTGAAACAGTTGACTAAAGAATATTTTAACAGGGGCTGAATTAAAATGGCTAGGTTAGGTTAGAACTGCGACCACAACGGCCAGAACCAAATTCTACTTATTTCGCTTTTGTTTGTTAAAATATTGTTTAGTTAGTCAACTGTTTTTCGACCAAACGTTTATTTGATCAGTAGGTAGTAAAAATATCAAATGTTTGTTCGATAAAAACTCTTTTGGTCAATTGTTCATTCGATCAGTAATAGAACGGCATAAAGTTTTATCGGTCACACGTCAAGTGATCAACTGAAGTTCGGTCACCATCACCAGTGGTAAACCGACTTATGACTTTCCACTGCTGGACATAGTCCTTTCCAGTTTCAGTTTGAGAAGAGTGGTTGACGCGCTGAGATTTTTGTTTTCAATTTCAACAAGACCTACAGGAGGACCCAAACCAATTCACAACGAGGAGAAGAGGTCATACGGCTTAGCTCAAAAACTCACGACTAAAAGATATAATATATGTAAGTCGTTTAATTATTTTCAAAAATCACTACTTACCTACATATTTTTTGAAATGCGAACGCCATTGCACAACTGTTGCACTACAAGTGTTGCACAACTCCATGCCGAAATTGAGAGTGGAATTAATTGTTTCGAAACGATATTAATCTTTCCATGAGAGTTGCTGTTACAACTCTCAGAGAATAATGGTGTACAAAATATACATATACGGTCGAATTGAGTAACCTCCTCCTTTTCTGAAGTCGGTTAAAAATAATACAATAGCTAGGCTTCAGTGCCGCAATAGACCATTATGCAATGACAGTGTTGAGATCTTGGGTCGTACGTAACCGATGTTTCTGTGATCCGCAAATATTTGTTTTGGTGTGATGTTGTTCTCTTTGAATTAAGTACGTATTCAGTAATACTTTTCTGACAGGTGTACAAAGTTGAAATAGCATCTAATCACTCAAAGTATAGTAAAATCGAGTCCAAAAGAGTCCGTTACATACAAACATACAGGTGAAAATCGTTTTAAAAAGCAATCCTCTAACTCTAATTTGCACCTACGCATTTACGGATGCCACCGCGACTTAATTCTAACATAAAAATATTCAATATCACACGTTAATTAATCCGATTAACAATTCAAACACAGTCATTACACACCATCTCGACACACAAAGCTTCAACATTTGAATAAAGTGATACGTCGTGCCGCGTCGTCGTGCATAACAGATTTGAAACATGGCGATGTTTCGCCATGCGGGTCAATAGGTCAAACTAGACTTTGACTATGTCTTACATACAGCACGACGCTGCTATACCTACACTATTTAAAAAGTTATTCTGTCCCGAGGAAACCCCAACTAACCCCATCCACACCCGTTGTGGGGGTGAGATCCTTCATGGCTGGGCTGACGTGCGTCTTTGATGGCTGGCGATTAGAGGTGATTCCAACTATCACGTGTCAAGCGTGTATTGGTTTACAAAATAGCTAATGTTCCCATAGCTTGTTCCCGCCTGCAAATGTTGCCGACAAAGTAAAACAGTAAGTAGCTAAAGAAAATCACGAAAGAAATGTCGACTTGTTTTTTGCTTTTCAGTTGTATGTTTACTTGGCAGTCGGGTTTTTTTGAATTCTAAATAGGTAATTAAGTTTATTTTAAACTTTTTAGTTATGTTAGTAGTGGAGTTATTAATTTTCGCGTAGTGAAGGGACATCACCAAAATTCAACCATAATTATTATATTTTTGGTCATATTTCTGGTGCTACTCAACCGATTGCAATCAAACAAATGTTATAATTTAAGTCTGACCAAGGCCTTATAAACACATAATACCGCATCGAAATCGGTTCAGTAGTTTTGCGTTCATCGCAGTTAAATAATTATAACGCAAAAAGTCCGCCAGTTTGAATTTCCATGAATTTTATTATTTCCTGGTATACAGCGTTCTACACCCTTGCAATTCCTAGGATAGATGCAGTACCAAATTAATCTTTTGTCGGTTATTGGTGAAAAGACTTTCTTAGCTAGTAACAGTGAGGGAATCACTATCCTCTGAACTGTAAGGGACCAGGGCTATCATTGCTTCTGATGATGTTAATGTTATCACTACTGGGAAAGCTGAGGACTGTACGAAGCCGTCTCCAAACCAATAGCTTTCGATGCTAACTGGACCAACACTGTTAAGACGACGATAAACAAGCCTAAGTGATTAACGCATTGTATATAACACGACTTTCACTGATTACACACCTCATATTGCATAATGCCGTTCAGCATTATTGCGTTAGGACTGCGGCTGAATGCTCGGTTATGGAGAAAAACCGGTATGAGCATCACACGCACGATCACACATACAACCCGTTCGCTCTAAGTTTACCGCTGGATGGCGTAGACGATGGTGTAGAGGCGTAGCGACCGGCAAATTTAGAGTGAACGGGTAGTACAAACTGGGTTCGCTATGATACTCAGTGGTCAAGTTTATGTGACCTAGTGACAGCAATATACACGCGTTTTCGTTAACAGATAATAAAGTCCACATGGGCCGAGACTGTGTCGTAAGAAAGGAAAATGGTTTAATAAACGTTAAAAATACCGTACGACTTACACATGTAAAGAAAAATTGATTAAGTGCTACGTACAATGTAAATGTCCTTTTTGAAGTAAATAAAAGTTTACTTCAAAAATGACATTTTCTTCAATAAATAGATCACATGGTTTGTGCCACCATACCTTATGGCGAGCTACCGACGCGACGTATAAATATATTAGATTGATCCTGTTTAATCTCACCTGGACTGGATATGACAATTAATTGACCCCAGACCACTGATAAGGTGTAGGACTTAAAACGTTTTGTCATTTTGTACTCACCTCAGATTAGCTAACTCCGAACAAGAGTTAGCAAGCAAGTAATCCCCGCTGAGCAGAGCTATCTTGTTGCCAAACATCATGTCGTTCGGTTCAGCCGCGATGGGTTGGCGCGAGTTCATGTTGACCAAGCCTTTGTGGACCAGGTGCGATGTGCGGATCATCTCGGTCACCTCGGCGAGGGCGCGTTGACTGTGACAAATACAATGGAGCATTAATACTAATACGAGTATTATGTAGTTACTTATACTTATACATATCTATACTAATAGATAGCTAGCAGTTAATTTTAGATCAAGATAGATAGGTATCGGATATTAGGTACTAAAAATTATAGACAACCATTAAATCTCCACACGCTGGTGGAGTGCACGGGCGGCGTGGTCAGGTCCTCGTGGTGGGTCTGGACGTGGACACTCTCTCCCTGGAGACCATGGTGCGTGCCATGGTCTCCAGCGGGAGTAAGTGGGACTGCGCCGCTTCTTTCTGCGAGCAGGTCATGCTCGTGAAAGAAGCGGCGGGGCGGAAGTGGGAGAGAACTCTCCCACCCGAATTGCGCAGTCGCAGTCGGCGGTTTGAGCGCCGCGCCGCCGACGCGATTCGCCGAAGACTATCGGCCTCCATGACCGGGGGTTTGAGGTCGGTGAGTGGGCTGCTCACCGTCCTTACAGAAGCAGGCCCATGACACGGCAGTGCGACGTGAGGGATTCACGCATACCCCCCCTTAGAAGCGGGATCATACCCGAAAGCCCCCCAAAGACGCGGGATAGCACCCGAACCACCCCATAGGCGAGGTCGCAGTGGTAGCCGTAGGTCTGTTGGGAGTCATGGGACATCCTTCCGAGGGCTTACCCCCGGGTAAACCCTCGAAAGGATGTCCAATGCCTAACAGCCTACGGTCGGGAGCCCCGGGTCCCGACCGTAAGCTGTTGGGCGTTACGTGAGGTTTTTTAGTCGGTGGGAGTCCGGCACAGCATCCATGAAGGATTTTCCCTCATGTTAAAAAAAGACAACCATAAAAAACATAGATACTCCTATAAATAACGTATAACCCAATATTTATACTGTGCACTGAACCGACACAATATAATTTCCACACAATACCGCTAGAAATATAATTTATCGCAATGACAAGTGCTCTCATGCAAATATCAGGTTATTTGTAGGTCCAGGACCAGGGTCAAACACGAATTCTTCAAGCAATACCTACGCGAAAATGTACCTTAAGGGCTGTCAACTAAACCACCACTGTTATTAAAACCGACAAATAGCAGGACACCGTGTAGTTTTAGTCGGTAGGAGTCGGAGAGTAGATTGACACACGTAAAAAAAGACTTATCGGTTGTTAAACTTGAGGGCCATTGTCGATAGATTTTTCATGAAAAACATTCGGTTCTCTTAAAATCTTAAAAAACTTTAATGACCACTCATGGCTAGCTTGCTAAATTCCGCACTCATGACTGTTCCGAAAGATACCCTTGGGGTGCCATGGAAATTTAGAGAAAGACCAGTGGCACTCCCAAGTACTTACATAAAAGAGAATTGATCAAGCTGTGCTATAACCCTGCCGGATGAACCGACGCGACACCTCCTGGAAAAGGTCGCAGGGAGGGATTGGATGCGGATGGGGCAGGACCGTTTGCTGTGGAGTAAATTGGAAGAGCAGTGGACTGCAATAGGCGAGGCTGATTTCATTGATTTATTGATGTGCCACCACTAAAATAATTCTTTCAATCCATAAGCTAGTACAATCCGTTAGCGCTACGAAAGTGATACAGTCACTTTCAAAGACACTTTGCGTTAGATTCGCGTTAGCATAACTACCCAAATATGAGTAGAAAATGAAGAGAAACCATTAAAATCGACATTATTGTTTTGTTACACCGTTAATAAAATTGTAAGCACCGCAATGCCAAATCGTACAACTAATTGAGGCTTCTAGAAAGTTGTTTACGGCTTCTATGTCCCGATTTATGACTGTTTTGTGAACATATATGGCTAGACAATTCATACAAGTTATCGGTTTCGGTAGTGTACTGAGCAAAATACTTTAAAATTTTCGCACCAAAACCTCAGCATACGCATCTGAGGTATACTGTGATCGTTAAAAGGATAATGCGAAGGAAAATGCCTCGTGCAGTGAATACCGTCGATGTAAATTTTATAAAACTAACATTCGATTTTTACATCCAGTAGCTTAACCACAGAAATTAAAAGTAACCCTCGATTTACTTTGAATCTTTATACACCCGTTTATCATAAATAACTGCCAGATTTCAGATAAATTCGTTCAGCGGTTTTAGCTGAGCGTTAATTGAGCAGTCATTCATTGCGTTTTCCTCATCTGATCTTCTTCCATCTTCTTTGAAAATGATATTGATTTTTTTTGTGCGTCCGCCTGTCTGTCAATTTAACGAAGATTCTTCGTTCGTATGCTCACTAAAACTTTTAATACCAATGGAAAAAGGTTAATAAATGGTTATGTTCACAGCTATAAAAAAAACACAAGGTGAGGACCTCCCCTTTCCTTAAATAAGCAAAAGAACCTGACATTAAAAAAATAAAACAATGAAGATAATACGATTTATCATTCGCAAGCGGAACTCATTGATCATTCTGGACATAAATATCATAAAGGTGCACGGATGTTCCCATGAGGAAGTAGTTAGTCGAGATGTTTACCAACAGACCTTCGGATGAACGACTGTACGATGCCCTTTCAGTAATTGATTGCAAATTTGTTAATGGTTGTATTGGTAATCATGAACACGGTACTTCCCTTATACGATATATGGGAAGTACCGTGTTTCCAGTTTTGCATCGCTATTTTAAAGGTTTAAGTAGGTAAGTACATAATTATCTGTAGGTATTTTTTAAGGTTGTCCAGTAGAGAGTGCGAGAATTTTTTTCTTCACTGCACTTTTGCATTACTACCCGTTCGCTATAACTTTGCCGCTGGCGTAGAGGCGTATACCCGAATTGTTAATTAGACTAAGTTAATTGACAGTAGCTAATGTCACTTCATCATAGAAAATACGCAACATTGTATGAAGAAGTAACATTAGTTGCTGTACTTCGTCTAATTAAAAATTCGACTTTAGTATGGAACCGAGCGGCAAAGTTAGAGCGAACGAGCAGTACCTACTCGAATAATCTGATATTTATTTAGAACCGATGATTGTCCCCATATAATTATGCCTGACTGTACTGTTTTTTTTTTTTTCAAATAGTTGGCGTGTTAAAATGGCGCTGCTTCGCTTGATGGAAACTAGCACTATATTTTAACGGAATAGGGTCACTCTTACAATTCTCATTACTAGACAGTTGCCTTTAAGTTAGCGGCCCAATGATATGTGACCCTCCGTTTGAGGAATCCTCGGGTTGTAAGAGGAGGGAAACACGTACCCTAGCAGAGCGTTCCAAGTTATGTTCGACAGAGAAACGATCTATTAAATCCATCCGGCACAAAATAATAATGTACAGAACGCAATCTCATGAGTTTAATTTTTTTTCACACCTACCCTCTGATATGCACACTTGCGCCCAAATCAGTATCGAAAACTAGGTACTATGAAAATCTTTGACCTCGTCGTGTCTGTGAACTCTGAGATTGGTGGCTATGTGTGCGTAGCACCAGCAAATGTAGTATATAGGTTTCCATCTGTACTGCATATCTAATTTGTGATTCCGGCGCTAAATCTCACCACTGTGTGAGAGTACCACTGCTGCTCTTCAAGCGTTACCGGGATCCAAAAGGTACAGTTCGGCTCTTCTTTCGTACATACCTGTGCAAGACTCCAGCAGCTTTGTCCTGTTCCATGTCTGGGATCTCGGGGCTGTGGCCTGCAGCCTTCGACACGAGCAGAACTATCAGGCCCCAAGCTTGCATGTTGTTTTTCCCATTGTAGATCAAGTTCCTGTATAACAATCGATTTATATTTTAGACTGTATTCATGGTCGTTAGCTCCTTGCTAAGGGATGATTCCCTTAGCAAGGAGCTAGGATACGTATTATGACAGGGTAGGGTATGTAGGGTGTTGGGAGTCCTGGGACATCCTTCGGAGGGCTTACCCGGGGCTCCCAACCGTCGGCTGTTGGGCGTTACGTGAGGTTTTTAGTCAGTAGGAGTCCGGCATAGCATCCATGAAGGATTTTCGATCACGTTAAAAAAAAGGGTACCTACCTACCTATGTTGGGTTTTAGTTTATTGGATTATTGTACAATCCTTAGAGTATAAATAGAAGGTAATCCCATAGAGCAAGCTAGCAAAGGTTGGCCTTATACCTATAGCCTTACGCGATAAGGCTCCTACATAGTTTAATCAACAAGTCTAATGTTGACCTGAATGAATTATTGTGATCTTGGTGCTCAATAAAAAAATTCTTTTTCTTTCCTCCATTGACATATAATTCTACCGATAGACAGGAATGTCCATACATTGACTATGTTCCAGATTTGTACACAATTGAGCGAGAGCGATACTAACATACTAATGAACTCGCCCAACAGGTGTTATAAAACACATATTTTAGTATGAATAATACGGTCTAAACAATGTATAATTAATTATATTATTTAGCATTAACTTTAGTCCTAATCAAGTGGAAGACCACCTTCTTCGACCACCCTTTCTACAACGATATCTGTTGAGTCTGTATAGTACACGCCACTTACACAAACCTATTGTTGAACAACATTATTGCATTATTTCAATAACAGTTTCTGTATTGTATTAAAAGCAACGATGCGTTTAACGAGTACACGAAGTTATGTTACATTACATCGTTACCATGTATGTAAACATCTTGTTACCTACATTATTTTTGTACAAGATAATAAGTACAAGATGTATGTGTAGATAACAGTTTTATACAGTACTAGCTGACCCGCGCAACTTCGTTTGCGCCACATAAAGAGAGAGTATTACCTGTTCCCGTCGCATTTACTCCCGACGCGTTGCGTTTACTCCCGTAGCGTCTCGTCGTTAATATTCAATACTACGTGAGAGAAAGAGAGAGAGAGAGAGAAAGGTTTCTCGTCGCGTGTATATTTATTATTTTTAAAAAAGTCAGATTATTTTTATTCTGTAATTCTTACTGGATTTCCTTCAAAATAAAAAAAAAATTAATCGCGCTCAAGTATTTCAGTACGTTTTTTTTTTACAATTTTGCCACACACCCATTTCCCTATGCCACGCTAAAATCATCAGATTATTGAAATATATTATGTTCTGTATGTATTTAACTTACCTGGCCTTAATCAGAGCCGCTCGAGTTTTTCTGAGGATTGATTTTTTTTACTAATCTGACGGACTGTCCTCGGAGTACGCCTTTATTTGAAGGGTTTATATATGGTAGGAGTACATTACAAGGAATAAGGTTTCTCCTCATACAGTTTTCTGACGCGCTCGAGTAACTCTTCAAATCCCCTCTTGGTCTGGTAGAATTCGTTGGTAGAATTCGGTTCTGGCGTTGTGGTCGCCGTTCTAACCTTACCTAACCTAGCCATTTTGATTCAGCCCCTGATAAAATATTCTTTAGTCAACTGTTTTTCGACCAAACGTTCATTCGATCAGTAGTAAAAATACCAAATGTTTGTTCGATAAAAACTCTTTTGGTCAATTGTTCATTCGATCTGTATTAGAATGGAGTCCACGTCATAATTTCGAAATAATCTGGCCGACCCTCAAAATTCCGAACGCTCATTTCGCCGATGATAAATTCAACGAATGGTTGTATGGTCGACTGTTAAAACTCCGAATGGTCATTTCGCCGATGATCAGTTTTACGAATGATTGTATGAAATTGATGTTGGTGTTGGATGGTTATAAAAAAAAATAACCACGAAGGCTTACCTTCCCTTACCTTCTACCCTACCGTCTACACCGCCTTAGCCTTCTAACCTAACCTATCCGAGTCGAGGTGTTAACCATAATTAGTGAATGGTTAAACTTAACACCCCGACTCAGAGTACCCCGATACAATCATTCGTAAAACTGATCATCGGCGAAATGACCATTCGGAATTTTAACAGTCGACCATACAACCATTCCTTGAATTCTGTGTAGCCTTGAACGACCGGGCCTGGCTCCAAGCGTCCCTTCTAGTTCGCTAGGGGGGGCTCGGTGTTCGCAAAATTTCTGACATCAGCCTACCGGCGTTTTTGTCTTTGGTTCTCGGCACTGAAGAGTTAACCAGGAAAATCTTAAGAAACACACTGGTTAATTCTGATGTGTCGTGTAAAATTGACGCCATAAATGCCTGGAAGATGGCCTGCCCCAATACTGTTTTGCCCGTTATCCTATCCTCTCAGAGACTATGGGATGTGCCGCTCTGTAACTTGGTAAGACTTAGTTTAATCAATACTTCTTCCAATGTTGCAGAGCGTGCGCGTTTGTTAGCTGTGGGCGAGTGGGAGTCGGGCTTATGGGTTCAAGCCCTTCCATCGCCCAACATAGGTACTATGTTGGATGATACTACTTTTCGCCTTGCCACTTGTCTCCGTTTGGGTGCGCCGTGTGTTTCTCCGCATCATTGCCACTGCGGAGAAGTAGTCGACAGCCTTGGACACCATGGCCTCTCGTGCAGCAGAAGCGCAGGCCGTATATCTCGTCACGCCAACCTTAACGACATAATCCGTCGCGCTCTTGTCACCGCTGACATACGAGGACCTAACGGGCTGGTGCGTGACGATGGCAAGAGTCCTGATGGTATGTCGTTGCTGCCTTGGAAGATGGGTCGGCCTTTGGTGTGGGACGCCACTTGTGTCGACACCCTTGCGCCATCACATCTTCCGAGCACAGCGGGTTGTGCGGGGGCCGCTGCTGCTTCTGCAGAAAACCTCAAACGGCGAAAATATAGTAATCTAATTGGTGATTATATGCTTGAGCCGTTTGGGGTTGAGACGTTGGGCCCTTGGGGTCCAAGTGCCCGCTTCTTTTTTAAAGACTTGTCCTAGCGGCTAGACGACACTTCGCGGGACCAGAAGGCTGGCTATTTCCTTGCACAAAGGATTAGCATTGCCATTCAACGTGGCAATGCTGGGAACGTTTCCAGTTGGCGATGATTCGGAGGAATTCTACGCCGCATGTATGTAATCTATATATATAAAAATCAATGCCACTTTTCGTTGTAATTTTATAACTCGAGATCGGGCTCACCTATCCAAACCAAATGTTTAGGCTTTGTTCGGACTATTTAGTAGATGGTTTATGTGAAGTTTGCAGAAAATCGGTCGAGCAGTTCTTGGTTTATCACGCAAACGAAGTTGCGCGGGTCAGCTAGTTATGTATGTTTTATATATTATGATTAGTTTTTTTGCTTATATTTTTAATCTATGGTTAGATAGGTTCAATTTTCATTTATGATAGTACTGTACATTATTGTAAATATAGTTACTAGTTTTAGTTAAATGAAATATTCAACAAAAATAAATGTCCAAAAATATTAGGTTTTTTATTAGATACAATTCATCGATAAAAATGAATCGTACTTATTTGCAATATTTTTAAAGCTTTGAAGTGCTAATTGTTGCAGATGTAGACGGATGTGAAAAAAAATCGAGTCAAGGTGTGCCGGGCATACAACAGAATTAAAAGGAGAAATTACTTTTTAGCTTTAAAAGTTAAGTAAACATTTCGTATATTAGCAGCTATGTGTCAATTAGCAAACTTAAGATATTTTTAAAAACCTATTGCAGTGAATTAAGTAACCTCGGCTATCCTGCGACCCAATGATGCTCTCTAGGGTTGGGAGTTTCAAACAAAGTGGACTAGGACGACCACAGAAATCAGAATTGATATCTATGAGGACTACAGTAAGCTAGCGAAGTGCATGCCAGAGGCACAGTATTTATATTTAACAGAGGCAAGGCCGGAGATAATTGTCTACTAACCTTATTAAGGTACCTATTGACCTATATATGTATCTCCATCAAAATTATTATATTTTTGCCTTGCCGTGATTGACGGGTTGGCTACCCCTGTCTTACGAAAGTTAAGAATCGTCAATGTTATGAATTTTCCAGATTGATTGCAAATGAAAACGCCTAAAGATCTATATTCTATACTTACACGCAATCAATTCAGGAGCAGAAATTACAAGTGTTTCGTGCTTCGGAAGGTACGTTAAGCCGTTGGTCCCGGTTGTCAGTAAAATGACAGTCGTTAAAGCGAGTTGAAGGCCTTCGGCTTGAAAAATATCAACTGTGGGTAGTCTCAACCTACGCCCGGGTTGGCAGCGCGTGTGTAGCGTCCCGGGTTGGCAGCGCGTGTGTAGCGTAGCGCCTCTGGTGTTGCAAACGTCCATAGGCTACGGTAACCAACCTTCCGGTGGCGGTGGGCCGTAAGCTTGTCTGCCACCTAAGTACTGCTCGTTCGCTCTAACTTTGCCGCTCGGCTCCATACTAAAGTGAAAAAATTACGCCACAACCACCAACCACAACACACGGTCCTGCGCCTTACGCATCCAGCCAGTCCCTAAGTAGTACAAAAATAAAAATAAAATGCGTAGTTTTCATCAGTCCACGACGGGGATACCTAGTGCCCCCGCCGTTAAAGTACTTCACAAGCGTATGCCCAGCGTTAGCTGAGTGACGCTGCGTCACCCTTCCCTAGAAGGGTGATCGCATCCGATGAGTCTCCAAGGCCCAAGGGCTAGAGGCTCAAGGTAGAGTTTAGTCAGTATAGTCCGTTCAGAGATATATTACCTCTAGCACTTAGGTTGCCTATCTTGATTGCTGTGTTACCCGAATAAGTTTTTGATTCTCCCATGTAATCTAACTTTTAGTCGAAACTTATTTTCTTCTTTTGCTATCATTTTTTTCGGGTGTGACCATTAATTGAGATGTGGAACATTGTGGAAGCAGCAACTTCACCTCCGTTGGTGATGGTAGTGAATGTTTCTTTTCAGATATTTATAAAAAAAAAAATAAATCCAAAATCCAATCGTATAGTTATAAGAGCATTGATTTCGTAAAGTTAAGTACATTATGACATGAAAAACAAAACACTTCGTGCTAACGGTTGGATATTATAATCTCCACTATAATCGGTAAAATGTCGTAGGCTGGCACTCATAGGGGGACTTTACTGCTATGCCAACACACAGGAAATGATCGACGAGCTGTCAGTCAGAGGCTTAGACCATATAACACGGGACTAGCCTTTGCGAACCACCGCATACAAAAATATTCTGCCAGTTTTCATACAAGTGAAGGGGGAAACACAAAGACATATAAAATTTCATTGCATTTAAAAATGTATTAATCGACAAACGCGTAATGGCTGTTGTGTGTTAATTGTTATTGTACAGTCAAATACAATGTAATGTACTAGTTTAATCATATAAAATGATGTACTGATGTACAGGCTTTTCATAAAGCCAAAAGACCAAATGGTCATGTGCAATGGCAGAAAACAATGCTTAAGTAAGGCGCATCCTGTGGTTAGATGATCTAAGGTCAGAGGTAATATATCTGTGAACGGACTATAAGAGTCTGACATGGCCGGCCGTGTGGTACGCATAACGCATGTAGCGTTCTCTACCTTCACCCCCTCGCTCCCGGGTGGTGCCTTAGGGCTCAAAAAAAAAGTGTAGTTTTAGCCAGTGAAGAAAAGCTGAAGAGATAAACATGAATAGAACTTTCGTGTAATAAACGTAAAGTATAGTTAGTTTGCATGTTAATCAATAATGTTTTATGGTTTTGTATGATGATTTAAATCTTCGTTTCGCATTTAACTATAATAAATAGTAAGATAACTGCCATTCAATGGTGCTGCAATGGTTTTTGCTTCATCTTTATTGCCGAATCTATTAAATTTTAATAGGGCCTCCACATTCTTGCGAGGAACTCAGCGAGTACTTTTAGTCAGAGAACAAGGCGAGAATCACATCCACATTCTCGTTTCTCGTGCTTTTCTGCGGTCCATTCTCTTGTTAAATTTACCAGGTAGATTTTATGCATAGGCAGCACCACAGATATCAGAAAAGAGGACCTATACTAGATGCGTCCTCTGACTTCGCCGGTGGTAATACCTACTTCGATATTCCGTGTGAAATAGACTAATACAATATATCGGCCAAGTGCGTGTCGGGCTCGTGCACGGATGGTTGCGTATCAAAAAATAGCAAAAAAATAACGTTCTGTCGGATGGAACCCCCTGATGAAAAGATGTAGGTAATTTTTTGAGTTTGTGAATGGTTTTTATTTTTTTTATACCACTAGAGTGGCAGACAAGCATACGGCCCCCCAGATGTACCGGTGGTCACCACAGCCTATGGACGTTTGGAATGGTATGTATTTTCTATGAAATGTAATTTCTTCTTTATTTATTTATTCTTCTTTTGTTCGTTTCTTGTTATAGCGGCAACAGAATACCAACAACATCTGCAAAAATTTCAATCCGTCTGCAGCTGTCATGGTTCCTGAGATACTTATTAGCCTGATAAAGTGTGACAGACATACAGAGTCCCAGTCTTTGGGTACGGAACCCTAAAAAAGATGCTGACTAGTATCCTAATATTCCCTTTCAACACGTGCATCTCGTCTCAGGAGTACCTACCTACGACCAGAATTTTTTATTGCGACACGTCTGAATTTACAGTGCAAAGCACAGTGGCGCCTCCTTTATTTACTACTATTCTTACCAAGTAGAATGTTCATTTTTTCCTTTCTTTTTGTAAACTGTACTGTTTTCGATTTTGATATGTTTTATCGATAAGTTGTTGTAGTTTTTGTTTTTTAATAAGTATTACTACTGCGCCTGTTGGCTACTTACGCGTACGTGACGTCCCCTAAAGGCGTCATCTGAAAACCAGCGCTGCCTAACAGTATGCGTACTGTTAGTGACTTAGTGCAGCAAAGCTGAGATGACGACCTTTTCGGGCACGCACAGTGTAATTTTTACTTGTTCTTAAGATTGTACCTATGTTATTTTATTTGTGCGTGCCGAATAAAACTTTTATTTATTTATTTATTTATTTTTATTTATTTACGATCCGTGAATAACATTGCCTAGTTAGGTATGTATGTTTGGTTTGTACACAACTTTTTTTTTCTTCATCTGGTATTTTGCATTGCAGTTGGCCACAAACAGAATTTCATTGCGAAATATAAATCATTTTCATGTTAAGATTCGTCTTAACAGCAGCGTATTCATGTATGTCCAAGTTTGGACTAAGTTCTACTCTAGTAAAGCGGTGGTACTTTACTGGAGCTTGCTGTGGAATTTGTCGACAAACCCATAAAGTCGTGTATCACTGCGCTATAACACTTTCCAACACTTGTGCACGTTGTCGAACCTTTATGTTTAAAAATCCACCATAAATTACACATACCTAAACACTGAAAAATACACTAGTTGTGAAAAATTTTATGTCGGAAGTAAGACGCTAGTCTGTAAGTTTGGCGCCAAAATCCCGTACACAACTTAGATCTTAGGTATAGACCTAAATACATATTTGGATATTAGACAGTGAAATCTATTTATAAATAACTAGCTGACCCCTTTGAGTAATTATTATACGTAGTAGTATTAGTTCAATGGCTGACCCGCGCAACTTCGTTTGCGTGATAAATCAAGAACCGCTCGACCGATTTTGTGCAAACTTCACATAAACCATCTACTAAATAGTCCGAACAAAGCCTAAACATTTGGTTTGGATAGGTGAGCCCGATCTCGAGTTACAAAATTACAACGAAAAGTGGCATTGATTTTTATATATACAGGTGAATTTTTCAAAAGGGATTGGATGGCCAAATCCGAAACTATAAGGAATAGCGAAAAATGCTCAAAGGAGTCACGAGCCCGATTTTGATGAAACTTAAAACCTCATCATTAGATTTTTGAAAAACCAATAATCCTAGCTAGGAATCGAACCCATTGATTTTGAAAAAAATAACACACCCTATATTATTACACCATACGTTAGTGTTGCTATTAAGGATCTTATTCTGGGAAGTAATGACATACGGCAAACTAAAGGAAAGTGCTCATCTTTAACAACATACAATTTATTTTTCTTACGTCAACTGATTAATTGTTCAAAATGAAGGCCATTGTTTTGAATACATAGCTGAATTCGAGACCTCAAGGATCATACTGCATTGAATATTATTGATTCCGTTTAGAATATTCTCCAAAGAATCATTCTGAGCATGATTTAAAACACGGAATAGTTACGATCTATTATGGTAATTTGAACGAAACAAATTATGATACAAAATTTAGGTACACGAAATATGAATTCTATTATAATTCTTAACTTTCCTTAAATTTGCCGTATATCATTACTTCACAGAATTTGATCCTGATCAGCGACACTATCGTATGGTGAAATAATAAAGGGTGTGTTTTTTTTTTCAAAATCAATGGGTTCGATTACCAGCTAGGATTATTGGTTTTTTTAAAAATCTAATGATGAGGTTTTAAGTTTCATCAAAATCGGGCTCGTGACTCCTTTGAGCATTTTAAGCTATTCCTTATAGTTTCGGATCTGGCCATCCAAGCCCTTTTCAAAAATTCACCTGTATAGATGAAATCGTTAATTTGTATACGATTGCTGTCAACCACAGACAATATAAAAATTTTGTTCTGAGCTGTCAACAAAGGGCGCTTTAGTTGGATATTTGTGTTCTTTTTTTAATTAGGTAAGTAATAAGTATACCACTTTGGTGGCAAATAAGCATAAGGCGCGGCGCTACCAGAAGGACTGCGGTCGCCGTAGCCTATGATCGTTAGCAACACCAGAGGCGCTACACTCGCGCTGTCATCCCTAAACGTTTGTTTGTTACATATCTGACAAAGCTGCTTCGGTTTTCCCAGACGCCTACAGTATGGGGTTCTTCAAAAGGGGACTTAGAAGGTTTTTAAAGAGTCGGCAGCGCGATTGTGGCGCCTCTGGTGTTGCAAACGACCATAGGCTGCGGTGACCACCGGTACATCTGGTGGGGCCGTATGCTTGTCTGCCACTCTAGTGGTATAAAAAAAAATATTTGCGTAGAAAAAAGTGGTACCTATAACAGCTACCACTTTTTTCTCCGCAAGGATAAGCAGGGGCGTACTAAACACTCACGTTCACCAGTTTTATTTTATCCCTTGTATTAAGTAGCGAGCCTGTGTCGTGTTGAAATGGACATGGCAGGTTGTACCTAACAGCCGTTTTAATAGAACTTAAGATCTTCAACTAGTCTTAACAATTACCATTAGGTATTGCTGAGAGCCGGGATCAATAATTTTAAGGGCCTTACCAAACACGGAAACGCTTGAAATTGCACCTAAATGCCGCCAACGGTCACCCATCACAGGACCAACCGTAGCTTAAAACGCTTAACGTAGTCATCGTTTACGTCTACGAGTGGTTCAAATATTTATTCAAACATACTTAGCCGTCTTCAGCAGGGGATGATTGCTCCCAACCAATTTGCGTAGGTGTAGTGCTACATTCGCAATTTCGTCGCTCAATACCCAACGGAGACTCAGGAAGGAGGTCGGATACCCAACGATCTTCTCAGCCTCACTCACAGCTCGGTTCCAATCTGGCTTGGAGTTATGTTGTGCAATACTGGCTCGCTGCGTGGTGGCTGTGCTCACTTCTCTAGCGGCACAAGGTCCCTTTAGTTTCGAAATTAACGCACTAGATGATTGCACTTTCACCAAATCGCTCCTAACAACACTAAACAAACGGCTCAAACTCATTTTCTTGTGTAAATATTAATAACAAGATAAACCGATGACTAAATTATAGTAAAAAAGCGCGAAAATCGGATATTTGGCAAAACAATATTAATTATTCCGATAATATGTTTGCAAAAATATTTAGTATATCACGCTGAATTCAGTAAGGCATTTGCAATTAAATCACTGATAAATTCGTAAGTCTATTCCCAATAGAACAGATTGTTTCGTAAAAAAATCCTGAGATAATTACAAACGACCAACACTTTCGCGCGAAAACAAATCACTGACCGAATGATGAATAAAGCTTGATGAAGTGCCCCTCGGATTACAAATAAGGTTTGAGTTACACACAGTAATGTAGGCACCGCAAAAATGGGAGAGTCAACCTGCTGAACGTCTCAATCAATACATCGACGGTAGAAAACGGAAATGTCGTATCTCAAAATAATCGATTTTCACCAGAGCAAAAAAACTATTTCAAAAAATCATAACTTCTAAATTATTATAGATAGAAAGTTGAAATTTGGAACATTATTTCTATTATTTGAAACATTATTTGATACAGGTGGTTAAAATATCCTAAAGTTACTACTTCATGGATTTTTGACAAGTTACAGCAATTATTGTTTCAATATCGAGTGGTAGAAATGCTGTATCTGTAAGGCGAAATATATGAGCAATTTAAATTGATACAAGTTTAAGTGTTACCAATATGCTGTATCTCAAATAGGAACGACACAATATTTTTCTTATTGCTGTATAAAACTTTAATTTTATTAGTATATCTATTCAAAATAGTTTAAATACAGTCAGGATAATAAATGTTGTAAAAATAAAATGCTGTATCTTTTACTAAACGCTTTTATTGTAATGCAAAAAATGTAATGACAAAAAACACAGTGCTATATTTTTGATTTTCGTTTTTATTACTTTCAACTATCAGCTATTCTTTTTCCTTTTCATGCATTTCAATTTCTTTCTTAATTTTATCAATCAGTCCTTATAGGTATCTCCTCGTCTTCATCAGTTTCACACAGAGTATCTTTAATTTTTTTGTCGTGTTTTAATAATAAATATTCATGAGAGTAAGTTTTGGGAATA
This sequence comes from Miltochrista miniata, assembly GCA_933228765.1. Taxonomy (NCBI): domain Eukaryota; kingdom Metazoa; phylum Arthropoda; class Insecta; order Lepidoptera; family Erebidae; genus Miltochrista; species Miltochrista miniata. Next base: position 36,282,240 of record OW121752.1, read on the forward strand.
ATTTGTTCATCTACTAACTTTTTTAGATCATTATAATTATGTATTTAAAAGTATATAAGTATTAATATCCGTAGTCTGATACCCATGACACAAGCAGGTTATTCCTAGCTTACTTTGGGATCAAGTGTTGTGTGAAATGTCCGTGAATATTTATTTATTTTATTTATATATTTAATAATATGAAATACTGTAGACCTAGTCTCGGTAAGTTATAAAAACATCGTACTTATATAATATATATTTTTTTCGTAATGTTTTTTCGTTAAGTACCTAATAATTTTATCTTAGCATTTATACCACCGAAGCGCTCGTGGCCCCGCGGACTAAGTGTTCTGTAAACGATCACTGCAGTAAGCAACTTTCGCTATGGCCACTCCATGGATGGGTGACCATCCATGTGATCACTTTGTGACATTTATTTGAGCGTTTCCGTGCTTCGGAAGGCACGTTAAGCCGTTGGTCCCGGTTGCCAGTAAAATGGCAATCGTTAAGCCAAGTTAAGCTCTATTTCAACAGCAGGCAGTCACAACCTGCGCCTGTCCATTTAAACACGGCAATACAGCTCACTACCTATTACGTGGGACAAATTATAAAAAGGTGAACTGTGGGCATATAATATGCCTCAGCCTACCCCTTCGGGGATAAAGGCGTGACTATTTATACCTACCATAGTAGCCTAGGTGTAATACTTACCTATTATTCCATTTTTTTATATAGAAAAAATCGACCAGAGCCGGATTCGAACCCACGATACACCACCTCCAGTCTACTAATATCCATTCGTAGATTGGCGGTGGCATGGCATGTCATTGGTTCGAATCCCGTTCGGGTATTTTTTTCCAATTAAAAGTATTTGGAATTGTGTTATAATTATAATGCTGCAATCAAAATTGATTTAGGCATACCTATTACGACTGAATACTTACAGTATCCAATCAAAATAATTAGTTGGTAAACACACATATTTACCAACTATTTTCTTTGAAATAATTTTATTTAGTTTGTTTACCAACTAATTAATTTACTAAAAATAGCTTAAATATTGTTAGTCTATAACTCACCCAAACTCCTGAGGGTTTATTTCCAATATAAAACACGTAAATAAACTTTTTAAATTACTATTTATAGACACTACAAAAACGCTTTCTCACTATCGGCGCTTACGCGTCACGGTGGCGCGATTGAAATGTCGTAATAATAATAATAACGTTTATTGCATCATTAACAAATTCATTACAAAAACGTGGATTCTTTTATAAATAGGCAACATTTTATATATTCCGATATCCACATTTGAAACCCTGACTCCTGTGCTAAGTAAAAAACCTGTATTACAAGAGTCAGTGTCCTCCCATGCTTACAGTTATAATACTTACAATTAAATATAATTAAAAATAATACAATTCTAAAAATACATTAAAATTTCATGCAGAACGTTTCATTTTTGTTTAGTGTGTGTGTGTGTGTGTGTGTGTGTGTGTTTATGTGTGTGTGATGTGTGTGTGTTTGTGTTTATGTTTATTATTAGTACCTAAATGGTACGAACCACAAGGTGTATTTTATTTATTGTAGTGGTTTTAAAATATTTTCTGTTTGTGTGTAGTCGAGTGTATGCAGCCATATTTTAGTTTTCTGCTTGGTATTATATGTTGTATGGCAATTTATCTTTAGGATCTTGTTAACTCTATTGTAAAGATATACAGATAAGTAACCACACTGCCGCGCAGCCGATTTTGTTCTGCAGCTTACAGGTATGCAGACATTGGTGATGGTGCGTTTATTGCTTTTTTTAACCGGGGTAATCTGATGCTGTTTCAAAATGAGACTCAGGACGTACAATTGTCTCACTGTTAAAACCTCACATTCCTCATAAAGCTTTTTCGTCGGATATCTGTAGCGCCTGAAGGTTATTACCTTTAGGATCGATCTTTGTACTCTTTCCAGCTGAAGCATTACTGTCTTGTGGGTGCCCCCCCACACAGCAATGCAGTAACTGAGAACTGATTGCACCAGTGCCACATATACAGACCGCAGAAGTTTGAAGTCTGCCGCGGGTCTAAGCCTCTTAAACACCCAGATCAGTTTTCGGGCCCGTGATACGAGAAGTTTTATATGTGGATGCCAGCTGAGTTTCTCATCCACGAGTACTCCCAGGTATCTAACAGTGGAGGATTTTTTAATTTTAGAGCAATTGCAGTGTAATTTATTTTTGCTACCACTACAAGAGTGTGCTCTCAGTTTTACTTTTACCTGCTTTGTTTTGGCAAAGGTGAACTGGAGAAATGTTGTCTTAGCGAGGTTTAAAGTTAGTGAGTTGCTCTCCAGCCATTGAGTAACCCTACACAGTCCCCTCTCGGCAGTCCGCCGCACCTCGTCCCAAGTCCGTCCATGAAATACAAGTGCAGTATCGTCCGCGTAGCTGAATATTTTACCTTTGTAAAAAGTGTGCTGACACAGGTCATTTACGTAGATCAGGAACAGACTCGGAGCAAGAGTACTTCCTTGTGGGACTCCGAAAGTAATAGGTATCTCACTACTGACTACCATTCCAATCTTTACTTTCTGCGTACGGTCACTCAGAAAGTTCTTAAATAACTCAAGAACCCGCCCTCGAATTCCAATATGTTCCAGTTTGTTCACTAGTGCGGGAATGCAGACGGTGTCAAAAGCTTTAGCCAGATCGAGAAAAACACCGAGGCATTTTTGTTTAGCATCTGTTTTAGTAGTTACATAATCAACTAATTGGTTAACTGCATCTTCGGTGCTTAATCCCGGTCTAAAGCCAAATTGAGCATCCGACAGTATATTGTAATGGTTAAGATAATTCATGAGTCGTTTGTTTATAGCTTTCTCCAAGACCTTTGACAGTGCTGGGAGAACCGAGATTGGTCTGTAATTTCTAACATCGTCCACACTCCCGCCCTTGTGAACAGGCGTAATAAGTGATTTTTTAAATGGACTTGGAAAGATACCTTGCTCAAAACAAATTTCAATTAATTTTGTAATGTGTGGGGTCAAAACATGTCTTCCCAACTTCAGGAGTTTTGTGGGTATAGAATCCCACCCCGTTGAACTGTTTGTATTTAGATTGTTTATTATAGATGCAACTTCAGTCTCGTCAGGGGGTATTAGAACCATAGAGTTAAGCGCAGTGGGTGTTTTATATTTATGTGGTGCCTTTTGGCGTGTACCACGTGCTTGCTTAATGTCGTCAGCTAGGTTTTTGCCTACGTTAGCAAAATATTTGTTAATATCTTCAATTGCTTTTTCTTTATTTTCACCAGGTAGCAGCAGTTTGTCAGCTGGCGGTTTTTGTTCAGCTTGATCTATAATTGTCTTGATTGCTTTCCATGTTTCTTTATTCGTCTTTGATGTGTCTAGCAGGGTTCGCTCATAGTTTATTTTTAATTTTCGGATCAATGAGTTGCAGAAATTTCGGTACCTCTTGTAAGATGTCTCAGCTATTGCGTTATTTGGATCTTTTAAAAACTGTTTATGAAGTTTGTCTCTATGCCGTATACACCTGAGCAGACCGGGTGTGAACCAGGGCTTTAAAAGTCTTTTTCGACTAGATACTTTAATTGTTTTTGAATGAAGTGATATTGCCGTCTGCAGGATATCAACGAAACGTGTAGCGGCCTCGTTTGCATCACATTCCTTGTTTATAAAGTGGAAGTCAATTGTCTTAAGGTGTTCATTAATTGCTTCGTAGTCAATCACTGATGAGTATCGTATTTTTCTGTCAGCATAGGTGGTGTCATCTATCGTTAGTAGTATGGCTGTATGATCAGTGACTGTCGAGTTCAAAACCATGACTGTAGCTCGTGAGGAAGTGTTCAACATTATATGATCAAGACAGTTATGTAACCTTGTTGGATATGTATGTCCTGGTGCAAGACCCAGTTCAGCTGTTAAATTTAGATAGGAAGCACTGTCTTTGTGTTTGTTATTTGGTTTGATGTCGATGTTTACATCTCCGACAAGAATAACGTTGTTGGATTTTAGAGGTCGTATTATTTTCTCGATCGAGTGAAGGAAGCCATCAGTAGTTAGAATGGAGGGTGACCTATAGACAGCCAGAATGTGGGTGCTAGGGAGGATCTTTAAAAGCAGGTAATTCGCGCCCACAGGATCCGGTTCCTGAATTGTACATTGCAGATGCTTTTTTGTATATATTACGATTCCATCGTTTTGGTTCTGACATTTTTTTGAGGAGAAAGTCATATAGTTCACTATACTAGGAATCGGTTTGTCAAGGTCAATCCAGCACTCAGTTAAGATTATGATGTCAATGTCACACGATAACCTCTCCAGTTGAGCTAAAAAGCTATTTAAGTTTTTGTAGACACTACGGATGTTTTGTGTGACAATTTTAAGTGAAGGTAAAGTGTTTTTCTTCATAATTAAGTTACAGGTTTCATTTTTTTTTTTTTTTTTTTTATACTACTTAGGTGGCAGACAAGCTTACGGCCCACCGGAAGGTTGGTAACCGTAGCCTATAGACGTTTGCAACACCAGAGGCGCTACACACGCGCTGCCGACCCGGGCGCAGGTTGTGACGACCCACAGTTGAAAGTTTTCAAGCCGCCCATAAGGCCTTCAACTTGGCTTAACGACTGTCATTTTACTGACAACCGGGACCAACGGCTTATCGTGCCTTCCGAAGCACGGAAACGCTCGTAAATAAATGTCACAAAGTGGTCCACGTGGTGGTCACCCATCCATATCCGGCCATAGTAAATGTTGCTTACTGCAGTGATCGTTTACAGAACACTGAGTCCGCGGGGCCACGAGCGCTTCAAAAAGCGCTTCAGTGTCGCAATTATAACATTTTGCTGCTAAGATATTGTCTAAGTTTGTTGAAATTATATTAGTTAAATTAGCCATTGAATGTTTATTTTGAGTGGTCAACCAAGATATATTCCTGCAATTGCAAGTAACCGAAACCGAGCTCAGACATTAAAGATAAATATATGTTAGGCGAATTTGTAGTATGGGTGTAGTTTTGCACGTGAATAAAAGTTTTATATTTAGCGATAGTATGTGATGATTTGTATTGTTTGTGATAGCTCCTTACCCAACATTTACATGTAGGTCTCAGACTAAAAGTTATTTTTTTAATCTGAGATATAGGTTTAATTACATTAGAATATATATTATACTCATTGTATGATGACATAGTTCTTCTTTGTGAAGAATGATTTTTGTGTTTAGTGTGTATTCGTAAGGATTTGTGGTTATTTGTGTGTATTTGTATCCTGCTAGCAGGTCGCAAGTGTGTATGGTATAGATGTATGTATAATATGTGTTCATCATTAACATTTTGTGGGCATAAAGATACATTGAAATGATTTCCGTCGGGCATTATACACTTATACAAGATATTTTTTACATTTATTTTTCCGTATAAATTTACAGTGAGACTATTTACAGAAACCAATAGACATTTTGAGAAAATACAATTTGTGGCATTTTTTAACGATAAAAGTAAGTTGAACTGATTTTCATGGATTATTAGATACTTCCACCAGCTATAGTTTAACTTATTGCAATACTTTGTGACTCTTATTGCTATTCGGTTTCTAGTAGGCACTTTTTTGTGGTAGTTGTTTTTAAATATCATATTTATATAATGCAAAGATAGTTTACAGCAGTTAGCAGCATTTAACAGTAGTCTAGCGTTAATTAAGAGTTTACAGAAAGGGTTAGACTGCCCTTTGCACCGTAGGAAAATCCGAGATTGATCGTATGTGGATATAACGTTCCCCTTCTTTCTCTCGAAGAAAAATATTTCCATTTTGATACCAAACAAATTTATAGCTGTTATTCTTTGCAAAGTTACGTGTGTCGTGATATAACTTTTTCATACTGGCAGGAAGATGTTCTGCGACATATATTGGCGTTTGTTGCCCGGCTATCCCTATATGTCGAGTGCTTAGCTTTTCCGGAAGAGGGCGTGTTCGATTAAAAGCGCGAGTGGCTTCCAAGACCTTGATTTTATTTTGAACTGATAAGAACTCGACAACAATTGGTCTAGTTATTTCATTTTTCCCAGGTAAGCGGTAAACGTCTCGCAGGTCCGACACATTCATGTCGGCTTGAACCGAGCTACAAGTACTCATAACAATTGATGCAAGGTCAGATGTACTTTCATTTTCCTTGCGCGGTACATTTCTGATTTCAATCGCTGAGGATCTATGTGCACGTTGTAGGTCTTCAACTCTTTTCTCCAGCTCCACTATGTAACCACGTTGCTGAAGTCGCTCATTCTCCAATTTTTTAATCAACAATTTCATGTTTTCATATTCTTTGTTCATAAAATCCAGTGAGTTTTCAATATCACTGGTAATCTTCTTTATTTCGCTATACTGCTGTTTCACCTCCATACTATCCGATTTTAGAGACTTTAGCATTGAATCTTGCTCCTTTTTCCATGTCTTGAGAGTTACATCCTGCTCCGTTTTCCAGGTCATGAGAATATCCATTATTTTATCCTCAAATGTTTGGAGTTCCGATTCCGGCGAAGAGTCTGGCCTTAGACGTTTGCCAGATTTAATTCTTGTTGAAATGTCGGGTAAGTCAGAATCCGATTTTTTGTGTTCATTACGTATATCCGGCGTTGAGTGTACCTGTTGTTTTTCGGTGAGGGCCGTATTAGGCGTATTCGGGGGTGTTCGACGGGTTCGGGGCATGTTATTAAAATTGTATGGCGATCAAAAATATATTACAAACACAAAAACTCGTGCAGGAATATATTATTTAGGGAAAAAATTAGAAAAAATAAAGAAATTAATTACAAAAAGTCAATCCGCATTCAGTGCGATTTCGAATCCGCGACAACACGAACGTTATTCTTACGATGTTCCGCGGGACCACGACAGCAACGAAATACGTTCTTGAAAATAGCAATCCTGTGCAACTTTGTTCCAAGCAGTTTGAACCGGTATTTTATATAGTGACTGAGCTCTTTTGTTAACTCCCAACTCTGCAGTTCACTTTTGACATAATTTTCAATGTCTACCGCAGAAGTTTGTTAATTAAAAATGTTTTATTTCAAGATTTAGAGCCACTTTCACTGTTTGTTCTTTCACTATTTCTTCACTAATACATTTTATCTTCGGTTTGAATAGTTTTCACCACTGTGTACACACCTTTACCACACTTTTTGGATTTAAAATTGTAGAAACGATTATAAACACGTTTGCTTGCAACGAATCATCCGAGGGGATTCGTACCTAGGGAATATGCGGAGGTGGGAGAAGGGGGTGGGTCCGGCTATTAGACGCTCGAAGTGTAGTATCTGTCTGTTAAGCACAGAACAGTTTGCGGCATATTGCTGTAACTTAGACAACGCAATTTTTTTGCGGCGGCGGAAATGTCGTATCTTTTTAAAACTAATGTTCGTAATACAAAAGTAGTGTTGTAACTGTTTGTGATATTTCACGTATTGTCGTATCTATTTTAACAACAAAAGTTGCATTTTTTTCACTATTTACAGCAATTTGTCGAGTTAACTGTACATAAACCATGAAAAAGTCAGTGGCGTATCACGCATTTTTTTAACCGTAGAAATACATGACATACACCATTCGACGCGGTATTTTTTTCTTATCAACAGTACATTTAAATATAAATAACGCCATTTTCTGAGATACGACATTTCCGCTTTCTACCGTCGACATACATTAGTGGCTAGATGTATTTAATGATGCAACCTTTTTCCTCGAAGGGTTCAGCAGAGACATAGTATACATACACACACATTTCACCTTATACGTTTTGTCTCACGTAACAGATTATAAACCTATTGTTGTGTTGAAAATGGATAGGTGCGGGTTGTGATTGGGACGACACATTGTTGAAATTTATAAAGCCGCCCATCATGGCCTGCAGAGACGATCAAGCGACTTGATTCTAGTCTGTTGAATTCGCAATGAAAGTAGATTTAGTGTGCGTGCTTTCTTAGCACGTGTGCGTGCACAGGCGTGTAGGTACACTACAAATGAGACTTGTCAAATCAGTTGATCGTCGCTACAGTCCTTAAGGCCTTCAACTTGACAGAAAAGGGGCCCCGACACGATCAATTGGCAATTGTCATGCCTCGTCAATATCATGTGTACATATACGTCGATGCACACACACATGCAAAGAAATCACGCACACTAAAACAACTTCCATTCATAAATATCAGACATGACTCAATATATTGACCCGTGTCGGGAGCCCATTACGGCTTTCCTGCTTGCGACAACCGGGACGAATGGCTAAGGTCCTAAGTTAAGTGAACGAAAATCCAAAGCAGGCGTGTGTTGCGTGTGGCCTACGCTGTGACCTACATTGTCACGATAAAACGAAGCTCGATAACTATGGATAGCATTATATCTCATGTCATGTCGTCGCTACATGTAGCATCCCGTCACTTGCCCAGGACAACGAGTTTTTTTTTCCGAGCAAGGAAACTTCACAAGGTGGTCTCGTGGTGGTGACTGGTGACCCATCCAAGGACCAGTCATTCCAGAACACTGAGTCAGCGGTGCTACGAGGGATACAACATTCAGTGATACAAAAATATAAATAAATATTATAAATTTGAAATTTAGTGAAGATGTTACCTACTTTAGTGAAAAAGTTGTCTGGATGTTTGCTACTAACTACATCTAACAACATCATCTAACGATAGAACGGATCGTGCTGGAATTTGCTACTGGGATAGATTATAGTCTAAAAATAATGCATTGGCTACTTCTCGGAATAAGTTCCCATGAAATGCGAAAATTGTGTAATATTAGTCAAAATATGTATAGTTAGACTAACTGACCCGCGCAACTTCGTTTGCGTCACATGAGAGAAAGAGAGAGGTATGGTATTAATATTTTGAGTAATACAATATTTCTCGACGTATTTACTCCTGTCGCTAATATTCATTAGAGCTGACCCGCGCAACTTCGTTTGCTTTACATGAGTGAGAAAGAGAGAGGTGTGGTATTAATATGTAAAGTGATTTAATATTTCCCGTCGCATTTACTTCCACCCGTCCGTTTTTTGTTACAGAACTCATCGTGTTCGACTCTCACTTGGTCGGTTTTTATCGTTCAGTTGACTGGCTACCACTGCAGACCACTTTTACTACCGTCGTCGTCGCGTTATCTCAAATGTTAAAGCTTAATTTTAAGTGAACCTTAAAAGATAGGCATATGATGTTTAGAACATTTTTTTAGATTTTTTGTAAGAGAAAAAACCATTTACGCAGAGTACGCAATGTAAGCTATCAAAAGTAAGAAATTTTCCCCGTACTTGTAACGTTATTCATGGCTGCTCCGCTCCTATTCGTCTTAGCATGATGTTATATCACCATTAGCCATCCTCAATAAATGTACTATTACACTGTGAAATAATTTTTGAAATGCACCTGTAGTTTCTGAGATCCTAGCACAAACAAACTTCAGTTTTATAATATTGTGAGCGAACCTTAAGAGATAGACAAATTAGATTATTGTGAGCGAATCTTAGAAGATAGTTATATACTGTTGCGGACTTTTTTGTAGAACTTTGTAAGAGAAATAATTTTGTAATATTCAATTTTGACGTAACTTTAACCATTTACTCAGCGTACGCCTCGGAAGCTTTGAGACGGTAAAAAATATTCCCCGTTTTCAAAACATTCTTGGTTGCTGCTTCGCTCCTATGCGTCTTAGCGTGATGTTATATAACCTATAGCCATCCTCAATAAATGGACTATATAACTGCAAAAGAATTTTAGAAATCCAACCAGTATTTCCTGAGATCCTAGCGTTCAAACAAACTAACAAACTCTTCAGCTTTATAATATTAGTATGGGATGTCCAAGTTTTATCTCCTGTACATAATTATAATCTATTACCTTTATAAAAATTAATCCCTATTTCCCAGGGCACGACATGCATCACGCGTGAACGGCTGGACCGATTTCTCTAATTCTTCTTTTGTTGTATTTGTTATTGTCAGTAGAAGGTTCTTATGGAAAAAAATAAGAATGTAACTGTCACTGTCTCGAACTGGTCGAAGAAATGGTTTCTATTGCGATTTTGGATCGGGTCTTGGAACTCGAAGCACTAATGTGGGAAGCAGGAACAGAAAGACAGACTGGGAAATAAAAACCAGGAACTGGGAACTTGGAACCCGAAAACCTATTCCCGGTATCAGAAAACCAGGAACGGGAACATGGAACTCGAAGCACCAGAATGGGAACTGGGAACAAAAAGACGGACTGGTAAATGAAAACTAGGAACCGGGAACTCGGAATCCGAAACCGGGAACATCGATCAGGAAAACAGGAACGGGAACATGGGACCGGACACTCAGAACTTGGGATACCGAATTCCATATTCATAGTTATGGCAGGACCACGTCTGTCGGTTCAGAGCTAGTGTTAGAATAAAAAAGTTCTTTTTCTTTCGTGTGTACCTTTAGCTACTTGTGTGCCTCGTACTTTATTTCATTGTAATTCACAGATTGACATCATATAATGTTACCATTACCTAAATTGATTTCTCTTACTTGAATATTATTAAAACAAACCTGATTATTATGAAATACCTATAGATTTATATCAGTGAACAGATATACAAGCTTTTCTTTGCTGAAAAGTTCCTTTTGCTCATAATAATGTAAATAATAAACCCACATTTTTTTTATGGCAGCCCAACTCCAATTGGAAAAAGCAACCAATCAGATTCTCATATTATGTTTCATTCGGGATTGATCGGTCTGTCTGTCTGGCTCACTCACTCACTCACTACTTGTTCTTTTTATTTCATTTCATTCACTCAGTAACTCGCGTTCTGCCGGTTTGCGTAGTCGTCTGTTGAACGGTCGCTACGTTTTATCGGTATCTATTTCAGTGTTACTGAATTCGGAAAATTCTCAGAACGGCACAACTGTTGTTAATTGATAACACTTGTGTGTTAAAATAAGAAGTATACGTTGTAGTGTTGGCGAAAAAGGTTAATTGAATTTACCGGACGTATTTTGAGGTAAGAAATAAGTGCATTCTTTATAATTTTACACCACTGTCCGGCACAGTGTGGCAGGCAGTCTTTTTTTTTTTACCTGTCTCGTAAACACACCACGTGTAATGCGTACGTGGTGAAATTAGATGTTCGTAAAGAAAATTATTTAAATAAAGTGTTGATTTAAATTGAATCTCTATTTATGTATGTACTTAAGTACATGTACTTTAAAAAATAATCATACGGCGTGAAATGCTATTTACCGCTTCTATGGGGTAGACTGCAGTTTAATTAAAATCTCTGAAACGACATAATATTTACTACTGCGCAAATACCTATTGCAAATTGCTAAGGTCGCGTCCAACTAACGTATGGTGTTTGCAAAAGAGGTATGATATCAAAGAACCTTTGCGCCCTTAGCCCCTTACCAACTTCAACACTATTTACTTTGCAAAAGAATAGTCTAAATGTACGAATTTACCCAAAAATAGTCTTCTAATTTCAACTACGCAACATAAGATAAATAAATGTTTACCTTGTTTTGTACATACATACTCCGGTTATCAAAAGCATTTTATTTTTATGCTGCTAAACAGATGCTGGAATTCATTAATGAAAACCCGTTTACAAGGTCAATGATCCTCTCCTCAACATATAAAACAGTACCTACTAAAAATATTGCACTACTTAAGTTGTATCTATGAGAACCAGTTATTGACTAGACGGCGATAAAAGTAATGGATTGCATAATCTATTCTCGTCACTTTATATGGAAAGTTACTTAGTATTGCATGTGAATTTATCTGGAAGATATACCATCTCTGGAAGGCATACCTAATTGGTTTGTTTAAATTCCAATTGTTTACTATTTTTAAATATCCCTTTTTGCCCTCTGACTACATGAAGGCTGTGTGCAATGTACTAGATGAGGTACGGAGAGTACTCCGTACCTCATCTAGTACTTATAGTAATAAGGGCCTCATCACGCCCCTGGGACATCCTTCCGAGGGCTTTCCCGGGGCTCCCAACCATAGGCTGTTGGGCGTTGCGTGAGGTTTTTAACTGGTAGGAGTCGGCATAGCACCCATGAGGATTTTCCCTCTCGTTAAAAAAAAGGGCCTTATCACCAACTAATACTTTTAAGTCTTCAGACTTAGGCCTGAGGAGATCCTCAGGCCTAGAACAGGGAGGAATATAGCCATTCTACGTACCTACTGAGATTAGTAGGTCCGTAGATTGGCTAGAATATATTCCTCCCTGTTCGGCTGCTAAAATAATGTTTATGAATACTGGTAAATTTAAGGAACTTGATATATTATTGATACTCAAGCCACCAGCTTTTCAAGGCCTGTTCTTAACTGATATCACATTGCACAAACAGTGCATCTATAGAATTATGTTCCTCAAAGACTGTATGACTTATCCTACATATCAATAAATGTAGAAGTGCTGAAGAATCCTGTAGAGGTAATTAATAGTGACCAATCTCCAGGGCTGGGAGTCTTCTGGGCTGCATCAGGGTAGAGAAGTGCCCAAATGCTTTCCTCCGAGTTATAAAAATACTGATTCTGAGCTTTTCATCCATTTAGTGTCAACATAATAGACAACATCCTTGCAGTTAATTTTATTTTCAACATGCAGTTACATGCTGTAAGGTAGTTCAAAATAGTTCAAATACAGTACTGATTGTAATCAAAGGTATCAGTTTTTATTACTGAATGAAATGTAAGCCTGCAATGCGATACTAAATTTGTACTGAAGCTGTTTAAGTGCTCAAATTATATTTCATTGGAGTATACCAATATTTTGAATGTGATTTAGTTTTTTACAATACTCATCTAACATCATCAATTTCAAGGCCTTAAGGTGCGGTTCCACTTAGGCGGAGCGGAGACAAGCTGTGCTGCGATTCACCAATCACATAGCTTAAAATTCACATCTCTTCTCTGCTCCGCACCGTGATTGGTGAATCGCACCTTTAAGCTGGATGGGGAGGAGAAGGATGAATATCCGCCATTTAATGCCCGATATCATTACTTTCTAGGTACAACCTTTTATTTATCAATTAAAGTATAATATTATAATCTCTGCCTACCATCTGGAGGCTATTCAAATTTGCGTTATACTGGATTTATTACTTTGGGGTACAGATTCTTTGAACTGAAAGATTTCAAGGTAAAACAAGGTGTAAGGCAACCCATGGAGTATTCCCATAATTTTCAAGGTCCTCTTCAACTTACTGAAAGTTTTGCTCCTGATGGAAAATCCGAACAATCCTTTCAACATAATCATGTTATCTACTGTGGCGTTATCTTATTAATCCCTACTATATCTTACTTCTTACTTCTTACTAATATTATAAACGCGAAAGTTTGTGAGTGTGGATGTTTGTTACTCTTTCACGCTCAAACCGCTGAACGGATCGGGCTGAAATTTGGTACAGATATACATTATAGTCTGGAATAACACATAGGCTACCTTTTATCCCGGGAATAACTTTCCGCGGGAACAAATTTTACGCGGGCGAAGCTGCGGGCATCAGCTAGTAATATTATAAATGCGAAAGTAACTCGTGTCTGTCTGTCTGTTACGCTTTCACGCCTAAACGGCTGGAGCGATTGAGATGAAATTTGGTATAGGGATAGTTCGAGACCCTGGGAAGGACATAGGCTACTTTTTAACCGACTGCACAAAAGGAGGGTTATGATTTTACGATATAACGACTTCTACGCGGTCGAAGCCGCGGGGTACCTACAGCTAGTACTCATATAATAAAGAGGAAAGATTTGATTGTGTGTTTGCATTGCATAGGCTCCGAAACTACTGAACTGCTAGAAACTGCTAGAAACGCTAGGAGAAGCTATGTCCCCTGAATGGGACAGAGGGCGTCCACAGTGATTCTCCAACTCTTTCGGTCTGGGCTTTACGTTTCGTCTCACTCCAGGTCTTTCCGACGTTCTTTGCCTCTTCCGCCACAGTGAGCTGCCAGGTCTGTTTGGGATGGCCAGGCTTGCGCTTTCCTTGAGGATTCCAATCCGTCTCTTGTTTTGGTTAGTATGTGATCGGAATCTATTCGGAGAGGGTGGCCAATCCACTTCCAGATTTTCTGCTGGCGTGATGACGTGACTTATTATTTTAAGTTACTAATCCTACTATATTATAAATGTGAAAGTTTGTGAAGATGTTTGGATGTTTGTTACTTAATCACGCTCTAAAGACTGAAGGGATTGGGCTGAAATTTGATACAGAGACACCTAAATTATAGTCTGGAATAACACAGCCTACTTTTCTTCCCGGGAATATGTTCCCACGGGAAGCGCGGACAGGTACTGAATTTCACGCGGGCGATGCCGCGACCGCGACCATCATCATTATAAATGCGAAAATTATGAGTGTGAATGTTTGTTACTCTTTCACGCTCGAAGAGCTGCACGGATCTGACTAAAATTTGGTACAGGAATACATTATAGTCCGGAATACCATATAGGCTACTTTTTATCCCGGGAATAACTTCCTACGGGAAGCGGGAACGGAGACAAATTTTACGCGGGGGAAAGCTGCTGACATCAGCTAGTATTTAAATACATGGCGTGACTGCCAGGAACGATCATTCTTTCATTCCCTTCTACCGAGTTCTTATAGAAAGCTAGACACGAAACTAGCTAACGACGGAATTGAACTTGAATTCACAATACCCAATAATAACTTGAAGTACTAAACTAACAATTCTCTTATCATCACTAATAATAAATACGCGATTTATGTTTCTGTAAATTTAATTAATGGTTTCATTGTTCGATGTTAAATAGACAGAAAATTTATGAATGTAGCTAAATAACTCGGTATTTCATGATTTTACAATCTCTACTAATTATAAAAATAATCTCTTTCTCTTTTTCTCTTTATCTCTTTATTGACAGGTATTTACCCATAAAAATCACATACAATCTATACATATAATAAAATGATAGAAAAGTCGAAACTGTACATTGGAAATATTTAAAAAAAAATACTCGCTGAGTGATCGACATAAGATACCGACATAAGATATAAATTTTTGTCTGTTTGTCTGTTTGCTTTGCTTTGTCCGGAAGGATCTCGAAAAGTACTGGATAGGTTTGATTCAAATTTTGCACAAATATTAACTAGGGGTATGGTCTTCAAATAGGCTATATATTATCACGCTACATATCCTAGGGGCTAAGCAGAGCGCAATCAAATTGGCATTATATCATAATTTTCACGCGTACGAAGTCGCGGGCAATAGCTAGTAATAAAATAAAATTCATACATATAAATTCATTAAATAAAATTAAAAATAAATTAAAATTAAAATATAATTCAAATAAGTTAGAATAAAAACATAATAATATAATAATAATAAATGCAAAATTACCTAAATGTTTATTTTACGCTATCACGCCTAAACCACTGAACCTATTCTGGTGAAATTTGGTATCGAGACGGATTAATGCTTGGGAAGGACATAGGCTACATTTTATCCCGGTAACAAGTTCCTATGGTTAACAAATAAATTGACTGCCTCTGTGGCGCAGTCGGTAGTGATACCGCCTGCGGCGCTGGAGGTCGTGGGTTCGACTCCCACCGGAGACAAATATTTGTGTGACCCATAAATGTTTGTCTCAAGAGTCTGGGTGTTTCTATGTATAATTAATATGTATGTATTTAAAAAGTATATAAGTATTAATATCCGTGGTCTGATACCCATAACACAAGCAGGTTATTCCTAGCTTACTTTGGGATCAGATAGCGATGTGTGAAATGTCCGTGAATATTTATTTATTATTACTTAAAAAAAACCTTACATTGTATACATTTTAATTTCCTAACGTATTATTTTTTACGTAGGTACTAGGGCTTGAATATCGGACGCTTTTTCAGTTCCGGAATTGGGTTTCGATATTCAGTATTTGAATTCCGGAATTCCGGAATTCCGGAACTCAATCAACTTTCGTTTTGTACAAAATAGTGATATGTAAAAAAAAAAGCGGGAGCTGGCAGTCCTACGTGATTAGTGATAAACTACTTTGATTCCCAGTAAAATTACATAATTATTTTAACGTAACCAACTAAAAACCACACGTTTCCAAACTACCTATTGCCTACGGTTGGCCCGGGTAAGCCCTCAGAAGGATGACCCCAGGATTCCCCACAGACCTTGACTATCACTGCGGCCTCACCTAGTGGGTTCAGGTGCTATCCCGCGTATTTGGGACTTGTTCAGGTGTTATCCCGCATCTCAGGGCGTGTGGCGTGCGTTAAGCTTTCACGTCACGCTTTCGTCTTGGGCGTGCTTTTGTAAGGACGGCGATTAGCCCTCACACCGTCCTCAGGCCCCTGATTATGGAGGCCGATAGTCTTGGGCAAAGACATGTGGAATTCGGGTGGGTGCGTCCTCCCTCGATCACTTTTTGCCGCATTAAATGATCACAGAAAGACGCAGTGGCGTCCCACTTACTCCCACTGGAGATCATAGCTCGCGCAATGGTCTCCAGCGAGAGAATGCCCACGCTGTGCACTCCACTAATGTGTGAAGTACTGTGTCCTCACTGCGTTCCTCGCAGTGCTGGCACTCAGGTGTGGTTTCCCGGTGTATTCGTCACAGATACTTACTGAAGCTCCCGTGCCCGGTAAGCATCTGTTACAATCGGTAGGACAGAGCACCCGCACCGTGGCTCCTCTCTAGTCACTCGCCCATAACCGGTCTGACCGCCTTGATTGTGGCGATTCGGCGATTCCCCTCTTGTGTGATGTGCTGTGGTGATTCGGTTTGTTGCTCAAGTCCAGCTCTCCGCGGTTTCTTTGTGGAGCTGGAACTGCCGAACCTAGATTTCTGGAGACGTAGGCCTATGGCTTCGCTCCAGCGCCTCCTTGCACCAGAAAAGAATAAATTAGAAATATAATTAATTGATTTAAACAAGGACGCAAGTTGCCTCGCTGCCAGATCCTCGAGACATGCCACCTCTGAGCAACGGACCACGCAACACCCAATTGTAACCGATGTTCCACAGAAGCGGTCTTAAGACCGATCTCTGCGGAACACCGCACGACGTATCTTGCTGACCCGACTGGGCCTTAGCCAGCTTGGGTAAGTTATGGCTCTCTCGGAAAGATAGGCCCCGACAATTCGACGGAAGTAGGGAGTCACTCCATGATAAATAAGCGCCTCCCTAACGCAGCTCCAGGGCAAGGTGTTGAAGACGATGCCGGTGTCTCTTGACATCGCCATTGCTTTCAACACCACCTCACCCTGCGATGTTACTTCCTCCGTCAGTCTTCTAATGTGCATGATCGCATCCACGGTGGAGCGCTCTTGACGGAAACTAAACTGGTTATCCGCCAGATCTGGCCCCACGCGTGTGAGGTGCCCGACTGCGCGCTGTGCAATGATACGCTCAAGGAGCTTGCATACCTTACGAGGTATGCAAGCTCCTTGAGCGTATCATTGTTTGGGATCGACCGATCGGGGATCGGCCGGAGTTGCTCAACGGAGCAACACGATCGGCCGATCCCCGGTTCGGTAGACTGCCGACCACCTTGCCTTTCGGATCAGAACCAGTATCCCTGTCTTCCAGACATCGGGAAACAGGCCTTTTTCGAGGCATGCACTAAAGAGCACCATCACTCGAGGCCCAAGACCCTCAAGAGTCACATTCACCTTCTTATCTACGTGAACGCTTTGAGTTTCTTGTCCCTAGGGGTAAACCTTGTCGTACATCCTCTTCACTTCTTCTTCGTATGCCTTCTCACTCTTCGGATTGTTATGACGGTTCCTTTACCATTCGGGCAGTACGGTTGTGGAACTCATTGCCACATTCTGTGCGGGAAAGTACCTCTTTGGGTGTATTCAAGGATAGAGTTAAAGAACTATTTCTGTCTTCAAATTTATAAGTATGTAAGTACAGTGTATATTTAGTGTATTTCTTCATGTATACGATATGTTGATGCAGAGATGCATATAGTATTATGTTTATACTTACTACTATTAAGTTCCTATCCATTTTTGTGTGTTAGTATAATGTGTTAGTATTATGTGTACGACGTGTATGTATATAATAGTCATGGTATCTATGTATGTAATACTATAAAACTTAGTAACTTTTATCTTATCTTCTATCTGGTTGCACACTTCTTAAACCTTCCGTTGCGCTTTTCCTATTACCCAAAGGTTTGCTGGGAGAAAACTCAGTGTTGAGTTAAGCTCGCCTTTGTACATCATTGTTCTTAGTATTTAATGTTAATGTATTTTGTTTCTGTGTGCAATAAAGAATTAAATCTAAATCTAAGAGTCAGGAACCACGCTCGGCCTGGAACGAACACACCTTTAGTGACTTCGGGCACGTCGTTCTCGCTGTAATCAGCGTCGGGCGCCTGAGACGGAGCCATGTGCGAAGCAATATGTTCCTCCGCCTTGATGAGAACAGGGAATCCAGGACCCTCCTCACTCTGGGTCAGTGGAGCGCCTTGGGGCAAAGTTTGCCCCTAATAATAAGGTACGGGCGCCATGAGTTCCGTCCGAACTGCTAGAACTAGAGCGAGACCTCTGTCAAATTCTTACAGCGTTTCTATCAAAGCAAAGTTAAATTTAACTCGTAGCATAAGTCAGAGCTAAGTCTAAGTTGGCACTATAAATTGAAGTCTAAATGTAAAAAAATACAAAAACGTGTACAATAATATTATTATTATTTAAATTGTATGTTTTCTATCAAATACCATTAATTTTATGGATTTACTTCCTTAGTAGGTTTTAGAAATATCATTAAATAAAATGATTTATACCTAAGTACTTACATAATCGAATTAATTTGTTAATAGGGAAATCCTATATTATCAACATTGTAGTAATTAAAGGTAATATAATTTATAATCTACATTTTTGTTTGTAATGAAATTAAAGAAGCGAAAATATTTTTTTTTCCAATATCGAAATACCGGTATTGATCTCGCCAATTCCGGAATTGAGAACGATATTAGATTTCATCGGAATTCCGGAATTATGTCAATTCCGGAATTCCGGAGTTCAAGCCCTAGTAGGTACCTCCTAGTAACACTCAATTCCATCATTATTGAGATAGTCTAACGTTTGATAAGCTTAATGACCGATAAGTATCAAACTTTATTGTGGTTAGGTAGGTATAATGCTTCCTCCACATTACTCGCGAAGTTGAACGAAGTTGGACGAGTACGAGATAGTGTAGAGGGGCACTTCGGCCTACTTCGTCAAAAAATTTCTTTGACTCGGGCAACTTCGCCGTCTAACTTCGTTGAACTTCGCGAATAATGTGGAGGGAGCATTACAATTCATTGACTCGTGAACACGCGAACATGTAGAAAAAAGCCTTAACTAGTTTACAATCGGTATCGCTTACCTTGTCCTAGAAATAAAAGTTTATTTCTTTATAGTACAAATATAAAATAGTTTGTTTAATCGCGATACGATTTTGCTGACGATTTATAGGTAGTGAATATTTCTATAGATTCTAGGTCATGATAGGGTAGCTACTTAAACATCCCCGGTGCCGGTGGTACAGTGGTAGTTTACGCGTTCAAATCGGCCGGAGTATCTACAAATATTTCTGTACTAGAGGATGCTCGCGGCTTCGCCCGCGTGGATTTTGGTACCCGTTCTTGCTTCCCGTGGGAACATATTTCCGGGATGAATGAAAAAAAAGTGTTATTCCAGACTATAAGCAATCTATGTGCCAAATTTCAGCCCAATCCGTTCAGCCGTTAGAGCGTGATTGAGTAACAAACATCCAAACATCTTCACAAACTTTCACATTTATAATATTAGTAG